>JAMPIV010011942.1:0-663356 GCA_024509875.1 Oreohelix idahoensis
TAGAAACCATGTAGCTGATTACAATGACGCAAAGATATTTGAGAATTCGCAAAGAGATACATTGCAAACATTAGTTACTTTTAGAACTTGAAGGAAGATTTTAGTTGGAACTGGGAATATAGGCAGAATGAATTAAGAGCTTAATATTGAAATTTTTCAGGTAGGTATTGAACTTTGTGAGGATAAGGAGGAGACATATAATGTGAAAGTTAGACTTGAAAATGCACAAGATGCGCTGGCCAAACTTCAGGTTCAAGATCTGGGTACTAGGTCTGGTCCAGTTTGCGCACACATGGACAAGGTACTAGCCAAACACAAAATCATACAACAGGCTTATAATAGCAGAGCATTTATAGGGAATCACTGCCACAGATGTCTCACACAAAAAGTTTATAAAGATCTTACAAGAGCAATCATTACACAAACACTGAAAATTACAGACAAACAAGATATAACTAACATAGCTTTTATTGCCCAAGAA
Source organism: Oreohelix idahoensis (assembly GCA_024509875.1). Lineage (NCBI taxonomy): Eukaryota > Metazoa > Mollusca > Gastropoda > Stylommatophora > Oreohelicidae > Oreohelix > Oreohelix idahoensis. The sequence continues at coordinate 482 of JAMPIV010011942.1, forward strand.
CAATTCAACTCACTGAAAGAAGCATTTGAGAAAGTACACAACAAAATATCACACAGTAAACCAATTAGTAAAGAATCAATAACAGCATCGATAGAGACTTATATGTCTTTGTTCAGAAAGCTATTCCCTAGTAAGACAATTCATAAACAGCACATATTAGAAAAACATTGCGCAGACTGGATCAGAACTCATGATGTATGATTGAGATAATTGTTAGCTCTCATGTTCTGGGGACAATTGGGTGTGTTATTTTAAGGTTATAAATGTGGACATGCAATTTAAACTTTCAATAATTAATGTTTGACGCATGAAACCAAAACAAAACTTTGATATCCATTTTCTGCAGGTTTTCTACTTTTGATTTCTGTAATTTGTTATGCATGTTGATTGTGACCGTTTTAGTGTAAATTGAATTAGAAACAAACCATAACAAAATGTAAAAAAAAAAACGTAAATTTTACACTATTTCAGACTATTATATCTTCTGTTCTAATTGTGATAAAATGTTTGTTCTTGTTCTAAAATTTACTCTAACATTTCTAGTCTAGCTTTACGCAAAATTAAAGCCGGTATTTATAATAATAAAGTAGCATAAAAGCAATTCAAACATGTTTTGGGGACAATTGGGTGTGTTATTTTAAGGTAATAAATGTGGACTTGCAATTTAAACTTTCAATAATTAATGTTTGACGCATGAACCAAAACAAAACTTTGATATCCGTTTTCTGCAGGTTTTCTACTTTTGATTTCTGTAATTTGTTATGCATGTTGATTGTGACCGTTTTAGTGTAAATTGAATTAGAAACAAACCATAACAAAATGTAAAAAAAAAAGTAAATTTTACACTATTTCAGACTATTATATCTTCTGTTCTAATTGTGATAAAATGTTTGTTCTTGTTCTAAAATTTACTCTAACATTTCTAGTCTAGCTTTACGCAAAATTAAAGCCGGTATTTATAATAATAAAGTAGCATAAAAGCAATTCAAACATGTTTTGGGGACAATTGGGTGTGTTATTTTAAGGTAATAATGTGGACTTGCAATTTAAACTTTCAATAATTAATGTTTGACGCATGAAACCAAAACAAATCTTTGATATCCATTTTCTGCAGGTTTTCTACTTTTGATTTCTGTAATTTGTTATGCATGTTGATTGTGACCGATTTAGTGAAAATTGCATTATAAACAAACCATAACAAAATATAAAAAAAAACGTAAATTTTACACTATTTCAGACTATTATATCTTCTGTTCTAATTGTGATAAAATGTTTGTTCTTGTTCTAAAATTTACTCTAACATTTCTAGTCTAGCTTTACGCAAAATTAAAGCCGGTATTTATAATAAAAAAAGTAGCCTAAAAGCATTAATTAAGCCCTATCAAAAGTAAACATCGCCACATGTTTTTCCCATTAGGAAGCTGACCACGTGACGACTGTCGAGTTGGCTATAAATAGCGCGGTCGGGGAAAAAAGGGGGGCTCGAAACAGCCGTGCTTTTGTAAAGATCGCTCGCAAACAGCCTATCTTTTTGCTTTTAACTTATTACCTTTTTCCCTACTAGCATTATTAACGTTTATATGACAGACGGCTGTTTGTGCCCTATACCAGAGCGCTCTTTTAGTTTCGGTGACCGGAATTCTGATACCGGGTATAAAATTTTGTGTGCACCGTAAAAGACTATTTAAGTTTTTTGGCGGGGAAAATCAGCTGATGTGTGAGTAAAATCAGTAAAATATAAATCATTACACACTCGTTCTGGATAAACACAGCGCTAAAATTCTTTTGTGTACTATAACTTTGTTCTGTGTTCTATTTTTGATTGCATTTTTATTTGTTTGAAATTAGTTTTGACGGAGTTACAGACTTTTGAAAACAGCGTCATCATTTAAGGAAATTCATAAAATAAGTAATCTTTTTATTAATTTAATATCTAAAAATCGGCCCATTCGTTTGAGTTTATAATTATAAAGACTTCTCGAAGGGAAGCTAAAGATTATTTCCACATACTTTTTTTTTTGGTTTCATATCTTGAGAATGTGTGGTAGTCAGTTTTGTGAGTGTGGCATTACAAGAACAAGCATATTGTCACCAGATTTTATAGCATTTAAATCCCTTTAAACGCATTCCTGATACCCACAAATCTTAAATAAGGTAGTAAAAAAATAACTTTTTGTAAAGCACCATCTGTTTTTGCATTTTCATTCATTTATAATGATATTTAGCTACGTATATAAGCGTCAGAAAACATGTAAAGCTATAGATAGATTACTTCCACATAATTTGATCTATCTTTCAAGTCTTGTTAATCTTCTATTTATAATATGAATTTTTTTTTTAATTGTGTGTGAGATAAGGACTGTTCCATTGGTGTTCTTTGGTAGACAATCCTGTGCACACGACGGCTGCCAGCGAATTCTAAGTAACTGTTTGTATATCTTCTTTCATTCAAAGTTACAATGCAGGTAGTAAATTTAGAGAAACCAAATTCTAAATCTAATACCATCCTTTTATCAATGGCTAGAGTCAGAGATACATATGATAATTTAGAAATATTTATGAATGGCATGAAAGCTCAGATAGAGTCACTAAAATATTTAGAGTGGGATGGTAAACAAGTTGTTGTTTTCTTATTCGGGGATTATTTCCTTGTTTTGCTGGAGACACCACAGACATGGGTATATTCCTTGAGCTCCAGACAAACCAAACATTTTCATCAAAGACATCCAGAGAGCATACAACTTGCAAACCAAGAAGTTTGGCCATGTTGATAAGAGATTACAATAGATATATGAAATATGGGAAAGGGAATAAAAGGCAAGTGGCACATTATCATAATTGTTTACACAAACCAATGTTAGAGATTGAAATTGAAAATGTAGCTCCTCCTTACCTTCATATTTTATTAGGCATTGTTTTGAAACACCACAGACTTCTAGAACAGGTAGCTGATACAATAGACGCAAAGATATTTGAGAATTCGCAAGAGATACATGCAAACATTAGTACTTTTAAGAACTTGAAGAGATTTAGTAGGAACTGGAAATAGGCAGAAGAATTAGGAGCTAAAATTGAATTTTTCAGGTAGGTATTGAACTTTGTGAGGATAAGGAGGAGACAGATAATTTTAAAGTTAGACTTGAAAATGCACAAGATGCGCTGGCCAAACTTCAGTTTCAAGATCTATGTACTAGGTCTGGTCCAGTTTGCTCACACATGGACAAGGTACTAGCCAAACACAAAATCATACAACAGGCTTATAATAGCAGAGCATTTATAGGGAATCACTGCCACAGATATCTCACACAAAAAGTTTATAAAGATCTTACAAGAGCAATCATTACACAAACACTGAAAATTACAGACAAACAAGATATAACTAACATAGCTTTTATTGCCCAAGAACAATTCAACTCACTGAAAGAAGCATTTGAGAAAGTACACAACAAAATATCACACAGTAAACCAATTAGTAAAGAATCAATAACAGCATCGATAGAGACTTATATGTCTTTGTTCAGAAAGCTATTCCCCAGTAAGACAATTCATAAACAGCACATATTAGAAAAAACATTGCGCAGACTGGATCAGAACTCATGATGTATGATTGAGATAATTGTTAGCTCTCATGTTCTGGGGACAATTGGGTGTGTTATTTTAAGGTTATAAATGTGGACATGCAATTTAAACTTTCAATAATTAATGTTTGACGCATGAAACCAAAACAAAACTTTGATATCCATTTTTCTGCAGGTTTTCTACTTTTGATTTCTGTAATTTGTTATGCATGTTGATTGTGACCGTTTTAGTGTAAATTGAATTAGAAACAAACCATAACAAAATGTAAAAAAAAAAACCGTAAATTTTACACTATTTCAGACTATTATATCTTCTGTTCTAATTGTGATAAAATGTTTGTTCTTGTTCTAAAATTTACTCTAACATTTCTAGTCTAGCTTTACGCAAAATTAACGCCGGTATTTATAATAATAAAGTAGCATAAAAGCAATTCAAACATGTTTGGGGACAATTGGGTGTGTTATTTTAAGGTAATAAATGTGGACTTGCAATTTAAACTTTCAATAATTAATGTTTGATGCATGAAACCAAAACAAAACTTTGATATCCATTTTCTGCAGGTTTTCTACTTTTGATTTCTGTAATTTGTTATGCATGTTGATTGTGACCGTTTTAGTGTAAATTGAATTAGAAACAAACCATAACAAAATGTAAAAAAAAAACGTAAATTTTACACTATTTCAGACTATTATATCTTCTGTTCTAATTGTGATAAAATGTTTGTTCTTGTTCTAAAATTTACTCTAACATTTCTAGTCTAGCTTTACGCAAAATTAAAGCCGGTATTTATAATAATAAAGTAGCATAAAAGCAATTCAAACATGTTTTGGGGACAATTGGGTGTGTTATTTTAAGGTAATAAATGTGGACTTGCAATTTAAACTTTCAATAATTAATGTTTGACGCATGAAACCAAAACAAATCTTTGATATCCATTTTCTGCAGGTTTTCTACTTTTGATTTCTGTAATTTGTTATGCATGTTGATTGTGACCGATTTAGTGAAAATTGCATTATAAACAAACCATAACAAAATATAAAAAAAAACGTAAATTTTACACTATTTCAGACTATTATATCTTCTGTTCTAATTGTGATAAAATGTTTGTTCTTGTTCTAAAATTTACTCTAACATTTCTATTCTAGCTTTACGCAAAATTAAAGCCGGTATTTATAATAAAAAAGTAGCCTAAAAGCATTAATTAAGCCCTATCAAAAGTAAACATCGCCACATGTTTTTCCCATTAGGAAGCTGACCACGTGACCTCTGTCAAGTGGGCTATAAATAGCGCGGTCGGGGAAAAAGAGGAAATAACTAAAAGATCGCTCGCAAACAGCCGTGCTTTATTATCCATTATTTCGGCATATTTAATGCACGTAATTTCGTGCCTATCTTTTACTCGAACTTATTACCCTTTTTCCCTACTATCATTATTAACGTTTCACGCTTCAATGCACACGGCCGGCTGTTTGTGCCCTATACCAGAGCGCTCTTTTAGTTTCGGTGACCGGAATTCTGATACCGGGTATAAAATTTTGTGTGCACCGTAAAAGACTATTTAAGTTTTTTGCGGGGAAAATCAGCTGATGTGTGAGTAAAATCAGTAAAATATAAATCATTACACACTCGTTCTGGATAAACACAGCGCTAAAATTCTTTTGTGTACTATAACTTTGTTCTGTGTTCTATTTTTGATTGCATTTTTATTTCTTTGAAATTAGTTTTGACGGAGTTACAGACTTTTGAAAACAGCGTCATCATTTAAGGAAATTCATAAAAAAAAGTAATCTTTTTATTAATTTAATATCTAAAAATCGGCCCATTCGTTTGAGTTTATAATTATAAAGACTTCTCGAAGGGAAGCTAAAGATTATTTCCACATACTTTTTTTTTTTTGGTTTCATATCTTGAGAATGTGTGGTAGTCAGTTTTGTGAGTGTGGCATTACAAGAACAAGCATATTGTCACCAGATTTTATAGCATTTAAATCCCTGTAAACGCATTCCTGATACTCACAAATCTTAAATAAGGTAGTAAAAAAATAACTTTTTGTAAACACCATCTGTTTTTGCATTTTCATTCATTTATAATGATATTTAGCTACGTATATAAGCGTCAGAAAACATGTAAAGCTATAGATAGATTACTTCCACATAATTTGATCTATCTTTCAAGTCTTGTTAATCTTCTATTTATAATATGAATTTTTTTTTTAATTGTGTGTGAGATAAGGACTGTTCCATTGGTGTTCTTTGGTAGACAATCCTGTGCACACGACGGCTGCCAAAGAATTCTAAGTAACTGTATATCTTCTTTCATTCAAAGTTACAATGCAGGTAGTAAATTTAGAGAAACCAAATTCTAAATCTAATACCATCCTTTTATCAATGGCTAGAGTCAGAGATACATATGATAATTTAGAAATATTTATGAATGGCATGAAAGCTCAGATAGAGTCACTAAAATATTTAGAGTGGGATGGTAAACAAGTTGTTGTTTTCTTATTCGGGGATTATTTCCTTGTTTTGCTGGAGACACCACAGACATGGGTATATTCCTTGAGCTCCAGACAAACCAAACATTTTCATCAAAGACATCCAGATTGCATACAACTTGCAAACCAAGAAGTTTGGCCATGTTGATAAGAGATTACAATAGATATATGAAATATGGGAAAGGGAATAAAAGGCAAGTGGCACATTATCATAATTGTTTACACAAACCAATGTTAGAGATTGAAATTGAAAATGTAGCTCCTCCTTACCTTCATATTTTATTAGGCATTGTTTTGAAACACCACAGACTTCTAGAACAGGTAGCTGATACAATAGACGCAAATATATTTGAGAATTCGCAAGAGATACATGCAAACATTAGTACTTTTAAGAACTTGAAGAGATTTAGTAGGAACTGGAAATAGGCAGAAGAATTAGGAGCTAAAATTGAATTTTTCAGGTAGGTATTGAACTTTGTGAGGATAAGGAGGAGACAGATAATTTTAAAGTTAGACTTGAAAATGCACAAGATGCGCTGGCCAAACTTCAGTTTCAAGATCTATGTACTAGGTCTGGTCCAGTTTGCTCACACTTGAACAAGGTACTAGCCAAACACAAAATCATACAACAGGCTTATAATAGCAGAGCATTTATAGGGAATCACTGCCACAGATATCACACACAAAAAGTTTATAAAGATCTTACAAGAGCAATCATTACACAAACACTGAAAATTACAGACAAACAAGATATAACTAACATAGCTTTTATTACCCAAGAACAATTCAACTCACTGAAAGAAGCATTTGAGAAAGTACACAACAAAATATCACAAAGTAAACCAATTAGTAAAGAATCAATAACAGCATCGATAGAGACTTATATGTCTTTGTTCAGAAAGCTATTCCCCAGTAAGACAATTCATAAACAGCACATATTAGAAAAACATTGCGCAGATTGGATCAGAACTCATGATGTATGATTGAGATAATTGTTAGCTCTCATGTTTTGGGGACAATTGGGTGTGTTATTTTAAGGTTATAAATGTGGACATGCAATTTAAACTTTCAATAATTAATGTTTGACGCATGAAACCAAAACAAAACTTTGATATCCATTTTCTGCAGGTTTTCTACTTTTGATTTCTGTAATTTGTTATGCATGTTGATTGTGACCGTTTTAGTGTAAATTGAATTAGAAACAAACCATAACAAAATGTAAAAAAAAAAACCGTAAATTTTACACTATTTCAGACTATTATATCTTCTGTTCTAATTGTGATAAAGTGTTTGTTCTTGTTCTAAAATTTACTCTAACATTTCTAGTCTAGCTTTACGCAAAATTAAAGCCGGTATTTATAATAATAATATTAGAAAGAAAATGAAACAGGCCAAAGAAAAATGGGTAGCTGACCAATGTGAGTCCATTAATACGGGGCTAATAAAAGGTAACAGCAAGGCAGTTTTTGACACATTAAGAAGACTATCAAAACCCCAACAGCCCAGGGTAACTGTCATAGAAGATAGCAATGGGGCTCTGCTCAATGAAAAAACAGCTGTAATGAGAAGGTGGACAGAATATTGTAAAGAATTATATAACTGTAAACTTGACACTGACTTAGGCATATTAAACAACATTAAGTGCGAAAACAGAGAACTCGGAAATGCAGCAATACTACGGGAAGAAGTGGAAGAGGCTATATGTTCGATGAAAGGAGGGAAGTCACCGGGTGTGGATAATATACCAGCAGAGCTCTTGAAATATGGAGGACCAGATATAGTAAAAATCATGACAACAATTTGCCAGAAGATATGGAGTACAAAAAAATGGCCAAAAGAATGGACGCAGTCATTAGTAATACCGCTTCCAAAGAAAGGAAATCTAAAAATGTGCAAGAACTACAGAACCATTAGCCTTATTAGTCATCCAAGTAAGGTGATGTTAAGGATACTTTTGAACAGAATAAAACAGAAATAACAGAAGAAATCTTGTCAGAGGAACAGGCTGGCTTTAGACAAAAAAGAAGTACCTCAGAACAAATCTTCAATATTAGATTACTGATCGAAAAACATCTCCAGCATCAACATGATTTATACCATAACTTCATCGATTTCACAAAAGCCTTCGATCGAGTCTGGCATGAAGGTTTATGGCAAATAATGAGAAAATTCAATTTTGATACCAACATCATAGATATCATTGAAGCACTATACAAGGACGCAAGCAGTGCTGTTTTTGCAAGCAATGACATTGGAGAATTTTTCAAAACAACTGTAGGAGTTCGCCAGGGATGTATCCTGTCACCAGTGCTCTTTAACATTTATCTAGAACATATTATGCAGGAGGCTCTCTACGATTATAAATCAACCATATCGATTGGAGGCCGACCTCTGTGTAATCTACGTTTTGCTGATGATATTGATCTGATAGCAGGAACAGAATCAGAACTTCAAGACCTTACCTCTAGACTGGAGAAAGTAACAAGAACGTATGGGATGGAAATTAATATAGAAAAAAGCAAGATATTGGTGAATAGCCATAAGAAACATGTTCCGACCAACATTACGTTAAATGGCAAACGTTAGAAGAAGTTAACACCTTTAAATATCTCGGGTCCACTATATGTAGTGATGGAAGATCAAATAAAGAAATCAAGACAAGACTTGAGATGGCCTCAGCTGCCATGACAAGGTTGAATGTGATCTGGAAAAGTAACATCAGTTTTCCTGTGAAGATCAAATTATACAAATCACTTGTATTATCTATTCTCTTGTATGGGTGTGAGGGCTGGACACTCACTGCAGATACGGAGCGAAGGATTCAGGCTTTCGAGCATAAATGTTATAGAAGAATTTTGCGCATTTGCTATAAAGAGCACAAAACAAATGTCTATGTTAGAGAGAAGATAAACACCTATGCAGGCCATCAAGAACCACTTTTGTCAATAGTGAAACGTCGAAAGCTTGCCTGGTTTGGGCATGTAACTCGTCATGACTCCCTTTCGAAAACGATCCTCCAGGGAACAGTCGAAGGTAAACGGAGAAGAGGAAGGCAAAAAAAATCCTGGGCTGATAACATCAAAGAATGGGCAGGACACGGTTTCTCCACACTTGTACGCATTGCTGAGAATAGAGAGCAGTGGAGGACCCTGTCTGCTGATGCTTCCACCATGGCACCCCTACGACCCATGACGGGTTATGGGTTGAGATGATGATGATTTATAATAATAAAGTAGCATAAAAGCAATTCAAACATGTTTTGGGGACAATTGGGTGTGTTATTTTAAGGTAATAAATGTGGACTTGCAATTTAAACTTTCAATAATTAATGTTTGACGCATGAAACCAAAACAAAACTTTGATATCCATTTTCTGCAGGTTTTCTACTTTTGATTTCTTTAATTTGTTATGCATGTTGATTGTGACTGTTTTAGTGTAAATTGAATTAGAAACAAACCATAACAAAATGTAAAAAAAAACCCTAAATGTTACACTATTTCAGACTATTATATCTTCTGTTCTAATTGTGATAAAATGTTTGTTCTTGTTCTAAAATTTACTCTAATATTTCTAGTCTAGCTTTACGCAAAATTAAAGCCGGTATTTATAATAATAAAGTAGCCTAAAAGCATTAATTAAGCCCTATCAAAAGTAAACATCGCCACATGTTTTTCCCATTAGGAAGCTGACCACGTGACCTCTGTCAAGTGGGCTATAAATAGCGCGGTCGGAGAAAAAGGGGAAATAACTAAATGATCGCTGGCAAACAGCCGTGTGCATAACATGACCTTACAATCGCCCATCCCTGAGAGATTAATTGAATCACCAAACGTGATAATACAACAGTGATTCCAGGTAAATGCGAGCATGAAGTGTTTGCTCAAGATTACGTAATCGCTTCCGATCCGACAGTAGAATTGACTTGCAATACGAGTTCAATTGCATAAACCATGTTAGACAGGCAGTCGGATTTGCGACGAGTCCTGTGATATAAGAGATCGGCAGAGTCTGATAAACTAAGTAATCAGACTTCCGAATTACTTGGGATAGGTGATTATAGATAATCGCAATCTTGGAAGACGTCTTGAAGAGTGAGAATGAAGTGTGATACAAGTAAACTTTGACAACACTTTACAGAAATCACAATTCCGTATATGAAAAATGGCTGTTTAAATTCTCAACCGTATGAGTCACGCAGGAATTAACATAGGCACTACTCTATCATAACATGTACTTTGAATGCCATTTGTATGGCAATTCGAGTTGTCATGTACTATCGCTGTAATTAGAAGTTGCCTAGTAGTAGACAACAAGCGTGCGTGGGTGAAGTCTGAGATATAATGTAGGACTTATTAGACATACGGCACTGCATCCCCGAAATCGGCAAGTAGACAGCTTGGACTGAAACCAGGAAACAATAGAAGTAAAGATTCTGACTTTAATTAAGACTGGGCTTCATGGAACACTTCGGAACACTACAGCAAGGAAACCCTAAGTTATTCACACAGAAACCGGACTTATATAGGACTTACGCACAAAGTCACAGAGGGATTTTTACTAGAAGAAAATACCCTGACGTGTGTTATAGGCATCTATATCAAGTTACCAAGACTATTTACCTGAGCAAGAAGTCTAAGATGCCTCAATTATTGAGTTTTTGGTACCAGCACGAGGCGACCCGACTATTTGTGGTATGACGTGAAGAGACCATTTGCTGTACTATCATTCTGTGGCTCCAAGCTTGTAATTGACACTTGAAACCTACATTCCGCGGGTTGCGAAGATTATTGCCTTGACCAGGAGCGGTTACTTCCTGACTGATTTGGAAACGTGCCCTCACCACAGAGACGAATCTACGGAATCAGCAGCATCGGCACTATAGCACTTTCCCAAGTCCCATTTTTAGCAAGCCAAATAAATAACTTTCTTTTCTAACATTAAGCTCACGTTCCAACTTCCATTATACCCTGCTCCTTTATCGTTCATCCGATTTTCTTCATCTACGGCATGTTAAAACCGTACAAATGAGAACTGTCTTTCTATATAACTTCCTTTCACTTCAGTCCATTGTATCTTTCGTTATGGCAAACGAGAGTTTGCAAAACTCTGTGCGATTCATGTGTTTCTACATGTAACCTCAATTATCTTGGGTTGTACAGCACATAATATGAAGATATTGATATCTGGACGAAGCTTAGACTCTCTAATACCGAAACGTGATGGTATTATTATTTGTAATCCATCCAAATTTTTATAACTTCAATGGAAAGACAAACTTATTAGCACACCTGAAGATTCCATCTTTTTTACAGCTTCCACCTATGAGACTCACGTTGAATAGTTAGCGCTGCTCTCATTGGCTAAAACATTTGCTTTCCACAGTATTCGATTACACTAAGATATTGGGCCCAGCGCGTTCCGCGACAATATATATATATATATATATATATATATATATATATATATATATATATATATATATATATATATATATATATATATATATATATATATATATATATATATATATATATATATATAAAGAGCCAATGCGAGCAATAATAATAATAAGCAGAGGAATTTTACTGGTAATTTAGTTGGGGGAGGGGGGAGGGGGGGTGTAGAACGAGCTAATATTATATCCCTCCACAAAAGGCGGCGGGAAAGATAAACAGATAACGTGCTCAGACCGATTCAGCATTGTTCTCGGTTTCTTAAATATCTTGTGGACACTCCTTCGAGGTAGAAGCATCATCATCCTTCTACGTGCATCTCTGCCAAGAGTAGTCTTGTGCGAAGGTAAGTATCTTTGAAGACCCACATTAGTTACTCCAGGTTTGGGCCACTGTTGGACCACTACTGCAGACAAAAGGGAGGCAACCCGTGACAAGCTGCTCATTGTATCTTCATTTGTATACTCGCATTCGTACTATTATTGGCAGTGTTTCAATGCACGTCTTTGTACATTTCCCAGGAATGTGAATAAAAAACATTCCACAAGTATATTACATTAGAAATAAAACATGACCATGCAAAGCTCACACACTACAATGATAGTGGCATTCGACCAAACCAACCACTCACTCTTTCGTCCATGCTAGGGTGGCCATATTGTTCAACACAAAAAGGAGGACAAATGCCTTTTTTTGGTCTAAAAAGGAGGACAAGTGAGGACAATATTTTTTTTAAGTAGGACGAAAAGTAGGACACCTTTATTCAATAACTACAAGACGCTGAAACATATCTTTTTTTACATTCAAACAATAAGCTAATAAATTCACATTGATTTTGTGCCTACTTATATTTTTCTGATGATAAAATCTTCTTCAACAAAGTTGGGCTACGTTTTAAATATGCATAAAAATCAGAGCATGAAAGCTCCTTGAAATTGTACTGCACACGTAGAGTGTCTTTAATGGAATCTACACTCAAAATGTTCCTTTCTTTTGTCCACTGATCCTGCATAAGTAAAAAAAAGTCTCTCAAAATTGGCGTTGTGCCCAGGAATTGCAAAAATAACTTGTGCAAGTCTTAAGAATTCTGAATGCAATTCGGCATTTCTCGATTGTTCAAAATATTTAGCCAATTTCTGATGAGCCAGTAGCTGACTGAATTCTTCGTGATTGATATGACTTTCCAAACATTTTTTTCGCTTTTTCAGTTGGTCAAAGCATTTTGTGTCATCAATGTGAATGCCTTTATCATTTAGATATTGCAATGGGGCTTCCACATCTTTCCACACAGGTACTTCATGCAAGGTCATCCAGGAAAAAATTGCAAAATCTTCTAATGGCTTTGTCCATTTGTCTAAATATTCAATACAACTGGAATAAAGGAGCTTCACATCTTTATGAAAACTGTTACACAAATGATCAATCCCCACTCTGCTTCATACTCTTGTCGACCCCTGGAAAAGCACTAAATTTTTGTTTTCACTTCATCCGTGAACACACACTTCCGTTTTGGCATTTTGAGCGGGTATCTGTGACATAAATATAAAATATATACTACTTGTCAAAAGTCAAGGGCCACCCTATTATTTTCAATACACTTTTATATAAGCGCATAGAATGATTAAATGAAGGAAGTTTTTAGTAAAAATGGGTGCAATATCTTCCTCTGACAGTCCTCTATGCACGTTAAGCATAAAAACAACTCACTGACAACCATGGTGATCACGTGCAATTTGGTTTGCTGACCATAAATTCACATTTTTAATCTGTTTTTTCAAACTTCCGTACAACCAAACAGGTGAAGTAATCGTGCTGATTGACATTCCACGTGAATTGGCGACTTTTCGTGAACAGAGTTCACTCTTAATTTGTGTTACAATCAGCAGACTTACGGTAGTTTCATCACTTGCAAAAACCATGCCACCGAGAAGAAGTCTTGACAACTTACAAAGAATGAGGGCTATAGCGTGGGTTGAAAGTGGTTTATCTGTCCGTGAGGTTGCTAGACGGCTTGCAGTGTCACACTCTACTATCCAAAGAATTTTGGAGAGATTTCAGGCCACAGGAAGGGTGGAGGATCGCCACCGGCCAGGTCGCCGAAGATGCACCAATAGAGTTCAATAGACATGATGACCGGTACCTCTTGTTGTCAGCCCTGTGGCATCGAACAGTGACTTGTTCCACTCTAAGATGTCAGCTGAGACAAACTGTAAACGTTAATGTCAGTCTAAGCACCATTCGCAGACGTTTACATGAATTTGGACTGGCTGCTCGACGTCCTGCAGTCAGAATCCCTCTTACTCCTACTCATCGCAGAGCCCGTGTTGGTTGGTGTCGCGAGCACATCCGATGGACAAGGCAACAATGGAGTCAAGATCTCTTCACTGATGAATCTCGCTTCACTGTGTCATTCAATGATGGCAGGATTCGAGTTTGGAGACGACCAGGAGAGCGATTTACTGATGACACAATTCGAGAGGTGGATCGTTATGGTAGGGGTTCTGTTATGTTCTGGAGAGGCTTCTACAGACACGGCAGGACCCCACTCTACATCATCCAAGGCAACTTGACCGGCCCAAGATACCAGAACGAAATCTTGAGACCAATTGTTCAGCCTGCTCTGGAGGCCATAGGTGGTAATGCCATCCTTCAAGATGATAACGCTCGACCCCATCGAGCTCGTGTGGTGAATGAGTTTATTCAGCAACATGGGATCATTAGGATGGCGTGGCCAGCTCATTCACCTGACCTTTCTCCGATTGAGCACCTCTGGGATGTCCTTGGTCGAAGATTGTCAACAAATCACCCCCTGCCAAAGGATGTTGCACAGCTGACTGCATTTCTGCTTCAGGAATGGCAAGCTGTTCCTCAGGATACTCTTCGGACCCTTGTGGACTCGATGCGTCTACGCTGTCTTGAATGCCTTGCTGCAAACGGTGGTCATACCCGATTTTAAAATGTCTATTTGTCCAATATCTATTGTGTGACTTTTGAAAAGGTGGGTGACACACTTCACAGCTTCATTGCGTTTGAATGTGTGTTTCCATTTCTTTACGTGACTTGTCAATTTGGTATTCAATAAATGCCGTTTTGACTGATACCAATTACGTTTATATCAGATTTGTTTTATGGTTTCAACCAAGGTTTTTCTAAGTGGCTGTCGTGTGGTGAGTCCCTGGGGCAACTACGACAGTAGCTTTTGCCAGGAATAGTCTATGAGATATTAGATATAAGGTCTCTAGAAATTGGCTCGTTAAGAAAGAAAAAAAGACCCATTCGAGATAGGGACAAGAAGACAGGAATGCGAATGCTTTCCACTAGACAGTGTTTTCTAATTAATTATGGAAAGAGTTCTGTTTCCCCACGACCTTAGCTTCTGCCCTTAGATCCCGTAAAGAAAAAGCCCCCAACCTCATCTGAGTAGAGAAAGGTTCCTATAGGTGAATATGTAACACCGACAGCACGAGTGATACATTAACAAACTAGATAATGATCAAACGATCGTTGGGTTTATTAATGAAATATCCACACATATAGGGTTAGTAATGGTTAGAACGTGATGATGGTGAAAGACGATTCACACAAAACACACAGATGAGATAATAAAATTGCAGTTAATTAAGTAATAGTTAATTAAGAATGAACTGGTGTAAAGTGAAATGATGATGTGATATGATACGTGTTACCAAAATGGTGAGTACTCTACACAGTCCATGTGTCTCTTCTAAATGCTTCTCCTAGATATGAGGATTCACATGTATGCATAAAATGTCCCAAGTTGTTATACGTTATGTCGAGTGGGGTATCTCTAAGCCGAGGACGTTCTGATGAATACTGTTGTCGTACGGAGAACGCTGACGAGATATCTATGTATATTCCTTCACTGTTTGAGTATATCTCTGTAGTGTTGATTAACAGTTGATAGTTGTAGTATGAACAAAAGGTCTGTTGTCTAATCTCCCGAGGGTACTGGCCAGACTGGATATTTTCACGAAATGTTAGTGATATGTAGACTCATAACCTTGCATATGTAGTCGTGATTCATAATATATATATATATATATATATATATATATATATATATATATATATATATATATATATATATATATATATATATATATATATATAATATATATATATATATATATATAGTCTGCTTTATAGAATGTGCTTAAGAGGGTGTTGCCCTTGCTATAAATATGCGATTCCTCTTTTGAGCTCTTTTGCTTGACTTCAGATAATAATGATCTTTCGAGTGATTTGAATTTATGATGACTCTGTATTGAACTTGTGATAACTCTGTATTGAACTTGTGAGCAAGCAGTATATGGTGACGATAAATGCTGCGTCCCCCTTCTGACTTGTGGGTGAGACAATATTCCTTTTTAATTGAGGAATGAAAGATGTCCTATGGCGAATTCTGCTAGCCAAATGTCCGTTTTTGATAACTTATTTCTGGTTAGACGTCAGACACGTTGCGTGTAGACTCAGACTTCTGATGAACTTCTTTTCCCTTCGCAAAATCCTTTAAGAACACAATTAATCACAGAACTGAATTATCATCCACTCTGAATAAACACGTGTATTAGGCTATGCGTTTTTGGGTTTAATCTCTTCCTCACAAGGTAAAAAATTGGACTCCTTCCTCTTGCAAGCTACGCAGTAGATTATATTTCTGCCAGTCCAATATGGGTTTCTGGATCCGACATCTAGCTCCGCCCATACCAACCAATCCTTAATGGCCCCTCTGGTCACTCATTCACAGGATCGCTCTTGTCTCCTGTCAGTCCAAACGTGGGTGTAGTTTGACCTCTGATCGTTTATTGTTCACCACCAGATTTATCACGATGCAATGTGGGCTTCAAACGATAATGTCAGGCATGTGGACTCAATCAAAGGACTTTTTTTCCCCCGATGAAAGAACAAATGTGGTTCTCTAGATACCGGTCGCGAGTAATCACAACGATGAAATAGCAAATGTGGGTCGCAAATATGGGATGAAAGAGCAAATGTCGGAGAAAATACAATATGAAAAATGTAGGAAAAGATGGAGCAAAAAGGCCTTTGGGCTCGTTTATCACAGTGGCCCTGGACTTTTGACGAGTAGTAATAATTCCACTAATCAATGGTACATTTGATGTTAAAGTTAAATTTATTTGTAAAATGCAACAGACGAGGTTTTAATTTTAACAAATCCATTCCTATACTAGTAACTACTCGTGTATTTTTTTATAATAAACAAATAGCAATAAATATACAAGCAGTACGAACTAAGGTTAATATTATTTGTAATTTGCAACAGACAACGAAGTTATAATTGACTAAATCCAGCCCCAAGTTCTTATTCATGTCGTTTTGTCTGTTATATTTTCCCCTAACAAATCCAATAAACCCAAACAGCGTTTAACCTGGGTTACAATATGATAGTAATCTATCATAAACTATCGAACAGCATGACAACTTACGGTGATGTTGTTGGCAATTTGCGCGATACGTCGATTTTGCGGAGATAAAAATTCTTAGATCTGACACAATTTCTGTACTCAGAAATCGGATGCCAGTAAAGATTGTTCAAAATGGTGTCTTTCACGTGAGTAATTTAGACAATCACATAAAAGCCGGATATTTCAACATTTAAAAAAAATCCGGCCGGACTCTCAGTTTGGGCGCGAAAAGCCGGGCAAATCCGGACGTCTGGCCACCCTAGTCCATGCACACCCTGAGACCTACCACTTACTCCTTCACCTACGCACACCCTGAAACACATGTCTTGTCTACCATGACAGCTACTAGTTCTCAACCCAGTAACATTGTCGCTAGAGGCTAGTGATCTAACTACTATGTCTATCGAACGCTCACTATTAGTGTTAATGTAAAGAATGAGTGCTATTGTGTTTATCTACAGAGAATACAGTCTGGGGTTGAACGTCAGGATTTAGAGTTATGGTTGGACAGAAACAGCGGCTAATGCTAACATTAACCCTAACTTCAACCCTGTTTGGGTCAAGGTTACGACATCATTGCCGACCCAACAGTAAACTGTGATTCCTACCTCAATTATATTTTTCCTTGTTTGAGATTTCACAGCTGTGACACATCTTTTCCCGGATTGGTTAGCGTTCTATCCATGATTCTATACTTATCCGATGGACAATACTGTAATTACTATTTGCAGAAGTGATGAAACTAACATACGGATTTCTGGTTGTCGTAAACTCAATCTACGGAGCTTGTCTGTCTGTCGTAAATTTGATAGGTAGTATTGATAGATTTGGTCCTTCTTAATAGAACAGGCAAAGTGGTAAAAGTGAGACTTAAAGTATGAGAAATGAGTTCACGAGTGAATAGTTTAAGTGTAGAATCTGTCACTGGATTGAGAAGATACTCTAGTCCAGCCTATCTTACTTACTTACTTAGTCGTTCCCCTTCTACCGTGAGGTGTAGAGGTTTGGAAGAGAGAGCGCCAGACTATCCTATCGGCTGTCTTCCTCCTGGCCTGGTTCCATTCTAGTCCTCGATCCTTCAAAGATTGTCTAATGTTGTCCTCCCAGCGGACTCTGGGTCGTCCTCGGGGTCTGGATCCTTGGCTCTTTGTTTCCCATGCTTGTCGTGGTATCCGATCTTCTCCCATTCTGCAGACATGGCCAAACCATCTTAATTGCCAGCCTATCTTTACGACTGTAATTTGTTAACAGACCATTCTACGCTTCATACATTTAACATATATGTTTAACTAAACACACACACAGTCATGTGACAACAAGACCCCAAACGTGAAAACCATGGTAAATGGAGTATGGGTTTTGGGCTGAGCTGACCAACACAAGTAATTAAGTTTTGTTAAGTTTATTATCATATAAACTGTTTACAACATCCAACATCTATAAATCAATAAAATCATAGGTTACAGAATTTGAAAAATAACCCCAATAAATGTCATCCCCTCTGTTGAGAAAAGTTCCCGCAGAAGTTAGTAACCCCAAGAGGTCAAAAGATTAACACTAGGGTATAGGAATAGACGATAAAGCAAAGAACAAAGTTCCTAGTTAATTTATCCTGGGGAAAAAATAACAGTATTAGCGAACAAGAAAAGAAAGAAGTGAGTACAATGATTATGAAAAATAAGAAATATTCATTCCTCTTTCTTCCACTCTGTCAGTCTGTGGCCACATTCAATCTCGCTTACCTACTACTCTTGAAAGTAACTTCAGTGTGTATTCAACATAGTCCAGTGTGGTGCTTCTCCCAGTGAACCACAGTTCCTCCAAGAATGATTAATTTTCCTAATGGTGAATGCCCGATTTGATAGTGCTTATTGGAATAATCGCGATCAAGTGTTCACAATAGACAGTACACAGTACTCCCGATATTTAAAGGAAATGTCTGGTGGGTAAACTGTTAGAAACCAATAATCATAATTGTGGTGAAATACATTGATACAGCGATAAAATCCTCCATTATAAATATAAAAGTTAAAATAAAATGTAGGGATAAAATATAGTTAAGATACGCTGCTGCTTTTTCGCCCACGCCACAAGCGCGTTGATTTTGGTAGACCATACCATCGTTTTCTAGTGTCATTGAAAAAAAAAAACTATTTAGAACATGAGGACACGAAAGGCCTATTCGTTTAGACGGGGTAAGAAAAGGAGGGAAGAAAAAAATGATGCCGTCTGCATGCGTTTGAATCTAAGTCTAGCATACGCGCGAACTTGTAGTTAGTGTTTGAAATACGATGTAAAAATAAGAACATGTAGCCAATTGTCACGAAAACAGGCTTAGCTCTTAGTTAGAATGACGTAATTCCCACGTACTACGGAAGAATCACGTATTTAGCTTGAAATTAGTGCAAAAAGACATGAATAGGTTGGAAAACATGGAAAATATATGGAATTTCTTATTAATATGTTTAGAATCACAAAAATTAGTTAGTTTAAGAGCTTATCTTTTCCTGATAAATAATATGCTTTAAAATAAAAGGACGGACAGCTAACTCGGAAGTTATTGACAAAAGACTGATTTGTTCGATGCAGACTCGCAAACAGATGTTAGTTTTGTAGCCACTATAGGTTACATTTTGACGCGTCCTTGAGACGAAGGCAGAAAAAAATTACATGTAAACAAAGGGGAGACAAAGCGGATAGAATCTAAAAATATCTTCGCAGTAGAAATCTAAGAAATGAGTGAGAGAAAATTTGAATAGTTTTTTGTAGTTGGGCCCAAAACCAAGTCCAATTTTGGGGAATGACAAGTTAGGACAGACCGACCGACAGAAATACACTACACATTTGACCAAAAATTGGACATTTAATTTTGAAATTTTAAATTGTAGAGGGGAAGTACTCTCATTGGACGAAATAGTTAAGATTATTGATAAATTTGCCGGCTAGTTGCCATTTTGTTGAAGACTGTCCATACAAGCAGATCGTTGAGGCTAAGAAGTTTGTCGTCCATTGAATATATATGCTAATAGTAGTGGGACGCCCTAGTCTAGCCAGCAGCTCAGCTGAGTTTGTGCTTGTTGCATACATATTTTTGAATGCACAGATTACAAATGTACGATATGTCTATTTAATATGGAAAATATATTGTTGTATTTAATTGGGTACGAAAATGCTTTCTTTTGTAAAGCCAGATAATCCATGTTTGATTCATACGTATATTATATGAGTGATCGTTCTTGATATTGATTCGGCGCATGGATATTGAATTCATGTCCGTTCTTATTTGTTCGGGCCAGAAAATAGATTAATTTTGCTTGTTATGTTTATGGCCTGAATTCATGTGTACTACTTGTCTAGTGAAAGAAGATTCAGTCGTATATTGTATACCTTTGTATGTTCAGGTCGGACTATATTCTTTCTGCCGGAATCTAGCGCAGGTTTTCGTAGTCCTACTGGGTTGTGAAGAGTTCCGATAATGTCGCCAAGAAATGGCTGAGTGTGTTTCCTAGGGCTGGCACTGTTTAAGGTTTAAGAGTGATTCGTAGATGTTTTTCCAGGAGAAGTTTATGTCTCTGCAAGAGTCTATTTGTCAGAGATCCTCCTCATATGTGTGATTCGGACTCCAGGTATGCCAGACCCTATTTTTGATGATCTCGAGTCGGTTAGACCTAGATGGAACATTGTGCTTCGTATCGCTAGGGTCGTGTTTTGTATCGACGAAGATGACAGGCTTTCCTACAGCAGTTATGTCTACATGAAGTAACGTGATTACTGTAGCGCTGTATGGAAAAACTTTATGAAATTATTTATATGCACATTCTAAATTAACTTTGGCTTATATCCACCCTCCTGCGAGTGAGTGAGCGACAACTCAGGAAGGCGGCCATGTTATATTCCTGTCATCATATTTTTGATCACTGTCAAGAGAACAGATTATGTATCCTACTATCGGGCAGTGGTATCGAGATCTTGTTATGAGGTGAAAACCCACTATCGTGGTTTGTGATTAGTATACAAACATTGGACATATCTCAGCTTAAGAACTTAGCCATGAAATGAAGGTTGGGCCAATGACTTTTATATGTTTACCGATCCTCATTGACGCGTTCAGTCAGTAGAGGATACGGCGATTAGTTACCAGAACAGTGAATGCTACCTTAGGTTGAATGTTATTTCACTACTACATGAATGTATCATCCACGATTCAAATAACCAATGAATTTATGTCAACATGTACCCATGACTGTATCCGTGCTGTCCAGTGTGCGTGCCTTCATTAAACTATTGAAATGTCAGCGGCAGTTCAAGTCGTCATTGCATTACATGAGAGTGTGTGAGAGGTATTATCAAGTGGTCTGTTACACCGAACTACTACACCATTCGCGTTACTTGACACTCCCACTCAATGTCAACATGACCTGTTCATTCGATGATGCAGAGGTAACTGAAGAAGACTTTCTTCAGTGATGATCAGTGCATGACCCTAAACATAACATCCGCATCCAGACATTCAACAGTGGCCAATACACAACAACACGATTATTCAGCAAACTGTTATTCTACAGTGGTGGCCAGTGTGGGGACCTTTGTAAGGTTTGTCTCCCACAGTGATTGGGATAGAAAATATTATTTTCCACAGGTACTCAAGTGATCATTAATTACATTAAGGAAGTATACAAGACCTTTGTAAGGCTTGTCTCCCACAGTGTTTGGGATATACAGATATTGTTTTCCACAGGTACTCAAGTTATCATTGGTTATATTATAAACAAAATAACCATACAAGTTTTTCACTAAGACTAAGTCTATAGTATAGACTTGTCTCCCATGAAAGTGAAATAAGGTAATTTATTTACTTATTCAGGTTTCTGATTTAATAAGACAGGATGTCTACATTAGATTACTTTATTACACAAGGGAAACCCCTTGATAAGACTGGTAAAGAGTTAGAAGAATGGGCAACCGCTCAATTCTCTATGGTATTGAAGGCAGAAGAAAAAAGATTAGAAGCTGCTGCTGAGGAAAGAAAAGCTGCTGCAGAAGAGAGAAAACTTCAAATAGAAGAAAAAAGATTAGACAGAGAAGCTGAAGCTGCTGCTGAAAATAAAAGATTTGAAGCTGAACAAAAGAAATTGCAGATGCAGGTAGAAGAAAGGAGATTTGAGGCTGAACAGAAAAGATTAGACAGAGAAACTGAACAGAAAAGATTAGACAGAGAAGCTGAAGAGAGAAAAGCAAAAAGAGAACATGAGTTTGAATTAGAGAAATTGAAATTGACAAGTATGAGTAATGTTAATCAGGCACCTGGTGGTAATAGTAAACCCTTTACTTACAAAGTTAAGGTACCAACATTCAATTCTGCCAATGATGATATAACATTCTGGCTTCAGAGGTTTGAACGTGCTTGTCGGGCTCATAATGTTGATAAATCGCAATATGTTAACCAATTATCTGAGAATCTAACAGGCGATTCTCTCACTAGTCTATGTTTGGTTGAAGAGGCTGACAAGGATAATTATGATGTTATTATGGCAGCCTTGATTAAGAAGTTTCAGTTACCAGAGGAAGGTTATCGCATGTTGTTTAAAAGAATGGTACCTGAGACGGGGGTTGAATTCTCAGAATTCATTGGGAAAATACGTCTTACATTTCAACGATGGATTGAATTATCCAAAATAGAGAAAACATATGATGCTCTTATGGATTTGTTGCTCAGAGACAAGGTCATGTCTTCTGTCAATAAACATTTCCTTGAATTTCTACACGAGCGTAAGCCACAAACACTAAAACAAATGCAAGAATATTGTGACCAATACGTTACGGCACACCCGGACGTAACTCTTAGCAACACCAAGATTAAAGAGGGTATGCCGGTTGCTTCAGCAACACAATACAATCCCAAGTACTCACACAACTTTCAGGGAGCTCAAAATAAATTTGACAAAAGGGTTAATTGGCGTAATCATCAAAACCAAGGTAACCAACCAAATCAGGGTTCTTCTTCTAAATTCTGGAAACGGGTTGACAGTCCTCGATACAGGGGTGGCCATAACTATAGAAATTTCCGTAGAGGAAGTAATAATAGAAATTACCAGGGTGTTCCTTCTTGGACACAACGGGATCAATCCTACAGGGATTCTCACTATAATGAACATGATGATTATAATGATGAACATTATGACTCAAACCCAAACAGGGGTTATAACAGAGGGAATAATAATTACAGAGGCAACAATAATCGAGGTAGATCACAACACAAAAGACATGGTAAATCTCATTACCAGGCTAACTCTGCACAACAAGAGTTTCATGAAGCCGGTAAGCAAACCAATGATAAGAAAGACTCTAATAATGTGGGATGTTCTGCTTTCGATTTTGACAGAGCATTTCAGTGTTCCCAATGCAAAACATTATTCGAGCCAACCACAGTTTCGACTTTAAGCTGTGGTCATCCTCTTCCCGCTCTCCCTGCGTCAGTCGCGCATGATGGGAGAGGGGCTCTTAAATTAAATAAGGGTTTAGTAGATGGTACTCCGGTCTCAATTCTCTTTGATTCCGGGTGCACAACCATTGGAGTGAGGCAGTCACTCATAGATCCTTCTCGAGCCACTGGCAAAATAATCAAATGCATAACATTTGGTGGCACATTGGAGAAGTACTCCACTGCCATTATCCACATTTCTACTCCCTTCTTTACAGGAGATGTGCAGGCATGTCTTCTGCCGAATCCGATCGCTGATCTTATCGTCGGTCGCATTCATGGTGTGAAAGAATGCACTCCGCAACAAATCGCCGAGTGGGAAAGTGATAATATGCATGCTGCAAATGCTGTAGTCACTAGAGCTCAAGCTCTAAACATGCCGCAATCTTCGCCTTCTGGAGATAATGATGACCAGAACCAAGGTGATCCCTTGGAGATTTCGCATGATTCCTTTATAAAACAGCAGGAAGATGATCCTACTCTAAAGAAATTCTTTACTCTAGCAAAAGAAGGTGATCCGAATAAGGACACGAATCGTAAATCTTGGATTACGATGAAGAATGGGGTACTTGTACGTATGGTACAAGACTCCGCTAAGTCAATTCATTCTCAAATTCTTGTGCCTAAAAATATAAGAGTTAAAATCTTACAGCACGCTCATGATTCTCAGTGTGCTGGGCATATGGGTTTTTCCCGTACTAAATCTAGAGTTCTTGCGTCTTTCTTTTGGCCGTTTGTGAACAAGGACATACAGATCTATTGTCGATCCTGTAGGGTATGTCAGGAAGTTAAATCCAAAGGTCCACGCCACGCTGCACTATTCAGGCTGCAGATATTCCAATTCGACCATTTCAAAAAATGGCGATAGACATCATTGGTCCATTTAAGACAAAGTCTGCTAGAGGACACCAATATATCTTGACGTGTGTTGATATGTGCACACGTTGGCCAGAGGCTATCCCTCTGAAGAGCATAACTACTGCTGATATTGCAGATGCTCTTTGGCTTATATTCTCTCGTCTGGGATTTCCAGGAGAAATATTATCAGACCATGGTACCCAACTCGTATCGGATACCATGTCTCAAGTGATGTCAACTCTTAAGATAGAAAGATCTCTGAGTAGTATTTATCATCATATGTCCAATGGCATGGTAGAGCGTCTTAACAGAACTCTGAAAAACCTATTAGGTAAGATAACTGAGGATCATCCTCAGGATTGGGACAGGGTTTTACCCGCGGCTCTCTTTGCATACAGAGAGGTCGCCAATGAACATACAAGATTTTCTCCCTTTGAACTTGTCTTTGGCGCGAAACCGCGAGGTCCTATGTCTCTACTTCATGATCTCATAACTGCTGATAATATTGTCGATGACACAAAATCCTCTTATGAATATGTCATTGCACTTAGACACAAGATTATTGAAGCATGCAAATTGGCAACTGCTTCTTCTGAATTTGCGAAACAGAAGGCAAGGCAATTTGCCAATAAGACCAGACGCTTGCGACAACTCTGTCCAGGTGACAAAGTATTGGTCCTGCTACCTTGTAGAGAAAACAGACTCCTTATTTCTTGGAAAGGTCCGTACGATGTAATATAAAAAGTTTCCGATGTCGACTATATTGTCGATACTGATGGGAAGCATAAGACCTTCCACATCAACATGCTCACGGAATTCCACGAACGTCCGGATTATTTACAACCTGTTTTCCAGGCAACGGACGATTCACCAGTCCCACATGGACATTACTCATCACTGTCAGTAATACAGGATGAGGAAACGAGTTTCTCAGATGTGAATCTCCCTTTTCCAATGATTCCGCTTCATTCTAATGAGTCATGGAAAGATGTTGCGATTTCTCCTGAATTATCTCCAGGAGAACAGAAACAAGTTTCTGCTATGTTACAACAATTTCAGGATGTCCTTACTGACATTCCTGGTCGAACTAATGGCATTGAACACGACATTATTCTTACTGACCATAATCCTATAAGAGTCAGACCGTATCCTATCCCGATACATTTTCAAGCACAGGTAGAAAAAGAGTTGGATGAAATGATAGAGTTGGAAATAATTGAACCATCCACATCAGCATATTCTTCACCGATGGTTATCGTGCGAAAAAAAGACAACAACATACGTCTTTGCGTTGATTATCGCAAATTGAACCAAGTGACGAAATTTGATGCTGAACCTATGCCTTTACTTGAAGAGCTACTTACTAGACTATCGAATTCTCATTTCTTTACTAAACTCGATTTGTCTAAGGGATATTGGCAAGTTCCACTATCCGAACACGCCAAACCATTTACTGCATTTTCGACGCCAAGGGGTCTATTCCAATGGAATGTCATGCCTTTCGGCCTTATGAATGCCCCAGCGACATTCGTACGCATGATGCGTCGAATCCTATCTCATCACTCAGATGTCATTGCATATCTTGATGACATCTGTCTTTTCAGTGATACTTGGAATGATCACTATAATGGGATAAATGAACTATTGTCTATCTTACGCGAGCATAACCTGACAGCGAAACCATCTAAAGCATTTATTGATTTTAGCGAAATATCTTTCTTAGGTCACCGGGTTGGTCATGGTTTTCTAAAAACAGAAGACCATAATACAAGTAAGAAACTTAACATTTCTATGCCTAAGACTAAAAAGCAAGTGCGAAGTCTCTTAGGTCTCATATAATTTTATGGACGATTCATTCCGAATCTGTCCTCAATTATGTCCCCTCTTTCTTCTTTGTTAAAGAAAGGGTCTCCTAATATAGTCAATTGGACTCAAGAATGTCAATCCTCTTTGGATAAGGTTAAAACGATGTTTTCTACTTCACCTATCCTAGTATTGACTTCTAAGGATAAGACATTTATTCTTCGTAGTGACGCTTCATCCACCGGGATTGGAGCGGCACTAATGCAAGAGTACTCTGGAACTCTGCATCCTGTGATGTATATTTCTCGGAAATTAAATGCCGCAGAGAAGAATTACTCGGTCCTAGACCGTGAATTATTGGCTATGGTTTGGTCAATCCTTAAACTGCAAAGATTTCTTCTGGGCGCGCATTTCATTGTGGAAACTGACCAGAAAGCTCTTACGACTATTCAAAGTAAAAATCTGAAGAGCGCGAGATCAACGCGATACGCGATTGCTCTACAGCCATTTCATTTTTCGGTGCGAGCTATCCGTGGGTCAGAAAATGTGATGGCAGATATTTTGTCTAGATGCCCACATGATTCATAACTGTTATACAACTTTGATACAGTTGTTTCTATGTTGAAATGTGTACACATATGTAATATATCATATATTGATTGTAACACTACTTAGCGGTTCATTGATATTTATTCACCGCTGATCTTTCAATGTTTTTCGTCTTTGATGATCATGATGTTAAGATATCTTAGATGAAATTGATGTATAAACTAATGTGGAAATTGTGTCATTGCTAATATTGTAGTATGCGTTGGTGACACCTCTCTGGAAATATTAATACTTAGAGAAGTACCTTCTCTAAGGTCATAAAACTTATGCTTATCATCTGCGCATTGCTATTGGTGCGTTGTGAGCCTATTGTATGTTGCTCCTAGATGTGTTTCAAAAAAAAAATATACCATTTTTTTTTTTTTCCCGAGGGGTGTGGTAATCTGTTGCGTGCATATTTTGACGCACATATTACAAAAATCGATATGGCTATTTAATATGGGAAAAATATAGACATTCATTCATTTGTGTATGAGAATGCTGTCTATGGGGAAAGCGAGATAATCCATGTTTGATTCAC
Organism: Oreohelix idahoensis; assembly: GCA_024509875.1. Taxonomy (NCBI): domain Eukaryota; kingdom Metazoa; phylum Mollusca; class Gastropoda; order Stylommatophora; family Oreohelicidae; genus Oreohelix; species Oreohelix idahoensis. The sequence continues at coordinate 27,726 of JAMPIV010011942.1, forward strand.
ACTTTTGATTATAGGAGTACTCTGGAACTCTGCATCCAGTGATGTATATTTCTCGAAAACTTAATGCCGTGAATTATTGGCTATGGTTTGGTCAATCCTTAAACTGCAAAGATTTCTTCTGGGCGCGCATTTCATTGTGGAAACTGACCAGAAAGCTCTTACGGCTATTCAGAGTAAAAATCTGAAGAGCGCGAGATCAACGCGATACGCGATTGCTATTCAGCCTTTTCATTTTTCGGTGCGAGCTATCCGTGGTTCAGAAAATGTGATGGCGGATATCTTATCAAGATGCCCACATGATTCCACTTAACTGTCAGATCTTGAGATTTCTAACATGTCTGACTTTACTACAGTTTTTCCTATGTTAAAGTATGTACTTATATGTAATATATCATACATTGTCTGTATCACTACTTAGCGGTGCATGGATGTATATTCACCGCAGGTTTTTGATATTTTTTCTTATTTGGTGATCATAATGTTAAGATACCTAAGATGAACTATTGTACAAATTGTGGCATTGCCAGTATTGTGTTATGCGTTGGTGACACCTCTCGGGAGATATTTATACTCAGAGAAAAATTTTCTCTGAATCCTGAGATAGATTCTCATTGGTCGTGCTATATGACGACTTTGCCTTACATTAGGCGTTACATTTGTTTGAAATTTGCTTATCATCTGCGCATTGTTATTCGTGCGTTGTGAGCCTATTGTATGTTGCTCCTGGATGTATTTCAAAAAAAAAATGTACCATTTTTTTCCCGGGGGGTGTGGTAATCTGTTGCATACATATTTTTGAATGCACAGATTACAAATGTACGATATGTCTATTTAATATGGAAAATATATTGTTGTATTTAATTGGGTACGAAAATGCTTTCTTTTGTAAAGCCAGATAATCCATGTTTGATTCATACGTATATTATATGAGTGATCGTTCTTGATATTGATTCGGCGCATGGATATTGAATTCATGTCCGTTCTTATTTGTTCGGGCCAGAAAATAGATTAATTTTGCTTGTTATGTTTATGGCCTGAATTCATGTGTACTACTTGTCTAGTGAAAGAAGATTCAGTCGTATATTGTATACCCATATTTTTGATCACTGTCAAGAGAACAGATTATGTATCCTACTATCGGGCAGTGGTATCGAGATCTTGTTATGAGGTGAAAACCCACTATCGTGGTTTGTGATTATTATACAAACATTGGACATATCTCAGCTTAAGAACTTAGCCATGAAATGAAGGTTGGGCCAATGACTTTTGTATGTTTACCGATCCTCATTGACGCGTTCAGTCAGTAGAGGATACGGTGATTAGTTACCAGAACAGTGAATGCTACCTTAGGTTGAATGTTATTTCACTACTACATGAATGTATCATCCACGATTCAAATAACCAATGAATTTATGTCAACATGTACCCATGACTGTATCCGTGCTGTCCAGTGTGCGTGCCTTCATTAAACTATTGAAATGTCAGCGGCAGTTCAAGTCGTCATTGCATTACATGAGAGTGTGTGAGAGGTATTATCAAGTGGTCGGTTACACCGAACTACTACACCATTCGCGTTACTTGACACTCCCACTCAATGTCAACATGACAGGTTCATTCGATGAGGCAGAGGTAACTGAAGAAGACTTTCTTCAGTGATGATCAGTGCATGACCCTAAACATAACATCCGCATCCAGACATTCAACAGTGGCCAATACACAACAACACGATTATTCAGCAAACTGTTATTCTACAGTGCTATTTCAACGTACCTGTGTGTTTTCATTTTGAATTGTGGTAAGGCAGAAATTATTAATCTTTTTATTTAACAATTCTGAGTGATTGATACTGCCATATAATGAAAAATGATTACGACAAGTGAGTACTTATTCTAGGTCCCCAGCCGACTGTTCCAGGGCCTAGAGGTTGAAATATAATATGATAACCTATCAGAAATGTAGAATACAGATGTTTCTTTTCAGGTGGTCAGGTGGAAACATATCACCCACCTTATTATATGGAAAAAAGAGATTAATGAAAATATTTCAGATGCAGTGCAGTCCATAGAGGAGAGGAATGGGAAACTAGTGCTACTTGATAACAGCCTTGATGTAGATGTGCTGGGTCGGTCAGAGAGATCTGACCCTGTCTTTTATTTCAATGTATTAATGCTTGTAAACATGGTGGATTAGGTAGTATGTTAAGACATAGCCTAATTTTGTGGTTTCAGAGTTTCTTTGTCTGGCACTGTGCTAGTGCCAGATGTTCTTAAGAGTACAACAGTGTATGAAATGAGATGCCTACCATACTACCTCAGCGCATGTGAGGAGTGGGCCTAAGGAACAACTTTCTTTAATCGTCACAGGCCAGATAAGTATTAAAGACCTGGCCTGCTGAGATTCATCAACGAATATAATATAATTTAAACTCCATTGTGTATTAAGACACTTTTCCACCATTAATCCTGTTTAAAGAGCAAATGAACACTGTTAACCAAAGACTGGGGATGATGCAAATACCCCGACCCGACATCCAGCACTAGTTTTTAAAGACTTTTTAGTTTTAGTAACAATATTAGCAAATTTAAATTATATATATGTACAAGTCTTTCATGTGTTTACCCGATTATATGTACTTCTATTGAAATTGATTCATATTGATTTAAAAGTCCTGACCAGAAGAAAAACTTGGTTCAGGACAAAATAAATTTGAAAAAAAATTGTAATTTCTAAATTTTAAACACAGTGTTAATTGACTTGATCATAGAGCTTAATATTAGTGTTTGTGTGTGTGTGTTTGAGTACTTAATTACCAGCACACCACAATTCATTACCCTAGACATTAGACGTAGCTATCAGACATATTAGTCAAGACTAAGCCTGATTGAGGTCGTAGGTGGTAGTAGCAAGGTACTCTGTAAACTCACATAAACTGTTATCCTCAGGAACCTTCACAGCTGACCTCATTCAGTACACTAAGTAACCATAGCAACCACACTTAATAACATCAAAACCCACCACAATAATGAAGGGATCTCCTATCGGCTTTTCTCTTTCTCTCTCTCTCTCTCTTTCTCTCTCTCTCTCTCTCTCTCCCTCTCTCTCTTTCTCTCTCTCTCTCTCTCTCTCTCTCTCTCTCTCTCTCTGGGGTTTGAGTGCCGATTATGGAACCAAGTATTCTTTCTGGATAAATCCACTTGAAAACACAATGGTCAGTATTCGGGAACAATGTTATATATAGATATTTGGCCACCACGGGCTGATACTATTGGATGTAAAAAATCTGGGTATTTTGCATGTCCAGTTATAATTTATTCTTAATGTTTATACGTTTGGACTCTCTCTCCGATTGAAGCAAGAGGACCGCACAGGTCAAAATCTAAGACCCGATAATAATTAAGAATGTTACTGGAGCTATTCAGGCCGCTGGCAGGCTCGTTTGTGATCGGACTAGATTTAGGAGAAATAAAACATTTAAATGGCGTTATTTCGCTCTCTGGTGCCAGAAATCGCGCCTTCGGCTGCATCAGGGCAAATCTACGGTTCGATTCCCGAATCAGAGATTTCCTGCTCACCTATGCCGACCAACACATAGACATTTGCTAGCGAGCAGACCGTCTTTGATCTCGTCTCTCTGTAGATAATTACGTCCCCTGGGCTCACGAGCAAACAAATGTGGTCGGTAACTGTGGTTATCGCCCCTTTTTGCATTCCCTTAAGTCCCCCTGAGAAATGTAACGATCTGTCACTATTCAACGATTGCCTTATCGCTCGCGTGATAATTCAGATAAACGGCTCTTACTCGCTGGCTGTTACCTGTCCGGTCGTGGACTAGCTAATAGGTCTGTTTGTAAACACTCATTAGTGCCTGTAAGACAGAGAAGAAAAAAACAGGCGTGGCTTCACGACATGCGTTGCAAAACCCTACATGCTAATGAGGAAACGAGGTAGATGGATTTCTGAGGATCTATTTACATTGTCCACGTCACACTGTCGCAATAAACCCATACTCCGGGTTCGAAATCTGGTAGTGACTGTTCAGTCTAACCAGCTGTAAATGGGTTCCTGGTTCTGCTCTTGGGTTAAGGAAGGCAAATGCAGCAAGGGGGGAGTTGCTGACCCCACTTCATAAAGTTGGACCTAGGATGGTGAAGTTTCTAACACTTCGCTCCTCTTCGGCAGATTCTGCAATGGGACTACCTTCACCTTTCTTTCTAGGACAAAGAACAAACAATTTCTGCGTTACAGCCCCAAAGCCCTCGTCAGGGTACACAAGAACAAAAACAGAAGAGAAAAACAATGAGAATTAAGTTGTTTTTGTTCGTCTTTCCCTGACGTTAAGGTTTTGTTGCCGTATCGTTGGTATTTTCTTTGTCCTTTTTTTTTGCAAATAGAATTACTTATTTTTGTTTACCCCAAAGCTTACCATCGTCTTTCCGCAGTCCACCCCCCCCCCCCTTTTTTTCACTTTCTTATTATTTTGTGGACATAAAGACAAAGGATTGAATTTATATTCATATATATTTCAAAATAACACACCTGACAAATATATCTGGAGATATACGTTTTTTTGACCGCTGTCAACAGACGAACGTTAAGACGCGATGTAGAACAATGTCAACAACTTACAAAATCCCCCGAAATCACACGAGTTCATAAGTGGTTAGATTAAGTAAATAAACAAGTCATTTCAATTGCGAGGTCAAAGTACACGCTTTTTTTCATTTCGAAGGAATAGGTCAGCAGTGTGCGGGATTACGAATGCGTCTGTGTTTGTCGTGGAATATTCTAATCCACATATATAAATTATCAAGTAAATAAAAAGCCTAATAAATACATATAATAAATAAAGGAAGAAGAATGGTAAAGAACAGTGCTGTCACAATGACAGTACTCGAAATCCCCCTTCTTTTCTACTTCGTCGGCAAATTGTAACGTTTCACGTTGATATTAAAGGCCTTCTGCAACATACACGCGTTTCCCAAACACACAATAAAATGTGCTGCCTTTCTAAGAAAAACCTTGAAATATGCAAGTTGACCTAAATTTTAAATTCCATCATGTCTTTTTCTACACTATGTTACCAAAAACAAAAGACAGATGGACTAAAGGATAGCGAGAAGGGAGAGGCAGAAAGCCGAACACTAAACACGCGTCGCGCGATACACAAATGCTGCCATCACGCGTGTAAGACTACATGCACTAACTTTTTTTTTTTCAGACGGACAGTGATAAATTCACTACCCTTCCCAGAGTTAGGTTTTAAAATCTGAAAAACGCTTATTGGGGAAACCTGACATTCTACTGTTTTATGTCCGAAATCCTGACATTAGTCTGACAGTACAGCAGGACAGGTGGCGGTTCTCACATAAAAAATAAAAAAACAACTACACGACTATCCTAGAAATTGCATATTTTGAACGCAGCCACTTAGCTCTTTTAAATTTGGATATTTGGGCTCCTTAGGGTTTGCTGACAAAGAATATGTACAACGTTATGCAAATAGTCTAGGAATTAACAAGTTATAGCCAAAATAAAATGATAGTGCTGTCAGACAACACCCAAAATCAGAATCGCTCAGTGGTAGATTTTTTTACACCACCATTGTACGGGAAATGGGCCACAAGTTACATTTGAACTGATTGGCTGGAATGATATGTAAGGCTAAACACGATTAGTCGGGCTATAAAGGCTATCCTGGTTGTTAGGGGAGACGTAGGAAGTTAAAATTTTTTCAAACCCTTGTCGAAACGTGGCTCGATTGGCCAGACTCGCTGATATACTCACTTAGAAGCGTTAGTTCGAGACCACTAGTGCAAATAAGCTTGATAAAGCAACAGTGCGTTGAAGCCAGCTCATATTTTTGCTAAATAAAAGCCTGGAATATAAGCAGATGGGAATTTGTGCCAGTAATTGTGCCAGAATTCATTGCTAATCAACGTATCTGTGTTTGTTTCCATGAATTGTGGTAAGCTTGAAACATTCAGTATCTTTTAATGAAAATTGAATGTGAATTGTTAATTTATGCCTGTATATATGTGTAGTTCAGTAGCAAACATGATGTAAAGCCTATAATGCTCCCGCCTGAACAGAAGGTGTCGGAGGAAAGTAAAACTGCATGGAATGGCCAAACAGTACACTGACACCTAGGTTGTTGATTAGACAGAAATAATGCTGGAATTGCAGAGGCGTAGTAACCATTAAGGAGGTTAATGCTGGTATAAAGTATTTCAGATGAAGCTGACAGTTGGCCTAACGCTCTGAACTCAATGTTTGTGATGTATTGTGCTCTGTGTAGAACTAGAGTATCAATTAGTTATGAAGTAGAAGGTACATCCTTCTTGTTTTCAGGGACCGTGGTCTTGATGGTATTGAGCAGCACCTGGTCAGAGCTTTGCTGAATCCAGAGTCGGACAGCATACTCCTTGGTCCATTTAGCTATCAGTGAGGTGTCTCCAGAGCCGAGGGGAGAGTCGAGCAGAGGAGTCTGTTCCTGCCGCCATCACGCCAGATAAGCTGATGTGGCCAGCTGAGCTCAAAATTATGTACCCCCATCTTAAAATGACCTTGTAAAAATAACATTAAGAGGGGAATTAAATTGTGTTAATATCAGGAACTGAGAACATCTCCAATAATAGTTCCCCTAAAGACAAACTATTGAAGTCATGATGACAAATACCAACAGAGCTTGAACAAAACAAAACCAGTATTACCTCATATTACTACTACACAACTGACACACATAGGATACTTTAATAATATATGTCACTACTATATTCATATTGATAAATTCTGTACATATAACTTGTAATTTAAATTGATTGTGATTCCTGGTTCCCTTTGTAGTTGAATCAGGACACATATTCATTCATGCCAGCAATGAATACATATTGTTATTTGAAAAGTTATCAGTAACTCCTTTAAGATATCCTTTAGAGTGTTATATGTATGTGAGTGTCACAGTGTTGTCAAGTGTGGTGGAATAAATTAAATTGTTTATCCGTCTGTTGTTGTTATGACTTACACTTCATCATACACATACCCTAGACATACAACGTAGTCATCACACTATTCCAGAATAATTCTGACTGAGATATATATATATATATGTGGCAGCAAGTAAGGTTATCTATAATACACTACACTTATTAGATATAGATACCTTCACAGCTGATCTCAGTCAGTACACTAAGTCCCCTATAAATATTTATAACATCCCACTTCACCACATATATTGGGGTCTCGCTCTTGGGATTTTGAATCTTTCCCTATTAAAAATATTGGGGGTAATTCACTTCAGGGAATATAAGAATTAAAAGGTATCCTTGGGTGGAATTAAATAAGGTTGAGCTCACGGTGCCTGTGTTGTCCATTAGATATATATTTAGAAATTGAATTGTTGGTTAGACATTGTATAAATTTACCTGATAGACAATGGCGGACCTGGCCAAGTTTCGATCTGCTGCTGTTCAGACTGCAAAAGAGTTAGGATTAGATGGGCAAGTTATGGTTGCCTATGTTACTACGGAATGTGACAAATTTATTGAACGCGAAGAAAGAAGGTTTGAAGCCGAAAGAAAGTTAGAGGCTGAAAGGGAAATTAAGAAGTTACAATTTGAGGCTGAGGCTGAGACTAAGAGGTTGCAGATTGAGGCTGAGGCTAAGAAATTGGAGGCAGAAAGAGAAGACAAAAAATTAGCTGCAGAAAGGGAAGCAGAAGAAAGAAGATTGACTGCAGAAAGGGAAGAGAAGAAATTAGCTGCAGAAAGGGAAGAGAAAAAATTAGCTGCAGAAAGGGAAGAGAAGAAATTAGCTGCAGAAAGGGAAGCAGAAGATAAGAGATTACAAAGGGAACATGAGTTACGACTCAGGGAATTTGAGTTTCAAGGCCATGCTCCTGAAAATGGTGCCAGTCCCTTTGCCTCTGATGCCACTGCTAGCCAAGGAGCCTCAACCTCAGCTATGAATTTTCATTTAGATCATTTTGTTGAGAAAGACGATGATATAGAGAGCTACCTAAATAGGTATGAACTATTAGCTACCACGTATGGGTTAGAGAGAGAAAGGTGGAGCTTAAAGTTATCTCAAGGACTTCGTGGGGCAGCTTATGAAGTTTTTGCAAAAATGAGTAGAGGTGATCAGGAAAATTATGACATGCTAAAGCAGGCTCTTTTGTTAAGATATGAAAAGAATGCAGAATTCTATAGGAAAAAATTTAGGAATGCTAAACTACTGTCAGGTGAAACCTATCACCAGTTCTCTGCACGAATAGAGACATACTTGGAGAAATGGACTTCTCTGGGGAAAACCCAAGATCTTAAGGAAATGGTCCTTATAGAGCAACTAAGAGAGTCCATGGCTCCAGACCTGAGAAAGTTTCTCATGGAACAAGGTGCAGAGAGGCTGGGTGAGTTGCTAAATGTTGCTGAAAGGTATCAAGCAGCTCAAGCAGAGGTAACAGGTAATAAAAAGAAACAAGTGGATAACTTTAGGGCACCACAGAACTTTAATAAATTTGATCTTAGGGATCAAAATAAAGGTAAGCACCAATTTGATAGGCCACGGTATGAAAATAAAAATAAATTCCCACAATTCGATGAAAGGAAATATGATGAAAGAAAATCTTTCAACCAAGGAAAAAGGTGGTGTAAAAATTGTCAGATGGACAATCATGACACTGACCGTTGCAGAAGGAAACCTGTGTATATGGCAACCCTTCAGGTCAGGTCGACCTCAAGACAGGAGGGGGATATTATGTTAGATACCACTCCAGAAGAGATGAGGAAGGCACAGGCTGGGGATAAAACACTCAAGCCTTGTTTCAGAAAATTGTCAACTTGTCATACAACTCCAGGCAAGGGAGATTTTTACATGAAAAACAAGTTGATGTATAGGAAGGCCGGAACTAGATCCCATGGTCACGGACAGCTGGTTCTTCCAAAAAGATACAGGGCAGACTTAATAAGGAGCCTACATGTGAAACCAGATGGGGACCATGAGAAGATAGGTACCATCATTCAAAAGGTGGCTCACAATTATTATTGGCCCAAAGCAAGATGGGACATTGAGAATTTTGTAGAAAGGTGTAGCATAGCACATGAGGGAACACCCACAAGTGGGAACATGGATCAGGACCTGGACACGCCCCGGGGCAAAATTAGGCCTGATAATAAAAAGAGAAATAGATTTGATAAAGTGGACCAAATGGAATGGGAAGCCCCTTTTCACGGACAAGCTTCACTTAACTGTTTTACAATGGCCACTATGAGGAGAGTGCAAAAAGATGTCTTACCCCAGGATAAGCCGAAAATCCCTCAATCGGACTTAAACAAACTGGAGGAAGAGGATGTAGAGAGGAAATCTCTCATCAAGAATTTTAAGTGGGGAGAAAGCCCCAAAAGAAAAATTGGTAGCGGTCGTTTTGTGAATGACAATTCTGGGAGGAAAAATCATCACTATAAAGCTTCGAGTGGAAGAGACCATACCGGTGCATGGACAAATAGGTCCACACAATTAAAGGTCCATATGTAGCTTTGTTAAGAACGTGGACTGATGAAAAGGCAGAGGAAAACATTACATCTTCATACCAATATGTGAATGAGCTGACCACTCGTTTGAAAACTGGCTGGAAACTTGCCAATGAAAATTTGAAACAAGCCAGGAAGAAACATGCTGCCTATTATAACAGGAAGGCGAAAGACAGAAATTTGGCTGTGGGAGAGAAAGTACTGCTTCTTTTGCCCGGGAGTCAGAATAAGTTACAAATTGGATGGCAGGGTCCATATACAGTTTTAGAGAAGGTATCTAGAACAAATTATAAGATAGATAAGAAGGGGAAAGAAAAAATCTATCATGTGAATCTCCTGAAGAAATATTTGGAAAGAGAACATCAGGAGGAGACACACTTGTTGACCTTGTCCATCGCCATGGAGATGAAAAAGGAACCACTTTCATCATTTGAGTATCCATTACACCCCTGTGAGACAGCAGCACAGGTAAAAATCAGTACACATTTAACGAAAACTCAGAAAGAGAGAGTGCAACAGGTTCTAAATAATCATGCAGAGGTGTTAACAGACCGACCAGGGCATACAAACCTATTGGAATATGATATGAAACTGATAGACCCCACACCTGTCTGTATGAAACCATATTCGATTCCGTTTGCTAAGGAGAAAGCTTTGAAGGAAGAGATAGACTATCTATTGAAGGAGGGAATTATTTCACACAGTGAATCCTCATATAGTTCCGGTGTTGTACTCTTAAGGAAGCCCTCTGGAGAACATAGACTCTGTATAGATTACAGGAGACTGAATGCTATTACAGAAGGACAGGTGGATCCATTACCGGATACAAATCAGCTGTTTGCCAGACTAAATAAAGCTAAATATTTCTCAAAAGTGGATTTGAGTAAAGGATACTATCAGATTCCAGTAAAGCCTGAGGTTAGACCATACCTAGCTTTTAGTACCTCAGAAGGACACTATGAGTTTAATAGATTGCCATTTGGATTGAAGAATGCGCCTAGTGTCTTCTCTAGAATGATGAGAAAATTATTGGACCCTCTGAATAATCCATGTATAACAAATTTCATGGATGATATCCTGATAGCAACAGAAACATTTGAGGAACACATTGACTCTCTGAACATGCTGTTTAATCGACTTAGGGAGGCAAATTTAACAGCCCGACCAACCAAATGTTGCGTTGGATGTAAAGAATTGGAATTTTTGGGACACACAGTTTATCAGGGAAACATGACCCCTGACCCAAAGAATTTAGAGAAACTACAGAAAGCCCCGAGACCACAAACCAAGAAGGACGTGAGATCCTTTGTCTCATTATGTGGTTTCTACCAGAAGTATATCAAAAACTTTAATTCCATATGTGCACCGTTAACTGATTTGACACGTAAAGGACATCCAGATCGCATTACATGGACACCACAATGTGAAATGACTTACCAAGAATTGAAGGAAAAGCTCACAAGTAAACCCATTTTGAAATTACCTGACTTAAGTCAAGAATTCATAGTAAGGACGGATGCAAGTAATATTGGGTTAGGTGCAACTCTACTACAGAAATCAGATGCATTGGATGGGGAATTAAGCCCAGTGGCATATGCTAGCAGAAAATTGAATAAAGCTGAAATCAATTACTCAACTAGCGAAAAAGAATGTCTTGCAGTAATATGGGCAATAAAGAAATTCAATATTTATCTGTATGGGAAGGCCTTTAAGTTGCAAACAGACCACAAACCTTTATCGTTTCTAGCACAGGCTAGGCATGAGAACTCCAGGTTACTCCGATGGTCTTTACTTTTGGCTCCATATAATTTTAGCATTGAGTATATATCTGGAAAAACAAATTTGGGAGCGGATTTTTTAAGCCGCCATCCGTGTGATGAGAATCACCGTAAACCCCAGAACTAATAATAAATTTCTCTATGTGTATATAGAATAAAGGACTGACATATAATGTCTGTTTTAAGAGGGGAGATGTCGTGGAATATTCTAATCCACATATATAAATTATCAAGTAAATAAAAAGCCTAATAAATACATATAATAAATAAAGGAAGAAGAATGGTAAAGAACAGTGCTGTCACAATGACAGTACTCGAAATCCCCCTTCTTTTCTACTTCGTCGGCAAATTGTAACGTTTCACGTTGATATTAAAGGCCTTCTGCAACATACACGCGTTTCCCAAACACACAATAAAATGTGCTGCCTTTCTAAGAAAAACCTTGAAATATGCAAGTTGACCTAAATTTTAAAATTCCATTCATGTCTTTTTCTACACTATGTTACCAAAAACAAAAGACAGATGGACTAAAGGATAGCGAGAAGGGAGAGGCAGAAAGCCGAACACTAAACACGCGTCGCGCGATACACAAATGCTGCCATCACGCGTGTAAGACTACATGCACTAACTTTTTTTCAGACGGACAGTGATAAATTCACTACCCTTCCCAGAGTTAGGTTTTAAAATCTGAAAAACGCTTATTGGGGAAACCTGACATTCTACTGTTTTATGTCCGAAATCCTGACATTAGTCTGACAGTACAGCAGGACAGGTGGCGGTTCTCACATAAAAAATAAAAAAAACAACTACACGACTATCCTAGAAATTGCATATTTTGAACGCAGCCACTTAGCTCTTTTAAATTTGGATATTTGGGCTCCTTAGGGTTTGCTGACAAAGAATATGTACAACGTTATGCAAATAGTCTAGGAATTAACAAGTTATAGCCAAAATAAAATGATAGTGCTGTCAGACAACACCCAAAATCAGAATCGCTCAGTGGTAGATTTTTTTTACACCACCATTGTACGGGAAATGGGCCACAAGTTACATTTGAACTGATTGGCTGGAATGATATGTAAGGCTAAACACGATTAGTCGGGCTATAAATGCTATCCTGGTTGTTAGGGGAGACGTAGGAAGTTAAAATTTTTTCAAACCCTTGTCGAAACGTGGCTCGATTGGCCAGACTCGCTGATATACTCACTTAGAAGCGTTAGTTCGAGACCACTAGTGCAAATAAGCTTGATAAAGCAACAGTGCGTTGAAGCCAGCTCATATTTTTGCTAAATAAAAGCCTGGAATATAAGCAGATGGGAATTTGTGCCAGTAATTGTGCCAGAATTCATTGCTAATCAACGTATCTGTGTTTTGTTTCCATGAATTGTGGTAAGCTTGAAACATTCAGTATCTTTTAATGAAAATTGAATGTGAATTGTTAATTTATGCCTGTATATATGTGTAGTTCAGTAGCAAACATGATGTAAAGCCTATAATGCTCCCGCCTGAACAGAAGGTGTCGGAGGAAAGTAAAACTGCATGGAATGGCCAAACAGTACACTGACACCTAGATTATTGATTAGACAGAAATAATGCTGGAATTGCAGAGGCGTAGTAACCATTAAGGAGGTTAATGCTGGTATAAAGTATTTCAGATGAAGCTGACAGTTGGCCTAACGCTCTGAACTCAATGTTTGTGATGTATTGTGCTCTGTGTAAAACTAAGAGTATCAATTAGTTATGAAGTAGAAGGTACATCCTTCTTGTTTTCAGGGACCGTGGTCTTGATGGTATTGAGCAGCACCTGGTCAGAGCTTTGCTGAATCCAGAGTCGGACAGCATACTCCTTGGTCCATTAGCTATCAGTGAGGTGTCTCCAGAGCCGAGGGGAGAGTCGAGCAGAGGAGTCTGTTCCTGCCGCCATCACGCCAGATAAGCTGATGTGGCCAGCTGAGCTCAAAATTATGTACCCCCAGCTTAAAATGACCTTGTAAAAATAACGTTAAGAGGGGAATTAAATTGTGTTAATATCAGGAACTGAGAACATCTCCAATAATAGTTCCCCTAAAGACAAACTATTGAAGTCATGATGACAAATACCAACAGAGCTTGAACAAAACAAAACCAGTATTACCTCATATTACTACTACACAACTGACACACATAGGATACTTGTAATAATATATGTCACTACTATATTCATATTGATAAATTCTGTACATATAACTTGTAATTTAAATTGATTGTGATTCCTGGTTCCCTTTGTAGTTGAATCAGGACACATATTCATTCATGCCAGCAATGAATACATATTGTTATTTGAAAAGTTATCAGTGACTCCTTTAAGATATCCTTTAGAGTGTTATATGTATGTGAGTGTCACAATGTTGTCAAGTGTGGTGGAATAAATTAAATTGTTTATCCGTCTGTTGTTGTTATGACTTACACTTCATCATACACATACCCTAGACATACAACGTAGTCATCACACTATTCCAGAATAATTCTGACTGAGATATATATATATATATGTGGCAGCAAGTAAGGTTATCTATAATACACTACACTTATTAGATATAGATACCTTCACAGCTGATCTCAGTCAGTACACTAAGTCCCCTATAAATATTTATAACATCCCACTTCACCACAGTGTTAAATTTAATATATGTTACTACACACTTTGTTATATATACTATATCTCATAAACACACACACACGCACAAAACCTAGGCTAGCTACCAACCGACTATATGTTAAGGCTGTGAAATATAGCGATAATATATTACCCATGCACCCAGGGCATGGAGCCGCGGTAGCATTGTGGTTAGTGCACTGGTTTCCTAGCGCAGTGGTCTATGGTTCGATCCCCAGATGAGGTGGGATTTTTTAAGGCCACAAACGGCTCCTGGGTCGACCCCGCCCCAAATGGGTACCAGAGCAACTCTGGGAAGGTTAAGGCGGCCGGCGTGATGTCGACCACATCACTGTGGTGGGTTTAGATGTTAAAAGGTTAAGTATTAATTGTCTACAGATGTGAGGTCAGCTATGCAAGTCCCTGAGTCTAATTGTTGATGAAGTTGTTCTCAGGGTACCTGTCTGCTACCACCCTACGACCTCAATCTGCTATATATTTTGAGCCTAATTATATGTTATGGTGTCTGGATGTTATCTGGCTAGGTGTCTAGGGTAATATGCAATGTAATGTGAATAAAATGACAATAACTACACCTATAACTTAATGAACAAGTAATTAAACAAGTCACTGTGTAAATTTGGAATGAGAATCTTTTTTACAATTTTATTTTCCTGTATCTCAATGATTGGGATACAGGACTGTTTAAACTCAAAATATAAGGCAATTTATTTACAGCAAAGTAATTTAAAAAACACCAACTGTGTCTGTTAATATTAATATAAATTGTTTCTGACTGGAAGTGTTCTGATGAAGCAATAACTCATATGAATGGACACGCTTCGGAGGAACGACTTGTAGCATCATGTCGAGAATACTGATTGATATAATACTGATGGAGAGTATGGTTAAATGAACTAACACACGCCCGTGGACAATTGGGCTTAACTTTGTTTCCTGGAACCTTGTGATGTCCTTCTCACAACCACCTTCTTCACGACTGCAACGTCTGAACACTGCTTCCGACTCTTTTAGATTTAAGGCAAACAGGTAATTTTTGCCTCGAGTTTGCAGCTTCAGGAGTACGTATATTTTGGTACGTGGCTCACTAATTGTTTCAAGATGGAACCCGCATCAATGAAATATTTCACAATAAGTATGTTAACCGGCGATCAATGGTCACACTCTGATAACCGCTGGTGCAGAACAGCGAAGGCAGATGTCTCAAGAATCCCTAGCTTCTGATGCTAACACTACTTGTGAGATTTAAATCTTCGAGTGGCAACTAACGCTGGTTTCAAATCGTTTTTATTACTCCTATTAGTCTATTCTACCACAGCCAATCGCATTAGGTTATGCCCACTAGCCTCTTTTTTTTCAAAAATAAATTACACTTTCAAAAATGTAACGTCCCCCTTTTTCCCCTACGGGCAAAGTTGAGTGAGGACATCAATGCGTATGTCTCTCTGTCTTTTCTTTACAATATTTCCGTTACTATCTAAGCGTTTTTAATGAGAAAAGGCAATTAATGATCAGACGACTGTCTGTCATATAGTCGTTATATTTTTATTTCTCTCTTTATCATAATTTTCATCTTTGTATTTTTCCCTCTTCAGTTCTTCAAATAACATACTTTTCTCTCTACGGTGGGATAATATATCATAATATGGAATATAATATTCTACTAAACAAGTATTATCATTTTATTGTCACTGTCCTTTCGTTTATTTTATTCTGCATCGATGTTCCTTTGCCATCCGTTATCTATCCTTCTAGGTTTCACTTTCGCCATCTCCAGCCCTAAACATAGTTGGGTATCTTCAAATTTCCACGTTAGCCGTAATTTTTTTTTCTTTAAATCCACCACCGTTTTCCCTCCCTCTCTCGTTCAAAATGAAGCAACGCGTTTGGATTTCATCAGAAAATACTGCAGGAAATGCGAGCTTGTCTGTGTGTTTTTACTAGCGTCTCCCGATCTAAGTGTTTATACATTCAAACTGCCTTACTAATGAACGGGGTGGGAATGTGGTTTGTAGGGGGATTTTCCCCGCTTGCTAACAATATTCAAATATTTCTGCCACGCGTCTTGCGTTGCCTAACCACACTGTCGCATGTTGTACGATTAACAAATTCTAAGAATGCCTTAGTAGTTTTATTTTTCTTTCTCTCTTTTACTCCTTTTGTGTCCCTTTTCTGTCACCCTCATGAAACTAAGCAAGATATTTCGGTCTCTGTCAAAAGGCTTTTATTTTAGAGGAAATGGGTATTGCGGAGAGGGGAAAAGCTAACAGTTTTTGTGTATCGTTTACTATGGCGGTACTGCTTGTTAGAACCAACACGACTGCGGGCTATGGTGACGATGTTGAACACCACTCCCTATTTTATCTCTATAGTATTTGAATTTATAAGCAGTAATATTTTATCTATTTGATCGGGGTATCAGGGATCTTACTACAATCACCCCTAGTGTGCCGACGGTCAAGATAATATGGCCTAACACTTACTTACTTAGTCGTTCCCCTTCTACCGTGAGGTGTAGAGGTTTGGAAGAGAGAGCGTCAGACTATCCTATCGGCTGTCTTCCTCCTGGCCTGGTTCCATTCTAGTCCTCGGTCCTTCAAAGATTGTCTAATGTTGTCCTCCCGGCGGACTCTGGGTCGTCCTCGGGGTCTGGATCCTTCTTTCCCATGCTTGTCGTGGTAGCCGATCTTCTCCCATTCTGCAGACATGGCCAAACCATCTTAATTGGGACTGTGCTACTTAGGTCTGCAGGGGGTAGGATTTAAGGCCTTGACGTATGGTCTGGTTGCGTACCATGTCTCTTCTTGTTACTTCAACCACCTTCCTCAGATACCTCATTTCTGAGGTTTGGATGGCCTAACACCATATTCCCAATATGCCTCAATGGGCGTGTAACGGGTTCCTTTACCTTTTTTCTACCCAGGGCTGGCTCCTGAGCGGTGCAGCTCCACGGGCACCGCCTTGGGAAGGGGGCGCCGAAATGTATTTTTAATATTATATAGTTAATTAAAACTGTAAAAGAACAATTAAAGTTGGATTGTTTTCGGTGTTTAATGTACGAACTGCTGCTTCTTCGTACTCTCTCAGACGTCTGCTTGAACATTTTCTTCTTCGTACTCTCTCAGACGTCTGCTTGAACATTTTCTTCTTCGTACTCTCTCAGACGTCTGCTTGAACATTTTCAAAGAAAGCAGTAGTCAGCTTGAGGCTATTTGAATCTCTGTAGAGCTTTTCTACGAATGGTACTCGTATCGGCCATATACCCTTTCTATGTTGCTCATATGTTGGGCATCTTTGAGGCAGATGTTCCGCAGTAATTTTTGTCTATGCCACAGTTACACTCATTGGTAGTTCCTATCTTTAGTTTGTTGAATAGATGGTGTCTCAGTCTGTTGTAGCCCACGCGAAGTCTGAAGATTACTGCTTGTTCTCCTCTGCTGGACGGCTAATACGCATCATTTTGAGTGTGGCCTAAATGCGTGTACGAACTATCTTAATGTTTACATTGATTTCACTTCATGGCAAAAAATAATACGTTTTTCGATTATTCAATGTCTGTCGTTTTTCTTTTTTTCTTTAAAAAAACCTGCCGCCTGTAATTCATCATAAATTTAAAAAACAAAAACAAAAAAAGTTACCTACAATAAGATTTTTGAACCTTACGTGTATTATTTTTATGTAAAATATTACAATGAACACTTGGGGAAATTACAACGTGATCTAACTCAAAAGCGTTAAACTGTGGCTCGACAACAGTACAACAGTTGGGTAAGGAAATCACGAAACCTCGGAACACCCTGAAAAATCCTTAGGGTAGCCCTGTTTACTGAATTACACGATCCGGGACGTCCCTGAGGGAAGGTTTAACCCCCAAAAATGAAGAATTTCATTGAAAATATCAAATTTTAGATATATATTGCACTGGAAAGTACATTCATTTGCCCACATTTATGTATGTTTATTTTCACTAAAACCTTTGTGGATGATTTTATATAAATTTTTAAAGTATGTCAGGTAAGTGTGTTTTTAATTATATATACAAAATTCTTTAAATTGATGCCAGTAATAAAGCTTGGTAATGCCTCTGTGTAAAATACATGCCATCACAAGAACAGCTATGCTTTGGACCCCTGAAGGAAAACGAAAAAGAGGCCGACCAAAAACAACTTGGCGGAGGACTGTGGAGGCTGAGATGCAAAGAATGAACCAGAGTTGGGGCACTGTACGAAGGATGGCCGCCGACCGAGCAAAGTGGAATCAATTTGTTGTTGCCCTACAAGACACCACTAGGCGTGATGGCCACTGACTGCTTTGACGGTCGGCGGCTAAGGATCAAAGAAGAAGAAGAGAGATATATGCAAAATATACAAATTGGTATATCTTTGCTTCTATTGCATGAATTTTTAAAAAATTTTCGGTATTCATTTCCCTGAAGCAACCAGAATTAACGTTTTTTAAACATCGTTTCATGTGTAAAAATAATTTTGAATGGCTAATTTTTATTAACCATGGGGTCCTTTGATGGGTCGTCCAAATAATAACGTGGCTGGAGGTATTCCAGTAGAGTGGGGTACCTCCTTACACACAAATAAAGCTGCAAGTAAGAACGAATCCCAGGATTCTGGTTTCTCCTGTGCGAGCTTCCATAAAATTGTAAGTAGAGTCCCGTTATATCTTTCCACTTTGTCCATTGCATTGTAGATGATAAGATGTGTGGACGAGTATATTTTGAAAAATCCTAAAAACTTCCTCCATCAGTTTCCCTCTGAACATTGAACCATTGTCAGTTAATATCTGATAAGGGAATCCTAATCTTGGGTATAAAATGGACAAATGGAAAATTCCTGGGGGACCTGGATTTCGCAGATGATGTAGCATTCTTAAGTTCAACACCAAGACAATCCCAAGAAGCAATAAATAATTTGTGTCATCTCTCGGTTAAAATTGGTCTCCAAATAAATGCCTCTAAAACTAAAGCTATGAACTTTTCTAACGAGACCTTTGATATCATCTTGAACGGGGAAAAACTACAAAAAGTTGAAAGTTTCAATTATTTAGGCAGTAAAATGACTCAGGATGGTGACACAACAAGAGAAATCCATACTAGAATTGCTTTGGCAGCTAGCGCCTTCAATAGATTATCTAACATTTGGAAATTACGATCATTGAATATACATACCAAGCTTCGTCTGTTTAATTCAAATGTTATCTCAGTGTTAACATACGGCTGTGAGAGTTGGAAAATAACAAAATCATTGGAGAACAAGCTGAATACATTCGAGAACAAATGTCTTAGAAAACTCATGAACATCAGTTGGAAAGAATTCAAGACTAATCGACAAATAAGAGAAGACTCTAGGCAGAAATATGTCTCCGACTATATAAGGAAAAGACGATGGTCATATATCGGTCATGTCCTACGAATGCAAAACAACAGAATACCACTACAGGCGCTCACTTGGGTTCCTGAGGGTAAGCGGAAAAAAAGGAAGACCAAAAGAAACACTCAGAAGAACAATAATAAGAGAAGGAAGAACGTTGGGCCTAAATAATGTGCAAGAGCTAAGAGGAGTGGCGTCACAACGAACAACCTGGGGAGCACTGGTTTCTGCCTTATGCGCCGTGTTTGGCGCTTAAAGAATTTATTATTATTATTATTAATCTTGTGAACGTTGAGAGCAAAGCTTCTCCTACACGTACTGAGTCTGCTGAGGGTAGAGCAATCGCTTCCCCCCACATAGTACATGTGTCTACCAGAGAAAGGATGTATTTTTCGGAAACTGACGAAAAGCACATACAGTCTGCTGAAATGAAGAATTTAATGAAAAGTAAGCTGCGAAGTATGAAACAGCCCATAGAATCAATAAAGGAAAATACCGGAGATGATTCCTACATAGCAGGGGGGATACTGAGGGGAGCAAATTTTGTGTAAATGTGTAATTCTTCCCTTTTTTCTGAATTTTCTCAAAACCGCATTTTTCACACAAATGTGTAGCCCATGATTTTTCAAAAACTATTTGTGATACAGCTGTGAATTGTGGGCCACATGTTGTACACAAAGTGCTCATAAAAATAAACTAAAATAAAGGATATATGTTAACAAACTACAAAACTGTTAAGAAATAGCTAAGATACCCCCCTTAAAAATTTCAACTATTTGTCGATTGGTATGTTAAAATCCAGAAAAACTCAGATATCAAACCAATCAAAATTATTTTAGTGTAAAATCTTACTTACTTAGTCGTTCCCCTTCTACCGTGAGGTGTAGAGGTTTGGAAGAGAGAGCGCCAGACTATCCTATCGGATAAAATCATTATCATATATTAGCAAATGAAACAGCCAAATTTCATAACTCAAGTTGTACTCACATTTGAGATATCTTGGGCAACAAAATACCCTAAAAAGCTAAAATTTGCCTTTTTTTCTACAGTTTTTCCCCCCATGGACCGCAAGTTTTTAGTATATACCGCAATGTTTTGTATTTTTTCAGTCATTTTGCTTGCATAAATGACCAGATATATCTATTATCTTATAATTATGTGTTTTTCATTTTGGGTGTTTAACCTCCCCTTGACAAAGACGTGAACTACACGGGGTAACTTGACAAAGACGTGAACTACACGGGGTAACTTGACAAAGACGTGAACTACACGGGGTAACTTGACAAAGACGTGAACTACACGGGGTAACTTGACATTGAAAGTTGAAAAATACTGGACTTGTTTTTTCTTCATGTAATAATTATAAATATCCTGTTCAGTATCGGCTGGGTTATATTTAGGTTATATGTGGCCTATAACTCAAGATAACATGTTTAAGTGCTACTATTTGCGTACTTCTTCGTTCGCTTTGTAAATAACCACGTCTATCTCTCTGATAAAGTTGGCAGTCGGTCTCATACGTCTCTCATCACAAGACAGTTTCTCCCTCCACTGGGTTGGAGAAGGTCATGGTCAGTGGCGTATTCTCTATGAGTGCTGTGCGTGCTGCGCACACCTATGCCCGAAGGAAAATAAAAATTTAATTTATTATTCTATAAAATATTTCTCTTCTAAAGTTCTGCTTTCGGACCGCACGCATCAGGATAAGGGTTTTTCCCGCATAGAATCTACGAGTATATCTAGTTTCAGTTTCCCAGACGCGTTTTATAGTGCAGTTTTTATTGGTTGGTTACAATCGCCCGAAGTTTCTCGGGTTATTCCGTCACAATGCGTGCTGCACCGTTCGGATTTACGTCTGAAGATTGGTTTGTATGGAACGGGGTCATGGCCAGATACGTCAATACAATACGAACATGCGTGCGGTGGTCTCGCAGCTCTCGAGTTGTAAAAATCGACTGTGTCCGCCCAGTGTTTTTTGTGATTAATTTTTGTTAGTTGCCGGGAATGCAGATTATTACAGTGACAGTGAGTTTCAAGTTGTAAGTTAATTAGTATTTCGGAGATAATTGACATATACCCCTAATAACTATCGTTGCGTAATTGAATATAGTTGGTTTTTAAATTAAGAGGGGAAGAAGTTAAATAGTAGGCGTACATATTCATTTTAAGTAGCAGCACGCCTAGCTCGCATTACCAGGATACGCCACTGGTCATGGTGCCACTCTGCTCCTGTAATGGAGACGGAAGTCTTGTAGGACGTGTTAATATTTTCTCTAAGCTGTTTGTTGACGTCTGCTAAGTTGATTTCTATTGTCGCTCCCTGTGAAGCACCAAGTCACCAATGTAGCTGATCCCCTTGCATGAATCGTTTGGTTTGGTTTAGTTTGGTGTGGTTTGGTTTAGTTTGGTGTGGTTTAGTTTGGTGTGGTTTAGTGTGGTGTGGTTTAGTTTGGTGTGGTTTAGTTTGGTGTGGTGTGGTTTGGTTTGGTGTGGTTTGGTTTGGTGTGGTTTGGTTTGGTTTGGTTTGGCGTGGTTTGGTTCAGTTTGGTGTGGTTTGGTTTAGTTTGATGTGGTTTGGTTTGGTGTAGTTTGGTTTAGTTTGGTGTGGTTTGGTTTGAATGACCTTCTTCACTGCACATACAGTGTGACATCTCCTCCCTTAGATCTCAGCACAGTGCACGAACTCCGTAGCACATGCGAGGATCCCAGTGTGTGTATTCAGAAATCACATATTCTATAAATATTTTTGTGGTGGGTAGGTTTCCAAATTTTTAAATTTTGCCAGGACAGAGGCTGCATGTCCAACACTTTACACTTTCAACTGCTGATGGATTTTAAACATGCGCAACTTGCACACGGGATCTCCCATTTTGTCGCCCTTATCAGAGAAGGCTAGGCATCCGATCTCACTTCCCAGGAGATCGTTTTTTAAATAACATTATTATAAACCACTGGTTCTGAAAAATATTTCCATCTTGTACTGTGAATTAGAGGAGAACGCCATACCCCATAGCCACTTCGATCCCCCAGAGAAGCCTGCATCGAAGCATTTATACCCTCTTGTGGTTGTGGTTGCTGTAGCAACTAGTTATACGCGATGATGATGTCGACCCAATTCACAACCTCAATAGCCTGTTGATACATGCCTGAAGAAGTAGTAATCCTATTCATTCCGTGCCTCCTTAGAGACCCCTCCCCCGGGACATTCCATATTGTACGTCCGTTAATTTCATTCATCATCTTCTTCACTCCTTTCTCAGCATGGTGCCACCGTTGTAGCTCCCCCCTTCTTGTATGCAGCCAGCATCAATGTACATGCTCCAGCAGTAGTAGTGTCTGTAGCAATTTTTATTTTACACGATGATGTTGACAGCCCCCGCACTAGTCATCATGTATGAACCTGCCTGACGATAGCTAATTATATGTTAAGTAGTGTCAAAGCCCGTCATAATACGGGAATTAAATTCAAAAGAACTAATACCTAATGGCAATTTTACTTATTCAAAAGTATTTAAAAAACCACTGTGCATCACCACAATACACGAACTACGTAGCAGCAGCGAGGATCTCAGTGTGTGTATACGGGATGACACCTTCTATAAATATATTTTTGTGCACACCGTCATTTGCGCATTTTTCTTTGGTAAGTGTTACTATTTTCGGAAGAGTACATATAAGGGAAAATATACAATTAATGTCTAACCTTTCAACCAAAGTTGCATCCCTTAGCGTTATATACTGACAGAAAAAGCTGCGATTTTATATATAGGATAAATAATTGTTAAAACATGAAAAGATTGTGTATGTGTGCACGCACACATAGACTAGAAATGTAGCTTTTTATTTAATATTCTGTTTTGTATTGACCACTTCAGATGACGTACATCATTTAATTATTTTCATTTATTAATGTTTCTTTTATCTTTTGAGAGTCCACTATTTGTTCAATTTGATTAATGGGTCGAACTACTATGTACGTAAACACTTCAAATATACTATTTATAGCCCACATTTATCAGAATCAAGATAACCAGCCCTCATATCACAACTGTACTCATAATAATTGTTCTTAGTTATTTTCTCCTTGCCCTAATCTATGACAATAACGACTTGTGTTGTCCAATCAGTAATATTCTTCCATAAGGGTATTCCCCCGAATCACGTGAAATAGGCAACACGGGGAAACGGGGGGCATAGGTGAAACAATGCATTTTAACGAAAAAAAGGGGGAGACCACTCTGAACATTAGTACATTCCACTGATCGATACTCCTGTTTTACACGTTAATCTTGGCGATTTTTGCAACAAGAACAATAATAACATTGTATACAGTTTTTATTTTCACCCTAAAGTTCTTGTTACAGGTGACAAAAAACCGACCTTGACCTAATAATGGTGTTTACGTTCTCAGAAATAGTCAATCTCTTCCCCCAACCTGAACACCGCTTGTACACGGCAATGACTGACTGGTTAAACTACAGGGGTGTAGTAGACATCCTATGATCCTATTTACGGTAAGGTCCTGCCCTAGTAAATAAAGACTGGGACCGTAAGTGAGGTGGAAGAATCATAAGAGATCAACGGCTCACAAAATAAAGCAGCAAAGTCAGTGGCTTTACTACGTGATAGTGGGAGCCAGGGCTCAAATTAAGTGGGGCTCTCCTGACATAATGTGCTCAACAACTATAAAACTATAAATCAATCAACAGCAAATCTTTGCCTGCCAACAATGTCACTAATTTCTTGATTATCATCTAATAAATCTTCAGCTCCCCAAATGCCATAGGCATCCAAGAAATGTGTGCTACATCACGTCTGCAGTACAAATAATCAATTACTTCTAAGCTCCCCCCCCCCACCCCCAGCCCCCCCCCTCCCCCCCCCCCCCCCCCCCTCCCCCCCTCACAATTAAAAAAAATTACAAATGAAAGTACTGAAAGTAAAATATAAATTTGGTTTCTGTCTCTGGAATGTGGGGCTTGCTTGAAGTTTTAGCACAGGAATAAAAGTAATTAATTTGTATAAAGGTGACAGTCAATTCCGATCACCTATTTCCGGGGCCCATTCAAGGCTGGGGGCTTTCGGCACGTGCTGGATCAACCAGGGCAGTAGTTGCACCACTAAGCAAAGTGTGTGGCACATGAGGGCCATAAAAAAGGTTTACATCCATCCCCCACCCCACCTTTTTCAAGAGAAACGATTGTGGCATCACCATTGGTATCCCAATGACAACAATGAATCAAGCACAAAATGATGCAAACAGATATGTAGGTAACTCTACAACGTTCTGGAGATACCTGCCGTACAAAGTGATAAGGAAAAAGCAAAATCTTTAATGAGTAAAGTGCCACATAAAAAACTAGCAGGAGAAACCTAACAATAGAAAGTGCCACATAAAAACTCGCAGGAGAAACCTAACAATAGAAAGTGCCACATAAAAAACTAGCAGGAGAAACCTAACAATAGAAAGTGCTACATAAAAAACTAGCAGGAGAAATCTAACAATAGAAAGTGCCACATAAAAACTAGCAGGAGAAACCTAACAATAGAAAGTGTCACATAAAGAACTAGCAGGAGAAATCTAACAATAGAAAGTGCCACATAAAAAACTAGCAGGAGAAACCTAACAATAGAAAGTGCCACATAAAAACTAGCAGGAGTGTTGCGTGATAAATTCTCGCAACGTCGTTTTATTTCAATATCTGTTTTATAACGCAAGGGCAACAACTGCTTGGAATTTATAGTCACTTTTCTCGGTAAGCATTTGTCTTCTCGCGTTGGTATCGAATGCAGTTAAGTTTGAGCTGTGGTCATTTTTGCGCTGGACTGCGCATGACTTGTCTTGTTGTTTGGTCGAGCGGTTTCCGCCCACGACTAGTGGTGTGAGCGATTTGGAATGGCGAAAGAGATGCCTCGTTGAAGAGGGGATCTCCGCTTTCTTTTGTTCTGTCAGGGATGTGTAGTCCTCTTATGGATATTTCGTTTATTCGGGATAATACCTCTAGTGTATTTGCACATGTCGGGAGGCGTGATATTTCTGTGTATTTCATGAAAGCAAGGTAAATTGACTTTTTCATTAACTCTATCGATTTTGGGTCGTGAGCGATTTCGATTCATAGCCTGTCTCCGAAAGTCGTCGTCACGAGATGTTCTTTCCCAGCTCACATGTCGCTGCATTGTACTGCATCGGTTGATGCAGGTACCAAGGACCATTACTTGCTACTTTGTTAAATGAACTAGGTTTAGAAAACCTTTATTATCTAGAGGATATTCTTGAGGACATTATTTATACTTCAGCAGACGTGTCTGTCTTGCTGAAGTCAGACTAAGGAGAGTGAACTGATCTCATACATCTGGTTATCTCCTGGCTGTTATAGAAAAGGATGGAGTTTTCCACCTGACTACATTTACAGCACTATGAAATATAACATGCATCTGACTCATCATTGTAATGCTGTCTACCGTCTATTGCTGTATTGAATGTTGCTGTGATAATGACTGTTTGATGTGCCTACACATTTGCGTAACCATTTTGTCACTGTGGCGTCCACAATAAATAATGAAGAAAAACGTCAACGGCTGTTCCAAGACTCATTGACTTTATACGTCGTGAGTTTACTGACGTCCTATGTGGAGTGCCCTGTTATTGTTGTATGAACATTGTTTTGACTGAACACATCTACACACTACACAAAACCAGACATGCGGATGCCATCCATCATCATATGGCATCACGCATCATTTGGTGGCCATAAGCTGGTTTGATTCTGGTACTAGCAAACACGGGGTCCCTTACCCACTTCATTTTCAACAAGAATTCATCAGCATCCTTCAAGAAATTAACATTCTTCAATACAGTCAACATCTTCAAAATTTTCAAAGTACTCGGCGTTGCCCGGTAAAAGTCAAAATTTCAACTTTGACGGAAACAAGAATTTGACAGTACCCGGCGTTGTTACATGTTGCCGGATAACTCGGACTGCTGTTATCTTTTACGCAAGTCAAGCAAGTTGCTGCTGTCAAGGTTCCAGTGCTGTCGTTTTTTTTGAGAAGGTCAAGTGCCGGTTGAAACGGGTTGTTTTCTGAAGAAGGCCAAGTACCGATTTCCATCAACTTACTTTTGGATTAGAAGGTCAAGTGCCGAAACAACTCAACACACAGTATTTCAGAAGCTCTTGTACCATCGTGTTAGCAGTGGAAGCAGTTCAGATGTGCCATCATCGTTGGAGCTTCGCTCTTTAGGACGTTGATTGACATCCGTTTTTCTGCTGTTCTACGATTGGAAGCCTATAAGTTAAGTGGCCTGTTTGTATGTAAACTGTGCCCTTATACTTCTGCTGAGTCTTCTGTGTATCATCTCATTCTATATGTTATATGTCTATATGTTATTTGTATATTTATATGTGTATATTTCAGCGGGTTCTCGGTTGGGTGGTGTCTCCGTTAGATTATGCCACGTCATAGAGGTCGTCTATTGTGAGCGTTTTCTGTAGGGTTTGCAAATTTCCGATACTGGAATTTGCTAAGCGACTTCTGTTGCTATTTATGTTAGCTGTGATGACATGTTTTAATATTGTTTTCGTTATTATTTCGCATTCTTTAGTTTTGTTTTGATTTGTTTGTATTTGTTAGCCTACTCTTGTCTATAATTTAGTTTCATACAACATTTTTGTTTATACACTGTGGTGTCATGTATTTTGTTTAATTCTATCGCAGATATCGTCACATTTTTTTTTGTGATATTTCATTAATTTCTGCTTTATTTTTAGTTGATTTCTGCGAAAGTTTTTGTATTGTTGCTGATCTTTGTTATTGTTTACATTGTTATTGTTTACATTGTTTGTATTGTTTACATTTTCAATGTTTACATTCTGCATGTGTTTACATAGTCATTGTTTACAGTTATAGTAATTAGTTAATGGGCTATGCTAATGCACTGTTACTACTATACTGATGATAAATGAATGATGAATAGTGTCGTGCACTATTGAATGAGAAGTGCACTTATGATCAAGAATTGAGTGCTGATATTTCATATACAAGTTCTTTGATTGGAGACTTGTTTCCCACAGAGACTGGGATAATATAATGTGATGTGAATATACAAGTGCTTAATTAAGACTTGTTACACTTAGGTTTGAAATAAATTAGTTAATTATTTCAGGTTTTGGACTCATATGTTAGACAACATGTCTACATTTGAGCACTTTATTGAGCAGGGTAAATTGCTTGGGAAGACTGGTGATAAGTTAGAACAATTTGCAACTGCTCGATATGATAAAGCAATGGAAGCTGAACAAAAGAAACTGCAGATGCAGGTGGATGAAAAGAGATTCCAAATGGAAATGGAAAAACAAAAAAGGGAATCAGAAGCTGAGGAAAGAAAACTACAGCTAGAAGCTGAAAGACTTCAAAAAGAAGCTGAGAATAAAAGACTTGAAAAAGAAGCTGAAAATGAAAGACTTCAAATGCAGGCTCAAGCTGAAGAAAGGAAGTTACAAAGAGAGTCTGATGAGAGGAAAGCAAAAATGGAACATGAAGAAAAACTCTTAGCTTTAGAGTTGGAGAAATTGAAATTGACGAGCATGAGTAATGGTAATGATTCAAACAAGGGTTCATCTTCTGGTAAGGCTAATAATGATACTTTTAAGATTAAGTTACCAACATTTAGTCCTTCCAGTGATGACATAATGTTCTATCAGGACAGATTTGAACAAGCATGTACAGCTCATAACATAGACAAAGCAAAATATGTTTATCAGTTATCAGGGATACTGACAGGTAAAGCTCTAAGTATATTAAATATGGTGGATGAACCTGACAAGAACAATTATGAGGTTGTCAGGGCCGCTTTGTTAAAGAAATATCAGCTTAACGACGACGGCTATCGTCTACAATTTAAAAACATGTTACCTGAAAATGGAGTTGAATTCTCCGAGTTTATTGCAAGAATACGCATTCCTTTCTCACGATGGGTTGAACTATCTAAGACGGAAAAAACTTATGAAGGACTTATGGACTTAATACTTAGAGACAAAGTCATGTCGTCTGTCAATGAGTCTTTCCTTGCTTTCCTTCATGAACGTAAACCTAAAACAATAAAAGAAATGGAAGATTTCTGTTGCCAATACGTAACTGCGCACCCACACATAACCATGGGTAACTCTAAGGTGAAAGAAGGTTAACCAGTTGCTTCGGCAGCTCCGTATGGTCAAAACTTTGCTCGTAGATCCCAACAAAATTTTGATAGAAAGAGTAGCGGTAATTTCTGTCAAAATCATGGAAATCAATTTCATGGTGATTCTTCTTCGAAGAATTGGAGACAACCTGATAGTACACGTTACTATCACCCTAATAATTATAGGCATTTCAAAAGGGGATATGGTAATAGAGGTTATTCCTGCCGAAGACCTCAGAACCAAACAAATAGATGTTCGCATCAATGTGAACATGATAGTAATCGTGGAAACTGGAATTCGAACCAGTATAACAATTACAATAGAGACAATAATAACTGCAGAGATAATAATAACTTTGATAACTTCAGAGGTAATAATAGTCGGGGTAGATCTCAACACAAAAAAAAGAGATATCAGCAGGCTAATGCTGTACAACAGGAAACTGAGGGAGCCTGTAATCATGTTGTTGATAGTAAAAACTTTGACGCTGTCACTGGTTCTGCTTTTGACTTTGAGAGAGCAAACAAATGCCCCCAATGCAGTACTTTATTCGAACCGGGTACCATAACTACTTTGAGTTGTGGTCACCCACTTCCCGCTCTTCCTGCTGCTGTTGCGCATGACGGGGGGGTTCTTTAATTCTACATAAGGGTCTTGTTAATGATACTCCGGTCTCACTACTTTTCGATTCCGGATGCACCACTATTGGTGTTAGACAATCGCTTGTAGATCCATCTTGTGCTACAGGAAGGGTTATTAAATGTGTCACATTTGGCGGCACTCTAAAAAAATATCCTACTGCTGTAATTCGCATTGCCACTCCTTTCTTTACTGGAGATGTGCATGCTTGTCTCTTACCTAATCCTATTGCGGACCTTATTATTGGTCGTATTCACGGAGTTAGGGAGTGTACCCCACAGCAGATTGCTGCTTGGGAAGATAATAACATGCAAGCTACAAATGCAGTAGTTACAAGAGCACAAGCTCTACAAACACCCGAAACTTCACTGAATAGTGATAATGAAGTTGATAGCCAAGATAGTCACTTAGTGATTACTCGTGACTCTTTCATAAAATTGCAAGAAGAAGATCCTTCTTTAAAAAAATTCTTCGTTCTTGCGAAGAAAGGTGATCCGAATCAGGATACAAATAGAAAATCTTGGATTGCAATGAGAAACGGCGTACTTGTACGTATGGTACAAGATTCGACTACGTCGGCACATTCGCAAATTCTTGTTCCCAAGAGCATGAGAGTCCAAATATTACAACATGCTCATGACTCGCAATGTGCTGGACATATGGGTTTTGCCCGTACGAAGTCGAGAGTCCTTGCGGCTTTCTTTTGGCCTTTTGCCAATAAGGACATTCGTATTTACTGCCGATCATGCAAGGTATGTCAGGAGGTCAAATCTAGAGGACCACGACATGCTGCGCCTATCCAGGCTGCTGACATTCCTATTCGGCCGTTCCATAAAATGGCCATAGATATTATTGGCCCTTTTAAGGTCAAGTCGGCCAGAGGACATCAGTTTATCCTTACATGTGTCGATATGTGCACACGTTGGCCAGAGGCTATTCCTCTTAAGAGCATATCTACTACAGATATCGCAGATGCTCTTTGGTTGATATTTTCTCGCTTGGGGTTCCCCAGAGAAATATTGTCAGACCATGGCACTCAACTCATATCTGACACTATGTCACAGGTAATGTCTACCTTACATATTGAACGATCTCTCAGTAGTATCCTACCATCCTATGTCTAATGGGTTAGTTGAGCGTCTGAATAGAACGCTCAAGACTTTGCTTGGTAAGATAACTGAAGATCATCCTCAAGATTGGGACAGGGTTTTACCCGCGGCTCTCTTTGCCTATAGAGAAGTCCCTAATGAACACACAGGATTTTCTCCCTTCGAACTTGTCTTTGGCGCGCGTCCACGCGGCCCTATGTCTTTATTACACGATCTCATCACTGCCGATGATATTAGCGATGAAACTCAATCCTCATATGAGTATGTCATTGCTCTTAGACAAAAGATCATTGAGGCATGTAAGCTAGCAACTGCTTCATCAGAAATTGCTAAAGAGAAGGCAAGACAGTTTGCTAACAAGAATATATGTCTACGACAACTTTGTCCAGGTGACAAAGCATTCGTCCTACTCCCCAGTAGGGAAAATAGACTTCTTATTGCATGGAAAGGTCCGTATGCAATAGTCTCTCGGATTTCCGATGTTGACTTTGTGGTCGATATTGATGGAAAGCATAAAACTTTCCACATAAACATGCTTTCGGAATTTCACGAACGTCCGGACTATTTGCTGCCTATTTTCCAGGCAACGGATGATGCTCCTGCACCTCACGGTCATTATTCATCCCTGTCTGTCATTCAGGATGAGGAAGCTACCTTCTCTGATGTCAACCTTCCCCTTCCAGTGGTTCCATTACATTCCACGGAATCTTGGAAAAACGTTTCTGTTTCTCCTAATCTTTCTGGTGACGAACATCGACAAGTCTCGTCGATGTTACAAACATCTCAGGATGTTCTCACTGACATTCCTGGACACACAGATGTCATAGAACATGACATAATTCTTACCGACAATAATCCAATTAGGGTTAGGCCGTATCCTATTCCTATACACTTTCAGTCGCAAGTGGAAAAGGAATTGGATGAAATGATTCAATTAAATATAATTGAACCATCGACTTCACCATATTCTTCTTCCATGGTTATTGTCCGGAAGAAGGATAAGAACATACGAATTTGCGTTGATTATCGCAAATTGAATCAGGTCACAAAGTTCGACGCTGAACCGATGCCTTTGTTAGAAGATCTACTGATTAGACTTTCTAATTCTAGATTCTTCACTAAACTTGACTTGTCTAAAGGTTATTGGCAAGTGCCTTTAGCAGAGCATGCCAAACCTCTTACTGCTTTTTCTACACCTAGGGGTCTATTTCAATGGAATGTTATGCCTTTTGGTCTCATGAACGCCCCTGCCACTTTCGTCGCATCATGCGTCGAATTCTGTCACATCGTTCGGATGTCATCGCATACTTAGATGACATCTGTCTCTTCAGTGATACCTGGGAAGATCACTATTTAGGGTTATATTACTTACTGTCCACTCTACGTGAGAATAATTTGACAGCAAAACCTTCTAAAGCTTTTGTTGGTTTTGGTGAAATCTCTTTCCTGGGTCATCGTGTTGGTCATGGTCTCTTGAAGACAGAAGACCACAATACTTCCAAAATACTGAACATCTCTGTTCCTAAAACGAAGAAACAAGTTAGGAGTCTCTTAGGTTTAATTCAATTTTATGGGAGATTTATTCCAAATTTATCTTCGATCATGGCACCTCTATCAACATTGTTGAAGAAAGGTTCGCCTAATCTGGTCCGTTGGTCGGAAGAATGCCAATCTTCACTAGACCAAATCAAGAATATATTTTCTTCTCCTCCCATCTTAAGATTACCTACTCTTGATAGGACTTTTGTTCTTCGGAGTGATGCTTCATCCACTGGGATTGGAGCAGCACTGATGCAAGAATATGCAAATACTCTGCATCCTGTTATGTACATTTCTAGAAAACTAAATGCGGCAGAGAGGAACTACTCGGTTTTAGACCGAGAGTTGTTAGCGATGGTATGGTTAAATCTAAAACTACAAAGATGCCTCCTGGAAGCACAGTCCATTCTAGAGACTGATCAGAAACCTCCTACAGCAAATCAGACTAAGAATTTGAAGAGTTCGAGATCCACTCGATATGCTATAGCTCTTCAACCTTTTCACTTCACGGTACGAGCTATCCGTGGTGCGGATAATGTGATGGCTGACATTTTGTCTAGATGCCCACATGACTCCAACTAATACTTCTGTCCTATATTTCTATATATTACAGAGTCATAACACACCTATATTTCTACAATAGATTAGCACATCTGTACTTACTTTTTATGTACACACTATCGTGCTTTGTTGTCATCTTCTTCTGTTCGTTTTTTTTAAGATGATAGAGGAGGACTGAGTAGTTAATATAAGGGCCGTTAGTTTACTAAACAGCCACAATTATTAATAATGTATTGTACCTTATGAAGCATATTAGTTATTAATTAGCATTATATTGCTTGTACTTTCTCAGAATGTCATTGTTGAGCTGAGGACTTACCTTACGAGTTCTAGATTGTGTACTTACCCTCGGAATACCAGAGCATATGTCCTGGATCGTCATGTAGTTTAACTTTACTATGTACTTATGTCATTACATGTCAAAGAATGTACTATTTAAATTTTCCTATCAGATTTGTACATCCATTTTTAAAGACAATATTAGAGTATGCTGTTTAATGATGATTATAGTAACTTGCATACGTATATTGTGTTTACATGCTAACGTGATGTGTGTTGGTGACACCTCCCCGATGTGAATATTTTTTGAGACATATTTATTTTTCTGTTGAGGTATATCCTCACCAGACACTCTATAATTAGCCTATTGTTTGGCAATTTAGTTAATTATCAGCGCATAATTCGTGCGTTTTGAGCCGCTTATCGCTTGCTCTTTGATATTGAAAAAAAAAAATATGTTCCACATTTTTTTTTATCGGGAGGAGGTGGTGATATGTTGCGTGATAAATTCTCGCAACATCGTTTTATTTCAATATCTGTTTTATAACGCAAGGGCAACAACTGCTTGGAATTTATAGTCACTTTTCTCGGTAAGCATTTGTCTTCTCGCGTTGGTATCGAATGCAGTTAAGTTTGAGCTGTGGTCATTTTTGCGCTGGACTGCGCATGACTTGTCTTGTTGTTTGGTCGAGCGGTTTCCGCCCACCACTAGTGGAGTGAGCGATTTGGAATGGCGAAAGAGATGCCTCGTTGAAGAGGGGATCTCCGCTATTTTTTGTTCTGTCAGGGATGTGTAGTCCTCTTATGGATATTCGTTTATTCGGGATAATACCTCTAGTGTTTTCCCACATGTCGGGAGGCGTGATATTTCTGTGTATTTCATGAAAGCAAGGTAAATGGGACTTTTTTCATTAACTCTATCGCTTTTGGGTCGTGAGCGATTTCGATTCATAGCCTGTCTCCGAAAGTCGTCGTCACGAGATGTTCTTTCCCAGCTCACATGTCGCTGCATTGTACTGCATCGGTTGATGCAGGTACCAAGGACCATTACTTGCTACTTTGTTAAATGAACTAGGTTTAGAAAACCTTTATTATCTAGAGGATATTTTTGAGGACATTATTTATACTTCAGCAGACGTGTCTGTCTTGCTGAAGTCAAACTAAGGAGAGTGAACTGATCTCATACATCTGGTTATCTCCTGGCTGTTATAGAAAAGGATGGAGTTTTCCACCTGACTACATTTACAGCACTATGAAATATAACATGCATCTGACTCATCATTGTAATGCTGTCTACCGTCTATTGCTGTATTGAATGTTGCTGTGATAATGACTGTTTGATGTGCCTACACATTTGCGTAACCATTTTGTCACTGTGGCGTCCACAATAAATAATGAAGAAAAACGTCAACGGCTGTTCCAAGACTCATTGACTTTATACGTCGTGAGTTTACTGACGTCCTATGTGGAGTGCCCTGTTATTGTTGTATGAACATTGTTTTGACTGAACACATCTACACACTACACAAAACCAGACATGCGGATGCCATCCATCATCATATGGCATCACGCATCAAGGAGAAACCTAACAATAGAAAGTGCCACATAAAAAACTAGCAGGAGAAACCTAATTTTGTTGCTACTTCCAACTGGGAACAACAAACTACGTATTGGATGGCAAGGGCCGTTTACCGTCCTTAAAAATATCTCGAGAACAAACTACAAGATCTCTTTTAAAGGAAAGGAAAAGGTCTACCATATAAATCTGTTAAAGAAATATTTGGAATTTTGTTGCTACTTCCAACTGGGAACAACAAACTACGTATTGGATGGCAAGGGCCGTTTACCGTCCTTAAAAATATCTCGAGAACAAACTACAAGATCTCTTTTAAAGGAAAGGAAAAGGTCTACCATATAAATCTGTTAAAGAAATATTTGGAAAGACTGGTGCCTTCCCCCGAACATCTCCTGGCGGTCGCCTAAGCAACAGAAGATGAGGAAGATAACGATAGTTGCATAGAATATCCACTGCAACAAACGGAATCTTTCAACGATGTTAAATTCGGCGATACTCTTGCCGTCAAATTACCACCTCTATCGACACCAGGTATTACAATGCAAGATGTGGGTGTCTTATCTGGTTTAGATTGTTGCGGTGTGTGTGTTGCAGTAGAACAGTTCAGGGTACACCACAGGCAACATGACGTGTAGAGTCATAAAAATGGTAACTTCGCTTTAGGTTTATACCATTTATTGCACGCCACAAAACAGTCATGATACTTATGTTATCATCAGCATAGTATAACGAATGCAGCATTCAAACTCATGTTAACTGACAGTCATGTAGGAGTCAATACTCAATAGTTGTATGGAAAACAAATATCATAGCGAAGCTTGATAAATAATACATATAACTTCTGCAACCGTGGTCAGCTGCAGATCCTTAATGTTCATAGACAATAATAATTATTCCTTCCTGATGCTAGCAGATCAGATGTATACAATACGTCCGTTTACTGTCTGCACGTGAGTAGCATACATGGATTACAGGTCAGCTCGACCTTTATAACCTTCCTAAGTCTAACCATCTGACTTGGACGTGATCTCTGATATAACGAATCCTGGAACACAGACAATAGTCTTGTTGGTCTAGAGCGACCCATAGATATATAACTAGTTCAGGTATAAAGATACCGATGACTTAATCCTAGTCAAAGTACCTCTCCATTTTGAATCACACAGGCGAGCAAAAAGGCGACAAAATGACGAACCTCTAGATGATAGCCTAAAGTTCGATACAAGAGGAATTACCTTATTTCGGAAAATCAACCATGAACATATGCCTCCAGGCAGGCTTGAATAATACGGGGAAATAGTCTAGTTAGCTAACTAACTCACAAAGACAATGTATTTCCCTCAGAGAATCACAAGACGCAGTCGCGTCCGCTCGCTAATCAGTCCATTTCTCAACTCCCCGACCTGGGCGGAACAACAAAACGACAACCAAGTCGAGACATGCGCAGAGTGACAATCTCTGAGTCGCTGTTCACAATAAGACGATTCTAAGAACATTCGAGATAAAAGTCTTACACAGTCGCGCCTTTTATGGACATGAACAGAAGCGTTAAGAAAGGTTTCAAACATCTACAACAGTTGACTGATACTACCAAATAAGGAGATATGGTCACGCTTCGTTCAAGACATTATAGACCGAACGTGTCTCTATACAAGAGGAGGTAAACTCATAAAAAATAGCAGTATCGATATATCGGGTTCTGTCCCTTTGACCATAAAATATATATAACATGCATTTCAGTCAAATAATGATCATACATACGAAAAACGATCATACAAAGACTTTGGAAAAAAGTAATTATTTGTGCGTAACATTACCGCACCCTCCCGGGAAAAAAAAATGAAACATTTTTTTTTTTTTTAAAATCCTGGAGCCGGAAAAATCTAGGCTCCTAACGCACGTATGATGCGCGGATATACCTAACAAAATAGCTCAACACTTGGAGCGAAACTGAGATCATATCCCAGGTCCTTAGAGAAAAATTTATCTAAGTATACGCGTATATATCCCAGGAAGGTGCCACCAACACAAACCACAATGCTGGCAACATCATAATAAAAGTCAAATTATTCTCATACCAATATATGAAATCAAATATATTATTATGATATCATACAATGTGTTGCAAATAGCGGTGTAATATATTAATATACCGCACTATTTTATTACATTATGTAATGCATCAGTAACTAATAAGTAATACATGTGTTGATCTTCGTTGACATAAAACATTCAATAGAAGAAGATGTGGACATCATCCGCTCCCAATCTAGGACAGGACTTGATATACTCAAAGTTCCACAATGGACACAATCTCGCATCTTCAATGATGTGCTGCGAAAATATCAATAACACAAATCTTAAAGACAACTGGTAAATCTCTCAATACAATCCTGAAAATAATTTATTTAAATGTGGCCGAGTGATCTTTTGGCCCGTATATCACTAACTAAGCCTTCTTAGATAATTACATGGAACAATGTTATAAATTCCCCCTCAAAAAAGTGAGAAAAAAAAAATCTACTAACATGTCATTATAACATTGGACTGTATATCAGGAAATATATATATGACAGAAGAATCATGTGGAATCGTGTGGGCATCTGGACAGAATGTCCGCCATTACATTATCCGAACCACGGATAGCTCGAACCGAGAAATGAAATGGTTGAAGAGCTATGGCATAACGAGTGGACCTCGAGCTCTTCAAGTTTTTGCTCTGAATAGCAGTAAGCGCTTTCTGGTCGGTTTCCACAATGAAATGTGCGCCTAGAAGAAATCTTTGTAACTTCAGAATAGACCATACCATAGCCAATAACTCACGGTCTAAAACCGAGTAATTCTTTTCTGCAGCATTTAATTTCCTAGAGATATACATCACCGGATGCAGAGTATCAGAATACTCCTGCATAGTGCTGCCCCAATCCCAGTTGACGAGGCGTCACTTCGAAGAACAAAAGTCTTCTCAATAGTAGGTAACCTAAGAATAGGTGGAGATGAAAATAGGTCTTTAACCTGGTCCAATGAGGATTGACATTCTTTTGACCAGCGGATCAAATTAGGCGACCCTTTCTTCAATAAAGTAGAAAGCGGTGCCATAATGGAGGACAGATTCGGAATGAATCGTCCGTAGAATTGGATCAAACCTAATAGACTCCTTACTTGTTTCTTTGTCTTAGGGACCGAAATGTTAAGTATTTTTGAAACATTGTGGTCCTCTGTCTTTAAAAGACCATGACCAACACGATGACCTAGGAAAGAAATCTCACTAAATCCTATAAAGGCTTTAGAGGGTTTTGCAGTCAAGTTATACTCGCGAAGAGTAGACAGTAATTCGTATAAACCCAAATAGTGATCTTCCCAGGAATCACTGAATAGACAGATATCATCTAGATATGCTATGACATCTGTACGATATGCGAGAATTCGCCGCATCATGCGTACGAATGTAGCAGGGGCGTTCATAAGACCAAAAGGCATGAAATTCCATTGGAATAAACCCCTAGGTGTAGAAAAAGCTGTAAAAGGTTTGGCACGTTCAGTTAGCGGGACTTGCCAATAACCTTTAGACAAATCTAGTTTGGTAAAGAATCTAGAATTAGAAAGTTTATTGAGTAGCTCTTCTAATGAAGGCATAGGTTCAGCGTCGAACTTCGTAACTTGGTTCAATTTGCGATAATCTACGCAAATGCGAATGTTATTATCCTTCTTTCGAACAATAACCATAGACGAAGAGTATGCTGAAGTGGATGGTTCAATGATTTCCAAACGTATCATTTCATCCAATTCTTTTTCGACTTGAGACTGGAAATGGATAGGTATTGGATAGGGTCTGACTCTGATAGGATTATGATCAGTCAGCACAATGTCATGTTCAATGACATGTGTGTGTCCCGGGATGTCTGTAAGAAAATCCTGAAATGTTTGCAACATCGAAGAAACTTGTCGATGTTCCTCAGCGGAAAGATTTGGAGAAACGGTCACGTTTTTCCAAGATTCCGTAGAATAAAGTGGGACCATAGAAAGAGGAAGATTGACATCAGAAAAAGTAGTTTCCTCATCCTGTATAACTGACAGCGATGAGTATTGACCATGAGGTACTTGAGAATTGTCCGTTGCCTGGAAAATAGGCTGCAAATAGTCTGGTCTTTCATGAAATTCCGTGAGCATATTTATGTGGAAAGTTTTATGCTTTCCATCAATATCGACAACATAGTCGACATCAGAAATTTTGGAGACTATTGCATATGGACCTTTCCATGCAATTAGAAGTCTGTTCTCCCTTGAAGGAAGTAGGACGAGAGCTTTGTCACCTGGACAAAGTTGTCGTAGACATCTATTCTTATTCGCAAACTGCCTTGCCTTTTCTTTAGCAAATTCGGAAGACGAAGTTGCTAGTCTGCATGCCTCAATGATTTTTTTCCTAAGAGCAATGACGTACTCATAAGAAGACTGAGTCTCATCGCTAATATTATCGGCAGTGATTAGATCGTGAAGTAAAGACATAGGGCCGCGCGGTTGCGCGCCAAAGACAAGTTCAAAAGGGGAAAACCCCGTATGTTCATTGGGGACCTCTCTATACGCAAAGAGAGCCGCGGGTAAGACCCTGTCCCAATCCTGAGGATGATCCTCAGTTATTTTACCCAGTAAAGTTTTTAGAGTCCTATTTAAACGTTCGACCAACCCATTAGACATTGGGTGATAGATACTGCTGAGAGACCTTTTTATATGTAGCATAGACATTACCTGTGACATAGTGTCTGATATCAGTTGAGTGCCATGGTCTGACAATATTTCTCCGGGAAAACCCAAGCGAGAAAATATCAGCCAAAGAGCGTCTGCGATATCAGCAGTTGAGATGCTCTTGAGAGGTATTGCCTCTGGCCAACGTGTGCACATATCGACACATGTAAGAATAAATTGATGCCCTCTAGCCGACTTAATTCTAAAAGGACCGATAATATCTATTGCCATTTTTTGAAAAGGGCGAATTGGAATGTCAGCAGCCTGAATAGGCGCAGCATGTCGTGGTCCTTTAGATTTGACCTCCTGACATACTTTGCAAGAGCGACAGTACATTCGTATGTCCTTGCTTACAAATGGCCAAAAGAAAGCCGCAAGAACTCTCGACTTTGTACGGGAAAAACCCATATGTCCAGCACATTGCGAGTCATGAGCATGTTGCAATATTTGCACCCTCATGCTCTTAGGCACAAGAATTTGTGAATGAGTGGATGTAGTCGAGTCTTGTACCATACGTACAAGTACGCCGTTCTTCATAGAAATCCAAGATTTTCTATTAGTATTTTGATTAGGATCACCTTTTTTTGCTAGAATGAAGAATTTTTGTAACGACGGATCTTCTTCTTGCAATTTGATAAATGAGTCACGTGTAATAGTCAAGTGACTATTTTGTTCATTTACTTCATCATTATTAGTTAATGAAGTTTGAGGTGGATCCAGAGCATGTGCTCTTGTGACCACCGTATTGGTAGCTTCAATGTTTTGCTCTTCCCAAACAGCAATCTGCTGTGGGGTACATTCCCTAACTCCGTGAATACGACCAATAATAAGGTCCGCAATAGGGTTTGGAAGTAGACACGCGTGGACCTCTCCCGTGAAGAAAGGAGTAGCAATATGTATTATGGCAGTAGGATATTTTTCCAACGTGCCACCAAATGTGACACATTTGATGACCTTTCCTGTAGCACAGAATGGATCTACAAGAGATTGCCTAACCCCGACAGTAGTACATCCAGAATCAAACAACACCGAGACTGGATTACTATTTACAAGCCCCTTATGTAATATAAGAGAACCTCTCCCATCATGAGCAACATTAGCAGGAAGAGCGGGCAAAGGATGACCACAGCTTAGAGTACTAATGGTTTTCGGATCAAATAAAGTACTGCATTGGATACATTTATTTGCCCTACCAAAGTCAAAAGATGAGCATCCGATAGTATTATGGTTTTTATCATTATTAACCTGTTTATCTGCTCCCTGAGATTCTTGTTGAACAGAGTTTGTCTGTTGATATCTTTTTCTCTTCTGTTGCGATCTACCGCGACCATTATTGCCTCTGCAATTATCATTAAAGTCCCTACTGTAATTTTTATCCTGGTTTGCGTTCCAGTTTCCATAACTGTCATTACCATCTCTATGCTGTTGAGAACCTCTATTATCTTGGTATTGAGGTCTCTGCAAAAAAATTTTCCTCTATACCGATTACCTTTATGAAAATTTCTAAAGTTACCGGGAATAGAATACCGTGTAATATTAGGTTGTCTCCAGTTCTGGGAAGAAGAATCTCCCTGAAATTGATTACCATGGTTCTGGGCATAATTACGGTTACTCTTTTTATTGAAATTTTGCTGGCTACCCTGAAATTTACGAAAAAAATTCGGGCCATAAGGTGCTGCCGAAGCAACTGGCAGACCTTCTTTTACCTTAGAGTTGCTAATGGTTATGTGAGGATGTGCAGTAACATACTGGCTACAATATTCTTCCATTTCTTTTATATTTTTAGGCTTACGCTCATGAAGAAAAGAAAGAAAAGCTTCATTAACAGAAGACATAACCTTGTCTCTAAGAAGTAAGTCCATGAGGGCTTCAAATGTACTTTCTGTCTTAGAAAGCTCAACCCATCGTAAAAAAGTAAGACGTATGCCTGAGATGAATTCTGAGAATTCAACTCCAGTTTCTGGTAACATGTTTTTAAATTTAAGACGATATCCGTCTTCGTTAAGTTGGTACTTCTTTAACAATGCCGCCCTGACAACCTCATAGTTGTTCTTGTCAGGCACATCTACCATACCCAACAAAGTCAAAGCATCACCTCTAAGTATCTTGGACAGATGATAAACATATAATGTTTTATCTATATTATGCACCTTACATGCACTTTCAAATCTATCCAGATAAAATGTTATATCATCAATTGAAGCATTGAATGCTGGTAAATTAAGCTTGAAATCAACAGCACTAGACTTATTAGCAGATGATACCTTATTAGCATCATTAGCATTACTAGATAACTTCAACTTTTCTAACTCCAAAGCTAAGAGTTTTTCTTCATGTTCCATTTTTGCTTTTCTCTCATCAGCTTCTCTTTGTAACCTTCTTTCTTCAGCCTC
Source organism: Oreohelix idahoensis (assembly GCA_024509875.1). Lineage (NCBI taxonomy): Eukaryota > Metazoa > Mollusca > Gastropoda > Stylommatophora > Oreohelicidae > Oreohelix > Oreohelix idahoensis. The sequence continues at coordinate 69,083 of JAMPIV010011942.1, forward strand.
AGCCTGTTTTTCTAATCTTTTATTTTCAGCCTCTATTTCAAGTCTCTTATTTTCAGCTTCTTTTTCAAGTCTCTTATTTTCAACCTCAGCCTGAAGTCTCTTCTCCTGAGATTCTGCTTCTCTTTTTTTTTTTTCCATTTCCATTTGTAATCTCTTTTCATCTACCTGCATCTGCAGTTTTAAATTTTCAGCATCTATTCTCTTTTGTTCAGTTAGTTCTTTCATTTTCTTTTCCTCCGACTTCAATGCCTTGGCATATTGAACAGTCGCAAATTCTTCTAATTTATCACCTGTCTTCCCAAGGGCTTTACCCTGCTCAATAAAGTACTCAAATGTAGACATGATGTCTAAAATGTGAGTACAGAACCTGAAATAATTAATTATCTTATTTCAATCTTAATAGCAACAAGACTTAATAAAGTGCTTGTATAATTACTATGTTTACTCCAATCTCTGTGGGAAACAAGACTTGACACCAATTTGTATTATCAGTTGTACAATAATATCACAAGTCACCTCTTAATTATCAGTGCACTACCCAAATCAGTGCATAACCATCAGTTATTTATCATAACTGCACTACAATAGTGCATAAGGAAAAAACCACCAGCTAGTTATGATAAGTGCACTATAGATCAATAGTGCATGAGCATATATGTAACAATAGTGAAAGCTAACTATGCAAGAACTATGCAAACAATAACAAGACAATGTAAACAATAACAAAGTACCAACAATGTAAACAAAACAAAGATCAAAGTCAATGTAAACAATAACAAAGATCAGAGTCAATGTAAACAATAACAAAGATCAACGTCAATGTAAACAATAACAAAGATCAGAGTCAATGTAAACAATAACAAAGATCAAACAATACGAAAACATTCGCATAAGTCAAATAAATAAACAGCGAAACTAAAAAGAATATGATGACAGAATGCGAAGATATGACAAACAAATGACGCTACAGTATATACACAACAATTTACGTGAAGAACTGAATAATAGAAAAGAGGAGACCTACAAATACAAACAATTGAAATCGAAACTAAAAAAACAGAAAGAAAGAGAAAAAAAAAAAAAAAAAAAAAATATACAAAAAACGAAAATAAAGCACAACTCGTCACAACTAAACAGATATAGCAACGATTGTCGCTAGCAAATTTCACAGTAGGAAATTCGCACAGTCCCTAACGAAAACGCTAACAGTAGAACCTCTGTGACGTGGTATCATCTACTGAAAGACACCGCCCAACCGAGAAAACCCGCAGAAATATAAACATATAAATACAAATCCAAATAACATATAACATGTAAACATATAAAGAGTGCGAAAAATGTGATAGACAGAAGGCTCAGTTAGAACATAAGGGCACAGTTCACAAACAAAACAGGCCACTTAACTTCTATGTATCCACAACGTCAGCACAGTTCAGAACAGGATGTGATCAGCATTCTTAGGACAATGATCCAACGTTGATCCATATCTGCTCTCGTAAACTGCCATGACGAAGGAAATGAGCTTCTAACAGGAAACAGCTTCTGACAGGAAACAGCTTCTGAACTTGACCTTCTGAATCTGCAACAGTAATTCTGAGACCGGAACAGTTGTTACGGCACTTGTCCTTCTTCTCAACAGATCAGGAAATCCATTCGCTCGGTACTTGTCCTTCTATTTGTAGACAAACTTCAATACCGCCGAGCAGCGCCGGGTAGTTTCAAATATCAACAACTGTCAGTACTGCTGCGTCTTTCAAAAAATTTCATCAAAGGTGATGAATAGCAACTGCAATGTTGTCTTGTAGTCTGCTGATGATGTCTGGGTTTGTTGACCCCCTTGAGAGTTGGTACCAGAATAAACCAACTATTGGCCACCATGAATTGATAAGGGTGGAATTAGGATGCCGTCAAATTACCACCTCTATCGACACCAGGTATTACAATGCAAGATGTGGGTGTCTTATCTGGTTTAGATTGTTGCGGTGTGTGTGTTGCAGTAGAACAGTTCAGGGTACACCACAGGCAACATGACGTGTAGAGTCATAAAAATGGTAACTTCGCTTTAGGTTTATACCATTTATTGCACGCCACAAAACAGTCATGATACTTATGTTATCATCAGCATAGTATAACGAATGCAGCATTCAAACTCATGTTAACTGACAGTCATGTAGGAGTCAATACTCAATAGTTGTATGGAAAACAAATATCATAGCGAAGCTTGATAAATAATACATATAACTTCTGCAACCGTGGTCCGCTGCAGATCCTTAATGTTCATAGACAATAATAATTATTCCTTCCTGATGCTAGCAGATCAGATGTATACAATACGTCCGTTTACTGTCTGCACGTGAGTAGCATACATGGATTACAGGTCAGCTCGACCTTTATAACCTTCCTAAGTCTAACCATCTGACTTGGACGTGATCTCTGATATAACGAATCCTGGAACACAGACAATAGTCTTGTTGGTCTAGAGCGACCCATAGATATATAACTAGTTCAGGTATAAAGATACCGATGACTTAATCCTAGTCAAAGTACCTCTCCATTTTGAATCACACAGGCGAGCAAAAAGGCGACAAAATGACGAACCTCTAGATGATAGCCTAAAGTTCGATACAAGAGGAATTACCTTATTTCGGAAAATCAACCATGAACATATGCCTCCAGGCAGGCTTGAATAATACGGGGAAATAGTCTAGTTAGCTAACTAACTCACAAAGACAATGTATTTCCCTCAGAGAATCACAAGACGCAGTCGCGTCCGCTCGCTAATCAGTCCATTTCTCAACTGCCCGACCTGGGCGGAACAACAAACGACAACCAAGTCGAGACATGCGCAGAGTGACAATCTCTGAGTCGCTGTTCACAATAAGACGATTCTAAGAACATTCGAGATAAAAGTCTTACACAGTCGCGCCTTTTATGGACATGAACAGAAGCGTTAAGAAAGGTTTCAAACATCTACAACAGTTGACTGATACTACCAAATAAGGAGATATGGTCACGCTTCGTTCAAGACATTATAGACCGAACGTGTCTCTATACAAGAGGAGGTAAACTCATAAAAAATAGCAGTATCGATATATCGGGTTCTGTCCCTTTGACCATAAAATATATATAACATGCATTTCAGTCAAATAATGATCATACATACGAAAAACGATCATACAAAGACTTTGGAAAAAAGTAATTATTTGTGCGTAACACTGACATGTGAGACACCTGTGCGAACCAGAGTTTACCCGATCCCGTGTGCTAAAGCTGATATGCTACGCGGAGAAATAGACAAGCTACGTCAAGCTGGAATTATTAGTGAGTCTACATCTCCTTATAGTTCGAGCGTAGTACTGTTACAGAAGCCCAATAAGGAAATTCGGCTGTGTTTCGATTACCGTTTACTCAACACAGTAACGAAATTCCAGCCGGAGACCCTGCAAAACGCTTCTGAACTGTTCCCCAAGCTTAGCAAGGCAAGAATTTTCTCCAAGATTGACCTGAGTAAAGGTTATTACCAAATACCAGTCAAGGAGGAAATGAAACCCCTGCTAGCTTTTAGCACCAGTGAAGGACACTATACTTTCAACGTTATGCCTTTCGGTTTGCACAACGCACCAGGAGTCTTCACGAGAATGATGAAAAAGCTTTTAGAACCATTGCAAAGTCCGCATATCCACAATTTCATGGACGACATATTGATTGCAACGGAAAACTACGACGAACATATTGCTACGGTCGCTATGCTCTTCAGGAGACTACATGAAACAGGCCTGACAGCCAGACCGAGCAAATGTTTAATCGGCTTTGAACAGCTTGACTTCCTGGGGCATACCATTTCTCAAGGTTGTATGTGGCCAGTTGCCAAAAACGTAGAGAAAATACGTGCAGCAAAAAGACCGAAAACGAAGAAAGACACGCGTTCGTTCCTATCACTGTGTGGGTACTACCAAAAGTTCATTAAAAATTTCAATGGCCTAACAGCACCTCTTACTGACCTCACAAAGAAAGGGCAACCTGAAAAGTTAATTGGAATTCAGAGTGCGAACACTCTTACGTCACTCTCAAGGAACAGCTGTCCAAATGCCCAATTCTAAGGTTACCTGACCTTAAGAAACCTTTCATATTGCGCGTCGATGCCTCGGGACAGGGAATCGGGTCAACACTGCTTCAGGCAGACGAAAATAATCCGAACCTCTTATTTCCAGTTGCATATGGCAGTCACAAACTGAACGCAGCAGAGAGGAATTATTCGACCGTGGAGAGAGAATGTTTAGCACTTGTGCACGGGATTAGAAGACACCATGAATATCTGTATGGAGTGTCGTTCACAGTGCAAACGGACCATGTTCCACTGGCGTTCCTTGGAGCCAATAAGGAATTTAACGCAAAGATTATGCGTTGGGCTTTGCTGCTAAGTGTGTACTCATTTAAAGTACAATACATACCAGGAAAAGAAAACGTAAGGAGCGGATTTTAATGAGTCGAAATTGGAGAATGGAGGAAGAGGAATGAAAATGAAAGATAACAATCACTCGGAAGATACGGATAACAGCTGCTCTATTTTCCCAAATGAGACATGAAAGGGTTTCATATTTTCAAGCCCGGACGAACTGTCACAAATATATGTATGTAAATATAGCCACAGTGATCCGACCACCTTTGCTTCCCCATCTAAGGTTCATAATTTTGCTATGCAAAAACCACACAATTCGCTGTCTATAGACTCACTTTTGAAGCCACGCCTATTTTTCCTGTTTACATGCACTAATGAGCGTTTACAAATTTTCGCACCCGACAGTCTTAACAAGAGGAGAGCGAACTGGGGTGTTTACCTGAGTTCTCAAGCGAGTTGAGATGTCAATCATCGATAGTGACAGATCAGACGTCAGTAGCAAATGCAAGGGCGATAATAATATTTACCGACCACATTTGAATGTCTGTGATCCCAGCGGACTTTAATTATAAATTATTAGATCTACTGGGGGCAGAAGGACTAGAGTTCTGAAATCAAAGAAGTCTCTTGTTCGCATGGCCCGGTCTTGTGATGTTGTTTCGGCACCGCGAGCAAGCGAACAGGAAAATCCTTTACCTCGGGAGACAAACTCGTTGATTTTCCTTGATACGGCCGAAGGCGTGAATTATCGCACCCTTTAGTGATAATAACACCATTTCTGTATAAATACTCAGTCCTCTCAAAGTCAGTTATATAGTCGCTCAGAAATTTTGGATAATCTAGCTCGTTAGCGTTACAGCCCCCAATTACCATATATACATAAGAGCCATTGTGAAATGTTGTTATAGCATTCCATGGAGATTGTTCCATTTTCTGTTTTGCGGTAATAGAAATTAGCTAGAGCCATTTACAGCCGTAATTTCACATATAGTGTTTACAGCCACGTTTCTTCACATTAACATTACAGCCACATCACTTTGTTTTAAGTTTATCATTATAATTCACTGGGATTTTCTAGGTGCTAAGCATTACATTGTTGTGCACTAGCGTATGTGGGTTGTCAAGTTATTCTTAAATGACGAATAGCTATTTTGTTTCAGTTGTAATGTAGATTTAATCAGCCCACTATCATCACCCAGAAAGAGACATTGTTTTAATTAGACATAGCTTGTGCAAATAAATACAACTAGGCAACTGATTAGGCTTAGGCGTGACTGATGTGGCCACGAATGACAGAGTGAGAGTGAATATTGTGCTATTAAATTACACTTTTCTAGTTACGGAAACTGTACCATCCTTTATTTTCTTTTTGCTTTCATTAAAAAACTGCTATTTTAGATGGGTGGGGGGGGCAAAAAAAAAAAAAACCAACAATATTGTTATTTACAGGAGTTCAAAGAAACAACTGACCCGGAATAAATAATCATCATCCCTATAAGAACATTTTTTAACTATGGGGGAACTTTATATTAATGTTTGCTTTACTGTCTTTTCTATACCCTAGTGTTATTTCTTTGACCCTATGGGTTATTAACTTCTTTTGTCATGGAGGGGATCTTATCAGAAGCTCTCAACAAGAGTTGATATTGACCATTCTAAGCCTGCTGCCAAAGCTCAAAGTTGTTTGAAACACACCGAGGCATTCTTCTATCTTCTTTGTTCCTTAGCCGGGAGGGCAGAAATTGGACCATTCTAAGGCCTTGGTTTATTTTCCTATGTCCTGTCCGCCACATCAATTGATTATATTGATATTCTTTCCTAGCCTCCACAGTATGTTTGATTTTGTCAGCCTGCTCTCTTTCGTTTTCCTTCAGGGTCCAAAAGTCAAAGTTTAAGTGATGGCCATGGTATATTAAACTATTAACAAAACTTAATCTTCTTTGTTTATTGGTGTTCGTCAGCCCCAAATCTCCAAATTACCAAAAATTTTTCATGTCTGTGAGTCAGAGCCCTCTTGTCGGTGTACCCATATCTGAAAAGCTAAAAGGGGGCGTTTAAAAACATCAAGGCTTTTTGCAGAATTGTGAAGATAAATCCCAAAATCAAAAAAGGTAGATCATTATCAAGGGATGGAAACTTTTATTCTCAGGAGCGTTTCCCTTCTTCCGTGAGGTTTGTAGAGGTTGAATCCACACATTCGTTATAAATAAAATGCTTCGTAGATTTCTCATTTTTTAAATTTTGCCAGGGCCAGCGGGAAAGGCCTTCTCTTTCACAACTGGTCTATAATGAAACAGTGTAGACAGGGGGACTAAAACAGGGCATTACTGTGTTTTAGATGAGTTTTCTAATTATAACCAATAAGAACTTCAGTCATACAACAAACATGCATGAAAGAAAGGAGGAAATTCTTATTTTTTCTGAAAGCAAACTTCAAAAAGGACAGTGGATGACTGCCATATGAAGTTATCATTAAAATGCTTGGAATTTTGCCTGTCAAGGTTATTCTAAAGGCAAAGAACTCTGTCAAACTGTAAAGAAAAGAATTGTTCAAGGTTACTCATGAAACCTGTTCACGTTTACTCATATATGGGCAAACACTTAATTATACGAACAGACCAAAAATGACGGGGTCCAAAACTTTGGATGATCTAAGAGAGTGGGCGAGTATCAAGATCTCATTTTGACATAATTTTTTTTTTATCGACTTCTGAGCAATCAGCAATCAAAGGACAGTGTGATGAGCTATCTCATACCGAATGAGGCAGTGGAAAAAATTTTAAAAAACCAAAACAACTGTAACATGGCAGCTCACCCACAGTGGGAAGATTGCTAATCAGCTTCGTGAGTCGTTTAACAAATTTGAAGCCGTTAAAAAATGGGGGAATAGGTAGCTGGAGAGTTACAACAATTAGCCATGGTGGTGAGCCGATCCCATTATATCGGACGTAGATATTGGGTGTACAGCACATGAAAACATTTATTAATACTCCTCATTACAATGTGAGAATTAATTTAATGATGTCTTATTCCATCACTGAGAAATTTTAAGACAGGTTAAGTATTATAATTTTAATCTCTTCTAAACAATTAGCTCCCAAAATAAAGCGCAATAAGCAGATGTGATCATTTTTTACTTTGCTTTCAGAAAAACACAAATATTTAGTTTTCCCCCATGAAATGCATGAAAATCTACCATGTACAAAAATATGTTATTTTACACTAGGTGTGAAAACTATAACCAACACAAAGAATGAGAAGTCAGTGATCGACTATGCCATTGTTCGAAGAAGCTCATTCAAATATGTCCGAGATGCAAGAGTCTGGAGGGGGCCAGAGATTGGAAGTGATCACTACCTGCTAACAATCAAACGAACAACTGAAAGAGTTGCTCAGCCTAGGAACTGCCCAACATCACGCAAGAAACCAAGTAAACGAGAAGGAGAAATGAGCATTAGGACCTACAAGCTGAGAGAGCCAGAAATTAAGACCAGATATCAGGGGCTTATTGCTGCAGCGGTGAGCAACACAGAAGAACGGCCTGATGACTTGGAAACCCTCTGGATTAAATTCAAGGATATCATAAAGACAGCTGCTGCAGAAGCATGCGGTGAAGTCCGACTTGGGAACCAGAGAAAGAGGACACCTTGGTGGACAAAGGAAGTCAAAGAGAAAATAAGAGAGAAGAAAATAGCATGGAAACAATACTTAGGAGCTAAAACCACAACAGGACAAATAGAAAAATATAGAGAATATGTGACACTCAGAACAGAAGCAAAGAACAAAGTGCTAGCAGCAAAACAGAAGTCCTGGGAAGAATTTGGAGAAAAGCTAGAAAAGATGCACAAGAAAACCAGAAATTGTTCTATAAGACCCTAAAGAACATGAGGAAGGAAAAACAATGCCCTCTCAAATTTATAAAAAACAAGCAAGGCAAAATGCTTACTGCCCCGAAGGAAGTAATGGAAAGATGGAAAGAATATTTCTCAGAACTCCTTGATGGTGAGCATGGTGAAGCATCAGAAATGATAAACACTAGCACAGAAGAGAAAACCAATGATGGTGAAGATGACATAAAGATGGAAGAACTGAAGGCAGCACTGGAGAAAATCAAGATGACCATTGGCACACTAGGGGTTACGTGATCAGCATCACGCAGGATGCCTTAACCTTCCCAGTTTTTCTGGTACCCAATTCATGAGGCTGGGTTGACCTCAGAGCCATTTGCGGTCTAAAAAAATCCAACCTCAACTGGGGATCAAACTATGGACCACCAAGCTAGGAAGCCAGTGCACTAACCACTGTACGCCATATAAAATGAAGTTATTTGTTGCCTGTTAGACTTCACCAATTGAAAATATTCTTGAGACTATTCAAAACATCACTCACTCACCCGCTCAGCCACCTGCCTGCTCATATGCCTCCTCGATACAAAATACAGATGTGTGTGTATGTTTTACATATAAACAAGAACAAACTAAGGAACAAAAACACATGAAACATTAAAGAAACTGCAAAAATGCAATAAAGTCTGCTATCTAAAAATGATCAGTTTTCAGACAGTTTATTCACACCATCCTGTCATGTATGTCAAATTTACATATCGATTTATTTAGATATCTATTTTACTGCAATGCTTATAAATTCTAATCTATACTTTTTTTTTTTTTTAACGTTTTCCCTTATGTCAGAGCTAACATAATTCTCCGCTAAGATAATACCTAGGATTAAAAAGGTATGACATGATCTTGAATGTGGGATTGATAGAAAGAACCAAATGTTTTCCAGTTAAATGAGAAGTGAGGAGAAGACACTGGCACTGCCTACCTTGACTGTTAAAACTACCAACTCTCAACCATAAGTCAACCATAAGTCAACCACAAGTCAACCACAAGTCAACCACAAGTCAACCACAAGTCAACCATAAGCACTGGCACAGACATCAAACTCAACAGGAGAACTCACCAAGGCTGCTATTAAATCTGCACCAATCAGCATGTAGAAAACATATTTCCATCCGTCAGTTGCACTACTGCTGGATATAACACCTGTCAACAGCGGGCCAATTGCTGCGCCTTGAAACATAACAATTTATATGTTAGCATATGGTATTATCACATAATGGTTTTTTTCCTCAACTATATGCTACTTTTATCATATAATAGTTCTTTTCTAAACTATATGGCATATTTATCATATAATGGTTCTTTTCTCACTGTTTATTAACTCTTTGACTCCACAGCAACGCTCTGAGCGTTGCAAAATTCAACACGCCGTGACCCAGCAACGCTCAGAGCGTGGTTTTTAGTTTATCACGAATAAACCCTAAAAATCGTCCGCTTAATGCAGTTCATATATTAAAACTCGTAGAATGACTTCCGCTACTATTTAAACAACTAATATGACTTTAGTTAATCAGCACATGTGCGTGTTTTGATGTTATTATCACAATTTTTGTGAAGATTCGCGTGTTTACGTTTTTCGTTGTATTTGCTAGAGAAATATGTCACGCTTTATATTTACATTTTCTAAGTCTCCTAAGCAAATAATTGTGTCAAACTACTTTGAAACATTGCTGACATTGATGTGGATTGTTTGGTAGTCACAGTTTGTTGTCAAAATACGGAATATATGCAGAAAAGCTAGACACACTAGGTTTAGTTGATGAGTGGGCGTAGTCATATTCTGGCCGATCAAAAAGCAACAAAACTAGACCTACCGTAACATCTAATCACTAGTTCTTGGTAGAAGATGAAGCTAGGGATACTAAATTAAAACATTAAACAAGAGTAAAAAAGTATTTATATGACGTTATCTTATTTATTTGTTTGAAAATTACGTAATGCACGATTGCATAATTTATTTTTTTCTTACAAAGCACCACGGACAAACTGGTGCGAATAACACTAAATCTACTAATTTTGGCCATAAGAATGTTTTTTTTTTACTTTGTATATGGATTAACTTGACGTTTGAAGACTAAAAAGAAAGTTTTATTGTCTACGACAGTAATTTGTCTTTGGTAAGATCGTATTCTACAGTCAACTTTTTAGCGTTTTTCAATTTTACATGCAAAATGATTAAATTATACCGAACATACTTGTGTTAATACTACCACAGACATTATATATTTGAATTCTCTATCCATTTCCCTACAGTTTGGTATATAATAAGTACATGTTCAAAGGAAAATTCACAAACAAATTTAGACTGAAAGATGAACACTTCACTCTATAAAATTCTGCCCACAAAAAAGTCTGGCACAGCGTGCAAAATAACTCTGGAATGAAAGAGTTAACAAGAAGAAATATATGTATGTTTGCATAACATTGGAGCCGCGGTAGCATAGTGGTTAGTGCACTGGCTTCCTAGCGCAGTGGTTTATGGTTCGATCCCCAGATGAGGCAGAAAATTTTTAGGCCACAAACGGCTCCTGGGTTGACCCAGCCCCAAATGGGTACCAGAGCTACTCTGGGAAGGTTAAGGCGGCCGGCGTGATGCCGACCACATCACCGCTCGTGTGCCGACGGTCAAGATAATATGGGCCTAACACCATATTCCCAATATGCCTCAATGGGCGTGTAACAGGTTCCTTTACCTTTTTTTTTGCATAACATAAACTAGGTGTTTTCATTTCTTGATTAATTAAGGAAGTACAACTTGATTGGTTGTTAGCGCACATCAAACATCTAATTGAAAACACAAACAGGGGTAGCAGATAATGCAGTCTCAATGTTGCATGGAATCATGTGATTCTTAAAATAGTAAAGGTAAACCAGTATTTAAAAACGAGAAAGTGAAAAGGAGAACAGTGGACGAAATTTGAAAAAATACAACCAGAGCTGAAACCGTAAAAGTCTAGTAAAGTACCCATATGTCTTGTCTGATTTAGATCAAGTATGAAGATGTTTGAGGTACATTTTTGCCAATATGAAAATTTATAACAACTGATCCAGTAATATTTAACCCTTAGAACCCTGGCCACCCAGCCCGTAAAACTTCATTCCCCTTCGCTCCTGAGCAAAAAATTTCACTATGAGCCTTCGAGGCCAGCGATAATGCTAGTGCGTTTTACTGAGACGACAAACTTGGTTGTAAACATCGCAGCCACCCATAAATGTATTGTAGCCAATACAAAGTTGTGGAAATTGAACATCCACAGTTGTGAGACCAACCTGTATCAAATTTACTTGATACATTATGTGGGATACGCCCCTGCACCACAGGGTTAGATCTAGCTTGATCATAACCTGATTCACAAGTTCCGTCACTCGATTCGATTTCAGAATAATCACCATCTAAATTTATATTCATCATCCTCCGAATCATTGAGCACAAGTTCAACAGCTTGTTCCGTTGTTAGCCTTTTAGAATGGCTATTTCCTGGATTTTCAACACGCCTTTTCATTGTGAAAACAATTTAAAAATTGCAAAATATTATCACTTCGGGGGCGCCGCCATTTTAGAGTAACATTCCACAAGACATGTGTACTTCCTGACGTCATTATTTTTTACACATTTCCATTCCCACCCCATTTTGCTAAGCTAGGTGTGTCAGACCGAGATTACGGTCTCTCGGGGAGAGGATTTTTTACGCACGGACCGAAATTTCGGGACCTCGGGTTCAAAAGGTTAAAGCTGTCCCTTGCAAAAGACTGTCTTGTGGCAAACAAAAGGACAGATAGACAAGACGAACACAGCAGAGCTTTTTGCAGTTTTCAGAAGTAAGCGCGCAATTAATTAAATTAATAATTACTAATTAATGTTGATCCTGAATAAAACATAATTAATAAGCAACACAGCAAAGTGTAATTATTTAATATATAAATATAATTCTCTGTAATTATTTAATTTTTAAATTGCTAAATATATTTTTTTCCTTGGCTTAGCTCACAATTAATAAAGTAGATGTAGCTATTCCACACTGCCAACATGGCTACCAGAAATGGCCATCAAAGGCAGGTATAGTCTGTATACTTAGAAATTACTATTGTTTATAATCTCTCTGCGATATAAACCCTCACCTATGCTTCCTGTTCCATCAATGATGGCTGTCACCATGCCTAGAGCCTTAGAATTGCCTCTGACTGTCTTATGTGTTCCAAGGTCTGCACTGACGGCAGTCGTGATTAGGGCATATGGCCCATTCACTCCAACTCCACACACGGCCAGCAGAACTGAAAAATGTAACAGTCATTCATTCATTCATAACCTTCACTTCACATTAATATTTATTTGACACTTTTCTGACAACTCCAGGGTTGCCAGGTATTCAAATTCGTAATAATGGACAACCTTGAATGGCACATCAAAATTAGTAAATACTTCACACACAAGTTAAATTAGAAGAGACAATTTTATTCTTATATTTTCAGAAATATACTTTCATATACTTTAAGGTGGCTGTCTGAAACTTCATTAACAAGGGCAGTTATTGTATGAGACTCTCAGTTCATGCTTCAGAAGGTCCAAAGTGGATGGCTACAGCATGAGAAAACCTCCATTGAAGCCTCAAATCTTCAGGAACTGGTGTGGATCTACTGTCCTGGTCACTGGTCATGCAGGTGTACACGGCAATCAAAGAGCTGACAGACTAGCTTTAAGAGCACCCATAGCATGTGCACTGGATATGGATAAGGGAGAGATACTGAGGATAATTAATGATCGCCTATTGCAGAATGACACTACAATCGATGAATAATCAAGGCCAAGATTGCTGGAATTTGGCATCAAATGTAAGACTAGTAAGGATGTACGTATGAGAGGATGCTTCCAGTGTATAATACAACCAGGTCACAACAGGAACAATAAGCATGCATACCCTTCGACATTTGCTGAGGAAGAATGAGCACCTATGGGTTTGCCCAGAGTGCAATGATGCCAATTCTAATCAACAATAACAACAACACTTTCAAACATGTACTTGAATGTTTCAACTGCCAACAAAAAGTTAAAAGGTCAAGTTGCAAGAGGATAAACTTGACCATACTTAATAAACGAATCTTGCAGTAAATAAATCTGTAAATTCGCTGAATTTATCATCTGTATGTGGCAACAAAATATTTACATTGTTTGACTACAGAAAAGTCACTTTTTTTTGCAAACGTGTATCAATTTTGACTAAATAAACAACGACAAAAAACTTGGAAACTAATTGTAAATGCTTGGTGCTGAAGATAAAAAAAAAAAACATCATTTTTATCTTAATAATCCCCTCCAGTCATAACTGACTATGGGAATGTGCCCCTTAGGTGACAGCCCTCAGCTGCTTATTTTCCTGGTGTTCCTTTCGGCGTTTTCTCTTCTCTTCTGCTTGCCGTGAGAGCTTCTTTTCACCAAATCTGATGAGGCAGTGCGTAGACAGCATTGCCACTCGGTGTGATCGGCAGCTTCATCCTCTCAGGTTGGTGGATTTATGTCCAGTGCACTCGTGTCTCTCTTGCACACATCTAAGAACCTCAGCTGCAGTCGACCCACAGTTCTTTTGCCATCTGACAGTTTTCCGTAGAAGATATTTTTCAAGATGCGACCATCTTCCATGCGGCAGACATGGCCAGGTCAGACGTAGTCTGCGCTGTCTGAGCAATATATTTGTGCTTTGAAGGCCAGCACATAACAGCACCTCAACATTTGTCACTTTGTCCTTCCATGAAATACCAAAGATGTGGCGCAGACACCATAGATATAACGTATTCTATCTAAACATTAAAAATGTTAAATGTGCACTTACGACAATTTGCCCAAAACGGGATACTGTGGCCATATTCATTGTAGATAAATAGCTGTAGGTGAGCAATAAAAATAAATGAAATAAATTAATGTTTGTACAATAGTAATTACAGGTTACTGACACAAGTGTTTGTACAACAGTGTAATTACAGGTTATGGACACATTCTTATTGTTAATCAGAATCGACCTCACTGCACTCCGGGCAAACCCATAGGTGCTCAGTCTCCCTCAGCAAATGTCGAACAGTAGGGATGCTAATTGTACCTGTAGCATGCTGGTTGTACATACGACAGATGCATCCTCTCTCACATCCATTTCTGCTAGTCCCACGTCTCAGCCTTGTTGATTCACCATTGCAGTCTCATTATCCAGCAGGTGATCATTAATTGCCTTTATTATCTCTCCCTTATCCATGTCCAGTGTCCCCACTGTAGGTGCTCTCGAGGCCAGTCTGTCAGCTCTCTCATTGCCACGTACCCTTGAAAGACCAGGACAGTAGACCCACACCAGTTCTTCAAGACTTGATGATTCTATTGACTTTTTCCATTCCTGCCGCAGTCATCCGTTCTGAACTTTCAGAAGCATGGCAATATAACTGCTCTGGTTGATGGAGTTTCAGACAGCCACCTCAATGCTGCAGTAACTGCCACTACCTTCATTCTCATGCTGGAGGTTGTCATGTAGGCTCCACTCTGTTCAGCGACGACCCTACCTTTTATTCTCACAGAGAAGCCCCATCCTGATTTCTCATCATGCACTACAGACCCATCAGTGTACACAATAGTGTCACCATCCCCAGCATGATCACTTATCAGCTGATTAATCTCCAGCTCTGCTTTTCCATTGTCACAAGATCTGCACTCTCTCCCAAGACTAATCATGACCTGCTGGTGACAAAGACTGTCACAAGTGTTTGCACAACAGTAATACAGGTTACTGACACAGACTATCACAAATGTTTGTACAACACAGTAATTACAGGTTACTGACACAGACTGTCACAAGTGTTTGTACAACAGTGTAATTACAGGTTACTGACACAGACTGTCACAAGTTTTTGTACAACAATGTAAATACAGGTTACTGACACAGACTGTCACAAGTGTTTGTACAACAGTGTAAATACAGGTTACTGACAGACTGTCACAAGTGTTTGTACAACACAGTAATTACAGGTACTGACACAGACTGTCACAAGTGTTTGTACAACACAGTAATTACAGGTACTGACACAGACTGTCACAAGTGTTTGTACAACAGTGTAAATACAGGTTACTGACACAGAATGTTACAAATACTCTACATTCAACAGCACAAGAGGATACAACTATGAGATGAAAATTATATCAACAGATTGCTACAAGTTAGAAAGCTAGTTAGAATGTTGACTGTTGAACATATATAAACAAACTGTTGAAAATGCCTTTGATAGCTAGAATGCTGACTGTTGAAATTGTACGCTAGCACTCCCAGACTAGCACAATAGGTGGCTTTTATAAATGTTGACAACACTTACTTTTTTACTTAGTCGTTCCACTTCTACCCTGGGGTGTAGAGGTTTGCCACAGAGAGATCCCCATACTATACTATCAGCTGTATTCCTCCTGGCCTGGTTCCAATCTAGTTCTCGGTCCTTCAGAGATTGTCTAATGTTGTTCTCCCAGCAAACTCTGGGTCAGCCTGGAGTTCTTGATCCCTGACTCTTGGTTTCCCACATTTGCCACGGTAACTGATCTTCTCCCATTCTGTAGACATGGCCAAACCATCGTAATTGGGACTGTTCCACTTTGGTCGGCGGGCTGGGTTTTGAGGCCTGATGTATCATCTGGTAGTGGTACATGCAAATCATGAATCTTTGACAATACAATATTCAAAATGTGTTTATGCAGTGCACACCTATGCAAAATTGTTTTGCCATGTGCCTTTTTTGCACCTCACTGATACCATGAACCCTGTGAAAGAATTCATGCCCCCTGGCAGACTTATCACTGCTTTAGAATAACCGTATTAAAATGTACAATCATATATCAACATTTATAACACATACAATAAACAAAAAAATAACTGATAATGTATTATAATAACTAGAAACATAATATTGAAGAAAATAAGATTAACCTTTTGAACCCGAGGTCCCGAAATTTCGATCCGTGCGTAAAAAATCCTCTCCCCGAGAGACCGTAATCTCGGTCTGACACACCTAGCTTAGCAAAATGGGGTGGGAATGGAAATGTATAAAAAATAATGATGTCAGGAAGAACACATGTCTTGTGGAATGTTACTCTAAAATGGTGGTGCCCCCGAAGTGATAATATTTTGCAATTTTTTAATTGTTTTCACAATGAAAAGGCGTGTTGAAAATCCAGGAAATAGCCATTCTAAAAGGCTAACAACGGAACAAGCTGTTGAACTTGTGCTCAATGATTCGGAGGATGATGAATATAGATTTAGATGGTGATTATTCTGAAATCGAAATTTAAACGAGTGACGGAACTTGTGAATCAGGTTATGATCAAGCTAGTTCTAACCCTGTGGTGCAGGGGCGTGGAAAGGGGCGTATCCCACATAATGTATCAAGTAAATTTGATACAGGTTGGTCTCACAACTGTGGATGTTCAATTTCCACAACTTTGTATTGGCTACAATACATTCATGGGTGGCTGCGATGTTTATGACCAAGTTTGTCGTCTCAATAAAACGCACCGGCATTATCGCTGGCCTCGACGGCTCATAGTGAAATTTTTTTGCTCAGGAGCCCAGGGGAATGAAGTTTTACAGGCTGGGTGGCCAGGGTTCTAAGGGTTAAATATATCCTTTAGCAGCAAAAAATGAAACTGATGTTAGAATTCAATTTTATCCCCATCTAAATAAAAAATAAATATTTTTATCATCCTGTTGTGTTTGTTGTACCTACCAAAGGGGCCACAAGCACCAAGAAAATGATACAAGTTGTACCTCGCATGCGGTATCTGTCAGAAATGTAGCCTGCCAGAATTCCACCTGGTGAGAGAATTTATAATTCAAAATGTCAAAGTTTATTTTTTTTTTTTTTTAATAAAGGGAAACTATAGATTTGAGATGAACAAATTTGTGTATTAACTCCCTTCATTCGCTGATCCTTCTGTCATGCTCCACTCTTGACAAATAAATGTTTATTAGTATTCTCTTCTTAAATGTGTTACACAAAACATCACACAAAGTCATCATCATCATCATCATCTGCTTTTATCTCTCTATATGCAGCATGGAACAACCATTGCTGATGGCCCTTGAGGAAGCCTACGTCAAAGCAACAACAAATGACGTAAAACATAATTAAAAACATTTTTTATTTGTCTTTTAGCTCTGTGTGAATGTAACTCTACAAACAGTAGAAACATACTTTATTCATATCCATGTTTTTGTTCTCTTTCTGCCTCCAGTTTTCTTGCCTGTTGTTATGGACTTTTATATATATCGTAATAATATTTGGAATTGTTCTGACTTTGATTAAGTCTATTAAATGTTTCCGTAACATGCGGATTCGTTAATGTTTTCAACTATTTCGTACGAACGAATGTTTATTTCTCTTCTTAAGTATTCAATTCGTCTGTGACGTTTCTCTTCTATTGAAAGAACTAGTAGAACCATGAAAACTTCTTGTAGTGGATCTCATCAAACTTGGCAATTAACACAAAGTCTTCTGAAGACGACATTTTTCCATTTAATATCTGAAGACATATCACATTATGGAAACATAAACGAAATACGTGGTTCCCATTTCCAAATACGGAATGACATCACAGTCTCATGCATTCTCAACTATTCGACCCTGAGCGGTCATATCAACCATCAACCTTTGTCTAAGTTACTATGTTCATATATTTCAGTTGAATACTATTCTATTCGAACTGTCTTGACATTATCACGTCACATATTATGCCTAATTGTTGGTTTTATATTTCTATTAACTGATTCCGTACGCAAGATCTTTTAAAAGACGCAATGGCCAACCGCTGTGACCGCAAGATCTTTTAAAAGATGCTGATTTATTTCGTTGTTTCTTTCTATTCTGATATTTTATACTGCCCGGAATTTATCTCAAACGGAAGTAAACACAAAACTGGGCAAATTTCAACAAGCTTCAACGTCTTTTATTTGCGTTTGAAGGGATTTTTTCACATTTATCTTCATCTTTAATCGTGTTTTGTCGTATCTGTGTTTCTAAATGGATTACCTGCACAAAGAGAGCAGTGAATCTGTATTGTGATAACAATTTATGTTACAAGCCTTACGTAAGTCGAAAATTTTTGTTCAAAATTTCAAGTTATCTTTTTTCCGTGTACATGTTATCTGTTATAACATAAACATAATATAAAATTAGCTAGAAAAGCATATGGATTTATATTGTTCATCCAATGTACTTTAATTTGATATATAATATGTTATATTTAACTCATGATTAGATACACATTGCCAGTAAACGAAAATTATGTATGTGTAAATTTTTGGGGTTTAAAAATAATTCCGTCCAGAGCTGAAAATAATTACGTACGGAAAGAGTTAAGACATCTTGTCTATGTCATAAAATCACAGGCTAAATCAAATATTCTCAGTTTGGCTGTCCATACCACAATTTAACATTATCGCGTTCAATAGCGCATTTTATAAAACACCGCGTTCCATCTAGAATATCACGTGTAGATCTGCGTTTTAATATCAATGCCTTCACATATACTCGGGACTCAAAAGTCCTTATTTATTACTTATTCCATTAACTAGGAAGCCTGCACACTGACCGTTGAATATATGAGTTAAGACTCAACATATGTTAGTGGACTCTGCCACACATTTTTTAAACACTGCTATTAGCCCAAAGGCTACATCAATACTCTCTTGTTTCTAGGCCTAACGCGTCATCCAACGTTTTACGCGTACCCTTTGAAGTCTACTTAGTTGAGGTGTTGCATGGTGCGACCATTCAAATCAAGATACAACCAAAATGCTCGTAAACCAAGCAACAATCCTCAACACCTGTGATTTAAAGTCTTCCTCTATTTTTCTACTCTGGGGGTTCCAAACTTAACACTGACTTCTGATGCTATTATGTGTCCTATATATCTCCAGTGTATGTCCCTAGTCTCTTGTCCCACACTTTCCCTGGTCTCTTGTCCCACACTTTCCCTGGTCTCTTGTCCCACACTTTCCCTGGTCTCTTGTCCCACACTTTCCCTGGTCTCTTGTCCCACACTTTCCCTGGTCTCTTGTCCCACACTTTCCCTGGTCTCTTGTCCCACACTTTCCCTGGTCTCTTGTCCCACACTTTCCCTGGTCTCTTGTCCCACACTTTCCCTGGTCTCTTGTCCCACACTTTCCCTGGTCTCTTGTCCCACACTTTCCCTGGTCTCTTGTCCCACACTTTCCCTGGTCTCTTGTCCCACACTTTCCCTGGTCTCTTGTCCCACACTTTCCCTGGTCTCTTGTCCCACACTTTCCCTGGTCTCTTGTCCCACACTTTCCCTGGTCTCTTGTCCCACACTTTCCCTGGTCTCTTGTCCCACACTTTCCCTGGTCTCTTGTCCCACACTTTCCCTGGTCTCTTGTCCCACACTTTCCCTGGTCTCTTGTCCCCACACTTTCCCTGGTCTCTTGTCCCACACTGTCCCTGGTCTCTTCCCCCTTGTCCCACACTTTCCCTGGTCTCTTGTCCCACACTTTCCCTGGTCTCTTGTCCCACACTTTCCCTGGTCTCTTGTCCCACACTTTCCCTGGTCTCTTGTCCCACACTTTCCCTGGTCTCTTGTCCCACACTTTCCCTGGTCTCTTGTCCCACACTGTCCCTGGTCTCTTGTCCCACACTTTCCCTGGTATCTTGTCCCACACTGTCCCTGGTCTCTTGTCCCACATCAAGAGTTCAACAAACACAATCTACCCCCCCTCCCCCTTTCCCATCCACTTATGGTCTTTCCATGTCATCTTTCTCCTACTGATGTCAGTCTCCAGTTTCCTTCTCCACATGATCTTGTTGTTGTGGTCACATGATCTTGTTGTTGTGGTCACATGATCTTGTTGTTGTGGTCACATGATCTTGTTGTTGTGGTCACATGATCTTGTTGTTGTGGTCACATGATCTTGTTGTTGTGGTCACATGATCTTGTTGTGGTCACATGATCTTGTTGTTGTGGTCTCATGATCTTGTTGTTGTGGTCACATGATCTTGTTGTTGTGGTCACATGATCTTGTTGTTGTGGTCACATGATCTTGTTGTTGTGGTCACATGATCTTGTTGTTGTGGTCACATGATCTTGTTGTTATGGTCACATGATCTTGTTGTTGTGGTCACATGATCTTGTTGTTGTGGTCACATGATCTTGTTGTTGTGGTCACATGATCTTGTTGTTGTGGTCACATGATCTTGTTGTTGTGGTCACATGATCTTGTTGTGGTGGTCACATGATCTTGTTGTGGTGGTCACATGATCTTGTTGTTGTGGTCACATGATCTTGTTGTTGTGGTCACATGATCTTGTTGTTGTGGTCACATGATCTTGTTGTTGTGGTCACGTGATCTTGTTGTTGTGGTCACATGATCTTGTTGTTGTGGTCACATGATCTTGTTGTTGTGGTCACATGATCTTGTTGTTGTGGTCACATGATCTTGTTGTTGTGGTCACATGATCTTGTTGTTGTGGTCACATGATCTTGTTGTTGTGGTCACATGATCTTGTTGTTGCGGTCTCCTTATACTCCTCTCATCTCATACTGCTTTACTGACTCTATATATACACATGATCTTGTTGTGGTGGTCACATGATCTTGTTGTGGTGGTCACATGATCTTATTGTTGTGGTCACATGATCTTGTTGTTGTGGTCACATGATCTTGTTGTTGTGATCACATGATCTTGTTGTGGTCACGTGATCTTGTTGTTGTGGTCACGTGCTCTTGTTGTTGTGGTCATGTGATCTTGTTGTTGTGGTCACATGATCTTGTTGTTGTGGTCACATGATCTTGTTGTTGTGGTCACATGATCTTGTTGTTGTGGTCACATGATCTTGTTGTTGTGGTCACATGATCTTGTTGTTGTGGTCACATGATCTTGTTGTTGCGGTCTCCTTATACTCCTCTCATCTCATACTGCTTTACTGACTCTATATATACACACGTACATGGTGGCCCAAAAACTCTGGATCCAAAGGCAATTTACGTTATATATATTTGTTATCTTTTCTAACTTAATAATTTTTTTATTTTTCAGTGTCATTATGGATCTGAAACTGGCAACAGATGAATGCACAGAAAGTGTTCTCATGTACACAAGACATCTGCTGTCATTTCTGATATTTAAATAAATTATATAGCTTACTTCTCCATGGATCCAGACTTTTGGCCCACTCTGTGTATATATATATATATATATATTTTTTTTTTTTTTAAAGTATATTATTGGTATAATTATTACAGTGCTTTAAAATTAGTGATAAACTTCAACAAATTAAATAAATGCACATTTTCACAAAATAATGGAATCATGAAAAAAAAAAACATTATACAAATTTGGTGAATACAGTGTAAAGTTTGGGGGAGTAATGGACATATCAAGGCCCAGTTTGAAGAAATTATTTTTAAAAAAACTATTTAAAAGACATCACAAGTACACTTACCCAAAATTCCTCCAACATCAAAGATGGTGGAAACATAAGCAGCATCTGTGGCACTGACTAAAACGAGAAGTAGTTTCAGGAAATTTTAAACATTCACCAAAACAAAAAGGAAGCAACAATACCTTGTACATCTATTTACAATTTCAAAATGTCTGCTTCTTAAAAATCTGTTCTCCATTTCATTCCTTATGATGTATGGAGCCACCATTGTGTGCTGGTTCACTTTAAGGGAGACTGCATGTACTCTAGCAGTAGTTGTTTTGCAACAATTTATTTGACTCGATGAGGTTACGAGCCTCATACACAATCTGAAATGAGCCACCTCTTACAACATGCTTGAGGTTGCAGTAGCCCAGTTCTTTGTCTCCTCAGAGACCACCTAGGACTACAAAGGAAATTTCTTAAACATCCTATATATAAAATCCCAGCTTTTTCTGTCAGTGCGTAATGCTAAGGGATGCAACTTTGGTTGAAAGAGACATTAATTGTATTATTTCCCTTATAAGTACTCTGCCAAAAATAGTAACACTTACCAAAGAAGAATGCGCAAATGATGGTGTGCACAAAAATATATTTATAGAATGTGTGATCCCGTATACACACATTGGGATCCTCACTGCTGCTAAGTAGTTTGTGTACTGTGGTGATGCACAGTGGTTTTAAAAAAATACTTTTGAATTAAGTACAATTGCCAAAAGGTATTGGTGCTTTTGAATTTAATTCCCATCTTATGATGGGCTTTTACACTAGTGAAAAGCAATAATGGAGAGGTGACTGTGTAGTGTAAGCCAGCGTAAATAAATTTTGACAAAGATGTCGGTAAACAAAAGAAAACATTACTGGGCTACTTAAATCACAGATATGATATAAATTTTGCAGGAAATGACTCAAATATATTTTGTAGCATTCTAATCTTTCATTAAAGTACAGCCATCCATCAATTTTGTTCTTCTTCTGCATCATTCACTCTCATATAACCACATCTATATCTTTTATAAAATTCAGTCTGTTCCAGGCTCCCCTCATCACAATATAGTTTTTCCCACAAGGGAGTTGGTGAGGGATATGCTGTCAACCTGCTCCTCTTGTGGAGACAACATTCTCAAGGACATTTTTAAATAAAGATAAAGACAAATTTTATTCCATTTAACCTCTAATGGCTTATAATTAGGATATATAGTGTCGCTCATTCAAGATAATAACTCTAATTTCCTACATCTAAATATGGCATTGTTTATCCATCCAATCAGTCCAAATAGAGTGAATAAAAAGTGTCAAATTGTGTGAATGTGTGTGTAGTACCAGCACTATGGTAGCAACTTACCTGTTTGATTTAAGTATTTGGGCAGCCAATAAAGGAAAGTGTAGGACACCAGTTTAGCAAAAAACAGGCATAGAGAGAACTCGATCACACCCTGTACGAAAAAAAAAAAAACCAACATAATACTGTATTTTACAATTTCAAAAAAGATAACAAACACAACTTGAAGACAATATCTCTCCACATCTTCTTGTCACAGCTACCGTAGATCAATTATATTGTTGGCCTTTTCTATGCTATGATGTTAAACTATCCATAGTTTTCTTGCATTGTTATGCATAAAATTCTTTTGTATGAACTTTCCCATTCCCACAACACATTATAACTGTTCCCTTCCTAAGTCACTCAGAATTATGCAAATTTAAAAATATATTAAAAAAACATTTTTTTAAAATTTGGCTTGAAGCATTTCAAAACTGGCAGGCAAAGTGTGCTTATGTTCTTCCCATATGGTGGTGCCACTTAAATACCCACCATCCTTTGACAGTACTGTATGCATGCATCATAAATTTTGAGAATGATTTTGATGATTATTGTGCCATCGATTTAAGAATTACTGTTTTTATAATTTAAAATCTATTTTATATCCCATAACTATGCCATCAAAGCGTTTAGTAAGCTGTGGCACTAGAGCTGGGGATGAAAAACACACCCAAAAATCAATAACTTTCGAAAAAGAAGTTAGATGAGTTGCATCTAATGTTCCTTCAGTGCCATCAGACTATGATTATAATGATGACATAATCAAGTAAAACATATATACTACTGGACAAAAGTTAAGGGCCGCCATTCAGTTTAGACAAGGTTTATATAATTGATTGGCAAACTGTAAAGACAAGTGAAAATGCCATTAAAACTGAGCTCAGTATATGTATATACATTTCTGTGTGCACTAGGTTCATTTTTTTTTTAAGTCCAAAAACTGGGTCACTTTAACCCGCACGTGAAAATTGCCATTGTTGCTGCAAAAACTCATGGTTTTTGCAACACGCCCCCACTAGTTCAAAAGGTGAGTTGAATTTGAATGCACATGGAAAATGATCATCGGTAAAGTGTTCACTGTTGGTATGCAATAAATCAGTATGACAAGTGGTCGAAATGACCACTGCATTAGCCATGCCACCAAGGAGAAGTCTCAGCACTGTAGACCGTGGTCAAGCCATGGCATGGATTCAGGATGGTTAATCTGTTCGTCATGTTGCAAGACGTTTAGCAGTGTCCCACTCTACCATTCAGAGACTTCTTGAGAGATTTCAAGCTACCGGACATTTGGAAAATCGACCCTGCTCAGGAAGAATTATATAAACCTTGTCTAAACTGAATGGCGGCCCTTAACTTTTTGTCCAGTAGTATAATTAACCATACTAATTTCACAACTGATAACATTAGTCTATTTCCCACCAAAACTGAAATCTTTTCTTGGTGTGTTTCAGCCTGGGAACTAATCTGGGCACCTGTTGAAATAACATGCATTTCTTCCCAATATACTTCATGGCATGGGTTGTTCTTTTTTTATAGAAATATTCCTGTCTCTGTTGCTTTCAAAGACAACATTTCTGGAACTTTCCCCATTTATATTTAGCAGTTCAGTAAGTATGAATAAGTGTCTGAATCACATATTTAGATATTTAGCCAGCCACGCCTCACTGCTCATCACAGATGAAACTTCTATGCTTTCATGCCACTGTTTCTGCGTTTCTGTACTTCTGAAGTAAAATGTAAATGAATGAAAGACCGCAGGAGAACTTAGTGCTGTCATCAGGGCTAACAGCAAAAAGCACAACATACCATAATTATTTCCCGCCACATTTTTTCCAGGTGAGTTACTCATTATATAACAAAAAAGTTGATATTAATCAATAAAACTGTCATGTTTAAAACAAAAATATGCTACCATGGTTGTAACTTTTTGAACTCCGGGAATACACTCCTTCCTTCCCCCCATTTTACATTTATTGCTATAAGAAAAATAGTATGTAATTATGCAAGGTCTCCAGAAATGCATCTCTAACAAAGTGTGACCCCATCGTACAAAAAATAAACCAAAAACATATAAGGATTACATTTACTAATATACATTTTGTCACTAAAATTATGCTACCCTTTGAATCAACAGACGGTGCTACCACCAACCAACATACAATGCAGTACTAAGGTACCACTCACTGGGATGGCCAGAGCTTTCAGAATTGAGATGGGTTTTTCTTTGGAACTGACGTGGCGGTGTTTGGAGATCAAGGTCTGTGGAAAGTAATTGGAATTAACTTGTTAAATAACAATCACAATGTTGTTACAATATATTCCAGCTTTCCTCTTCTTATAATGTGCACAAAGAAATTAGATTGCTTCCTTCTGTCATGAGCAATAAAGTTTCTTTGTATACTGACTACTTGCAGGACATCCTCATTACTCTTGTTAGCTGTCCCTGGTATTGTGACACCATTCTTCTGCAAAACCACATCTCTGTGCCCTATAGAAATTTTCTTGCTTTGCTTTTTTGACCAGGGATTTTATGATGGTGGTTTCCCCTTGCCTTCCATTGGTAGACCTAATACATTATTATAAAATTAGTGATAAGGAGAAAATTAATTTCTTAACTTTATCCCATCCATTCCAAAATTTGTTACTCTTTTTTCTATCACTAATAGTGACCCCTTATGACTGTCCTCCAGTGTTATTCCACCTCATTACATGTTTTTGAATGTCAATGTCATTCAACACCTAATTTTTCTGAGACTCTGCCAACTCTTTCTGTTATTATATGCTATTCCACTCCCCCCAATGCTTCCCGTGGCTCCCCTCCACATGTTCTGTTCCTTTTGTCATTTCACTCCACCTTGATTTTCTCTTATTTTCTCCTTAATTTGTTTCTGCCTTTATTTGACACTGAACTCATCATTCTGCTACACTCTTTTCTACATTTTCCTCAAGTACTCTATTCCATGACTCCTTCTTGCAACTCTTTATTCCACTGATTATTTTTCCTATAGCCCCATCTTTTTTCCTTCACCATTCCTCCTTTTCATGTCTTTTCTATCTTGCTTTTTCAACTCATATTGTTTCTTATATTCCACTTTTTTTCCTGATCCTTTTCCTATAGCCCCAACCTGTTTTCCTTCACAACACCACCATACACTCTTTCACGTCTTTTCCACCACACAATTGTCTTTTCTATCTTTGCCCATCTCTTTTGCTATTCCCCATATACTAAACAGATCCCCATATTGTTTTCCCCAAACCCATCCACCATTTATCATCCATACTTTTTTCCCCCTCTACGGTACAACCTATTTCATTCACCTTCCCCACTACATCATCCACCTTTCCATGCTATTTCCCCACTACATATCATCCACCCATGCTTTTTTCCCCACTACATATCCACCTTACATCATCAACAACATCATTTCTTTCCATGCCTATCTATGCTATTTTCCCCCACTTTTCCACCACATGCTATTGCCATCCAACTTACCACCTCCACCTTTCCATATCCATTTCTATCACAACACCATACACTCTTTCACGTCTTTGTCCACCACACAATTCACCTTTTCATGTCTTTTCTTGCACTACGCCATTCATTCTTTCATGCTCTTTCTCCACTACATCATCCACCTTTCCATGCTATTTCCCCACTACATCATCCACCTTTCCATGCTATTTCCCCACTACATCATCCACCTTTCCATGCTATTTCCCCACTACATCATCC
The DNA here is from genome assembly GCA_024509875.1 of Oreohelix idahoensis. Classification (NCBI taxonomy): domain Eukaryota; kingdom Metazoa; phylum Mollusca; class Gastropoda; order Stylommatophora; family Oreohelicidae; genus Oreohelix; species Oreohelix idahoensis. The sequence goes on from JAMPIV010011942.1 coordinate 95,890, forward strand.
ACCTTTCCATGCTATTTCCCCACTACATCATCCACCTTGTCATGCTCTTTCTCCCCTACACTCTTTCATGCATTTTACTCCACCTTTCAGTTTCTTTGTCCACAATATTTGGTCTTTTAATCACAATACCTCCTACCCCTTTCATCCAATATTCTTCTTAATATTGTTTCTGTTTTGCCCTCCTCTCCTAAATTAAACTTACAGTAGACTCCCCGGCTTGTATCAACTTCTCTTCTTCTGTATCAGCTTCAGTATCAACATTACGTGACACAATACGGACTTTGGTCTGAAACAATATAAACAAAACATCATACTAAAGTTGTTATCACATGTTAAGTCTATCGAAGTTAAATATATATTAGTAATGTCAGTAAATTATCTCTACATTAAACTTGTCTTAGTAATATATCTCTAAATAAAATTTGTATCAACAATTCATCTCTACATTAAATTTGCATTAGTAATTTATACTGACATTACATTTGTGTCAATAATTCATGTTTACAGTACATCTATGTCAGTAAATTATCTCTACATTAAATCAGTGTCAGTAATTTATCTCTACATTAAATCGGTGTCAGTAATTTATCTCTACATTAAATGTGTGTCAGTAATTTATCTCTACATTAAATCAGTGTCAGTAATTTATCCGTACATTAAAATCTGTTTCAGTAATTAATCTCTACATTCAATTTTTTTTAGTAATTTATAGATGCATTACATATGTAACAGTAATTTATCACTACATTAAAATCTCAGAAGTTTAGCTCTACAATTAATCTCCATCATGAATGTGTCTGTAAATTAAATTTGTATCAATAATTTATCTGTACATTACATCTGTATCAGTAATTTATTATCTTCTCAAGTTAAAAGAAAAATGTATTGATTCTCTCGATTTATATTGTTTCCATTTACACAAATTAGATTTATCATCACCTGTAACTTTACTGATACAAATGTAATAATAATAATAATAATAATAATAATAGTTGCCTATCGCAAGCGAAGATGGCGACAGCTTCAGACTTAAGTTGTGACACATCAGTGCCGTGATCTCATGTAGCTAATTATTCTTATTTTAGCCCTACAGGCCCTGCTATATATGGGGCACACATGGTTAGGGTCAATAGTAGTGTTGCTGTGCATTCTGACCTTTCTTGCATCATGCTTGCCTTCTGCCTTATCAGCTAAATTCTGTTCTGGCTGTATGTTTCTGTCTGAAGCTGTGACTTGCGCTGTAATTGGATTTAAGTGAGGAAGAGTTGCTCTATTCGTCATCCTCACTCTCTCATCCTGAATTATCTGGTCCAGTGGTAAGATATAATCGAGACGACTGGAGACAAGACAGGATGCAGTGGATGACCAGGGCATTCTAAGTGTCTCGCCGTGCTCTTTGCGTTCCACTCCGCGCTGCTGGTAGTTGCCTTCATATCCGTTGAGCCAGCTGGTGGCTTCGTCCGCATAGTCCGCCAAATCCAGTCTTCACATGCTAGGTAGACAAGCCCTGTTCTTCACCAAGGGTTTTAATGCCCCTCGGCTACCCTCACCTGGTTTAGCCCGCCAGTCGAGACGGTGTGCCGGGGTGTGGCCGCTGTGCATGCACCAGCTACTTGGGGCCACAGGGAAGAGCTGAGAGGTAGGTGGGGACCAATTGAGGAAGAGCCACTTCCGAAGGAAGTGCGACTACCCCTTCACCAGAGTTACTACCCCTCCCTGGCCTCTCTATACACCCCAAATGTAATGTAGAGATAAAATATTGATTCAAATTAAACACAAGAAATAAATAAAAGTGTATTATCTGTAAGTTCATGTGGAACATAGGTTGTCAAAAGACTCCTGTCTAGCTTTCTTGTTTTGTTCCATCTATTCCAGGTTTTTATTTACTTATGTTGTTGATGTTTATTTGGCTTTAAGTTTCTACTGGATAGAGTAGCTGGCTGCATGACCAACTCTAATTTCAATCATAACCCTCGGCTCCCCAAGGAGCATAGGCCTTCAACAAACACATGCCAAGTCCTCCTGTCACTGTCACATGCCATCATCTCAAGAACTCTAACTTAGATTTATTTTATAAAGTAGTTATGTGGTTTTGATTTATTCTAATTAAGTTATTATGTGGTTCTATAATATACCGTATAAACTTAAGTATAAGGAGCAGCGCAGTGCTTAGTGCACTGGCTTCCTAGTGTGATGAATTTACCGTGATACAACGTTAAAATATCTCCAATTATAAAGATAACATGTAGGGATAAAATAATGCGTAAGATACTAGGATACATGCTCGCCTATGCCAGCGTTTCCTACCGCCATTGAAACTAACTAGTAGACATGCAGACGAAACGGTACCCTTGTAGACAGGAGGGAAATGGAGATAAAAATCATTATGACGGTCTGAACACGTGTTTGAATCTAGAAAGGCAAAAAGACGCAATTTGTAGTTTAAAGAAAAATCACGCCACTAGTTGACACAATGTAAGGAAATGGACAGAAAAAGACCTTAGCTCTTGTTAGAAACAGTCGTATCTTAGAAGTTTTACCGTAATTGGTTGTTTTGTTCGAATATAGCAGCAAATGCCATACCCAAAGGTTCAAAACAGATTTCAAAAACTAACCTTGAGAAAAGTAGGTTTTTTCTTAATAATAAAGTTATGAAAATAAAACCTAGCTAGTTTGATAGCCCATCTTAAGCAGAGAAATAATATACTTTTAATTATAAAGACGGGGAGCCGCGCTGGTGTAATGGCTACGACGTTGTACTGGCGACCAGGTGTTCATGGTTCAAACCCGGCCGTCGGCGTTTGAAGAAATGTTTACGACCGGAAATTTGACTGAATAACCTGAACGGCTCCTGCACATAAATCCCGTGTGGATGGGAAGGAGCGAAGCTCCTGACCGGGTTGGAAGGAAAGTCCACTGACCCCCTAGCCTCGCAATGACATGTCATTGGGCCGAAAGAGCCGGAAAGCTCGAGTGCCGCTGGTTATAGAAAAAAAAAAAAAAAATTATAAAGACGGACAGATAACACGGAAGATATTGACGAAAGACTGTATTGTTCACATCAGACTGGCGAACAGTTCTCTGTGCATACTTCACAAAAGTTACGTTTTGGTGTCCTTGAAGACTAAAAATGCAAAAATCAAACTGTAATGAACTAGAGGGGAAGGTCGGTGGATAGAAGCTAAAAATAACTTAGGAGGCAGGTTTGTGCAGTTTTTACGTGTAGTTGGTCCAAGAAACAAGTGTATTTTTGTGAAAAACCAAGTAGAGACAGACGGACCAACAGACAATAATACATACTTGACTGAGATCTGACTGAAATTTGACTTTAGTTTGAAGATTTGAAAAAAAGTTAGAGGGGAAGTCCGTGATTGGACAAATGTATTCATATTAGCGAGAAAGAGACGCACATTTGTGCCATTTGTTAGAAGACTGTCCAGTAACACAGTTCTAGACTGCTAGAAGTGATTTTCCAGAATTTATAAATAAAATTCAGTGGGACGCCATACTCTAGCCAGCAGCTCAGCTGAGTTTTGCTAGTATTAACTGTATTCTCAATTCTGATTTGTGGTAAGGATAAAAGCATTTCTCTTGTTTATTTTAATATTTTGAGTGATTGATACTGCCATATCATGAAAAATGATTACGACAAGTAAGTGCTTGCTCTAGGTCCCCAGCCGCAGCCCAGGGCTTAGAGACAAACAAATAAAATATGGAAACCTAACTAAGACTATGGAAGGCGGATCTATTATTGAGATCAGTGGGAACATATCACCTATCTTACTGAATGAAAGAGGAAACTATTGAACATATCTCAGATGCAATGCAGTCTTGGGGAACTGGTACTATTTGAAAACAACTGGGTGAGATGTGCTATGTTGGTCAGAGAGATCTGACCCAGTCTGTGTAATGTTGTTGTGTTGGGTTGTGTGTAAGAGTGGCGCAGTGGATGGAGTACTGACACATGGCACAACTTTTGTTTCAGAATTGTGAGTTTCTGTTTTGGCACTAAAGTGGTGCCAAATGCTTATGTAAGAATACACAAGCAGATGTCTGTGCCGCCTAACATTTGTGTCTGTGCAGCCTAACATTGTACTCCAGCTACGGAGAGGAGTGGGCCACCAGAATCCTATACCAGATCGTCACAGGCGAGATAAGTGAAAACCTGGCCTGCTGGAGATTCACAACTATTCCACCACCAACTAAAGAAATAACTCTTGAGAAATATAACATTTAACTTCAGTCTATAAGTCAATGGACAATGATTGTTGTAGTCACAGATTGGGAGTGATGACGCCACCCCTATTAAACATCCAGTGCTAGTTCTCCCAAAGACATTATAGATAATAGTAATATTAACCATTCTTATAATATACCTACGTACACAAATTACATTTGATTATGCCATATACTTATGCATTTCATTGATAACTCCAAATCATTATATATGTTCTGACCAAAATAAAAATTGGTTCAGAACTAATAAATTTAAAAAATTGTTAAAATTTAAACTAAAACAGCCAGAGTTAGTTCAGTGTGTTATAGAGTTTATTAATATTATTAGACTTATTAATTACATGTGTGTGTCTGTATATTATATTACTACACATTACATTTCAGTACCCTAGACTTTTTAACGTAGCTAACATTCATGATAGTAGAATAGGTCTGTTTGAGGTCGTAAGTGGTAGTAAGAAGGGCCTTCTGTAATTCACATAAACTTTTATCTCAGGAGCCTTCACAGCTGACCTCATACAGTACACTAGGTAACATAACAACCATATAATAACATCAAAAACCACTACACCTAGCTCAGTTGTCCATGGTTCGATCCCCAGTTAAGGTGGGAATGTTAAGACTACAAACAGCTCCGGGGTTGACCTAGCCTATGAATTGGGTACCAGAGCAACTCTGGGAAGGTTAAGGCAGCCGGCGTGAAGCTGACCACATCACCCCTAGTGTGCCGATGGTCAAGCAAATATGAGCCTAACACCATATTTCCAATATGCCTCAATGGGATCCTTTTTACTCAAGTATAAGTCAAGAAGTGTTTTCCATTTTTGGACCTTAATAATCATACCCCACACTTATATTCCTTATATTCGAGTAAAAAAGAAATTTATGAAAGCGGTCAGTTTTGCCGCCCCCCCCCCCCCGCCGCCCCCCCCCCCCCCCCCCCCCCCCCTACTGCCGCACACTGGTATCCTTTAAATATAAACTTGCTGCTTCATTAAATGTTTTAATCAAAATATCTTAAGTAATACACGTTTAAACTCCTATTAAGTCACAAATTTCAACTGCAGCATGCCTTGTTGACCACCCTCCTTCGTTTGATCTATCAGCAATACCATTACTTCTTTCACTAGATTCAATTTCATCAGTCAGTCTAAATGGAGCCCTTATTCAATATCCACATCTGATTTTGCCACACGGTTAGCATCTTGATCAAATAACAAGACACTTCTCAAATCCCAAAGCAAATATTCGACTGCCTTGGCTTTAAAAAAAAATCAAGAAAAATCATAATATCGATCGCCTGTAAAATATAATTCTGAAAAACGGAAGCATTTTAAAGTAGGCCTTCCAGAAATCTATTTATAACACAGGTTTCACTAGATACCAAGAAATAATTGCTACTTAGCATCATGATCACATAACAAGTCACTTCTTAGATCCCAAAGCAAATTTCAACCGCCCAGAAAGCCTTGGCTTTAAACCAAAAAAACTAATCATAATATCGATCACCTCTACAAATAAGTCTTTAAAAAACAAGCATTTTAATGTAAGCCTAACAGAAATCTATTTATAACTCAGGTCTCAATAGATACTGTGATCTCATTAGCATCCTGATCAAATGACAAGTCACTTCTCAGATTCCAAACAAATATTTGACTGCCTGGAAAGCCTTGGCTAAAAAAAAAAAAATTTAAAAAAGAAAATCATAATATCAATCACCTCTTTAAAAAAATTCTGAAAAACGGAACCATTTTAATGTAATGGAAATCTATTTATACTCTGGTCCAGCTAAATACAGAGATCTTGTTGCTTCTTAGCAATGATTGACAACAGTAATCTTTCTGGGCAAACTAATAAAGCTAACTTAATTTTCAAAAGGTTGAGAATTGGATACACAGGCCCGTCTGACTTTCTGTGATTCCTTTCTCTCACCTTTTATACTGAATTCATTTATTCTCACATGCATTATACATTTTAATGTGGTGATTTCAGGCATAATAAACAGGAAAGGGTTATGCTAAAAGTGGAAAAAATTAGCAGAAAGCCAAGGAAATTTCAAGGCAATGCAGGAATTCGGAAATTACAAAAAAACTCATTCAACTTATAATCAGGTCTTTCAATCTGGATGGTATTTATGTCCAAAAGTCTAGGGGTCAACTTATACTCGAGTATATATATGGTAAATTTACATAATTTGAAACTAACCCTCAAAAGTCATAGTAAAATATATATTTTAGCACTGCTGACAAAACATATGTAGTGATTTAAAACAAATTAGAAAGACTCACAAACATGCAACCCACTGCCAATTGGTTCAATAAATTAGAAATCTTATGTCATTAGAACTCACCACAGCAATCAATTCATTTAAACGTGATTTTATAATAATAAGAAATGTCATAATATTTCATTTTACACATTAATTTGCCCTTCCAAAAGTCTTCCATTTCTTTCACAAAGTCTTTGTACTGGGATTAAAAATGATGTGATAAAATGTTTTAAAACACACAAAAAAGAGAGAAGAACCTGTTACATCAAACACATGGATTGAATAATTCAAAACATGTATTCAGCTGCTGTGATATAGAAACCGGTAACAAATGTGCTGTCAATGTTTCACATACAAATAAAGAATGCTGTGAAAATGTGCTTTCTGTAATGGCTTGTGTACAAACAAAGGATGCTGTAAAAATGTGCTTTCTGTAAGTGCTTGTGAACAAGAATGCTGTAATGGTGTAAACATTGTACTATCTGTAAATGTTTTCTGCACAAACTAATGATCCAGTAAAAAAGTGGACCATCTGTAAAAGCTTCACACAAATGATGTTAACAGTGGACCATTTATAAATGCTTCCTGCACAATGGATGCTGTGAAGGATGGACTATTTTATAAGAGCTGCTTGTGCAAAGAAAGTATACAGTAAAAAATGTGCTATTTGTGAATACTTCATTGTGCAATTATATAAACGGATGTTTAATGGATGTATCTGAGGAGACAAAGAAAAGCTGGATGACTATCTCCTCAGACACGTCACAAGAGGTAACTAAGATGAAGCTGTGCATGAGGCTAGCAATTTCATCACCTATAACAAAAACTGCTACAAGAACCATCACAGTAACAGTACATGAAATACTCATAGTAGTCAATTGTAGTGGTGGTTCCATGATCTTTTATAAATTTGAAAAATAGTCATTCATTCGTGTAACTACTTTCTCAGTACTAGTTGTCTTTGGTTCATTTTATTTTTTACTGTAATTTGTTACAGGAAACTTCCCATCTTCTTGGTGATATAGTTTTGATAATTTGATGCTTTAGTCAAGTTTTGAAATCATAATCATCACTCTAGCTCTGTAATGAGCTTATACCTTCAACAAACGTATGCCAGATCTTTGTGTCCTCTACCATCAGCTCAAGCTGTTTCCATGACTTCACATCTGTCCCCAGTTCTGGTCTCCACGTGGTCATTGGTCTCCCTCTACCTCTCTTACCCTGGGGATACCAGAACAAGAACTGCCTTGTAATGCTATCAACAGATGTCACCAGTGTGTGTCCACTCCATCTCCAGCGTCTTCTTATCATCTCTTGTTCCACTTACTCTTATCTGGTTCATGTCATGTATTCCACATTAGTGACCTTGACATTCCACATTAGTGATCTTGACATTCCACATTAGTGACCTTGACATTCCACATTAGTGACCTTGACATTCCACATTAGTGACCTTGACATTCCACTTCAATCCTTCTATTTTACGCAAGCAACCATTTATGAAAGTCTGTAGATTTTTTGTTGTTGCTTTTGTTGTTCTTCATGTTGCGGAATCATAAATGTCCAAAAAGTGTCATAAATGAATATACCCCATTCTCTTAGTCTGAAACTGATTTGAGCAAACATCTATTTTATACAAACTGATTTATACTGTATTTTTATGAACACTTACATTAATGCAAACCAAGAACTAATTCTACCATATATTTACGTAAACACACATAGATTCAAGAAAGATAACCACATGGATTTTTAACTCGAATTTACAAAAAAAATCTGGCATCAAGATTACACACAAAAACTAAAGCTCATAAACACAGAAAAATTTACTCTCATTCCCAAGTTGTTTGGTTGAAAGCATCACTGCTAGCTATTAGGAGCATTTATTCAAAGTTATTCGCTAGGTGTATTTTTATTTAATTAATAGAGAAACATCCTATCCAATCCCTGATGGATTATAATTAGGAAATGTACAGTGTCTAACTGTTAGGTCTACATATATACAAAACTAATAAAAAAAACCCACAGCTACCTCCTTGCAGGAAGTTATGACAATGAGAGAAGCCACAACCGCAGCTTCCTCCTTCCAGAAAGTTATGGTGATGAGAGAAGCCACAACCACAGTTACCTCCTTGCAGGAAGTTATGATGATGAGAGAAGCCACAACCACAGCTTCCTCCTTCCAGGAAGTTATGGCGATGAGAGAAGCCACAACCACAGCTACCTCCTTGCAGGAAGTTATGACAATGAGAGAAGCCACAACCGCAGCTTCCTCCTTGCAGGAAGTTATGATGATGAGAGAAGCGACAACCACAGCTACCTCCTTGCAAGAAGTTATGACAATGAGAGAAGCCACAACCGCAGCTACCTCCTTGCAGGAAGTTATGGCAATGAGAGAAGCCACAACCGCAGCTACCTCCTTGCAGGAAGTTATGGCAATGAGAGAAGCCACAACCGCAGCTACCTCCTTGAAGGAAGTTATGACAATGAGAGAAGCCACAACCGCAGCTACCTCCTTGCAGGAAGTTATGACAATGAGAGAAGCCACAACCGCAGCTACCTCCTTGCAGGAAGTTATGACAATGAGAGAAGCCACAACCACAGCTACCTCCTTGCAGGAAGGTTGCACCAAAGTTGTCATGTTCTCTTGCAACACTGGTTTCTGTAGCAATTAGTTTTACACGATGATGTTGCTAGCACCCCACACCTGACTCTGGTCACCTTATACGACATGCCTGAGTGAGCAATAGTTCTTTTCTTTATTTGTCCTCAGAGACCCCCCCCCCGCCCCCCCCCCCCCACCCCCCCCCCCCCCCCCCCCCCCCCCTCCCCCTCCGCCCCCCCCCCCCCCCCCCCCCCCGTGAACAAATCGAGCCACAGATGATTAAAACAAATGTCTTATTGAGATCTGAAGCTTGACTTACATGAATGAAGGTCACACATGGGAAAATGCAGATGACCTAGTACTCTGGTGCGCTGATGAAAATGTCACCACAGCAAATTATAGAATGCAGCGGGCAGCAGACATGCTAGTGTCATGGGCAGAGAAATGGCTTATCACAATAAACACAGACAAAACCTCCACAACACTGTTCTCCCCTCGCCCCCCCCAAGGACAAATCAGCTAACATACACCTAGGGACAACCGTGATCAAGGAAGAAAGCTACCCCACCTATCTTGGGGTGACATTTGACCAAAGGCTTACATGGAATAAGCATATTGAAAATGCAGAAGGAAAGGCCCGAAGACGACTAGGCATACTCAGAAAATTAGCAGGTACCAACTGGGGAGCAAATGAACGAAATCTAAAGAAGATTTATAATGGAGTAATAAGACCACACTTAGAGTTTAGCTCAGCAGCATGGTCATCAGCTGCTAACTCACATCTGCAGTCTTTGGACAAGGTGCAAAATCAAGCTCTCAGGCTCATTACAGGAGCCATGAAAACTACACCAATAACAGAGATGCAGAAGGTTGCTGGATTACAGACATTGTCCCATAGAAGAGACACAAAAACCATGATCCAGATGGAAAAGTACAACAGTATGCCAATGCACCCAATGAAGGCAAGACTAGATGATCTGGCATTGGGACGTCTAAAGCGTAGCAGCTTTGTGCATCGGGGGAAAAGACTTATAAGACAGCATCAAGAAGACCTATCCATGAAGACAACACCACTGAAGCCCACCCTATACCCTATACCATGGGAGCAGGCCAGCAGTGCCCTCCAAATTAATACAACAGTCAGTGGTCTCACAAGTGGATGTGAGTATAATGATCTGCAAAAACGAACTGCTACATTGAGTATGATCCAAGAAAGCTATCCCGATCAATCATGGATACATGCCTATACAGATGGATCAGCAACTAATGCTGTTAGGAATGGAGGTGCCGGTATCTTTATCTCATATCCTGACAACCACTATGAGACTAGGCACATTCCCACTGGTAAATTCTGTTCCAACTATACAGCTGAGGTTCAAGCTCTAGAGCAAGCTGCAAATATGATTTATAACACCAACTCTGACTGCCACCAGGTAGTCATCCTCACAGATGCACTGTCTGTCCTGCAAGCTCTCAAGGGTGGTAAACTCCCGCATCTGAGAAATGAACTAAACAAGGTAGCTGCCAAAAAGAGAACCATACTTCAGTGGGTACCATCTCATTGTGGTGTACCCGGAAATGAAAAGGCAGATAAACTTGCAAAAAAGGGAGGAGAATGTGAACAAGAAGATAATGAAGTCACATACTTTGAGAAAAAGAGAGCTATCCAGACTATCAGAAGAGAACAGAACCAACCCAAAGACGACTATCACACTCTCGACCGGCAGGGACAGACAACTATTTTTCGACTCAGGACAGGGCATAACAAACTGAATAAACACATGCACAAGCTACGATTGTCTGCTTCACCACTGTGCACATGTGGATTAAACGAACAAACTGCTGAGCATGTTCTACAGGACTGTCCTCTGTATGACCAGTTAAGAAAGATATACTGGCCCAATGACTCAACACTAAACTCAAAGCTATATGGAGTTAAAGAGGAACTTCAAACAACAGTCGAATTCATCATGAGAACTCGTCTGACGGTGTAATCATCAAAGATGCGATCGCAAGAAGAAGAAGAAGAAGAACACATGGGAAAGAGACACTATGATCAGTGTTCACAGGATGCAAGAAAAGCATAAAGATCCATTGGCTAGATTTCTGTTACATTAAAATATGGAATGACATGAAAAGGGAATATGTAAATGGAACAGTTCTGAAATCAACAATATACCTGGTAAATGCATGGGGCAAACTCAAGGGTAGATAAAAATAAATATGGGTGTTAGACTTTATATATGTGCCGGAGTAAAAAAGATTATAGGAAAGTGTAAGTACAACAAAATATAAGGACTATATAGTGTTTTCAGGAGCCACATATGTATAACCAATCATGTATTGCAATTTTTTAAAATGAAGTTATATTCAAAATTTAAAAAAATGAAGTTAAATGCATTATAAAAATTCAGCACAGCAAACTAGAAGAAATCTACAAGTCATCATCACCATTTTCTCTTGCGCTTCTTATGGAGCATGGAGCTACCACTGCAGTTGGTGCACCTGCACCAAGCATTCACATGCTCCTCCAGTGATGTTTTTGTAGCAATTTGATGTACATGAAGAGGGTGCCAACCCCTTGCTCATTTTAGTTGCCATGTATGACATGCCTGAGTATGTAGTAGTTCTATTCTTTCCTGGAACTACATGGAGTGCAACCAAATATACAGATAAAACAAATCTTATCAAGCCACATAGGAGGTAAAGGATAAAACGAATCTTATCAAATCACATGCGTACAACCAAATATACAGATAAAAGAATCTTATCAAGCCACATGCGTACAACCAAATATATGTTGGAACAAAATAGGGAAGTTATGCAAAATAAGAATTCAGGAGTGAGCTAAAAAGAATTCTATAAGAAGCTACTAAAAAACAAAGAGCTGTATCACTGGCGGATCTGGGAATTGTCCGAGGCAGGGGCAATATAGATATCCTTCCTAATTTAAACATATTTTTAGACAGTTAAAAAACAAAATAACGAATTTTGAAAAAAATATGACAACTTCATAGTTTTATTATACAGTAACTCAAAAATATTCATATTTATTTTAAAAAATATATAACTATTTATAAAATAATTACATAAAAGGTACAACTAAAATGAGACAAAATTTGATAAAAACTCATACATAATTTATATTATAGAATAAAATTTTTTAAAATTTGGGTCTGGCCGCCCAATACAGAAATTATCCACCTCTTGCCATAAAGTCCTGTTTTTGCAGCTCAAGTGAAATCCCCTAGTGTCACCTGTGTGGCGCATAAAGATACACACTTCTGACACATCCTCACAAAAGCTACAACATGCTAACACTTCAAGATGTTCAGGTATAGATATCAGACGGCAACCAGTGGAACAAGAGATGAGGAACAGAAATTGCCGTTGGACAGGACATGCCATGAGGGAAAATGGTTGATAGCAATACATGGCACCCCTCATTCTGGCATTCCCCATAGTAAGAGAAATAGAGAGTGACCAAAAAAAGACAAGGAGAAGGTAATCCAAGACATGCTTAAAACGGATAAAAAAACATGGAACAACATTAAATGGAGGGTACAGGACAAGAAAGCTTGGTATGACTTTGTTGACAGCCTAGAATTACAATTTTTCTGTATATATCAGATGATTTTATGAGCAGGTTGCTGATTCTGAATAGCAGTTGCTAAACATGAAGAGGATGGAGCAATACTATACAAAACTACAGTCCTGAACAGATAATATGAAAACTGACTTTCAATAAATGGGGGAAAAGAACAACAAGACTGTTTCAGATAAAGACCTTAATAACACAGAATGTATAAAGACCTTAATAACACAGAATGCATAAGAACAAATTTGCCATTTGATTCACTGACACATTCTCACAGACAAAGGGGCTGTATTATTCTCATTTATTTTTTCATGTTTCACACTAAGCTCTTGTTTATTTTCACTACAGTTTTCTGTAATCTGTCCCTGACAAAGGCCCTCTGGCCATAACTTAGACAAATTTCTAGTAAGATGTATTATCATGCTATACCCATCATTTGAATAACAAGACCGTGAAATCTTACAAGGAATTCAATGATAGGTCTCTAGTTCCTTAGTTTTAAGACAAAATTAGTGAAGAAAGTATTTTGACATCACACACAATTTTCTGTCTACATAAAGGTGCCAATATGAGAATTTGTATGAGCTAAGGCCAGAAAAGAAATGTCTTTTGTAAACGCAGGATTTCTTACAGGAGACCCTAAAACCATCTGTTAAGAAAATTACAAACTGAACAGACACGTGTCTATATGGGGAAGACAGGCAAACGGAGTAGAACATGTCTTTCAAGAATGTCAGATTAATGAGAGGAGCAGACTGACAGCACTGAGGGAAAAACTGTAAGTCAATGACAAAAGCCTGAGACAGACTGCCAAATTTATGTGAGAAATAGATGTGGTTATATGACAGATAACAACAAAGAAGAAAAGAATCACAGAGGACCACAGTTTTCTCATGTGAGCAAACATACTTCATTTTAAGACACGAAAAATAATATAGATATACAAGATACAAAAGATGAGAAGAAAGCACTGGAGATGGATAGGACACACACTGAGAAAAATTTGTTGACAGCATTACCGGACATCCCTTGTTCTGGAATTCCAAGGGTAAGAGAGAGATAAAGAAAGACCAACAAACACTAGGAGAAGAGAACTGGAGATGAACATGAAGGGAATGGAGAAGATATAGAAAACTTGAGCTAATGGCGGCACAGGATTTGGTATAAGTTTGTTCAAGATCTATGCTCCTTGGTGAGTTGACAAGTGAAGAAGACAGGTGAATGAAAATAAAGGACAATGATATGGTCTACATTACAACCACAAGGGGCCAAAACACTTGATAGACGGGGGACCCCTTCTGATGATCAGATTGCCTCCTGTTGTATCGCCCTGTATATAGTTTCCTATCATGGTCTACATTACAACCACAAGTCTTCGTGAAGGACAAATGACTGGAAACAGTAGAAAAAATAAAACTTTTTTACTGTTTTCATTCATTTGTCCCTGACAAAGGCCTGTTGGAGGTAACATTGGCCATGTTGTTATCCTTTGTCAGAGTAAGACCCTATTTTTGCTCATTTCACCATTTATCATATTCCTCATCATTTTCTTAAATAAGATACAGCAAGATAATCACTGTAAGATGCAGTAACCTTTCAGAAGAAAATAACTTTTTCCAACTGCAGTCATGTCGCTATATCTTCTAAGACCAGAAGCTTCAGGGTTCCCTTGTTTCCGTAACATCATATATACATGCATACAATTTAAAATTACTTTTGTGAATAAACATGTGCTTGACATAAAACTTCACAACGTAAAAAATGATGGTGATACATTCATGCAAAAAATTATAAGTTAACTGATAAATATAAAGTTAGTATTTAGGATTTAAGATGCACAACCATACATTCAGGGTCCACGGCTGATGAAGTGTACATAGGAATGAACAAAGACATCAGAAGAAACATAAAAGAGAAATATATCCATGAGTTAGCAAGGAAAACAGAGGATGATGCAGCCAAAGGAAATATGAGAGTCTGTACAACAGAATAAGAAGCTAACAGGAAAATAAAAGCAAGCAAATGGCCTCATCAAAGATAAGAATGGAAAAATAGCTTAGTAATATTCAAGAACGAATGAAGAGATGGACAGAATATTTTGGATTTCATTCATATAATTCCACTGCTTTCTGCTTGTAACCATATCATTTAATCTTCAAAGCTATATCGCTTAACTCTTAGAACTAAATCATGTTAGCTTTAAAACTATACCATTTTATCTCCAAAGGCTATATCACTTAAGGGCATGCACTGTAGTGAGAACTGGATTTTACGTATAAAATTTTGATTTTTTTTAGCTTATTTGATTAAATAATCATCAAGGAATCGATTGAGCAAGGTTTTATGACATAAAAAATGCATTTCATGTGTCAAAAAGCATATTTTTGGCACTACCCCCAAGCTATGATTTGCTAATTTGTGCCGAAAATGCACGATTTCTCTCTCAATAATACCTTAGTTACGCTGAGCACATCGCGAAGTATTTGGTATCGCCGAAAAGGGAATTTCTTAATGTCCTGGATAATAGCAAAATCGAAACCTTTATTTCACATACCTCTGCGTGATTTGGCATTCAAAATTTTCAATTGTTTTACGCTAACTTCCTTATAAGGAGAAGCCACACAGTGACTCCATTCTCTCAGTCAAGGCCCATTCATGAGGCATTGGTGTTTATCTTTCTGATTGGTCGTAACAGCGCTCAGCTTTTGTCTGCACAAATCCGGAACATAACGACAGGCACTTCCGACCGTAAACAAATAACTCGTTGAACGTGGTGCATAGTACGACATGTTTCTCTTGATTACAGTCTAAATCTCATTAAATTGTGTTCTATTACTTCAAAATGGGAAGAAAAGGTAAGAAAGCTAAAGCAACTTTCTGCCATTAGAGCACGCCGAAAGTGTGTTATTTCCAGCAATGTTACGACCGAATCAGCCGTGAATGATAACCAACCTGATGTAGGCTTATCATCAACTATGTCTGCATACCAGTATCCGATAGGCCTGTAGTTCAAATCGCTGATCCAATAGTGCCTTTCACCGCTGGCCCAAGTTGATCTGATATAAAAATGAACTTGAGCGCGAGCAAGAATGGTGCTTCTCATCATAACACTGTCTGTGCTAAACCTACGTACAGAAATTTGTTGATCAAATTTTTGATCATTTGGATACCATGCACAACTTTACAGTATTTCAACGTGCCGTCAGCATCGTCCGAGCTGAATATGCTAAGAGTCAGCGTCGTCCCATTAATTAAAAAAAAAAAAGTCATTGACATCGCTGTCAGCTTTGATGCAACATGCTAACTAGAGGTTATAAGTCACTCATAGGTGTTGGCAGTGTTATCGACATCTTGACTGGTATGGTCATCGATACACACATTATGTCTTCTGTCACACCTGCGAGAATACCGGACAGTGGCAACTGAAAAATCAGCCTGACAAATTTGAACAATGGAAAGCAGAGCATCAGAATGACTGCTGCTGTAATTACGAAGGGTCAGCCGAAATGATGGAAGTAAAAGCCTGTGAGGTTCTCTGACTTCGTTCAGTGGCAAATCACAAGCTACGCTACACTGTTTTGCTATCAGATGGCAATTCCAAGGCCTACAACAGACTCTGCGACATCAAACCGTATGGTCCAGAAGTTGACATAATCAAAGAAGAGTGCATCAACCATGCCACAAAGCAATTAGGCACTACACTGAGGACACTCATTACTGACTGCAGGAAACAAAAAGTCACCCTTGGGGGAAATGGCCATGGTCGTCTGACCCAAAATGCCATACGAAAACTGTGTATTTACTACACCAGGGCCATCCACCAGCATAGTACAGTCCCAGAGATGAAACAAGCCATCATGGCTTCTCTCTACCAAGGGTATTCAACACACGACAAACCCCAACATAATTTTTGTCCGCCAGGCAACAACTCCTGGTGTTTCTATCAGGCTTCCATGGCCAAAGGAGAAGCTGCTGGACCCCATGAGACCCAAGTTCACACTCCACTAGACTACAACCTGCTCCATAAGCACTTAGCCCCTATTTATGAGCGTCTTACTGATCAGCATCTGCTCAAGTGGTGTAAGCTATGTGCAACTCAAAATGCAAATGAAAGCCTCCACAATGTTATATGGAGTCGTTGCAGCAAGCGGAAATTTGTGTCATTGAAAAAAGTCAAATTCAGTGTCCTTGTGGCCGTTGGAGAGTTCAACTTTGGTCCATCAGTCAGTGCAGAAATAAAAAAGATGTATGGCTAAGCATCTGGAACAAACTCGAAATGCCTTGGACAGGTGCGATTAAGGAAACGTCTGGCCAACAGCCAGAAACATGAGGCTGACAAACTTGTAAAAAGAAAAAAAATTAGGCAAGAGGCAAGACAAAGGCGAGAGGAGGAGCTGCAGTAAGCTGAAGGAGGTGCAGCATATAGTGCTGGACAATTTTAAACACATTCAGCCCCCCAGAATGGAGTATATTGGACAAGACAAGGCACTCGGTGAGTAAAAAGCATTTTTCTTTAAATTAACATTTTATTAACAAAAAATTTAAAAACTGACAGATCAGTCTCAAATTTGGCATGCATGTAGTACACACATATATTTTTAAATGATCACATGCTTTTTTTTTTGACATTTTGGTAATTTGCTTTGATATATTTTGTAAAATATTTTTATTTTTTTTTTCATACAAATATAGTGTATTTTTTTTTTAAATCATTAAAAATAGAATTTTAAACTTATCAAACAAAGCATGTGATCAATTTTTCAATTGTCAGTCACAACATGTGTGTGCAATTTGATAAAATTTGGTCAATGGAAAACATATGTTTTTTGCTCTTGAAAATTGGTTAAAAATCCAATGTGGCGGATGTTTTTTTTTTGGTTACCATGGTAACCACAAGTTTTTTAACAAAATAAACTGTAGAATTTGTTTCAAGGACATGCACTGTGTCCATTGAGTGTATAAAAAGTGTGAAAATATTATTAGAACAAAAAGTTAGTTTTCACTGTAGTGCATCCTTAACTCTTACAACTAAATTATGTTAGCATTAAAACTTTACCATTTTATCTCCAAAGCTATATCATATAACTCTTACAACTAAATTATGTTAGCGTTAAAGCTATACCATTTTATCTCCAAAGCTATATAACTATACTCTCACAACTAAATTATGTTAGCATTAAAACTATACCATTTTATCTCCAAATGCTAAATCACTTAACTCTTACAACTAAATTATGTTAGCGTTCAAACTATACCATCTATCTGTGTAGCAACTTCCTATCCTTAAACTATATTATGTTATCATTGTAACAGTACTGATGTTATTCTTATAAAACGTAATAGTAAACACCTACTGAACAAGCAATAACAATCTGTGTGTGTAAAGAATTTTGGGTTATACACCTGTATTTGTTCGATAAATAATCTCAAACTTGACCAATAAGTACAAGCATGCCTGATAAATATTCTTAAAATTGGCTGAAAAGTATATGCATTGTCTGATAAATAATCTAAGAACTTGGCCAACAAGTACGAACATGTCTGACAATTAATTTTAAACTTGATTATCTACCCTTCTGTGTGTTCTTTTGTTATTCCTTTTTCTGTTCATTCTCTTTCTTTAACTTGTTAACTTTTCCCTTCAAGTTTCATGTCAGTTCCTCACAAGTTTTAGGTGTGTCCTAAAGCACAAATTTCCACCATTTAAAAATTACATCTTGGTGTGGTCTACAAGTACTCTTAATTCACTGCATGTTTCCTGAAATCAATGAAACATTCAATACAAATTTACTTGAAACAATGTAATGAATAAGGCCTAAAGAATGCATAGGGTAAAGGCAAAACTTACGAGGCACTAAGAAAAGAAACACGAGAATTCCCACAACTATAATGATGATTCCTGGTACAACAAATGAGAGACCCCAGTTCACTTCTACAAAAGCTCCAGCAATGAAAGAACCAAGGATGTTTCCGACGCTGGTGTGAGCATTCCATATTCCCATGATTAAACCACGTCTGAGAAATGATAAGACAACAGAAAAGGATTTAATTATCTCCTGAACAATCTGATATGTGTAACACGTAGTACATAGTATTATTAGCATTTCTGGAGGCTCATAATTGTGATGGCCCTGTGTAGTCCCCCCGGGGGGTCTCTGAACAGATCATGTAAGACTATAGCATCCTCAGGCACGTCACACTGACTTACTGAGCCGTTCCCCTTTTACCGTAAGGTGTAGACATTTGGAAGAGAGAGCGCCAGACTATCCTATCGGCCATCATCCTCCTGGCCTGGTTCCATTCTAGTCCTTGGTCCTTCAAAGATTGTCTAATGTTGTCCTCCCAGCAGACTCTGGGTCATCCTGGGGGTCTGGATCCCTAGCTCTTTGTTTCCCAAGCTTGTTGTGGTAGCCGATCTTCTCCCATTCTGCAGACATGGCCAAACCATCTTAGTTGGGACTGTCCTACCTGGCATGTCACACATGGTGACGTGACTAATGAGATTTTGCATGAGGCTGGCAACCTCATCATGTACAAGAAATTGGCACAGAAACCACCGCTGCAGATGTATGAGAAAGCTTGCTGCAGGCTCCCTCTATTGACACCAGCTACAGTGATGCTTCCATGCTCCACAAGGAACACAAAGGAAAATGATAATGATTATTTTTGTGATGGATCACGTTGGTGATAGATGGACCACATTTGTGATGGATCACGTTGGTGATAGATGGACCACATTTGTGATGGATCATGTTGGTGATAGATGGACCACATTTGTGATGGATCACGTTGGTGATAGATGGACCACATTTGTGATGGATCACGTTGGTGATAGATGGACCACATTTGTGATGGATCACGTTGGTGATAGATGGACCACATTTGTGATGGATCACGTTGGTGATAGATGGACCACATTTGTGATAGATGGACCACATTTGTGATGGATCACGTTGGTGATAGATGGACCACTTTTGTGATGGATCACGTTGGTGATAGATCTCATGTATGACGGACCACATTTGTGATGGATCACTTTGGTGATAGATCTCATGTATGATGGACCACATTTGTGATGGATCACGTTGGTGATAGATCTAATTTATGATGGACCACATTTGTGATGGATCACGTTGGTGATAGATCTCATGTATGATGGACCACATTTGTTATTAAGCACATTTGTGAAAGATTAATACAATGAATCACATTTGTGACTAAATTTCACGCCAGCATTTTGAGATGAAATATTGTTATCATGTGAATCATGTGAAACAAATTCCCATGATCTTTGTAATAGTGAAAAACATTTTTTTTATTTTTTTTTTTTTTTTTTTTGCGTACGCCCGCTAATACTCGAGGCGAAATCTCAGGTTATTACTATGTCTAACCTGACATTGATTTTACGTGAGTATCCCTTTTTACTTGTACAGAGACAGGTGTCCCTCGCCATTCAGGCAAATACTATCCGATTTTGGTACCCACATTGCAGCTGGTTATCAGGAGCCGCACATTGTGACAAGACTCCTTCAAATGTACAATCGCCAGGTCTCGAGTTAAATCCAGTCCCAGTTCTCGGTGACTGAAAAATTTCACAATGCCGTCAGCCCATTTTGAGATGAAATATTGTTATCATGTGAATCATGTGAAACAAATTCCCATGATCTTTGTAATAGTGAAAAACATTTTTTTTATTGGAATATGTTTTATTATGGGATTTTAAAACATTATGTTCATTAAAAATTATGTTCATTAACTCTTTCAGTCCCAAGCAAAAAAGTGGGTTTGGCCCAAGCAAAAATGGCCACCTCAGTGCGTTTTTATTGTTGTTGTTTTGACATAATTTTTTAAAATGTTCATATGCATAAATAACTTTGTTGTTGTATATGAAACTGAAGGTAATTGGATGTACTTTACTCTCGTGCTACAAGTATAAAAGTTTTCATTGAAAAATGATTAGTTATTCAAGGTAAAATGGAGGATATGCGCTTTAAAAAATGATTAGTTATTCAAGGTAAAATGAAGGACATGCGGTTAAAAAATATCGCTTTAAAAATCTAAAATAAATATCTCAAAACAGAAACACGTTCACTCTTAAACACGTGCGGTATTTAAAAGAATGTACTTGCAGTCGGAAATGACGTTTTGGGTGGTTTGTGGGTAGTTATAATTAGAAACAGTCTCAAACAGAGGCACATATACTAAAGGCTTTTTAAAGTCGATTGGGCCAAGCACGTCTAACCCCTGAGCCTTTATAAAGTCGATTGGGACTTAAAGAGTTAACAAACTTAAATTGTTCATTAAAAATTATTTTCACTAACAAGGGGGTTATTGTGTCAGACTCACAATCCATGCTTTGGAAAGCTCAAAGTGGATGGCTCAGACATGAATCAAAACCTCCACAGAAAACTCGAATCTTCAGGAACTGGTGTGGATCTGTCCTGGTCATGCAGGTGTACGCGGTAATGAAAGAGCTGATAGACTAGCTTCAAGAGCACCCATAGAAGGTGCACTGAGTATGGAAAAGGGAGATATACTGAAGGCAGTTAATGATCGCCTGAGCACCTATGGGTTTGCCCAGAGGGCAGTGAGTCGATTCTGATCAAAAATAATAATAACAATAACAAAACATTATGCCTGGGGTGTCACATTCACTGAAAATTGGTTAGTGCCATATTACTTTTGTGAAGACACAGCTGATTCAAAACATCAGACACCATAAGAAATGGAGATACATGATTGTTAGCATTGGTTGGCATGGCACGCAAAGAACAAAAAAGAGCTGTCAACAAACTAATAAGGCACATATCAGCTGTAGTTAAGAGTTTTAAACTTAAACATCAGCTTACTTTCCTTTCCCGAACCAGTTGCCAACACATGTTACCACTCCTGGCCACCCTGATGCTTGAACTGCTCCACCTATGACCTGTGAATGGTGGCAAAAAGGTACTGTGAATACCAAAAATATTCCACTTACACCACAAGAATCAAGGCAAAAATTCATTAGGATTAGCAGAAATATTCCAGTATTTCCCCCTACATCCCGTGGGTTGAATAAAAGTGATATTCTGAATAGCAGAAATGTCTGCACATGGGAGTTGCAATTTGTGCAGACAGGTAGAGCCGTCTGTGCTATAAATCATGATTTTGAAACATAGTTTTTTTGTTAATTACTTGCCATAATTTCTTTTAATTACTTAACCTTAATGTAATAAATAATTTGTCAGTAATGCTCACATAATTTATAATCCTAAAATCTCCATCATGAGAATGGAGATACAGGCAGCTACTGCAGCCCTGAGATGTATATCTGACAACTAGTAACGAGGTGGTACAGGACTATCAGTTCAAGCTTCGGGGCGTCCAAAGTGGATGGCTTCGACATGATGGAGAACTTCCACATAGGTCTCAACCCGTCAGAAACTAGTAATGAGGTCGTACAGGGCTATCAGTTCATGCTTCGGGGCATCCAAAGTGGATGGCTTCGACATGAATGGAGAACTTCCACATAGGTCTCAACCCGTCAGAAACTAGTAAAGAGGTCGTACAAGGCTATCAGTTCATGCTTTGGGGTGTCCAAAGTGGATGGCTTCGACATGAATGGAGAACTTCCACATAGGTCTCAACCCATCAGAAACTAGTAACGAGGTGGTACAGGGCTTTCAGTTCATGCTTCGGGGTGTCCAAAGTGGATGGCTTCGACATGAATGGAGAACTTCCACATAGGTTTCAACCCTTCAGAAACTAGTAATGAGGTCGTACAGGGCTATCAGTTCATGCTTCGGGGCGTCCAAAGTGGATGGCTTCGACATGAATGGAGAACTTCCACATAGGTTTCAACCCTTCAGAAACTAGTAATGAGGTCGTACAAGGCTTTCAGTTCATGCTTCGGGGTGTCCAAAGTGGATGGCTTTGACATGAATGGAGAACTTCCACATAGGTTTCAACCCTTCAGAAACTAGTAATGAGGTCGTACAGGGCTTTCAGTTCATGCTTCGGGGTGTCCAAAGTGGATGGCTTCGACATGAATGGAGAACTTCCACACAGGTCTCAACCCTTAAGAAACTAGCGTGGATCTACTGTCTTGGTCATGCAGGAGCACATGGTAGTGAGAATGCAGACAGACTAACCTCAAGAGCACCCATAGTTGGAACAGTGGGTCTGAATAAGGGAGACATACTAAGGACAATCAATGATTGTCTATTAGAGACTGATGGTGCAATCAATCAACAGGACTCAGAATTCAGTATATGCGTAGAACTAACAGGGATGGACGTATGTGAGGATGGGTCAGGCGTGTGCACAACCAGTGTGTTACAGGGACAATCAACATTTGCTGAGGGAAACTGAGCACCTATGGGTTTGCTTACTTAGTCGTTCCCCTTCTACCGTGAGGTGTAGAGGTTTGGAAGAGAGAGCGCCAGACTATCCTATCGGCTGTCTTCCTCCTGGCCTGGTTCCATTCTAGTCCTCGGTCCTTCAAAGATTGTCTAATGTTGTCCTCCCAGCGGACTCTGGGTCGTCCTCGGGGTCTGGATCCTTGGCTCTTTGTTTCCCATGAATGTCGTGGTATCCGATCTTCTCCCATTCTGCAGACATGGCCAAACCATCATAATTGGGACCTATGGGTTTGCGTGGAGTGCAATTATGCCAATTCTGAACATAAAAAAAAAAACTTAAAATTTCTGGGTTTGTTAGGTATTATAAAATTTTAACTAAAATAAGAATCTTCAGTCCAATGTCATGTCAGTCCTATTGTATAGCTCTGAAACATGCAGATCAAGTAAAACAACAATAAAAAACAGGTACAGACTGTCATAAATGGGTTAGTGCGTAGAATAAAAGGACTGAAGTGTTATGACAAGACCACCATGTCAAACTGATGACAAGAACCAGATAAGAGTCAATGGAACAAGAGATGAGAAAACGCTGGCGAAGGATAATACAAGACCACCATGTCAAACTGATGACAAGAACCAGATAAGAGTCAATGGAACAAGAGATGAGAAAACGCTGGCGAAGGATAGGAACAAGACCACCATGTCAAACTGATGACAAGAACCAGATAAGAGTCAATGGAACAAGAGATGAGAAAACGCTGGCGAAGGATAGGACTCGAGGAAACCTGTTCATAGCATTATAAGGCAGAAATTGTTCTGGAATCCCCAGGGTAAAAGAGAGAGACAGAGATTAAAAAAACATGTTGAGAAGAGAACTGGTACTTGACAAGCCCCTTATAAAATTTGATGAATCGTACACTTTCTACTTGACATGTTAATAGTGCACTAACACCGCCATTGGTGGGTTAAACAAGCAAATAAAAAGTAATACATCTAAACTTGTTTGTTTCTTTATTTTGATTTTTTCTAATTGTTTAACCTGGTGTTTAAGATCATCTTAATGCAGCCTTCCTCATTTTCTTTAACCCTGCCTTACAGGGATGGCTTTTGTTGATGAACAGAACATAATTTGTGATACCTTTATTTTCGTATATGATGATGGTACATAAAGACTGGACTCCTACCTGCACTATGACATAGAAAATGAAGGCATGAATGTTGAGAAAATAGCCCATGCCAAACGCGATGGTAAACACGCCACTGAGAATCATTCCAGCCGACAGGAAGTACCGCAGGTTCATTCTGTCTGCTATATGGCCGCTGAAAAGAGAAGAAGAAAAAAACAGTAAATGAGGGTGATGAGGAGGCATGGAAGTAAAGAAAATAAAACAAATGACGTGAGGAAATAGCTGAACATATAGAGAGAAGGAGAAGCAACGTCATGACAGAGGACAGTAGAATCCTTGAATAACTAAAATGTTTAGTGAGTAGAGTGTTTGAGCGAGAAAAATGTTGGGATGAGTAGAATGCTGGGATATGAAGAATTATAGAATGCTCTATTAAATATAACACTGGAATAATGAGAATGCTAAATTATTTACCATGTGAGGATACATAGAATGTCAGGCTAAGGATAATGCTAAGATTATAGCAATGCTAAGATAACAGGAAACAATGGCAAAGAAAACCTATCTGCTGTTGCCCTAAGACGCCACTAGGCGTAATGGCCACTGACTGCTTTGACGGTCGGTGGCTAAGGACGGAAGAAGAGAAGAAGAAGATAACAGGAATGCTAACAGAGTTAGTAAACTCATCATCATGTGACGTATTCTTTCCAGAATGTTGTCTCCATTACAGCTGCTCTGAACGCATTACGATTCTGGGCAAGTTGACCTGCATCAGCCAAAGACAAGTTCAGACTCTCTGTGATGTCCTGGGTCCACCGTCGTCTAAGTCGACCCCTTCCCCTTTTTCCAGGGACCATGCCTTCTATCACTATTTTTTCCAGACTATTATGTCTTTTTATATGACTGAAAAATTTCAGCTTCCTTATTGCGATGGTATTTAGGAGCCAATGTTCCTGTACGTTTAGTGAGTGCAGTACTTCTCTGTTGGTCTTTTTTTCTGTCCAGGGTATTCTCAACATCCTTCTGTAGCATTTCATTTCGAATGATGTAATCTTTTTTGCAACTGTTTTATTGAGTGTCCAAGTCTCGCAGCCGTATGTTGCTCTGATCAGTTGTAACTTTGTTTCTTTGCTTGTGCCTTGCCATAGGTTTTTCATCTGTATTAGTTTATGTGAAGCAATTGCAAGTCTTCTTTTAATTTCTACTGCACAGTCGCCAGAGCTGTTGATGATTGATCCTAAGTATTCGAATTCATTAACACTTTCCAGTTCTTCGTTATCAATTTCAATTTCTGGTTCGGTCTTTACTTTGTCTGTTGTCAATAACTTGGTCTTCTTGGTGTTACGGTATAGATTCTGGGCCTCGCTGTGTTATTTGGTGGACAGAATTAATTGTTCAAGTCCTTCTGGGTTGGTCGATAGGAGGACTGTGTCATCAGCATATCTGATTTCAGGGATCCTAGTAAACTAGGACAATACAAATGCTAAGTGAATTAGAATGTTAAAATAATAGGAACGTTATGGCAATAATATTGCTAGGACAACAGGAATACTAAGACACTATGAATGTTAGGGCAACAGGAATACTAAGACAAAATGAATGTTAGGACAATAGGAATACTAAGACAAAATGAATGTTAAGACAATAGGAATACTAAGACAAAATGAATGTTAAGACAATAGGAATACTAAGACAAAATAAATGTTATGACCATAGGAATACTAAGACAAAAGCCAACAGGACTTCAGAGCTTGATGAATCGCTTCACTAAAGCATGCAAGGACTTTGGCCTCACAATAAGTCTAAAGAAAACAAATGTGCTGAGTCCAGGATGCGGGTGTTGCACCAGTTATCACTATCGATAACTATGAATTGGCAGTGGTGCACCACTTCACATACCTAGGGTCTACCATCAATGACAAACGCTCACTGAAATCGACAGCCGCATTGGCAAAGCTGCAGCTACCTTTGCCCGCCTCACATCGCGTGTTTGGGGAAACTCCAAACTCATAATGAAGACCAAAGCTGCGGTATATAATGCCTGCGTCACCAGCACACTCCTATATGGCAGCGAGACCTGGACGACCTATGCTAAGCAAGAAAGAAGGCTCAATACCTTCCATTTACGGTGTCTACGCCGCATCCTCAGCATCTCGTGGAAAGATAAAGTGACAAATGTCGAGGTGTTGTCACGTGCTGTCCTTCAAAGTATGTATACACTGCTTAGACAGCACAGACTTGGCCATGTTCGCCGCATGGAAGATGGTCGCATCCCAAAAGATATCTACAACGGACAATTAGCAGATGGTAAGAGAACAGTTGGGCGACCACAGTTGAGGTTCAAAGATGTGTGCAATAGAGACATGAGGGCATTGGACATGGATCTAGCAACATGGGAGGATGAAGCTGCTGATTGCACTAAGCGGCGATGCTATTTACGGCGCCAGCTCAGATTGGGAGAAGAGAGGATCACACAATAAGAAGAGGAGGGGAGAAAACGTCAAAAAGAGCACCAGGAAAATTAGCAGCTGAGGGCTGCCACCTCGGGGGTGCATTCCCAGTCAGTTATGACTAAAGGGACTATTATTATTATTTTTATTATGATTATAAGGACAATATGAATAATAGGACCAACGGGCTGATCACCCGTTTGCCAGTCACTTCGATTACGGAAACAACAGCAGATGGATTGATTTGCCGTTGCCTTAAAGACGCCAATAGGCGTGATGGGAAACAATGGCAAAGAAAACCTATCTGCTGTTGCCCTAAGACGCCACTAGGCGTAATGGCCACTGACTGCTTTGACGGTCGGTGGCTAAGGACGGAAGAAGAAGAAGAATGAATAATAGGATAACTTAAATGCTAGGATAATAGGAATGCTTAGGTAATAGAGATGCTAGGATAAGATTGCTAAGATAATAGAAATGCTAGGATAATAGGAATGCTTAGGTAATAGAGATGCTAGGATAAGAATGCTAAGATAATAGAAATGCTAGGATAATAGGAATGCTTAGGTAATAGAGATGCTAGGATAAGAATGCTAGGATAATAGGAATGCTTAGGTAATAGAGATGCTAGGATAAGAATGCTATGATAATAGAAATGCTAGGATAATAGGAATGCTTAGGTAATAGAGATGCTAGGATAAGAATGCTAGGATAATAGAAATGCTAGGATAAGAATGCCAGGATAATAGGAATGCTTTGGTAATAGAGATGCTAGGATATGAATGCTAAGATAATAGAAATGCTAGGATAAGAATGCTAGGATAATAGGAATGCAAAGATGATAGGAATGTTAGGATAAGTAGAATGCTGGATACGTAGAATGCATGCTCCACAAGAAAATGTTGATGATGATAATGATGACGATGATCTAATATAAAGAATGTGACTGAGGATTCTGGGAAAGTTTATCAACAGACCTGAAAGGTTTGAGAAATGTCAACTGCAAAGATCAGTCAATAATGGATATGGATGATGTTTAAAATAAAAAGCACTGCAGCTTGGACTAATAAAGAAGAACAAATATTTTGCATGTACCTCAGAAACATGGCCACAGCATATGAAATAAGGTAACACAGATCAAGAGTTCCAAGAAGATCCAGGCCATTGGATGAGTCTGAAAATAAATAACGTACATGTAAGCAACAACAACAAATTAATAGCTGAGACAGATAACTAGAACTACTAAGACAACACATTTGGACAAATAAACAAGCAGATACTGGGTCATCAGCATCATTATTTTTGTTGTTGTTCATTATGGAACATGAAGACACCCTTGCAGGAAATCTGCTCCAAACATTGATATGCTCTTGAGCAGCGGTTACACATTATTTAATATGTCTCTGAAATAATGAGGTCACCAGCTTCAGGCACAACCTTGTTGCCGTCACCTTGTCGCCGTCACCTTGTATGACGTGCCCAAGAGAACAGCAGTCCTATTCTTTCTTTGTCTTAACAGTGACCACCCCCCGGGGCAAGTACACTGGGCTAGAAAACTGGTGCTGATAGAAGACAGCGCTGAGACTTCATCAGGTAACACACAGACAGACATGAGAGCCATTTTAACACCTTGTGAGTACAGTATAAGTGTCCATTGCTGAATTTCTAAAAAGTTTACAACTACATTTTGACATCATCAACCTCATCTAACAGCTTCTCAAGGAATATAGGACTTCAACAAACTTATGTCTTCCTGACCTATCGTAAAAGT
Source organism: Oreohelix idahoensis (assembly GCA_024509875.1). Classification (NCBI taxonomy): domain Eukaryota; kingdom Metazoa; phylum Mollusca; class Gastropoda; order Stylommatophora; family Oreohelicidae; genus Oreohelix; species Oreohelix idahoensis. The sequence goes on from JAMPIV010011942.1 coordinate 124,283, forward strand.
AAATCAAAATAGTAATCATATGGCATACTCATTTGTCAACTAGCACTATTATACTCTCTATCAATACCTTCTAGCTCTCAAAGGAGCATAGGCCTTCAACATATACATGCACAGTCCCCTGTTATAAACCATCATGCACAGTCCCCTGTTATAAACCATCATGCACAGTCCCCTGTTATAAACCATCATGCACAGTCCCCTGTTATAAACCATCATGCACAGTCCCCTGTTATAAACCATCATGCACAGTCCCCTGTTATAAACCATCATGCACAGTCCCCTGTTATAAACCATCATGCACAGTCCCCTGTTATAAACCATCATGCACAGTCGCCTGTTATAAACCATCATGCACAGTCCCCTGTTATAAACCATCATGCACAGTCCCCTGTTATAAACCATCATGCACAGTCCCCTGTTATAAACCATCATGCACAGTCCCCTGTTATAAACCATCATGCACAGTCCCCTGTTATAAACCATCATGCACAGTCCCCTGTTATAAACCATCATGCACAGTCCCCTGTTATAAACCATCATGCACAGTCCCCTGTTATAAACCATCATGCACAGTTCCCTGTTATAAACCATCATGCACAGTTCCCTGTTATAAACCATCATGCACAGTCCCCTGTTATAAACCATCATGCACAGTCCCCTGTTATAAACCATCATGCACAGTCCCCTGTTATAAACCATCATGCACAGTCCCCTGTTATAAACCATCATGCACAGTCCCCTGTTATAAACCATCATGCACAGTTCCCTGTTATAAACCATCATGCACAGTCCCCTGTTATAAACCATCATGCACAGTCCCCTGTTATAAACCATCATGCACAGTTCCCTGTTATAAACCATCACGCACAGTTCCCTGTTATAAACCATCATGCACAGTTCCCTGTTATAAACCATCATGCACAGTTCCCTGTTATAAAATTCTTTTCACGTCTTCCTCAACATTTTCACTTCTGTCTCGCATTCTATTCTCCATGTGTTTGTCAGTGTCCCTCGATCTCTCATACCCTGCGAATTCTAGAACAAGAACTGTCTTGTAATGCTATCAACAAGTTTCCTCAATGTGTGTCTTATCAACAGGTTTCTTCAATGTGTGTCCTATCAACAGGTTTCTTCAATGTGTCCTATCAACAGGTCTCCTCAATGTGTGTCCTATCAACAGGTTTCCTCAATGTGTGTCCTATCAACAGGTTTCCTCAATGTGTGTCCTATCAACAGGTTTCCTCAATGTGTGTCCTATCAACAGGTTTCCTCAATGTGTGTCCTATCAACAGGTTTCCTCAATGTGTGTCCTATCAACAGGTTTCCTCAATGTGTGTCCTATCAACAGGTTTCCTCAATGTGTGTCCTATCAACAGGTTTCCTCAATGTGTGTCCTATCAACAGGTTTCCTCAATGTGTGTCCTATCAACAGGTTTCCTCAATGTGTGTCCTATCAACAGGTTTCCTCAATGTGTGTCCTATTAATTGCCAGCGTCTTCTTCTCATCTCTTGTTCCACCAGAAACACGTCTGGTTCTTGTCATCAGTTCCAACAGTGATCTTTATTAGTCACACCACTTCAAACCTTCTTTCTATCCAAGCATCCATTTATGAAAGTGATGACGCCCAATTTATATTATGATTGAGTAATTGGCCGCCAAATGACGCGTGCACCATGAGGTGAGTGATGGTGCCCGTGGTCTGGTTTTGTGAAGTGTGTAGATGATGTACAGTCAAACAATGATCATACAAAACAGGGCAATCCATACAAAGACGTCAGTTAACTCACGACGTATAAAGTCAATGATGCTTGTAACAGCTAGTGACGTTTTTCTGTATCATTTATTGTGGACGCCACAGTGACAAAATGTATACGCGAATATGTAGGTACATCAGACAGTCATTATCACAGCAACAATGTCAGTATAGCAATGGACGGTAGACAGCATCATAATAAATGTGATTCACAGGCATGTCAATACATTATAAGGCTGTAATGTAGTCGGGAAAATTCTCCATCCCTTTCTATCTTAGCCAGAAGATAACCAGATGTATGAGATCAGTTCACTCTCCTTAATCTGACTTCAGCAAGACAGGCACGTCTGCCGAAGTATAAATAATGTCCTCAAAAATATCCTCTAGATAACAAAGGTTTTCCAAACCTAGTTCATGTAACAAAGTAGCAAGTAATGGTCCTTGGGACATGCATCAACCGATGCAGTACAATACAGCGACATGTGAGCTGGGAAAACATCTCGTGACGACGCCTTTCGAAGACAGGCTATGAATCAAAAATCGCTCACGACCAAAAAATCGATAGAGTTAATGAAAAGTTAATTTACCTTGCCTTCAGGAAATACACAGAAATATTACGCCTCCCGGCATGTGGAAATACACTAGAGGTATTATCTCGAATAAACGAAATATCCATTAAGAGGACTTCACATTCCTGACAGAACAAAAAAATAGCGGAGATCCCCTCTCAGCGAGGCATCTTTCTAGCTATTCAAAATCGCTCACTGACTGGTGGGCGGAAATCGATCGACCAAGAAGCAAGACCAGTCATGCGCAGTCCAGCGCAAAATGACCACAGCTCAGAACTTAAGACGCAAGGACCTTTACTACGAACCAGCGTAAGAATGATTACCTTAAAAGGATAACCCAACAGGTTGCCAACCGTTTTCTGAGAAAACGGCCTAGCATAGCAAACTTAACTGCATTCAATACCAACGCGAGGAGACAACTGCTCACCGAGAAAAGTGACTATAAATTTCAAGCAGTTGTTGCCCTTGCGTTATAAAATATATATTGTAATAAAACGATGTTGCGAGAATTTCTCACGCAACAGAAAGTCTGTAGCTTTTCTGGTTGTTGTTGTTTTTGTTTTTGTTGTTCGTCATGTTTCAGAGTCATACAATAGGACGGACTTGACATTTGGATTGAAGATTCTGATTTCTGTACTTGGCTTGATTTCTGTGCTTGGCTTGATTTCTGTGCTTGGCTTGATTTCTGTGCTTGGCTTGATTTCTGTGCTTGGCTTGATTTCTGTGCTTGGCTTGATTTCTGTGCTTGGCTTGATTTCTGTGCTTGGCTCGATTTCTTTAGATCTCCATATATTTCTCAGTGCAATGAAAGTTCCAGTAGCCTTGTGTCCTTATTTCAATATCGTTGTCTGTCTCTCCAACAGTATCTATATTGCTGCCAAGGTGTATATATGATTCTACATCATGTAATGGTGTCTTCAAGATTTTGATATAACTGTAGCATACTACTCAGCTAAGAACAGATCAAGCAATAATCTTCAGGCTGAGAACTGACCACTGCAGACTCAAATACTGTCTATTCAACAAATCAAAAATTGGGCAGACAAACATAAGCCCATGTGGGCAACAGTGGAACATGGCCTCCTAGAATATCAGCAGCATGAAAGATGTTGACTGGCAGCATGGTCTACAGCAACCCCGTTTAAGGAAAGACTGAAATGTGATGAGAGAAGCCTGAGACAGGCCAATTTTAAGAGAGAGACAGATATGGTTATTTCAGAATGACAAAGAAAATGATGACCTAGATTTTGACTTTTTTTACAACAGTAATTTCACGCAGAGCCTCTGATTGGCAGAGTGGTAAGACCACTTGTTTTTCATGGCAACATTACCAGGATCTGGGTTCAAAACCTGGTAATGTCATGCTCCAGTCTACCCAGCTGTAAATGGATACCTGACTCTGCCTTTGTGTTAAGGGAGGCAAAGGCAATAAGGAAGGGAGCTGACTACCCCACCTCATATAAGTGGACCTAATATAGTAAAATCTTTAACGCTTCACAACCCTACATCAATATCTACTATGGGACAACCTTTTTTCTTTAATTTTATGCCCACCAATTTTAAATGACAGCTTCACAAAAACAAACAACAACAAAAAACAACACAATAAGTACTCAAGTTTTTCAACCAAGCGTTACATTTGTGTCTCAAATATTTAAAAGTATCATCCTTCCCATCATTATTTTTCTCTGTGCTGTCCACAACGTACAAAGCCACCACTGCTGATGGCTTCACTGCAGGAAGCCTGCACATACGCATTCATGTGCTCCTGTAGTGGTTCATGTAGCAACCTGTTTTACACAAGGCTGCCAACCATATGTACAACATGCCTAAAGGAGCAACGGTTATATTCTTTCTTTGTCTTCTCAGAGACAGCTGGGAACTAAACATGCAATGTTCCCTCTAACATGTAATGTTGCCTCTAACATGTAATGTTCCCTCTAAGCTGTGAGCATGTGCGCAATATAATTAATTTTAAAACAAATATGAAAATACTAAGCAAACATGGCCGTATATTAAAACAAATAAACACACTCAATTTTGTGAACACAAGTTTTTGTTACTTGGGAACAAAATTGCACAACCTGAAATTTCTGGCACACAGAAATCATTAATAATTAGAGGGAACATTGTACATATGGCCCTTAAAAGTGGACGTAGCTGTAATTTTGATATGATATCCCCACCTCTCTTGTCTACAAAAAGACTCGAACTCACTTGTTATCATATCTCATCATTTCCGTATGACACATATGAGAGTACAGCATGCCTATTATTGCTTTATCTCTTCAGAGCCCCGGAACAACATGAAGCAACTCGCTAACTATACTATACGTGCACAGAAAACTATAAATGTATATATAGCTGGTCTAACAAACAGACTGACACAACAAGAGACAAGGACTGACAAACAGACAACTTACTGAATGGGGCCCAGTCGCACCAGTACTTGTTAGACGTATTGGTAGAGTTGCTGTGCTCCACAGAACTGCAGTTGTCTCGGTGAAGTACACTCTAAATACAGAACAAATGTATCAACAGAAACATTTCACAAGTCCTACAATCACATACAGACTGGACTCGACTTACAATGGGGTTCCATTTTGATGACTCCGTCGTAAGTCGGAAATAACCATACAATATATGAACCATAAAGATATGTTGGAAAGTAACATGCCTGAATAATAAAATATGTTTGTGTTAAATAAATTTTACTCTGTTTACAGTTGTTATGATTAAAATTCATAACATGGGTGAAGTACATAGTTTTAGCTCAGTGGGGCTCTGTGTGTTAATTTTTATAGGGGTCACTGGAAAAGACAGGTGAGCTACATTAAGCCGTCATGCTTGGCGGGGTCTCGTGAGATAGGTGACTGGTGGGAGAGAAGGGGTAAAAGAGCGATGGTGTGTTTGATGGCGAGTGGATGGATGTGTGTGCACTCCTGAGATTTGATTTTGTGATTAATTCCTACATGATACGAACTTCTGTACTTCAAGATCTTTTGTGAGCGGTACTAGATATATGCATGTGAAAGGAAGCATGTATTTCTTTGAACTGGGTAAATAAAGATGTGGAAAACTGTCGGGGACAGTGTACTAGCTTCTGACGCTACAGAACTATACTGATGACGATATATACTTACTTACTTAGTCGTTCCCCTTCTACCGTGAGGTGTAGAGGTTTGGAAGAGAGAGCGCCAGACCATTCTATCAGCTGTCTTCTTCCTGGCCTGGTTCCATTCTAGTCCTCGGTCCTTCAAAGATTGTCTAATGTTGTCCTCCCAGCGGACTCTGGGTCGTCCTGGAGGTCTGGATCCCTGGCTCTTTGTTTCCCATGCTTGTCGTGGTAGCCGATCTTCTCCCATTCTGCAGACATGGCCAAACCATCTTAGTTGGGACTGCTCTATTTGGGTCTGCAGCGGATGGGATTTTAGGCCTTGATGGATCGTCTGGTTGCGGACCATGTCTCTTCTTGTTACTTCAACCACTTTCCTCAGATACCTCATTTCTGAGGTTTGGATCTGGCTTTTGTGGGTTGTAGTCATTGCCCACGACTCGCATCCATATGTCAAGACTGGGACATAGGTGGAGCGGTATACAGCCATCTTCGTTTTCTTACCAACCTCTTTCTTGCTGAGGAATCCACGATTTATGGCCTGAAAAAGTCTCCCAGCCGCTGCTTTTCGAGTGGCCAACTCTTCTTTGATGCCTCCCTTTCGGTCTATAATAGCTCCGAGATATTTAAAGTGTTCGACCTGCTCCAGGACCTGTTCTCCCAACTTAATCTGACATTTTCTTTCTTCTCGTGATATCACCATGGATTTTGTTTTAGAGCTGCTTATGACCATCCCTCTCTTCTCCAGCTCTTCCTTCCAGACTTGCAGGTTGGATTGGAGATGTGCCTCTGATTTAGCAATCAGGGCAACATCATCAGCAAATGCCAGCTCCGAAATATAGACCTGTCTCATCTTCCAGTACCCCACTGAATACTTTCTTGTTCTCTCCTTACAAGCCTTGATGACATTGTCCATAAGGAGTATGAACTGAACTCTTCTAACTTATGGTTTGCTGTCCTCACATAATTTCTGCAAGACTTGTAGAAGCTCTGTATAGCATGAATCAGAGGTGCTGGAATATTCTTCCTTGCCAAACAGTCCCAAAGTTTGTTCCAGGGGACCCTGTCAAACGCCTTTTCCCGATCTATGAAACAAAGATGGATCTCACTCTTATACTCAAGGGCCTTTTCACTCAGCTGTCTGAGTGTGAAGATTAGGTCTTGAGTACTTTGGTTTGCTCAGAATCCGCACTGGACCTCATCCAATTGTGGCTCAGCTAGGCGTCGGAGTCTCTGCTCTAGGATTCTAGAGTAGATTTTACAAGGGACACTGAGAAGGGATATGCCTCTATGGTTTCCACATTGTCGATTGTCACCCTTTTTGAAAATTGGTGTTATGATGGCAATCTCCCAATCCTTTGGTATGGTCTTGTTGCACCATGCTGCCTGTAGGACCTTTAAGAGTAATAGGTCGCCTGATGCTCCCATGTACTTAACCATTTCTGGTGTTATACCATCATGCCCTGCTGCTTTGCCCATCTTGATTTTCTCTAGTGCTGCCCTCAGTTCTTCCATCTTTATGTCATCTTCACCATCATTGGTTTTCTCTTCTGTGCTAGTGGTTATCATTTCTGATGCTTCACCATGCTCACCATCCAGGAGTTCTGAGAAATATTCTTTCCATCTTTCCATTACTTCTTTCGGGGCAGTAAGCAATTTGCCTTGCTTGTCCTTTATAAATTTGAGAGGGCATTGTTTTTCCTTCCTCGTGTTCTTTAGGGTCTTATAGAACAATTTCTGGTTTTCTTGTGCATCTTTTTCTAGCTTTTCTCCAAATTCTTCCCAGGACTTCTGTTTTGCTGCTAGCACTTTGTTCTTTGCTTCTGTTCTGAGTGACACATATTCTCTATATTTTTCCATTTGTCCTGTTGTGTTTTTAGCTCCTAAGTATTGTTTCCATGCCATTTTCTTCTCTCTTATTTTCTCTTTGACTTCCTCTGTCCACCAAGGTGTCCTCTTTCTCTGGTTCCCAAGTCGGACTTCACCGCATGCTTCTGCAGCAGCTGTCTTTATGATATCCTTGAATTTATTCCAGAGGGTTTCCAAGTCATCAGGTCGTTCTTCTGTGTTGCTCACTGCTGTAGCAATAAGCCCCTGATATCTGGTCTTAATTTCTGGCTCTCTCAGCTTGTAGGTCCTAATGCTCATTTCTCCTGCTCGTTTACTTGGTTTCTTGCGTGATGTTGGGCAGTTCCTAGGCTGAGCAACTCTTTCAGTTGTTCGTTTGATTGTTAGCAGATAGTGATCACTTCCAATCTCTGGCCCCCTCCAGACTCTTGCATCTCGGACATATCTGAATGAGCTTCTCCGAACAATGGCATAGTCGATCACTGACTTCTCATTCTTGGTTGGTTCACATCTAGTGTATGCATGTATGCACTTATGGGGGAACTTTGTGTTTGTAATGATCAGATTCTGCTCACTGCAGAATCTAAGGAGTCGCTTTCCATTGTCATTGAGAGTATCTTCTCCATATCTTCCGATAACTCCACCCCATCTAGCATGGTCATTTCCAACTCTGGCATTAAAATCTCCGAGCATGATAACTTCATCTAGGCAGTCATCCACTGTCCTTTGAAGCAGCTCGAAGAATTCCTCCTTGACCTCTGCTCTCTCATCCTCATTTGGCCCATACACTATGATCAGGTTGACTATGGTTTCTCCTTCTTTTAGTTTTACAACCATAATGCGCTCCGAGACAAAGTTCCATCCCTTGATACTATCTTTTTGATTTTGGGCCACAATGCAACCCACGCCCCCTTTAGCTCTTTCAGATATGGGTACACCACTGTAGAGCAACGTGTTGCCATCGAGATCCATGACTCCTTGTCCTGTTTTCTTCGTTTCCGTTATAGCCAGGATTTCTAGTTTTGCTTTCCTCATCTCTTCCACCAGCTCCTCTTCCTTCCCATTTATACTTCTTGTGTTCCAAGTTCCATAAGTCGTAGTCCGTTCCAGTTCGTCGCCTTTAGAATCAGTCCGGTTTTCTCTCTTGTATTGCTCATAATCATAGTTTAAGACAAACAGGTGATTGGCCTGTTGTGCCTTTGCATAGTGGAGGGGCTGCCTCCTTACGGCCTCCATGCAGGCCGCCCTCCTCCTTTTTCATCCGGGCTTGGGACCGGCATAGGCGGAGTTGACGATGTATAAATTATAATATAAAATTACTGTCCTATACTGTCCTGTACTGTAATAAGAAACAAAAGTGTACAGTACTTCTGGTATGACTGCAGTAAGTATGGGTAGTCATAAGTAGCATAAGTCTAAGTTGAGGACAATATTTATTTTCCAACTATTGCTATCGTTGTTATTTTTTTATCAGAATTTACATCCCTGCACATCGGGCAAACCCATAGGTGCTCAGTCTCCCTCAGCAAATGTCGAAGGGCATGAATGCTAATAGTTCCTGTTGCGCGCTGGTTGTTTACATCCATCCCTGCTGGACTTACGTTTGATGCCAATCTCAGCCTTGATGATTCATGGATTGCAGTGTCATTCTCTATTAGGCATCATTAATTGCCCTCAGTATCTCTCCCTTATCCATATCCAATGCAACTTCTATGGGTGCTCTTGAAGCTAGTCTATCAGCTCTTTCATTGCCACGTACCCCTGCATGATCAGGACAGTAGATCCACACCAGTTCCTGAAGATCTGAGGCTTCTATGGAGGTTTTCCTTTCATGCCGGAGCCATCCACTTTGGAGCTTCCGAAGCATGGATTCCAAGTCTGATACAATAACCACCCTTGTTAATGAAGTCCCAGACAACCACCTTAAGTCTGTAGTAGCTGCCTCTACCACCATTTTCATACTAGAGGTTGTTATCTTCTAAGTCCTGCTATGTTTGGCAACAATTCTGCCATTTACTCTAGCAGAGAAACCCCACCCTGATTTATCACCATGTATTAGAAACACTTAAAGAATGTGGTGGTTTTACCATATTTCACTGAAGGAATATTCTGTCACTTTGAGTTTTCATATAGTGTTAAAGTTTAATGGTCAATTCTTTCCAAGTTGTTAAAAAATATGGTAATGTTATAGATAATCACAAAGGAAACTGAGTGAGAATTAATAAAATTAGAACACAATACAAAAATGTTCAAATATACTGGCCTCGAAAACTGGCCTTCCATCATCACCTCGGAAAATTGGTCCAGAATACTGGCCTCTTGTCCTTTAAGACAATGCAAAGGGAGTAGTACTTTCAATGAGTAATATTTGTTGACACTGTTCTAGTATTCATCATCAGCATAAGTCTCTCTGGAGCATAGGCCTTCACCAAGTGTATTCCAAGTCTTTCTGTCCCAAGCCATCAGCTATAGATCTTTCCATGACTGCTCTTCACTTTCATCTGTCGCTAGTTCTCATCTGTTTTTTTTTTGTCTGCCTCTGCTTTTTTTTTTTTTTTTTTTTTTTTGTAAATACGCATTTCACCTGGTTTTGGAGAGGTCCGTCCTGATCAACCTTGACACAAGGTGTGTCGGTTATATTAGGATACAAGTGTGTGGTTATATTAGGACACAAGTTCAAATATAAAATAGAACGGACTGATATGCAAATTTTGCATAGCCTGTGAAAATGTCTGCTGTCTGCCTCTGCTTCATTTACCCGAGGGATTCCAGAATATTGACTGTATAGTGATGCAATCAACAGGTTTCCTTAATGTCTGTCATCTGCTCATTTCCTGTTCCACTGGCATTTGTCTGGCTGGTTCTTGTCATCAGTTCCACATTAGTGTTCTTATCATAACACTTCAATACTTGTATTCTACACAAGCACCCATTCATGAATGTCTGTAGCTTTTGGTTGTTCCCCATGTTTCACAGCCATACGACAGGACTGACTTGAAATCTGAACTGAAGATTCTGACTTTTGTGTTGGACTTGACAGGGTTGATGGTAAGAATCAAGATCTGTAGAGGGACTGGATGACCTGCATGCCTGACTTCAAAGCTAAAAGACTACAGTTTTGCATTAAGAAAACGTGTAACTACAAGCCCCCCACAACACACACCCTTACCTTAACTACACTGATGGGCTTTCTAGAAAGATGGTAACTGGCGTAACACAGAAAAGTAAATCCCAGTATGAATGATCTGTACCTGAAAAATGACAAACTCTAATCAATAAAAAAAATTTTTTTTTAAATTAAACAATAAATCCTGATGTAAATAGATCAGATCAGACCAAATACAATCAACTGTAAATCTTCTTCGTTCACTTGCAGACGTCAACTTGAATATATTCAAAGAAAATGGTGGTCAGCTTGAGTCTGTTGGTATCTCCGTAGAGTCATTCCAGGAATGGTGACTGGTGTCTGCCATATGTACTTTCTCTGTTCCTCATAAGTTGGGCACGTTTGAAGGAGAATGTTCAGCAGTCATTGTATGGGTGCCACAGTTGCACTGATTGGTAGTTCCTATCTTTAGCTTGCTGAATAGATGGTATCCCAATGTAAAAAAAATTTTAAATGACAAGGGATACACAGTTTTTTTTTTTCTTAACCAGTGGCACTTGGGCTTTCAGCCCAATGACATGTCATTGCGAGCCTGTGGACTTTCCTTCCAACCCCGTCAGGAGCTTTGCTCCTTCCCATCCACAGAGGGTTTATCTCAGGAGCCATTCAGGTTATTCAGTCAAAATCCCGGTCGATGACACTTCTTCAAATGCCCACGCCCAGGCTTGAACCTTGAACACCTGATCGCTAGCGCAATGTGGTAACCATTACACCAGCACGGCTCCCTGAGTACCCAGTTTAAAACAGTTTACACACAAGCATATGCACAGATATACATAAGCATTTGTTGTTGTATACCCTCTAGCATGGTTTAACCGCTGTCATGGTGTAACCACTGATACGCTGTAGCTTGCGACACTGTTTTGACTAAAAATGTGGACACACTGACCCTGTCTTAATACATACATACCCACATGAGATAAAAAGAAGATGCTAGTGATGGATATAACACAGACACACTGAGAAAACCTGTTGATAGCATTACTAGGCAGTCCTTGTTCTGGAATCCACAGGGTAATAGAGGTACAGAAAGAACACTTGGAGAAGAGAATTGGAGAAGGGGATGAAGAAGACATGGAGAGACCGTGAGCGGATGGCACAGCACAAAAAGGCTTAGCATAAGTTTGTGGAAGGCCTTCGCTCCCTGGGGAGTTGAGATGTGATGAATGAATAAACTAATTTAACTTCATTATTTTTTTTTTATCATTTATTTCTACATTTGTTAATTTATAAGTGGATGCTCCCAGGCACACAACTCTGAGCTCATTAGCACACAAAAACCCTGGGCCATAACCCTGGTTGCCAGCTTTTAACAGGCCCTGGATAAATGTGACAATGTAAGAGTGAAGGAAACAACAACAAATGTGACAATGTAAGAGTGAAGGAAACAACAACAAATGTGACAATGTAAGAGTGAAGGAAACAACAACAAATGTGACAATGTAAGAGTGAAGGAAACAACAACAAATGTTAGATGGTGTCAGCTCCAATCATCTTAATTATGTTGATGTCATTTAAAGAAATCAAAAATAATCATCTTTAATTGAAATGTCAAGACAGTCCTAATGTGTTAACTCTAAAACACAGAGACAAAACAACAAAGACGTTACAGACTGTAATAAATGTGTACTTGACCAGAATAGGATTGAAATGGTACAACAAGATCACTGATGTGGAACTGATGACAACAAGATCACTGATGTGGAACTGATGACAACAAGATCACTGATGTGGAACTGATGACAAGATCACTAATGTAGAACTGATGACAAGATCACTGATGTGGAACTGATGACAAGATCACTGATGTGGAACTGATGACAAGATCACTGATGTGGAACTGATGACAAGTTCACTGATGTAGAACTGATGACAAGTTCACTGATGTAGAACTGATGACAAGATCACTGATGTGGAACTGATGACAAGATCACTAATGTGGAACTGATGACAAGATCACTGATGTGGAACTGATGACAAGATCACTAATGTGGAACTGATGACAAGATCACTAATGTAGAACTGATGACAAGATCACTGATCTGGAACTGATGACAAGATCACTGATCTGGAACTGATGACAAGATCACTGATGTGTAATTGATGACAAGATCATCAATGTAGAACTGATGACAAGATCATGATTTGGAACTGAAGACAAGATCACTGATGTGGAACTGATGACAAGATCACTGATGTGGAACTGAAGACAAGATCATCAATGTGGAACTGATGACAAGATCATCAATGTGGAACTGATGACAAGATCATCAATGTGGAACTGATGACAAGATCATCAATGTGGAACTGATGATAAAAATCAGACAGATATCAGCGGAACAAGATAGGACACTAACTTACTTCGCTGTTCCTCTTCTACACTGTGGTGTAGAGGTTTGCCAGAAAGGATGCCACACTATCCTATCAGCTGTTTTTCTCAAGGCCTGGTTCCAATAAGGAAGGACACACAATGAGAAAACCAGCTGAGAGCGTGACAATACTGTTCTTATTCTGCAATTCCCAGGGTAATAAATAGTGTGAGATTAAAAAACACACGCAGAAGTGAATTAGGGAATAACCTTGAATAGACAGCACAGGACCAGAAATCTTTGCGTGTATTTTAGTGAAGGTCTAAACACCAATGGTAGGTAAAATGTCATGAATGAATTTAAAGAAACCATGTTAGCAAACATCTGTTGTGACTGAATACTGAACATCGTGTAGAGATGACCCAGTTCTACAGAGTATCAGAGACGATAAATACGTTTTATTGCTTTATTACCAAACCAAAAAAACATAATAATAATCAGGCACTGTGCGTGACTGGGGGCAGGGAAAGAAACTTTACCAAAAGCCAGGCTGGAATCATGTTGGGAAAATATAACTAAAATCCAGCCACGAAGAAATGTTCAAAGCATTCAGAAAAACCTGACGCACGGACTTGTCCCAGCTATAGTCAAACCAACTGTGCTTCTTTTTATTTCATGCGTCACTTGGGCGGACTCATTTCAAAGTAAAAGTGTGGACACGTGATCTAAGTATAGGAGCACGTGACGTCACAAGTAACGCGTTGCTGTTAGCTCGCGTGATAATTCTGTGCGTCTGGCGACATTTTTTCTCTTTCTGTTCTTTAGCTGACACAAGAAACATGCTAGAAATATTCTCTAATAACCCTCCCAAAAAAAACTAACAGTTTTAACTGACTCTCTTTCAACAATTAAAGCACTTAGAAACTTACGAGAATGTAGTAGACCTGATATAGCAGAGGAGATATTTCTGGCTACTACATACTTGTATTCCAGAGGATGTTCAGTCTTAATTGCTTGGATACCTTCACATGTTGGCATAGAGGGAAATGAAAAGGCAGATAAAGAAGCCAAGAAAGGTAGATCTGATAAAAATCTAATAAATGTAGGGACGAGTAAATCAGAGATTAAGAGCTTAATTAAAGATTTAATAACAGATGAATGGAAAGCAGAGTGGGATAAAAATCTGAAAGGAAGACATGCTTATAAGTTGTTCAAGGCTCCAACAAGAAAATGTCAGATATCTAGGGAATTGAAAATTCCCAGTACGGTAATAAGAAACTTCTCAGACTACAGCTGGGAAAAGGCTATTTCAGAATAGAAGAACCTTACTGTGCAGTATGTCTTCAAGACAATAATATAGAACATTTCTTGTTAAAATGTAAGAGGTATGAACAAATGAGAATACCAATATTGGATTATTTGCAGGCATCCAATTTACCTATAAATATAGAAGAGGTGTTGAGAGTAGACAGACCTAGGGAAATGCATAATATAGTCACACAATATTTAACACGAACAAATGTTAATATGTAGTGGCTGGGAATGTGAAGGTCTGATGCTGTTCTTACAATGCTTATGACTTTTAACAGATGAAGGTCAATTAGTTGTCTGTTAGGAACCTCCAAGCCTTTACACCCCTTCACTTTAATATTATTCTTGTTCAGAGTTTCGTCTTGATTTTGTTTGTTTGTTTGTTTATTTATTTAATGTATAAGCACAATTGTGATTGTCCCTATTTACAATGATTTGACAAATGTGGTGCCACTTTCTCATATCGGCAGTTTTTCATATTATTTGGAATTGAAAACAATATATATCCTAATTATAACCCATCAGAGGTTGAACGGGATATTTTTCTTCATTAATATTAAAAAAAAAAAAAAATGTTATATTTGGACATGTGCCCTAATATAATCGACTAGGTTGAACATGTTGCGCCTCGCCAAAACGAAAAGGACAATACTGTTTAAATACGAGCAAGTAACGCGCCAAAACATGAGGGGAAATAATTATGTGTTCTTTCTGCTGCACGTCCTGATTACGGCACTAATTCTCCTACGCTTATTTCATTCTGTTACATTCCATCTCAACTTCTTTAAGTCTCTGCAGTCAAACTTATCCTGACTTATGATCAATACACCACTAAAACTGAAAGGCCTGTGAGTTATTTTAATCGATGTCCTGTTTAGCTTTCAAATTGCAATGCGCACCCTTTCCGTATTTTCTAAAAAAAAAAAAAAAAAACAGTGGCGGGATTTGTTCATTGTTCGTTTCCTGACTTTTCAACTGGACAACTAGGATATAGGAGGTCTATCAATAACACCAGTTATGAGTAAACGATATTGGACGGATCTGAAAGAACGACTTTACCATCACAACACTAAAATTTAACACATTATCTCCTGGCATAACATTTATCGCTTACGCGTAATAAGAATCATTTTAATTCTTGACAGATACAATAATCTATTTTTCTGTAATTTTCTCTGCTTTAGTCACCGAGCGCTTCAGTAATATCACTTAACACTTCTGGTCTGATAAAAGTTCGTTTATTTATTTCGTTTCATTTTAGTGTTTACCTCACTCTTGTTCGGCGCGCATCACTCACACAGCCATAGACAAAAGTTCGTGGGTTCTACTGCAGCGCAGATATCAGATAAAAATGAGAGAACCCTCGGTGGGAACTCGTGCACGGGCACTGACAAACACTATGCCCAGGAAATAACTATGGACGTTACTAAATCTGAGGAGAGTCCGATTGAAGAGTGGTTACAGTGCTGGTTCTGGGTTCGAATCACAGTATCGTCACACTCCAGTCTACCCAGCTGTAAATGGGTACCTGACTCTGCTATTGAGTCATAGAAGGAAAATACAGCGAAGACGGGAACTAGTCACCCTACCCCTCGATGCTGGACCCAGTATGGTGAAGTCTCTAACACTTTACTCCCCACACAGCAGTATCTGCCATAGGACTACCTTACCCTTAATAACTGATAACATTCCTTCTACGGAGCCAGGTGAGCTGAGACACGTGTAACTGCACTTCAATCCCATTTTCACCACCATCTGTTGCAAGTACCAAGCGCGCCTACACCGATCAATCTGTAGTCGCCTACAACAATCATCAGCACCCCTTCAGCAAACATATACCAAGTCCTCTATAGCACCATCAGCTCAATGTCTTTCTATGATTTCTTCAACCCTTTCAATTCCGTCTCCAGTTCTCTTCTCGTGTGTTGTTCGGAGTTATACGTCTCTTACTCCGGGGGTTCCAAACACGGACGGCCTTATAGATGCTATCAACATGTGTGTGGCAGAGGATATTATGAAAATAGATTTCATACATCTACATTTTTCTTCCACCTGTCTTTCACCGGCTTCCTTATGAGCCATGCACGGTTTGTTAACGTTAAAACCCTCCTACACTCAGATATCCGTCTCTTTCTTAATTTAGCACGCCTATTTTATTTTATTTTCTCTATTTGCCTTAGGAATGTTTACCAACAGACCTATTTGTTAAACGCAGACCCCCTTCACTTCTCTATATATGTCAAACTCTTAATTTGGCCACGCACATTTTCTTTTCTCTATGTCGTATAAACTACGAGGAATGTTTGCAATCAGACAGGTAAACGGAACGCGTAGAGAGGGGACGGGATGGTGGATTTGTAAAGAAGGGGGAGATAAGCTAATGAAGTTAAGTCGTAGCTTTCGGTAGACATTTGTCAGGGGGACTTAATCTGAAACCAAGGGCAGATAATCACAGTTACTCCCCCTGAATCCGTTCGTTTGGAAGGTAATTAAACACGGTGAGAATCGCAAGATCAAAGGACGGGTTTCGCTCGATTGCCAGAGTCTGCAAGCGGTAAAAGTTTGAATTTTTCCTCTGATTCGCAAATCGACCGAAGAAAAGCCCGAAATCTGAGCAAAGGCGTCATAAGTAACAAGTCTGAGCGAAGTTCTGCAAATTTAATATATATTCTCCAGCTTTTAAAATCCATTATTCAGTACCCACAGATTTTTCCAGAACCTACTAGCTTCGATTTTCTAGACCATTGTTATAGTGGATTTCTTAGTATTTTCGATTTGGAGTAGTTCAATTTCTGTGTTTGCGGTAAATATTATAATAGAAGTTTGAGTGATTTAACTGTCAAGTCCGTTATTTTATTTCACTAAGATCTTTCTGTGTAGAGTAATTTAATGGCTAAGTCGGTCATTTTATTTCACTAGGATTTTTTTCTTCTTTTTTTTTTGGTGCTAATTGACTAGCGAACTAAATATAATTGAAAGGTGGGTTTATTTTACAAAAAAGGTAACGAGTCTTACAAAGATAACAGCCAATGAAAAGGCCTTTGTCAGGGACTTACGCTCTCGCGTTCTTTCCTGTCACTGGTGAAGGTCTTGATGCCGCAAGGTATGTAATTCTTTTTCTTTTGTCATAGTAAGATGCGTGACACTTATAAAAAAAAGTAACCAACCCTAGTTTAGATATAAAATCTCTTTTGAAACTTCCGAGGGTACTTCGGAGACCCCAGTATGGTCAATTACCTAATAAGGAAAACAGGTATGAAGGGCAACTTACTGATCCATTTTAGAAGGCTCTTCATCATAATTAAGAAGCACCTGAGCTCGATATGATAGAGTATAACAGATATGATAAACACAATAATTTTACCAACTCTGCTGTCAATCACAGATCTGAACAGTAACAAAAGAAGACAGAAGGATCATTATCCGCAATATGAAACACCTGAGAAAAATGTCATGTCTGGTGGCACTGGTGATCATGTATCCCCACATCTTCCTCTCTCCAGTACTGTTTATCAAATTTCCTGTTGACTTCTTTCCATGCCTTGATATCAAACTCTCCAATGTCTTCTCTCTTTCTAGTCATGTATCTGTATTTCATTCAACCTTCTCTGTTATCAAAGTATATCCCTGTCTTCTGCTCCCCACGCACTGCCCAATGAAAGCTGGTTGCTTACTTCTAATGTGAGTATAAATTTCCTTTGTGCACGTTCTGGACTTCCTCGTTACTATTTTAGGCGGCGGTGGTATTTTTACATCTTTTCGGACAAACCACATCTGTTTGACCTCCATGTCTTTTCCTGCTTGATTACTAATGTCCATGAATCTCTTCAATATGTTAGGATTTACAAAATGAGCAAAACGATGAAGAACCCACTTTCTTTCTTCCATTGACCAACATCTGTTCCATAAAATACGTTTCATTCTATGGAAAGCTGCCTTTGCCTGGACTTTTCCCGTCTTAACTTCCGAGACGCATTCTCCGTGTGATGTTATTACTGTGCCTAGATATGTGAAGACTTGTTTCAAGAATGTACCATTTAGTAATAATAGTGCGCTCTGGAAATGTCATTTACATCGAGATGGCATCGACCGTGTCTCTCTGTCATTTAGGTCAATGCCTTTATTTTCACCTTCTGTCACTTGCATCAACCGCTTCATATAACTCCTTTTCATGTTTTGCTATTAAGACTGTACCAGCATACCTCAAGCCGTTAAAAAGCCGTTCAACAATTGATATACCCGGCACGTCTGTCATAGATCTCACTACACTTTCACTAAGAGTGTAATGGTAGCCCTATAGAGATACTGCCTTAGGAGAGTGAAGTGTTAGAGACTCCACTATATTATGTGTGGTGACCAGTTCCTTTCATCGCTGCCTTTTCCTTCCCTAACGCAAGAGCAAAGCAAGGTAGGCCTATACTTTATCTGCACATATTGAAAAGATCAGGCGACAGCTCACATCCCTCATTTGCGGAAATATTACCACATAGCCGTAAACTCCCGTAGCTGACGTTAACACGTGTTCTCTACAATTCTCAGGTTCCCGCCATCGATGTCTATACACACAAAAATTGTGGTACTGTAGCGAGAATTGGTAAACACTTGCTTGGTTGTAGCGCGACACGCCCACGCGACACCCACACACACCAGCGCAAGGTCAGCGCTTCGGTCTTTCTTTGAAGTTGGTAGACAGCGGAAATGTGACTTACGGTTAAAAGCCATACAGTATTACTGAAGAATGAGGAAATAGCTATATAGAAATGAATGGCGGACTTTAAAAGTATGTATTTACTGAAAATTAAATTATTAATTACCGGAGAACGCCCGGTTGGAATAATATTAAATAAATATAACTCAACAAAGGAGATAGGCTAGGAATTATATCCAAAAGGATATTATTCAAATATAAATAGTTTTAAAGATAATTAATATTTTTCACCTTCATCACATCGGCTAAAAGTTAGCTAATAATCTTTAAAAATTTATTACACTAACAAGCCTCAACGGATTTTGATAAAACTTATATGGAATGAAAGCCTCATATGGGGAAAAGGAAATGATATATAGGAAGGAAGGAAGGAGATAAGTGTGTGAGTGACAGAAGAGAAAAACAAGTACAGGAAAAGCACAGATTGTTTCAAATAGCTTCAAATCAGGAGATGAAACTAAAATCTTTTGGGACTTTTAGAGGTGCTTTCTCGTACGCGCGAGAGACTGAAATATAAGGACAGAGCGGCGCATTGGAAATCACACACCAAATCCAGAAGCCACAGTGAGAAACTGGAAGACAGTATCTGCAAGAAAAGTTATTTTTTCACGCTGCATGCAGGGCAGATTAACTTCAACCAAAATAATCTCACCGTGAGCTTATTAATCCTAAGAGGGTATGTAAGTTTATTAAAAATATAGGTATTACTAATATCATTTTATTTCAGATTTTATTTCTGATTGATTGTAGCAGATATAATAAAAAAGGGAATGACGCTAACCAGAGATAACCTTCACCGGCATTGTCAGGAAGCATAACCATTAATTGGGTAGCCACATATATCATGGCTAGTTCTTGCCTGGAAGCTTACGACATACCAGCAAGTACATAAGTGACTTTACATCCATAAGTGGAAGGCAAAGGTTATATCGTACCCATGTATCATAACATATGATTTATTCATGTATTTTGTTAATTCTGCACAGTATACATTATCTTATCATGCTATCTCTGTAACATACTACCATGATTCATTCATTTATATACAAACACTGAAGACATGGTCGCATCATGAACAGTAGTTGGTGGTGAGATTGTTGGAACAACATGGCCACCTATTACTTCTTGTTCCAGGTTTTTATGATCAATGTTTATGATCATTCCTGATCGAGAAACTAAGGACTTGAAGAAGTTGATCCAGCTCACTGAAGCCTAGAGGTCAACCAAACTTCAACACCTTAGTCCCCCGTAGTTATAGGGCGGGCTGAAGGAAAGTCTTCCGTACTCCAGTGTGTCGGAGGAACCTCGAGCAGACGTGGATAAAGTTGAGTTTATATATTTCCATCCAACAAATCCTGTGAGCAGTTCTAAAACGACTTTCTAATGATGAAAACTAGATGGCAAGAGATAATGTGACAAACTTGTTTTATAAATTCAGTGGAAGATAAATCCAAGACTTTTTCTATTAGTTATTTTAATTTGTAACTGTCAATAATCATACATTTTACCATCTTCCAACACCCATTTATCATTACAAGAATATATAGATGTACATAATAAATTGGATAATTGTACTCATTTGACTGGTTAAATTTTTTACTGTTAAATTTTGAGTTACTTTTTCTAATTTAATTATAATATCACATAGGGTTACGATAGCGAAAGTAGCATCTTATACTTCTGAAGCCTAAATCTATTGTCCAGCTCAGAGTATTCACAGCTGTAACTCACTTGTGATACCAGTGTACTTCTCGGGCACTGGAACTTCATACTTTCTGGAGAGAGATTCTACTTCTGCTCTACCACTACTATCATACTAGGAAAATTGGTTTATTTTTTGTTTTGTTTAACAATTCGGATTAAAGTCGAAAACGGCAGATATTGAAAATTACAAAAAAATTTGACTAAAGACGACTGTAGCAGTGAAAGAGATGAGAGTTACGGGCATGATAGTTAGAGGGAAAATTCTGTGGTGTCCCCTTTTCCTTGCTGCCCTAAATACGTGCTTATTTTGCTTAATGGTTAATCCAGCCCTGGGTATATGTTAACGTGAGAATATAATATGAGAAACTGAGAATAGGTTGGTCTGGGTAGTTAGTGAGGATGACCTTGATCAACCAACTGCAAAAGTATTTAATTTCAGAAAGGAAGAGATCAGGTTTAGAACATTATCTCAAACAATATGGAATGTGGGAAGGGTTTTGGAATAACATTCTGAGAATTAAAAACATCAAGCAACAACAAAACACAAGGCTGCGATAAGTGGAGTAGAGCGAAAAGCAGTTTGTACAGTAGAAGAGATGTCAACAACAGAATACTCATCTGACGCGCTTTTGTTTCTTGTTACATTCGTTCAATGCATATAATAAAGTATGTTTCCAGAAATTTTTTTTACGTAGTGGATTTCTTTCAATATTTTTTTCGCCTAAAGACAGCCGGCTTGTATATAATATATAGATAACATCTCTTTGCAAATGCATTTTCTTGATAAAAATTATATGGTAATTGAATTGCGTTGTAGGCTGTCCACTGGTTGTGTAATATTATTTAAGGGGTTTAGGCTTGGTAAAATGGTTGGGAAATAGAAACGTTCGGAGATACTGGCTTTAAAGAGAACTGAACCTTCTCAGCAGTTGTACCTCTTGCAAGAAGCCTGTATTGAAGCTTTATAAATACCCCATGAGGTAGTGGTTTATATAGCAACTTGTTTTACACTATGAGACAGCAATCACCCACGTCCTCCCTTCCATCAAAAACGTCACAACTATCACCTATTAGGACATGCCTTGGAAGATCAGTAATCCAATTCTTTCACTAAGAACACTAAGGCAGACCACTAAGGCAGACCACTAAGACAGACCACTAAGACAGACCACTAAGGCAGACCACTAAGGCAGACCACTAAGGCAGACCACTAAGACAGACCACTAAGGCAGACCACTAAGACAGACCACTAAGGCAGACCACTAAGGCAGACCACTAAGACAGATCACTAAGACAGACCACTAAGGCAGACCACTAAGACAGACCACTAAGACAGACCACTAAGACAGACCACTAAGGCAGACCACTAAGACAGACCACTAAGGCAGACCACTAAGACAGACCACTAAGACAGACCACTAAGGCAGACCACTAAGGCAGACCACTAAGACAGACCACTAAGACAGACCACTAAGACAGACCACTAAGACAGACCACTAAGGCAGACCACTAAGACAGACCACTAAGGCAGACCACTAAGACAGACCACTAAGACAGACCACTAAGGCAGACCACTAAGGCAGACCACTAAGGCAGACCACTAAGACAGACCACTAAGGCAGACCACTAAGACAGACCACTAAGGCAGACCACTAAGGCAGACCACTAAGACAGATCACTAAGACAGACCACTAAGACAGACCACTAAGACAGACCACTAAGACAGACCACTAAGACAGACCACTAAGACAGACCACTAAGGCAGACCACTAAGGCAGACCACTAAGACAGACCACTAAGACAGACCACTAAGGCAGACCACTAAGGCAGACCACTAAGGCAGACCACTAAGACAGACCACTAAGGCAGACCACTAAGGCAGACCACTAAGGCAGACCACTAAGGCAGACCACTAAGACAGACCACTAAGGCAGACCACTAAGGCAGACCACTAAGGCAGACCACTAAGACAGACCACTAAGACAGACCACTAAGGCAGACCACTAAGACAGACCACTAAGGCAGACCACTAAGACAGATCACTAAGACAGACCACTAAGGCAGACCACTAAGACAGACCACTAAGACAGACCACTAAGACAGACCACTAAGACAGACCACTAAGACAGACCACTAAGACAGACCACTAAGGCAGACCACTAAGACAGACCACTAAGACAGACCACTAAGAGGAAACTAACAGAACAAAAGACAAGAAACAAGAAACTCATGTTTCTGCTCACATTGGAGCATGTAGCCACCACCACAAGGCCCCCTTCCCCCTTCAGGAAGCCTGTCCCAATACGTTCATGTGCTCCTGCAGCATTGGTGTCTGTAGCAACTAGTTATGTTGGTGTCTGTAGCAACTAGTTATGTTGGTGTCTGTAGCAACTAGTTATGTTGGTGTCTGTAGCAACTAGTTATGTTGGTGTCTGTAGCAACTAGTTATGTTGGTGTCTGTAGCAACTAGTTATGTTGGTGTGTCTGTAGCAACTAGTTATGTTGGTGTGTAGCAACTAGTCATGTTGGTGTCTGTAGCAACTAGTTATGTTGGTGTCTGTAGCAACTAGTTTATGTTGGTGTCTGTAGCAACTAGTTATGTTGGTGTCTGTAGCAACTAGTTTATGTTGGTGTCTGTAGCAACTAGTTATGTTGGTGTCTGTAGCAACTAGTTATGTTGGTGTCTGTAGCAACTAGTTATGTTGGTGTCTGTAGCAACTAGTTATGTTGGTGTCTGTAGCAACTAGTTATGTTGGTGTCTGTAGCAACTAGTTATGTTGGTGTCTGTAGCAACTAGTTATGTTGGTGTCTGTAGCAACTAGTTATGTTGGTGTCTGTAGCAACTAGTTATGTTGGTGTCTGTAGCAACTAGTTATGTTGGTGTCTGTAGCAACTAGTTATGTTGGTGTCTGTAGCAACATAACTAGTTGCTACAGACACCAACAGCGTTATGTTGGTGTCTGTAGCAACTAGTTATGTTGGTGTCTGTAGCAACTAGTTATGTTGGTGTCTGTAGCAACTAGTTATGTTGGTGTCTGTAGATGTTCAACTAGTTATGTTTGGTGTCTGTAGCAACTAGTTTATGTTTGGTGTCTGTAGCTGTAAATGAACTAGTTATGTTGGTGTCTGTAGCAACTAGTTATGTTGGTGTCTGTAGCAACTAGTTATGTTGGTGTCTGTAGCAACTAGTTATGTTGGTGTCTGTAGCAACTAGTTATGTTGGTGTCTGTAGCAACTAGTTATGTTGGTGTCTGTAGCAACTAGTTATGTTGGTGTCTGTAGCAACTAGTTATGTTGGTGTCTGTAGCAACTAGTTATGTTGGTGTCTGTAGCAACTAGTTATGTTGGTGTCTGTAGCAACTAGTTTAACATAATGAAGCTGCCAGCCTCATGTACAACCTCACATTAATCACCTCTTCTGACAGTAGGTCCTATTCTTGTTTGTCTCCTCACAGACCCAAGGGAACTACACAGCGCGCAGATGTATGTATCCTATATATAAAATCCCAGCTTTTTCTGTCAGTACATAATGCTAAGGGATGCAACTTTGGTTGAAAGTTAGATATTAACTGTATTGTTTCCCTTATATGTGCTCTCCCGAAAATAGTAACACTTACCAAAGAAGAATGCGCAAATAACAGTGTGCACAAAAATATATTTATAGAATGTGTGATTCCGTATACACACATTGGGATCCTTGCTGCTGCTACGTAGTTCGTGTACTGTGGTGATGCACGGTGGTTTATTTTTTTAAATTCTTTTGAATAAGTAAAATTGCCGTTACGTATTGGTACTTTTGAGTTTAATTCCAGGCTTATGACTGGCTTTTACACTAGTATATATATATATAAAGTGTAAAAGCCAGTCATAAGACTGGAATTAAATTCAAAAGCACCAATACCTATATATATATATATGCCTGAGAGAGACCATCTGCTTTATGACAGAAACAGATGTGGTTATATGACAGCAATGATAGACAGAAAACTTTACAAGAGAACAGACAGTAAATCTATATCTCAATGAAAATGTCCATACAACTTCAAAGCTGACCTAGAAGCTTGAACAACAGCTGCAACATAAACATCATGGAAAATACGGTTAATGCTAAAAACTGAAGGTTAATGCTAAAAACTGACGTGTTCTCCACAGAATTCCCATCAGTCACAGCTGCCCTAAGGAGACACAAATACAAATTAAACAGCCTGGCAGAATCACTAAGGGAACCAGCTATAAATTCGTCACAGTTAAAGTACAGTGGCATCTTGCCTACTGCAAAATATATGGAAATAAGAAGGTAGACAGTTGATATATGTGTCCAATTGGCGAAGTAGTTAGAATGCTTTCCTTTCACAGAACAGTTCCAGGATCAAAGCCCTGTAGCATCACACCCCAGTCTACCCAGCTGTAAATGGGTACCTGATCCTCCATTTTAGTTAGGTAAGAAAAAGGCAACAAAGAAGGGAACCAGTCACCTCCACCTCACCAACAAAAAAGCTGGACCTAATATGGTGAAGTCTCTAACACTACACTCCCCAATTACTGCAATAGAACTACCTTGACATTTATAAAGTTGTCAAAGAAGGAGGAAGAACAAATAAAACACAGGATAACTAACAACAAAAAAAAATAAGATCAATCAAAAACAGCTCCAAAGAAAACTGGAACACCCAGGGTCAGACATAACAGAAGGATACAACTCTCTGCCATGAAGAGAGATCAAGTGATAATTTTCAGAATAAGAACCAGTCACTTCATACTCTGGTATCATCTGTTCAACAAATTAAAAATCTGACAGACAGACATATCTATGTGTGGAAGACGAGAAAACATAAAACATGCCCTCTAAGAATGTTGGCTCCATGACTGACAGCATGGCCTTCACCAATTCATCTGAGACAGAAACTGTACGGCAATTTTGAGAAGCCTGAGACAGACCGTCAAACTTATGAGAGAAATGGATGTGGTTAAATGACAGGAGCCTGAGACATATGGTTAACTTTATCATAGAAAAAGATTTTATGTAGAAACCTGAGACAACCTTATTGGGGAAATGGATGTGGTTATATGAGAGCGATGAGAGAAGCGTAAGACAGACAGCCAATTTTATGAGAGAAATATTTGCGAGTGATTAAAGAAACTTTATGAGAGAAATATATGTGAGTGATTAGAGAAACTTTATGAGAGAAATATATGTGAGTGATTAGAGAAACTTTATGAGAGAAATATATGTGAGTGATTAGAGAAAGTTTATGAGAGAAATATATGTGAGTGATTAGAGAAACTTTATGAGAGAAATATATGTGAGTGATTAGAGAAACTTTATGAGAGAAATATATGTGAGTGATTAGAGAAACTTTATGAGAGAAATATATGTGAGTGATTAGAGAAACTTTATGAGAGAAATATATGTGAGTGATTAGAGAAACTTTATGAGAGAAATATATGTGAGTGATTAGAGAAACTTTATGAGAGAAATATATACGGTTATAGGTGAGTGATGAGAGAAACCTAAGCCAAATCATCAAGTTTATGATATAAATATTTGCGAGTGATTAGAGAAACTTTATGAGAGAAATATATGTGAGTGATTAGAGAAACTTTATGAGAGAAATATGTGAGTGATTAGAGAAACTTTATGAGAGAAATATATGTGAGTGATTAGAGAAACTTTATGAGAGAAATATATGTGAGTGATTAGATAAACTTTATGAGAGAAATATATACGGTTATAGGTGAGTGATGAGAGAAAACTAAGCCAATTCATCAAGTTTATGATAGAAATATATGTGAGTGATTAGAGAACCTTTATGAGAGAAATATATGTGAGAGATTAGAGAAACTTTATGAGAGAAATATATGTGAGTGATTAGAGAAATCTTTATGAGAGAAATATATGTGAGTGATTAGAGAAACTTTATGACAGAAATATATGTGAGTGATTAGAGAAACTTTATGAGAGAAATATATGTGAGTGATTAGAGAAACTTTATGAGAGAAATATATGTGAGTGATTAGAGAAACTTTATGAGAGAAATATATGTGAGTGATTAGAGAAATCTTTATGAGAGAAATATATGTGAGTGATTAGAGAAACTTTATGACAAATATATGTGAGTGATTAGAGAAACTTTATGAGAGAAATATATGTGAGTGATTAGAGAAACTTTATGAGAGAAATATATTTGAGTGATTAGAGAAACTTTATGAGAGAAATATATGTGAGTGATTAGAGAAACTTTATGAGAGAAATATATACGGTTTTATGTGATTGATGAGAGAAGCCTAAGCCAAATCATCAAGTTTATGATAGAAATATATGTGGTTATATGAGAGTGATGAGAGAAATCTAAGACAAATCACCAACTTTGTGATAGAAATATATGTGGTTATATGAGAGTGATGAGAGAAACCTAAGATAAATCACCAACTTTATGACAGAAATATATGTGGTTATATGAGAGAAACCTAAGACAAATCATCAACTTTATGACAGAAATATATGTGGTTATATGAGAGTGATGAGAGAAATCTAAGACAAGTCACAGAAAGAAGAAAGTTATTGCTTGGCTCCCCAACAATAACGAACACTCTATTCTTCAACCTGGCATTGGCTGCTAAGGAGTGATGAGCTCAGCAACCCTCGTTAATCATCATCACCAGGCTTTTTTAAAATTTTAAATACTTGCTTAACATTTAAGGTGTGCCTTTATTAGAATGCTAGAATATTTGTAATTATTACATCTTCTAAACAACAATGATGTCTTAAGATGCAAATAATAGAAACTCTACTGTAAAAAGATTTTCACCCATATGTTACCAGTGACCAAAAGGGAAACAAAGAATAGTAACACAGTAGCCTACCATGCATGTCCTAAGAGGAAACTAAGGAGGGTTGGGCATGGTATTGGCAACCCAATCCTGTAGAAAACTGAAGCCATAAAAACTTCAACAAGTGCCAGTGGAACAAGAGTTAATAAGATGACACTGGCGATGGATAGAATACACACTGAGGCAACTAGGTCAGATGGCCGTCTGTTTAATCTTTCAAGGCTGAAGGCAAAAACAAAAATCAGAAGGGTCACTATAAGAGACTTGTTGTTCGCTGATGATGCTGCAGTCGTCACTCAAAGCCAACAGGAGCTTCAGAGCTTGATGAATCGCTTCACTAAAGCATGCAAGGATTTTGGCCTCACAATAAGTCTAAAGAAAACGAATGTGCTGAGTCAGGATGTGGATGCTGCACCAGTTATCACTATCGATAACTATGAATTGGGAGCCGCGGTAGCATAGTGGTTAGTGCACTGGCTTCCTAGCGCAGTGGTCTATGGTTCGATCCCCAGATAAGGCGGAACATTTTTAGGCCACAAACGGCTCCTGGGTCGACCCAGCCCCAAATGGGTACCAGAGCTACTCTGGGAAGGTTAAGGCGGCCGGCGTGATGCCGACCACATCACCCCTCGTGTGCCGACGGTCAAGATAATATGGGCCTAACACCATATTCCCAATATGCCTCAATGGGCATGTAACGGGTTCCTTTACCTTTTACTATGAATTGGCAGTGGTGTACCACTTCACATACCTAGGGTCTACCATAAATGACAAACTCTCACTGGATACAGAAATCGACAGCCGCATTGGCAAAGCTGCAGCTACCTTTGCCCGCCTCACATCGCGTGTTTGGGGAAACTCTAAACTCACAATGAAGACCAAAGCTGCGGTATATAAAGCCTGCGTCACCAGCACACTCCTATATGGCAGCGAGACCTGGACGACCTATGCTAAGCAAGAAAGAAGGCTCAATACCTTCCATTTGCGGTGTCTACGCCGCATCCTCGGCATTTTGTGGAAAGATAAAGTGACAAATGTCGAGGTGTTGTCACGTGCTGGCCTTCAAAGTATGTATACGCTTCTTAGACAGCGCAGACTTCGCTGGCTTAGCCATGTTCGCCGCATGGAAGATGGTCGCATCCCAAAAGATATCTTCTACGGACAATTAGCAGATGGCAAGAGAACAATTGGGCGACCACAGCTGAGGTTCAAAGATGTGTGCAAGAGAGATATGAGGGCACTGGACATGGATCCAGCAACATGGGAGGATGAAGCTGCCGATCGCACTAAGTGGCGATGCTATTTACGGCGCCACCTCAGATTGGGCGAAGAGAGGCTCACACAAGAAGCAGAGGTGAGGAGAAAACATCGAAAGGAGCACCAGGAAAATAAGCAGCTGAGGGCTGTCACCTCAGGGGCGCATTCCCATAGTCAGTTATGACTGAAGGGGCTATTATTATTATGAGGCAACTTGCTGATATAATTACAAGACCTCCCTTGTTCTGGAACCCTCAGCATGAAAGAAGCAGAGGTATACCAGAAAACATTGTGAAGACAACTAGAGATCGAAATGAAAATGATTCTATGCTCCTTAGGGGGGTGTGGGGAGGGGGTGAAGATGCCTAATAGTAATGTTTCAATCAAAAAGTGTAGGCCTGTAGGCCAAATTCAAAACAATAATAAATTACACCGTAGTTAACAGAGAGTAAAACTGAATTAAAAGAATCTTACTGTCATAATAAATTTAAATGTAAGGCCAACAAGTTGTTTGAATATGCCAAAAAGCAAATGAACATAAATCTGCCCCTATAATTAAAGCTCACTAGTGCTTTATGTAAATGGCCCCGTCTGGATACATTTTGAGCCAGGTTTTATACCACAGATACTAGGCTAGGCCTACTTAAGTTTGAGAACTTTATCATTAGCATTAACCTGGTCACATAGGCCTACAACCCACCCCCCTTCCCCCACCGGAACTATAGAAGTATATTCACTGGTTAATTAATTATTTGTTTCTCAATCAAGGCAGAGAGGGGGGGGGGGGGGGGGCGACGACACTGTAGCAGGTCTGGCTACTTTTGTTGATCAGCGAAAAAAAAAAAATAATACGGTTTAGAAAAGTGATTTTGACATAGCCTGTGGCAAATTATAGGCCTATTAAGAGAAATGTTATGTGATGTAAACTTATTTTGATAACTGGGTCTCCATGTAGGTTACTTCTGACAAAATACTGACTAATAATGAGTCAGTATCATGGTCTTGTCACAGTAAGTTGGTAAGACAGGAAATATCCAGGCTGGGCTATAGGCTACAGAATGACTGTTGGACCAGCCTGAATACATCGTCTAGTTTAAATTTAATGATTGTATGCCAAATATCATAAATAATCTACAATAGGCCTAATCCCGTCCGTGTATTTATGTGACTCCTTGTAAATGTGTAGGCCTACTTATCTCTGATCTTGAGTTAGGAAAGGCAAAGGCAGCGAACATGTCACCCCATTTCATAAAGCTCCGGACTCAGAATTGTTAGATCTCTTAACACTTCAGTTCTACGGGGATACCTTTACATTTTAAATGAATGGTCTAGTCAGCAAGTTGAAGACAATTTTTGAAACTCTTCTCTCTGTATTAAGTGGTAGGCCTAATCTTATAATCTACCAACAACGAAGTCACCTAGCCTACCTAACATTGGATAACAAAGCTCTACCTCTGAAGCCAACGCCAAGATTATAAAACTATTAATATAATTCAATGGATGGGTGTGGAAAAAAAATCGAAAAAAAGGTGATTCGTTTTACGAGGACAAAAGACAAAGAAAATAGCCAACGTTACGGCCACAAGACCTTCGTCAGGGAAAGGAAAGAAAGTGAAGGCTAGATAGGACACATAAGAACCTAAATAAATATAAAAATAAAACCTAGGTAATTCCCTTAAGGCATCGAAGTCCTAACACTTTTGCTGCCCGCAAAATGAAAAAAAAAATTCACAAGCACAGTGTAGGCTAATCAAGTATAATATATGTAGGCCAAAGTATAATATATGTAGGCCTAGGTCTATAAAAAATATCTACTTACATAAAATCTCTGTGGGTGTACATCACAAAGCTAGGTAGAACACGTATTAGAACTGGCGCTGTCATTCTGTTACTTTGATTTCTTCTACTGGAGTTGTCAATAGGCCTCCTCGAATTTTAAATTTCTATTGAGTAGAAGAAATGTACACTACACACCAGCTAATACATCAGATAACACCTACTGCCTCGAAACTCGACCGCTACGACCAGAAGGTGCTGCGAACTGGCGACTACAGCACGGGTGTGAGGATACTAATCTATCGGGCTGAGTTACGCAGCGGCCGCGTCAGTGGTACACTGCATAAACGACTTAATAATGGGTCACGTAAAACGACCTTTGATCTTCGACCTCTCACTTCGCGCTTGCCGAATCACTTGTGACCAAAATTACACACATGCGCATGGTACGTTACACACACAACACAGCCCTTGCCTGGATGGTCTATTTTTTTTTAACTGGTTTAATATAAACTCTTCCCTCGATCTCAGAATAACAATCAACAACAATTTTTTTAAACAAGGTTTTTAAAAAGGGGAAAGACAAACAAACTACTTTATATAAGACAACGAAAATGTTTTGGATATGGGAAACGAAGTAATTTAATTGAAAATCATGAGTTTAAATAAAAAATAAAAAAATCGGATAAGAGAAAGATTGTTCCAAAGCCAAGGCTCAAGAAGTGATCACAGAAGCGAACAAAGAGGTACGGGGTCGTCCACATATTCATTCATCATTCATAACCCTCCACTCCCAAAGGAGCATAGGCCTTCAACAAACACATGCCAAGTCCTCCTGTCACGTGCCATCATCTCAAGTTCTTTCCATGTTCTCCTCATCATTTTCACCTCTGTTTCCAACTCTCTTCTCCATGTACTTCTTGGTCTTCCTCTGCCTCTCTTGCCCTGGAGGTTCCAGAACAAGGACTGCCTTGTAATGCTATCAACAGGTTTCCTCAGTGTGTGTCCTATCCATCGCCATCGTCTTCTTCTCATTTCTTGTTCCACTGGCACTTGTCTAGTTCTTGTCATCAGTTCCACGTTGGTAACCTTGTCATACCATTTTAATCCCTCTATTCTACGCAAGCACCCATTTATGAAAGTCTGTAGCTTTTTGGTTGTTGTCTTTGTTGTTCTCCATGTCTCTGAGCCATACAATAGGACTGACTTCACATTTGAGTTCGTCCACATATGACGTCACGCAATTTTCGCTATTGTTCCCCCCCCCCCCCCCCTTTTTGGTCACATTGGTCATAAAAACTCAGACGCCCTCTTATATGACGTCACAAATCTCTCTCTCCCCCCCCCCCCCCCCATTGGTCCCCATAAAAACTCAGACGCCCTCTTAATAAATGACGTCCACAATCAAGATGAGAACTCTCTGAACAAAGAATAATAATAATCTCTAACCTCCCCCCCCCCCCCCCCCCCAGTGTTGCCTATTATGCAGTCCCCCCCATCTAAACGTTGCTATGTAAGTGGGACCGAAGGACGCTGCAAGAGAGACGAATGTAGTCAGCAACTCATAGCTGACTGCTTGCGTCCCCCGCCTTTTTTTGTTGTCCTACTAAAAAGAAAAATGTTATCTAATGTTTTTTTTTTGTTTTGTTTTTTATAATTGATGGGTTATAATTAGGATATACTGTTTTCAATTCCAAATAATATGAACAACTGCCGATATGAGAAAGTGGCATCACATTTATCAAATCATTGTAAATAGGGACAATCACAATTGTGCTTATATGTTAAATAAATAAAAAATTATAAAAAACAAACAAAATCAAGAAGAAACTCTGAACAAGAATAATATTAACGTGGATGGGTGTAAAGGTCTGGTGGTTCCAGTTATATAACTGACTTTAACAGATATTTAATTGACTTTCATCTGTTAAAAGTCATATGCATTGTTAAGCAAGCATCAGACCTTGACATTCCCAGCCACTATATATTAACAAGAGTTCGTGTTAAATAGTGTTTGACTATATTATGCAGTCCCATAGGTCTGTCTATTCTTAACACCTCTTCTATATTTATA
Source organism: Oreohelix idahoensis (assembly GCA_024509875.1). Taxonomy (NCBI): domain Eukaryota; kingdom Metazoa; phylum Mollusca; class Gastropoda; order Stylommatophora; family Oreohelicidae; genus Oreohelix; species Oreohelix idahoensis. The sequence goes on from JAMPIV010011942.1 coordinate 156,705, forward strand.
GGTTAATCTAAACGTTGCTATGTAAGTGGGACCGAAGACGCAGCAAGAGAGACGAATGTAGTCAGCAACTCATAGCTTGACTGCTTGCGTCAGGGTCAGCGAACCAGAGCTGACCAAGACCCTAGTCCACCTCCAAGTGGTGGTCCTGGAAACAGGCTGGGCCGAGAGAGTAAGAATCGAAGAGGAAGAAGCACACCCAGTCAGGAATGAAAATTGAAGACCATGCTGAAATCGGATGTGTAGGGCCGAAAGAAGGCGCAAATATCGAAGCTTTGCTGAAAGAAGCAGCAAGCAGACGACGAAGAAGAAGGAGAAGAAGAAGACATGTCTGGCCGAAGAAGAAGAAGAAGAAGAAGAAGAAGAAGAAGGAGAAGAAGAAGAAGAAGAAGAAGAAGAAGAAGAAGAAGAAGAAGAAGAAGAAGAAGAAGAAGAAGAAGAAGAAGAAGGAGAAGAAGAAGAAGAAGAAGAAGAAGAAGAAGAAGAAGAAGAAGAAGAAGAAGAAGAAGAAGAAGAAGAAGAAGAAGAAACGTTGCTAAGTGTATTTTAAAACATGGCTTATTTTGGTTTAATTTTTTTAATTTAAACAATTTTTAAAAAATTAATTAAATATAAAGTAAACACACCAGTAACTTCAGTTCTTACTTATATAAAGTTTCATAACTTGAGAGAAAATCCACAAAAAGTCAAAGCTTTAAAAACTCAAGCTGTTACCAGAAGAAGAAGAAGAAGAAGGATGAATGATTTATCCAGAAGAAGAAGAAGAAGGGAGAAGAAAAGAAGAAGACGAAAAGAAGAAGAAGAAGAAGAAAGAAGAAGAAGAAGGAGAAGGCGTCAAAGGAAAGATGCTCCTCAATTGAACCAACTAAAAATTCACTTGGTTCCAGATCAAGATTATTCTAAAAACAAATCTAAAATTAAAAACAAATTAAAACAGTTAAAGGTTTTAACAATTATCCGATATGAATTTGGTTTGGTTTTTTAGCCCCGCACTTGAAAACCGGTGTATTTTCTGTGCAAGGGATAAGAAGGTTCAACAGAATAAGAAGAAGAAGACCCCATGTGGGTTTATAATTTGGGTATATAGTGTCATCTTTCCAGAAGAAGTTAGAAGAAGAAGGAGAAGAAGATGAAGAAGAGAAGCTCGTGAGAAGAGAAGAAGAATGAAGAAGTCCGGGAAGAAGAAGGAAGAAAGGACGAAGAAGGAGAAGAAGAGAAGAAGAAGATGAAGAAGAAAGAAGAAGAAGAGAAGACGAAGAGAAGAAGAAGAAGGAGGAAGAAGAGAAGAAGAAGGAGAAAGAAGAAGGAGAGAGGATCTGAAGAAGAAGACAAGCTGTGGCAATGTTATCCTTGTCATTCTAATTTGCTCTAGTTGTTATATGTTGGTTCTTGTTCTGGTAATTTGAAATTTAATTATGTTTTGGTAGCTCCCTGGGTAGGTCAACTTTCAGTACAGTTTCCAGTGACAGTGATGTCGAGTTTTGGGTTCTCAAGTATTCCATTAGTGATTTTCTGTGCTGTTCGTATTTTTTGCATGTTAACACATAATGTACTATGGTGTTTTTCTCCAGACATGTTGCACAGTAGGGTTCCTCCACCATGAAACCTGTTCCTAGTTGAAGTCTAATTAGTTTTCTGTTGCATGGTATTTTTGGTTCTCTAGATATTTGACATGTCCGGGTTGGATCTTTTAGCAGTTTATATGCGTGTCTGCCTTTCTTTCCAGTTTTGTGTACATTCCTTTGTTATAATATTTCTAATTATACTTTTAATCTCTGTTGTGCCTAAACCTGAGTTTATGTGGTTTGGGCTGCTTCTTCCTGTTTTTGCTAATAATAATGAGCAGCCCCTATTATTTAGGTGTGTACTAAGTTGCAACACTTCTTCTGCTATGTCTGAACGGCTACATTCGTGTGGGTTTCTTAGTGCTTGAAGAGCTGGCAGTGAGTCAGTTAGGATTGTTAGCTTTTTGGTGGGCTTGTCAGTAATTATTTCAAGTGCTTTTGCTATTGCCACCATTTCTGCAGTGAATATTGATGCGTTTTCGGTTAAACTAAAACTTTTCTTCAGCTTCCAGGCTGGTATGTGTATTCCTATTCCAAGTTCTTCATTTTCTATGTTAGATCCATCAGTGTACACTTTCAAGCTACCCTTAGTTATCTCTTCTATATATTCTCTGGCTATGATTTTAATGTCGTTTTTTCCTGCTTTTTTTATATTATATCTGAAATATTAGAGCCAATATTTGGTTTCTTGAGCTCTCAAGGAGGAATCACTGGTGTGTATTTATTACTACATTTGATTGCATTTGCTATAATACTGTGTTCTTCTATTTCTCCCATGCACTTCCATCCTATTGGGTATCTTGTGGGTTCCAGAGGGGTATCCCAAGTCAGGGGGAAATTCTTAACAAACATTGCATGGGCTGGGTGGTTTTTGTCGATTAGGCCTTAGCCCATGTAATTCAGTCTAAGTTCTTTTCTTCTTAGCTTGAGGGGTATTATTCCTAGTGCTACCTCTAGTGCTTCAAGTGATGTTGATCTTGAGGATCCAGCTGTTGTACATAGTGCCTGCTGCTGTATTTTGTCCAATTTTTTCTTATTGCTGTGAGCTGCAGAGTCATATACTATGCTTGCATAGTTCATTTTCCCCCTTACAAATGACCTGTAGAACATGAGAAGTGAATTGATGCTTGCTCCCCATCCACTGCCTTTTAGGTGTCTCATTATATTAGTGAGTCCTCTGCAGCTCTCAACCAGCTTGTCTAAATGTTTTTTCCAGTTTAGTTGTTGATCTAAAGTAATGCCTAAATATTTGGTTGTTTCTACTGTTTTAATTTTGTGCCCTTGGATTTTTATGTCAATTGTTTTATTTTTTTTTATAAATCTACCTCTACTGAAAATCATTCTGATTGTCTTTTTAGCGTTTAGTTGGAAGCCCCACTTAGCCATCCATTCTGCGATCTTGTTAATTTGGGCTTGCAGATCTGTATATAATCTGGAAATGATTTTCCCCGTCCTCCAAATAGCTGCATTATCTGCAAATTGTGACAGATTGTTTCTTCTGTTGCTGAATTCCTCTCCTAAGTCATTAACCACAATAGAAAATAGGGAAGGAGATAATACTGAGCCTTGAGGGATGCCGTTCTGTTGCTCGTATAGCTCTGATTTGTCATTATTTACTTGTTCTGTAAAGTATCTGTCCTCCAAGAAGTTTTCTATGCAGTTGTATATGTTTCCTGCTATTCCTATCTTGTTAATCTTATATAACACACCTTCTCTCCAGCATTCATCATATGCCCTTGCTACATCTAAGAATACGGCTACTGTTTTTGCATTTCTTTTAAATCCTGATATTACCTCATGTTCTAGTCTGATAAGCTGGTCCATGGTGCTTCTGTTTTCCCCAAACCCATCCGATATGTAGCCGTGTGATGTGTTTGTTATGTGTTGGTGTGTAGAGATTTACCCATCAGGTGTATTTGATAGTGTTGTGTTTTCATACAGAACGATTCCGTTCCAATAGCTTTTAGCTACATCCTGATGTTGACATAGTATGCGCAGAACATGGCGTCAGTAATCGGACTTCCGACCTTCTGAACGTGGATTCCAGTTCAGTCAAGCGACGTGTATATTGCAGAAACCAGTTGATGTGTAAATAAGGTGGATTATTACTTCGAACCCTTTCTAGTTCTAGTTCATTACAAAACATAACATAACATTTGGCGACGAGGAGTTTCGTACCTACGACGAACAAAGTGTGTTTTACAACCCGGTAAGTAGGCACTTACAAAAAAAAAAACACGTGTGAACCGGTCTTTTGTCACGTTTTTGGACTATACACATTTATCGATTTCGCTGTCCTTTCACCACATTTGATGCGATGGCAGCTCAAGAATCAGAAATGGCTGTGATTCTAAAATTGCTCATTGAGCAGAAAAGAACAAAGAACAGAACGAAATAAGAGAACAACAAAGAACAGAACAGAACGAAATAAGAGAACAGCAAAGGCAAATCATGCAGCTTTTATTGAATCAGCAAACAGCTAGTTCTTTGTCTCCGAGCAAGTACCTCCTCACAGGTCCTAAATCAACATATTCCTGCGTTCCCAGAATTTACGCTTGAGAAGGATAACTGAGACATATATTTAGAGAGACTGACGCACCATTTTGATGCACATGGGTTGACTGATACCAAGATGAAATGCCATTTTTTTCTATCTTGGATAGGAACATCCTTATATCAACTGGCACAAAAGTTGTTCGGAACAGACAACTTGTCTATGTTCTCATACGATGAGCTCACTGCTAAATTCTCCACACATTTTAAGCAACACACTCATCTCATTGTAGCCCGACACAAATGTTGGCAATCAAGGAAGAAGTCTGACCAAACATACTCACAGTGGATTGCAGAATTACGAGGCCTAGCAACTGTTTGCACCTCATGAATTTATACGCAGAGCGGCTTTATCTGAAGAAAATCCATCTCTGGAGAAGATTTCACAAGTAGCAGCATTATATGAACTACAAGTTCTGCCAATGAAACCCTCAGAGGAGATGACCCAATTCAGACAGACATTCATGTAATGAAGCCTCAGTATAAAAATACAAGGTCGCGGTCACTCACTTGTTCTGCTACATCACAGATCAGACCGAAAGAGACTTTAGATACCAATAAAATGAAGTCATGTCCAGCGTGTTACATTAAGCATGAAAGATCACAGTGTAGACACAGGCAATCTACTTGCAATGTTTGTGGAAAACTGTGCCACTTATCCTCAGTATGTAACTCAAGGAGTACAGTACGTTCCGCCTACAGCAGCTCAAGACGTAGTTCCAGCAAAGAAAAATTGTCAAAGAAAACAAATGACAGATCAAGTACCGATGTCAACTTGATTGATATCGAAGAACACAAGGACAAGTTTCTCATTAATGTCTTAGTCAATAACAAACCTGTAAAATTTCTCTTCGACGCAGGTTGCTCATGCACCTTGGTCGGTTTGAAGGGATTTGCTGATATCGGATCACCACGCCTAAAACCACCTGATTCTCGACTTAAAGCTTATGGAGCTGTTAACGTCCCAATCAAAGGGTGCACAAATGTTGAGGTCAAGTTGGGTGACAAAGTATGCACTCTAAGACTAGTTGTCGCAGATACACCTCATGGTGCTAATCTTTTCGAAATACCATGGTTCAATGCTTTTGGACTTATAATAACAGAATTTTCACCTAATGTTTTCACAATACCACGTCCAGTACCCTTTGCACAAAAGGACGCATCAAAGCAAGAAAATTAAAAAGGAATAAACGAAAAACTTTTCTTCCTCCAGTAAAAAAAAGTTCCTCCAGAAGTCATTAATATGGTTGAACCCTTTTCTTCCGTCGGAGTACCCCCTATCCATCGCAGAAATTCAAGATCTTTAAAAGAACTTTTGCAGCAAATTTCACTCCATTTTCTAGTCCAAAGCTTAGGAAGAAGCTTTTCAAGCTCTTAAAACAGCTATTATAAATGCAACAAAGCTGGTTCACTTCAATCAAAATCTTCTGATAATCCTTGCAACAGATGCATCATCGTACGGCATAGGAGCTGTTTTGTCGCACAGATACCAAGATGGATCAGAAAAACCTATTGCATTTGCTTCAAAGACGATGACTCAAGCTGAAAGAAACTACAGTCAAATTAAAAAAGAAGGACCGTTTTATTTTCGGTGTGAAGAAATTTCACCAATACCTCTACGGACTCTCAAGGTCTTTTGAACGTCAGACAAATCCCAAACCCTTGTTGGCGATATTTTCTCCAGATCACAAGTTACCAGTACTAACTATGTAACGCTTACAGCTGCTGCTGAGGAAAGAAAAGCTGCTGCAGAGGAGAAAAAAGCTGCTGCAGAGCAAAAAAGACTAGACAGAGAAGCTGAAGCTGCTGCTGAAAATAAAAGAGTAGAAGCTGAACTAAAGAAATTGCAGATGCAGGTGGGGGAAAGGAGATTTGAGGCAGAGCAAAAAAGACTAGACAGAGAAGCTGCTGCTGCTGCTGAGAAAAAAAGACTAGACAGAGAAGCTGCTGCTGCTGCTGAACAAAAAAGACTAGACAGAGAAGCTGCTGCTGAACAAAAAAGATTAGAAGCTGAAGAAAAAAAAGCAATAAGAGAACATGAATTTGAGTTAGAGAAATTAAGATTGACAAGTATGAGTAATGTTAATCAGGCATCTAGTGGTAATGGTAAACCCTTTACTTACAAGGTCAAGGTACCAGCGTTCAACTCTGCCAATGATGACATAACATTCTGGCTTGATAGATTTGAACGTGCTTGTCGAGCTCATAATGTGGATAAATCACAGTACGTGAATCAGTTGTCTGAAAATCTAAAAGGGGATTCTCTGACTAAGTTATGTTTGGTTGAAGAGGCCGACAAGGATAATTATGATGCTATTAGGGCAGCCTTGATAAAGAGATACCAATTGTCAGAGGAAGGTTATCGCCTTTTGTTTTAAACAATGAAACCTGAGGTAGGGGTAGAATTCTCAGAATTCATTGCAAAAGCACGACTTACACTTTCACGATGGATTGAATTATCCAAAACACAGAAAACATTTGAGGCTCTTACGGATTTATTACTCAGAGACAAGATCATGTCTTCAGTGAATAAACCATTCCTAGAATTCTTACATGAGCGTAAACCTAGTACATTAAAACAAATGGAAGAATATTGTGACCAATATGCCACGGCACACCCTGATGTGATTCTTAGCAACACTAACATTAAAGAAAGTATGCCAGTTGCTTCTGCAAGAGAATACAATCATAATTATTCACACAAATCTCAAGGAGCTCAAGATAAATCTCAAAAAAGGTTAATTGGAATGGTTATCAAAGCCAAGGTAACCACTCAAATCAAGGTTCTTCTTTGAAGAACTGGAATCGGGCTGACAGTCCTAGATACAGGGGTGCCCATAATTACAGAAATTTCCGCAAAGGGAGTCACTATAGGAACCCAAGTTTTCCTTCATGGAAGCAACAAAACCAACATTACAGGGATACTCATTATAATGAACATGATGATTATGATCATGAATATTATGATCCTAACCCAAACAGGGGTTATAACAGAGGAAATAATAACTATAGAGGTTATAATAATCGAGGTAGATCACAATACAGAAAACATAAATCTCATTACCAGGCTAACTCTGCACAGCAAGAGTTTCATTTAGCCGGTAATCAAAATAATGATAAGAAAAACTCTAATAATGTAGGATGTTCTGCTTTTGACTTTGGTAGAGCATCTCAGTGCTCCCAATGCAAAACATTATTCGATCCAAACACAGTTTCCACTTTAAGCTGTGGTCATCCTCTCCCCGCTCTTCCTGTGTCAGTCGCGCATGATGGAAAAGGTGCTCTTGTCTTCAATAGAGGTCTAGTAGATGGTACTCCGGTATCAATCCTTTTCGATTCGGGATGCACCACCATTGGATTGAGGCAGTCACTCGTAGATCCTACGCGAGCCACGGGAAAAGTAATCAAATGCGTAACATTTGGTGGAACATTGGAGAAGTACTTCACTGCCATTATCAATATTGCTACTCTTTTCTTTACAGGAGATGTGCAGGCATGTCTCCTGCCGAATCCGATCACTGATCTTATCATCGGTCGCATTCATGGAGTGAAAGAATGTACTCCGCAACAAATTGCTGATTGGGAAAATAACAATATGCAAACGCTAATGCAGTAGTCACTAGGGCTCAAGCTCTTAACATGCCGCAATCTTCGCCTTCTGAAGATAATGATGCGCAGATCCAAGATGATCCCTTGGAGATTTCCCATGACTCCTTTATAAAACAGCAGAAAGATGATCCTACTCTAAAGAAATTCTTTACTCTGGCAACAAAAGGTGATCCGAATAAAGACACAAATCATAAATCTTGGATTACGATGAAGAATGGCGTACTTGTGCGTATGGTACAAGACTCCGCTAAGTCCGCTCATTCTCAAATTCTAGTGCCCAAAAATATGAGAGTGAAAATCTTACAGCACACTCATGATTCTCAGTGTGCTGGGCATATGGGTTTTTCCCGTACTAAATCTAGAGTTCTGGCGTCTTTCTTTTGGCCTTTTGTGAACAAGGACATACGAATCTATTGTCGATCTTGTAAGGTATGTCAAGAAGTTAAATCCAAAGGTCCACGCCATGCTGCACCTATTCAGGCTGCAGATATTCCAATTCCACCATTTCAAAAGATGGCGATAGACATTATCGGTCCATTTAAGACAAAGTCTGCTAGAGGACACCAATTTATCTTGACGTGTGTTGATATGTGCACACGTTGGCCAGAGGCTATTCCTCTGAAGAGCATAACTACTGCTGATGTTGCAGATGTGTGACGGGTCGGATCTGTTGTGTGTGGTTGCTGCGGTTCCTTCGTTCTTCTATGATTGATTGAAGAGTAGTTAATGTTTGTATTTGATGGTTAGCTCTGACCATCAGAACATCCCTTCGACGTTCTGATTTGCATATTATGTATTAGTTGATTTCCCTTGTGGGAGAGCTATCGTGCTGAAAAAGGTAAACACTAACAACTGATGAACCGAACCCGAAACTTAAGTAAAAGATCAAGCCTTCTGTTCTGAGTCCACATGTATTGGTGTTCACATAAAACGAGATTCGACATTCACAAAACATCATGTACAGTTCAGCTTAACAATGAATTCCAAATAATATCAGTAAGTATCCGTCCGTGTCAAAACAATATGTCAGATGAACATCATGGCTATGTACGTGCGCTGTTATGGTCAACAGCCAGAAATGAGCGCATGAGTTCTTGACAGCTACAATTTGAATCATAATACAATTGTCCTTCCATCATTTAATTTAATTCATTAATCTCATACTTAGATTAATATCCGAACTGACCCTGAGTTCTACATTGATTCATATATATATATAGGCTATATACTAAGCCTTTCCTTGGAAGAGATACAAGACACGACTTCTTGGCTTGACGGATAGCGTAACAAGGGCCATGTAACCAAGTCACCCAGTGTGACCTTCCCAACGCGAATGCGTCATAATCCCCGCATATATTTCGCGTTCAGTATACCGTAAAATATCGACATATTCTATTAATGTAAATGACCCCTAAACGTTGCGCACGGCTAAACCCTAGCAGACGCCGTCATTTAAAATAACACCGTAACAGGGGAAAAAAAAATCTATTAGATAGTTTTTTTTTTTTTTTTGGAATAATATTAATCAAATTATCAAAAATTTAACAAAACCCGACGTATGGCCTACGATGTTCTATCTAGAACAGTGTCGCGGTCATGTCAGTAATATCTTATAATAAAATCAACGTCATATCATACATATAACTTATATTAAATAAAGAAATGTCACTGTCACTAATTAATTAACTAATTAATTTGATGTATGTATTGACTAACTAATGTGAGGTGTTATTAAAATTATTCTAACTAAATAAAATTAAAATAATTAATTATAATATGTACGTATGGTACTAACTAATTAATATCTAATTGAAGAAAATGAGAAATAGTATAAGAGAGAAAAGAAATAAAAATTGAGAAGTACGGACAATTAAAACTAAATATTAAAGTATACATTAAATTAAAATGCGTGTGAAAATGAAGAGTAAGGATAGATACCTAATTAAATTGACACAATCAGAAAGTAAAGAACAGAAAAAATTCATACATTTTAACTATACATATGAAATATCATACTCTAATATCTATCACCTTAATAATTACACTATTTAAGAGGTTTAATTGGTGTGATATTATTTTGTTTCATCTTTTCTTAGTATATTTTATTTTTTTATTTCATCACACTTTAACTTTATTTTATTATCTATTTATTTAATAACTAGCAAATTTAACAATATCGGACATGAAGATCCAATCGTTGTTATATCCTATTGACTTGTATGAAAGTTCATTAAGACACAAGGTTCATATTATCGAATTATGAGATGATTATCCAATCATCGTTAGTTCCTTTATTAAAACTTTGACCGTAAATTGAATAAGTCATCACTGTATCTGTCCCGTCTACATCAGAGATTGTTCCTTTTTACCAGTTTGCAATCGAAATGAGTGATACGCAAAGTCCAAGTGAAGTCCAAATTTTTCAAACGATCCGTAAAACTTGATATCTTGATCACAATAGTTTATTTCGAAATGTCCTTATTTAAGTAGGAAGTCCAACTGAAGTGTTGTATATTCTGACGTGGCATTAATACCGTTCATTGCAAATGTAATGCTTGATTAGTCAGAAAATTTTCTTGAAATAGTAATATTCATTCAGAATCCGTAGGATGTCTGGACAACGTATCGGCCATGACGTTCTCGGTTCCTGGTATCGACTGTATTTCGAAATCGTATGGTTGCAACGCAATAGCAAATCGTGCAAGCTTTGGACTTTTATGGTTTGAACGACGTAATGCTGCCACAGATTTCTGATCAGTCTGGATCAGAAATGGAGATCCGAGCAAAAATTTTTCTAGTTTGGTAATTGCCCAGATTACGGCGAGCAATTCTCGGTCTACAGTCGAATATTTAGTCTCCGGCGGTTTCAGCTTTCGTGAGATATATAGTACAGGATGAAGGACATCATCATGATATTGGAGTAGACAAGCCCCGAGTCCGTAATTACTCGCATCTGTACGTATAATAAACTTTTTAGAAGCATCTGATAATTTTAAAACAGGTGAGCATGAGAAAATTTTCAAGATAGTGCGAAAAGTTTTGTCACATTCGTCTGTCCAATTTATCCTTAATGGCATGTTCTTCTTTAGTAACGATGACAAGACAGCCGTGATGGATGATAAGTGAGGTACAAATCTGCTATAGTATTGGATTAACCCTAACAGACTCCTAACCTGTTTCTTCGTTTGAGGAACAGATAAATTTAATATTTTAGAAACCGTACTGGGAATTGTTTGGATACGTCCTGATCCAATAATGTGCCCCAGGAATGTTATCTCATTACACGCTATTTAAATTTTAGTTGGTTTAGCGGTTAAATGGTTATCCCGCAATATTTCCAAAACCGATTTAAGACCCAAAAAATGTTCCTCAAATGATGAACTAAACAAACATATGTCGTCAATGTAGGTAATTATATCTGATCTACCTGTTAAAATTTTTCGCATCATGCGAATAAAGGTAGCTGGAGCATTCATTAGCCCAAAAGGCATCACGTTCCACTGGTAAAGACCTTGTGGGGTTGAGAATGCTGTGTAGTATTTTGCTCTTTCGGTTAGTGGAATCTGCCAATAACCTTTGGTTAAGTCAATTTTAGTGAAAAGTGTAGCATTGGATAGACGAGGAAGTAAATCGTCAAGGATAGGATGTGGTTCGCTATCAGGTACTGTCTGCGCATTAAGTTTCCTATAGTCAACACATAAACGTATGTTGTTGTCCTTTTTCCGGACAATGACTAAAGGAGAAGAAAATGGAGATGTACTAGTCTCAATAATACCTAATGATATCATCTGTTCGAGTTCCTGAGATGTCTTACTCAGAAAATGTAGAGGTACAGAATAAGGATGAACACGAATTGGTGTATCATCGTTAAGAATGATATCGTGACTAATTACAGATGTGCAACCCGGTACATCCGTTAACACATCTGGGAAAGATTGTAGAAGATCAGCAATGCGTTGATGCTGTTGCGGTGTAACCGTAGAAGAAATGGTCACATCACGCCAAGATTCAGTAGATTGGACAATAAGTACAGGTAAAGGCATCTGCACTTCAGGAAAAGAAGATTCTTCCTCCTGTATAACAGATAAATTAGAATAATGACAAGTAGATACCGTATTGTCATCTAGTTCATGAAAAATTGACTGTAAGTGTATAGGACGTGTATGAAATTGCTTGAGCATATTAATATGGAATATCTTTCTGTGTCCCTTGATATCTAAGACGTAATCAACGTCTGAAATTTTATCAGTAACCTTATAAGGACCAGTCCATGAGATCAATAACTTATTGTTATTGTGAGGGAGTAATACATAAGCCTCATCGCCTGGGAATAATTGGCGTAATCGTCTAGATCGATTTTGTATAGATCGAGCCTTAGCTTTTGCAGCCTCAGAAGAAGCTGTTGCCAATTGGCAAGACTCAATAATATTATTCCGAAGATTAATCACATACTCATAAGATGACTGAGTGTCCTGAGTCATCTCTGTATCAATTAATAACTCTTTTATCAGTCCCATAGGACCTCTCGGAGGGGCACCAAAAACTAACTCAAAGGGAGAGAAGCCAGTTTGTTCATGTGGCACCTCTCGGTAAGCAAACAGGACAGCTGGGAGTGCTCTGTCCCAGTCCTGAGGGTGTTTAACAGTAACCTTATGTAAAAGTTGTTTAAGTGTACGGTTAAGTCTTTCAACTGCACCGTTACTCATGGGATGATAAATGCTACTCAAATTCCTATCAATGTTCCAGGTTTTCATTACTTCCTTCATGGTATCGGATATAAACTGCGATCCATGGTCAGATAATAATTTTCTAGGAAACCCTATTCTAGAAAAAATTAGATGTAGTGCATCAGCTACATCTGTGGTAGTGGTGGTCTTCAATGGAATGGCTTCTGGCCATCGTGTGCATAAATCAATGCACGTGAGAACAAATCTATGTCCTCTCGCAGATGGTAGAAGTGGACCAATTATATCTATGGCCATCTTGTCAAAAGGTCGTACTGAGATATCGCAAGCCTGAATAGGCGCCGTGTGAAAAGCTCCCCGTGCTTTCACTTCCTGGCACGTAGTACAGGAACGTACATATTGCGAAATATCCCGTGACACTCCTGGCCAAAAGAATGAAGACAATACTCGAGATCTTGTTCGAGTATATCCCATATGTCCTGCACACTGCGAATCATGCGCGTGTTGAAGAATGTACCGTCTAAAAGCAGCCGGTACCATCACTTGTTGTTTTACCTGTGATTTATCACTAAAACATCTAATCAGTATATCATTTTTAATAATAAACCAATGTTTGTTCTTATTACTTGAAGTTAAATTATCAAACTTATTAACTAGGTTAAAAAATTTATTTAAAGATTTGTCATTTTTTTTTGTATGTTTGCAAATGATTCCCTGTCAATAGGTGAATTGACCTCAATATTCTCCTGTTTCTCTGCATCGATCTTATTATCATTGACACTCTCCATGAGCTTAGTCTGAACTCTAGTCGTCACGGCGTTTCCAGTGCATAGATTGTGTTTTTCCCATTCAATAATATCTTCTGGTGAACAATCCTTGCTGCCGTGTATGCGACCCACCATAAGATCAGCAATTGGCTTTTTCAGCATGCATACCTTCACGTTCCCTGTAAAAAAAGGTGTTTTAACATGGATAATAGCTGTGGGGTAAAACTCAATAGTTCCCCCAAAAGTCATGCAACGGACATATTCCCCCGTTGCACAGCTAGGATGTACCAGCGACTGTCGCACTCCAATGGTTGTGGACCCCGAATCTCTCAATACAGAAACTATGGAACCGTTAACTATCCCTCTGTTAAAAATCAGAGAGCCTGTTCCATCATTGGCTGCAAGACCTATCTCTGGTGGAATGTGTCCGCAGTTTAGCACTGTCTCCTTTGCCTTCTGAAAAATAAGATTGCATTGTGGGCAACTATTCGCCACGTTATAATTTATAGCAAAACATGCAGCAGAAGAATGTATAGTATTATCGTTAGGTGGAACCTGAACCTTAGGGGTGATATCTTTTGTAACTGCTGCCCCGGTATTATGGTTATAATGTGACGATCCATGAGAATGAGAACGATTACGAGAATAATTAGTTGAATTATCCCTTTGTCCTCTATTGTAATTGTTATCTCGATGTCTCGAGTTATAATTATCGCTATTCTTCCAATTGTTACCATTCTTATATTGATATGACCGATTATAACTTGAGTTACGTGGATTACTGTTATATCTGGACTGAGGTGAATAATTTCTGTTTTGAGGTCTTCCTCTATTAAAATTATTGTTAAAGTTATTATGTCCCTTATGAAAATTAATGTCATAGTTTCCCTTGAACCTACCTCTGTCCACACTGTGTGTTCTTGGTTTGTTATTATTATGATATGCCATATTGGAGGCTACAGGAAGAGGTTCTTTTATCAATGATCCAGAAATGTTAGCATTCGGATGAGCAGTGCAGTAATTTAACGAAATTTTTTCTAACTCATCAATAGTTTCTGGTTTCCGTTCTTGCAGATAAGCAAAGAATGGTGGGCTGACAGAAGACAATACCTTATCCCTCAATAACAAATCGACTAACTTGTCGTAAGATTTGTTGACACCTGCCAGTTCAACCCATCTGTTAAAAGTATTGCGTATGTTAGCAATAAAACCTGTAAAATCTCTATTATTGTCTGGCAATAAACTTTTAAAACGTAATCTACATGCCTCTTCGTTCAAGTGGAAACGACGTAATAACAACGTCTTAATGGCCTCATAGTCTGTTGCTAATGTTGGATCAATATTTTGTGCTGCATTTGCAGGTTCGCCATCCAGAAATTCCTTAAGTTTAAGTGCCCATGCAGTTTTGTCAAGGTTATTGACCTTACATATATCCTCAAAGCGCGCCAGCCATGATGATAAATCGTCGACGTGTAATTTGAATGGTGGTAGCTTAAAGTAATAATTTCCCTTAAGTCGGTTGGATGAAGATCCAGATTGAGCATTATCATTTTGGCTAGCTGCAGCACCCTGCGAATTAAGTTTTGCTGTTTCCAATTTAAGCCGTTGCAATTCCATTTCTTGCTGCAATATGATTTCCTGTCGTTTCAATTTATTCTCTTCTTCAATCCGTAGGATTTCATCTCTTGCTACCTTTCTTTCTTCTTCTTGTCTTAATGTTTCCTTCTTTTCCGCCTCTTTTCTTTCAAGTTCTTCCATCTCTGCCTTAGCAATAGCTTTCTTTTCAGCCTCTTTTCTTTCAAGTTCTTCCATATCTGCCTTATATTTTGCAAGTTGTTGTTCCGCAAATTCCAGGAGTGCATCTCCCTTTTTGTTACAATCTTTTCCAATTTTAATGAAATGATCCAAGGTAAGCATTCTTGAAGTTGAATTATTTAAGTATTCAATTACTTATGTATAGTAATCACCAATAAAGTATATGTAGATATTTGTAATTACTCAATGTATGAATAATTAATATAAGAAATTGCAGTATTCATGTACTGTTATTTTTAAGCTCCACAAATCTATAATATTTTGTAAAAATAAATATTATATATACCCACTAATATCTATCATAAATAGTTATGATAGTTAGTTATATAAGGTGCTGAAATTATATCATGCACTTAATATTAATATTTAATAATTATGGGTATTATTCCCAAATAATTAGGTTATTTAATCTTAATTGTCATTAAGTTCCCACTGTAGTACTGAGAAAGTGTACTAATCAATATTTAATATGTCTTAATATGTTATAAAGTTATAATAATTAATCATAGTATCTTATGTCATACTCATGAGCTATAAAGTGCATTGCCCATTTCTTGGACCACTACTGCAAATATGTGCTAAGTCCTTAATTCCTCTTTAAAAGTCATAAAAATTTAATCATATTCATCTACACTATTATTAATGAAAAAATTATAGCATTAATATTAAATTATAAAAGGATGAAATGAAGACAAACAATACAATGGGTTAACCAAGGATTACAGAACAGTATTAACATACGACAAAGACATTTTCACAATAAAACTGCATTAATAAATAAGGTGACTAAACCGGAAGTGAGAGAAGGGTGAAGGTTAACTGAAGCAAAGGGATATATTTTGCACTACGAATAATGACATCACAGGACTCATTAACGATTGTACAACAAAAATATAAACTGAATGATAGTAAGGTCAGAAAAAACACGATAGATTACAAACATGATAAAGAACTGAATAAAAATTATAAATAAGTACACTAGAATACACCAGTTATAACATGACTATACACCTAACATGCAAGGTGAATTAATGCAAGTCCGAACGAAACGACCACCGGTAATGTCTCGACGCGTTCTTCGCGAAGTGCTATTAATTCACGGCCTTAAGAACAATTAAAATCAATTCGTGGCATCGAAGGAGCCATAGAAAAGATTTTAATCCGCCGCCCATCCATACCCGCAACATGTAAAAGGACAGAAACAATATTTAACATGGATACACAAAAAAAAAGAACATGGCGTTGTCGGACAAAAAGGACGAAATATTGTAACGTTTAAAATCAGTTACTTATCTTTTTTTGGCAGTAATATAGTACATTATATGCTTCGCCAACAGACTCGCGAGCTTGTGTGAAACATTGAAGACGTTAGCAATACGTTCCATTTGCTGTTTGAAAGCTGCAAATAAATTTTTTGAAGGACATTGATTTCTGCTGCCTTTTTCAACCGTTCATACTGTTGTCAAGGGCATGACGTCACCGGTGTTTTTGCATATTAATGTCCATTTCGCTCGAAAGGAAAAATGTCTTTTTTTTTTGAGGTTCGCTCTTTTGAGAAGCTTCAAGACCACTAATGGCCACCAGTTGTGACGGGTCGGATCTGTTGTGTGTGGTTGCTGCGGTTCCTTCGTTCTTCTATGATTGATTGAAGAGTAGTTAATGTTTGTATTTGATGGTTAGCTCTGACCATCAGAACATCCCTTCGACGTTCTGATTTGCATTTTATGTATTAGTTGATTTCCCTTGTGGGAGAGCTATCGTGCTGAAAAAGGTAAACACTAACAGCTGATGAACCGAACCCGAAACGTAAGTAAAAGATCAAGCCTTCTGTTCTGAGTCCACATGTATTGGTGTTCACATAAAACGAGATTCGACATTCACAAAACATCATGTACAGTTCAGCTTAACAATGAATTCCAAATAATATCAGTAAATATCCGTCCGTGTCAAAACAATATGTCAGATGAACATCATGGCTATGTACGTGCGCTGTTATTGTCAACAGCCAGAAATGAGCGCATGAGTTCTTGACAGCTACAATTTGAATCATAATACAATTCTCCTTCCATCATTTAATTTAATTCATTAATCTCATACTTAGATTAATATCCGAACTGACCCTGAGTTCTACATTGATTCATATATATATATATAGGCTATATACTAAGCCTTTCCTTGGAAGAGATACAAGACACGACTTCTTGGCTTGACGGATAGCGTAACAAGGGCCATGTAACCAAGTCACCCAGCGTGACTTTCCCAACGCGAATGCGTCATAATCCCCGCATATATTTCGCGTTCAGTATACCGTAAAATATCGACATATTCTATTAATGTAAATGACCCCTAAACGTTGCGCACGGCTAAACCCTAGCAGACGCCGTCATTTAAAATAACACCGTAACAAGATGCTCTTTGGCTAATATTTTTTCGTCTGGGATTTCCAGCAGAAATATTATCGGACCATGGTACCCAACTCATATCGGATACTATGTCTCAAGTAATATCGACTCTTAAGATAGAGAGATCTTTAAGTAGTATTTATCATCCTATGTCTAATGGGATGGTAGAACGGCTGAATAGGACTCTCAAAAATCTATTAGGTAAGATATCTGAAGATCATCCTCAGGATTGGAACAGAGTTTTACCCGCGGCTCTCTTTGCATATAGAGAGGTCGCCAACGAACATACAAGATTTTCTCCCTTTGAACTTGTCTTTGGCGCGAAACCGCGAGGTCCTATGTCCTTACTTCATGATCTCATAACTGCTGATAATATTGTCGATGACACAAAATCCTCTTACGAATATGTCATTGCGCTTAGACACAAAATTATTGAAGCATGCAAATTGGCAACTGCTTCTTCTGAATTTGCCAAACAGAAGAAGAAGAAGAAGAAGCCAAACAGAAGGCAAGGCAATTTGCCAATAAGAAGAGATGCTTGCAACAACTTTGTCCAGGAGACAAAGCATTTGTCTTGCTACCTTGTAGGGAAAACAGACTACTTATTTCTTGGAAAGGTCCATATGATGTAATATCAAAAGTTTCCGATGTCGACTATATTGTCGATATTTATGGGAAGCATAAAACCTTCCACATCAACATGCTCACGGAATTCCATGAACGTCCGGATTATTTACAACCTGTTTTCCAGGCAACGGACGATTCTCCAGTCCAACATGGGCATTACTCATCACTGTCAGTAATACAGGATGAGGAAACGAGTTTCTCGGATGTGAATGTGCCTTTTCCGATGATTCCGCTTCACTCTAATGAATCATGGAAAGATGTTGCGATTTCTTCCGAATTATCTCCAGGAGAACAGAAACAAGTTTCTACTATGTTACAACAATTTCAGGATGTCCTTACTGACATTCCTGGTCGTACTAATGTCATTGAACATGACATTATTCTTATTGACCATAATCCTATAAGAGTCAGACCGTATCCTATCCCAATACATTTTCAATCACAGGTAGAGAAAGAGTTGGATGAAATGATAGTATTGGAAATAATTGAACCATCCACATCAGCATATTCTTCGCCGATGGTTATTGTACGAAAAAAAGACAATAACATACGTCTTTGCGTTGATTATCGCAAGTTAAACCAAGTGAAGAAATTTGATGCTGAACCTATGCCTTTACTAGAAGAGCTACTTACTAGACTATCAAAATCTCATTTCTTCACTAAACTTGATTTGTCTAAGGGATATTGGCAAGTTCCACTATCCGAACACGCCAAGCCGTTTACTGCTTTTTCTACACCTAGGGGTCTATTCCAATGGAATTTCATGCCTTTCGGCCTTATGAACGCTCCTGCAACATACGTACGCATGATGCGTCGAATCCTATCTCATCGCTCAGATGTCATTGCATATCTTGATGACATCTGTCTTTTCAGTGATACTTGGGAAGATCACTATAACGGGTTAAATGAAATATTGTCTATCCTACGCGAGCATAACCTGACAGCGAAACCATCTAAAGCATGTATTGGTTTTAGCGAAATATCTTTCTTAGGTCACAGAAGACCATAATACAAGTAAGATACTTAACATTTCTATTCCTAAGACTAAAAAGCAAGTGCGAAGTCTGTTAGGTCTAATACAATTTTATGGACGATCATTCCGAATCTGTCCTCGATCATGTCACCTCTTTCTTCTTTGCTAAAGAAAGGGTCTCCTAATGTAGTCCATTGGACGCAAGAATGTCAATCCTCTTTGGATAAAGTTAAAACTATGTTTTCTACTTCACCTATTTTAGTGTTACCTACTACAGATAAGACATTTGTTCTTCGTAGTGACGCTTCATCCACAGGGATTGGAGCAGCACTAATGCAAGAGTACTCTGGAACTCTGCATCCTGTGATGTATATTTCTCGAAAACTAAATGCCGCGGAGAAGAATTACTCGGTCCTAGACCGCGAATTATTGGCTATGGTTTGGTCAATCCTTAAACTTCAAAGATTTCTTCTTGGTGCGCATTTCATAGTGGAAACTGACCAGAAAGCTCTTACGGCTATCCAAAGTAAGAACTTGAAGAGCTAGAGATCAACTCGATACGCCATTGCTCTTCAACCATTTCATTTCTCGGTGCGAGCTATCCGTGGGTCAGAAAATGTGATGGCAGACATTTTGTCTAGATGCCCACATGATTCCACCTAACTGTTAGATCCTGAGATTTCTAACATGTCTACCTTTACTACAGTTTTTCCTATTTTAAAGTGTGTACACATATGTAATATATCATATATTGATTGTATCACTACTTAGCGGTTAATTGATGTATATTCACCGCTGATCTTTTGATGTTCTTCTTCTTTGGTAATCATGATTTTAAAATACCTCAGATGAAAGATTTTTGGATAAATTATTGTAGAAATTTTAACTTTGCCAGTATTGTAGCATGCGTTGGTGACACCTCTCTGGAAATATTTATACTCAGAGAAAAACTTTCTCTGCATTCTAACATATATTCTAACTTGTCGTATCATAGGATGACTTAGCATTACATTGGGCGTTACATTTGTTTGGTATGCTTATCATCTGCGCATTGTTATTCGTGCGTTGTGAGCCTATTGTATGTTGCTCCTGGATGTATTTCAAAAAATGTACCATTTTTTCCCGGGGGGTGTGGTAATCTGTTGCGCATATTACATACACATATTCTTTTGTATGGAATTATGCGACACACGGATTACTTCGTCTATTTAATATGGAAAATATATAGTTGTATTTATTTGTGTACGAAAATGCTTCCCTTGGTAAAGCTAGATAATCCATGATTGATTTATACGTTTGATTATATGGATGATCTCTCTTGATATTGATTCGGCGTATGAATAATTGAATTCATGTCAGTTCTCGTTTGTTAGGGCCAGAAAATAGATTAATTTTGCTTAGAATGTTTATGGTCCGAATTCATGTGTACTACTTGTCTAGTGCAAGAAGATTCAGTTTTATATTGTATATCTTTGTATGTTTAGGTCGGACTATATTCTTTGTGCCGGAATCTGGCGCAGGTATTCGTAGTCCTACTGGGTTGTAGAGAGTTCCGAAGTAGCCGCCGATAATGGCTGAGTGTTTTTCTAGAGCTGGTCCTGTTATGATTAAAAAGTGATTTGTGGATGATTTTTCCATAAGGAGGGAATGTCTCTGCGAGAGTATTGTGTCAGAGCTTCTTCTCATGTACTTTATTATGTTTAAATTCGGACTCCAGGTAAAGCCAGACCCTCTTTTCTTTGATGACCTTCATTCGGTTAGGTTTAGATGACAACCTAGTTCGAACGTCGTTGGTCGTCCATATGCACAGTTGAAGATGACAGGTTCCACTAGTATTCCTATCTACATGAAACAACCCTATTAATGTAGAGCTAGATGGAAAACTCTATGAAGTTATATATATATATTCGAATGTTGAATTAACTTTGGCTTTACTATTATCCTTCTGTTGGACGAGTGAGTGAAACTCACAGAAGGTGGCCATCTTTGAAGTACTGTCATTATGGTGCATCACTGGCCTGAGAACAGAATCTAACTCTTATTATCAGACAGTGGATCGGAGATCTTACCATCAAGGAACTCCGTTATTATGAAATAACATTATTACTGTCAAGAAAAGGTTCTAGCAACGAACCGCTATTACTATTCATGTATGTACATTTACTGAGTATGCGACGACAGACAACTAGAACGTCTGCCTACTGTCGTCCCATAATATATATTCATACGCTGCCTGAATACA
Source organism: Oreohelix idahoensis (assembly GCA_024509875.1). Lineage (NCBI taxonomy): Eukaryota > Metazoa > Mollusca > Gastropoda > Stylommatophora > Oreohelicidae > Oreohelix > Oreohelix idahoensis. The sequence goes on from JAMPIV010011942.1 coordinate 177,940, forward strand.
TTACTGATGTTGCTATTCAATTATGCAATATGATGATGTCCTGTCAACCATGTACTGTCATATGCAGATGTTCACGTCAAGTGTGTATGTCCTTAATAAAAGGTGCGAAAAAACGTCAGCTGTAGTGCCAGCCATCATTGACTCGTATAAGAGTGTGTGAGTGCAGTATTATCTAGTGTCAACTACATAGAACAGTACACCATTCGCGTTGCTTCCACTCTCACACTACATCTACATGACCAGTAGATATAGCGCTGCGCAAGGTTGGATAGTTGATCAAGTTCCCACGTAGATTACATCTTTCAATCATACAGTGGTAACGCAGATGTCGTGCTCCTCCTGGAGCCTCAAGGGAAACCGGTTCCAGTATGACAAGTGCTGTCCAAAACATGGAAGTCTCTTACCGGGTCTTTTACAGTAGTGGCCAGTCAATCATCGATACTTTACACTATTCTTCTTATGTCATTTAATTTTGTGATAAAATACAAGCTTCATGTTTTTCTATAACTATGGAGAATGAAGATGCTATAGCAGACATCCCTTTGGACGCACAACTGGTTCAAAACGAAACAACCAAAGACAAGTTACTCAGTAGAGTTCGACAGTATGTATTTACAGGGATGGCCTGAATCTCTGTCTCGAAAGGACACGGACATCAAAGCTTATTTTGATCGTCGCATGAATATTTCAGTTCACGAAGGTATACTCCTATGGAATGCCGAATCGAACAGAGTCATAGTTTCTCTTCAAAAGAAAATTCTTCAAATATTGCATCAAAGTCACTTTGGAATTGTTAGGATGAAGCAGTTGGCACGGCGACACTGCTGGTGGCCAAATATCAATGCAGACATTCAAGCTGTAACGACTGGTTGTGATGCATGTAAAGCTAATCAGAATACCTCATCAGCGTTACCGTTCATGGCATGCTACCGAACGTCCATGGGAAAGGATACACGTGGATTTGCCGGTCCATTCATGGATGAACATTGGTTAATTATCATAGACGCATACTCCTAGTATTCATACATCGTGAACATGACGTCTATTACAACAGATGCAACCATACGTGCACACAGCAAAGTTTTCCTCCATGAAGGTTTTCCGGATACCATTGTATCAGACAACGGAACGCAATTCACTTCTCATCAGTTCCGTAGCTTCTGTACATCACATGGAATCGAACACCTCAAAACAGCACCATTTCATCCGGCTGGGGAGGAAGCACTCGATACCGTGCGCTAGATGAATTGTTGTTCGCATTCAGGACAACACCAAACGCAGTCTCATGCAAATCACCTGCAGAATTACTGCACGGCTGTCACTGATAATGTAATGACCCAGACAACACCGAAAAGTAGGCTTAGTGGAAAGAAGGTATCTAAGTTCCACAGTGGAGATTCTGTGTTCGTCAAGAACTTTTCATCAAAGGGTGATCCATGGTTGCACGGACAAGTCCTACGCGCACTGGGAAGCATGATGTACCTTGTTCGCATGGACAATCACCAGACTGTAAGACGACATCAAATTCAGATGAGACCAGGTAGTATTCTCAAGCACTGCAGAGCCACTGATAATATACTTTCTGATCTATACATATGATGACTTTCTGCTAAACCGAGAAATCTTAGAAGAAGTCAACAAAGCAGCACCAAACTTGAGACTTACTGTTCCGGAGCAGATTACAGAAGACAGATCAGTGGTTGTTCCAGTTCCCCCAAGGCGGTCAGAAAGGACACGTCGTCCACCCATCAGATTTAATCTCTGATCATAACTTGCTGGGGAGGAATGTTGTGTTTTTATACAGAACGATTCCGGTCCAATAGCTTTTAGCTACACCCGGATGTTGACAGAGCATGCGCAGAGCATAGCGTCAGTAATCGGACTTCCGCCCTTCTGAACGCGGGTTCCAGTTCAGTCAAGCGACATGTATATGGCAGAAACCAGTTGCTGTGTAAATACAGTCCATTATTACTTCGATACCGTTCTAGTTCTAGTTCATTACAAAACATAACATAACAGATAGTGTGTGAAATGTTTAATCTTTGACAAAGACTCTTTTTTTTTAAAGTATCCTGTTCAACCCTCAATGGGTTATAATTAGGATATATAGTATAATAAATTCACAACAATATAGTAACATCTTCTCCCCTCCACTCAGTCAAAACAGAGTTAATCAAATCCAAAATTGCGTTTGTGTGTGTGTGACATTTCCTTTCCAAGAAACAAAGAAACAATAAATATTAAAACATGAACGGAAAAAATAAATAAAGTAAAGTCTCTCGTAAGTGCCCTGTTGTTAACAAGGTGAAAATGAGAGGGAAAGCCAAGGGGTGCTTGAGTTTACACCAAATCCACCAATTATCTGCCATCAGCCATACAAGCACCGTATCAGACTACCCTTTTTCCTCACCCCATCATTGGTCCGTATTTATTAATTTTAGTTCTTGTTATATACAGTTTTACTATATTGTGCAATTCTCTATTCTTTTATAGGCGACTATTAGACAGGTGACCACAATTGAAAACATATTCAAGGGAGAAGAGTGGAGTAAGTCAGATCAAATCTGGATGAACTGCCAGCAAATCTTATAAGCATGTCTAGCTTTCTGGCTTTGTTTCCAATCTTCTGTCCATTCCGTTGCTATAAGACTTTTTATTATGCTTTTGATCTCTGTTGAACCTAAACCTGTGTTTATGTGGTTCAGGCTGCTTCTTCCTGTTATAGCTTTCTTGTCTGCTACCTCATTTCCTTATATTCCCACATGTGAAGGTATCCATGCTATTAGTACTGTGCAGCCTCTGATATTTAGATGTGTGCTAAGTTGAAATATTTCTTCTGCTACGTCTGGTCGGCTACATTCGTGTGCATTACTTAGTGCTTGTATTGCTGATAGAGAGTCAGTTAAGATCGTTAGCTTATTGGGGCCCTGTCAGAAGTTATTTCCAGTGCTTTTGCTATTGCAACCATTTCTGCTGTGAAGATAGATGTATTTTCAGTTATACAAGCATTTTTCTTTAGCCTCCATGCTGGAATATGTATTCCTATACCTAGTTTAGATCCATCAATATATACTTTTAAGCTACCCTTAGTTATTTGATCTATTTATTCCTTAGCTATGTTTTTTTTATACAGCCTTTTTATACCTTTTTATTGATTACTTCTGCTAAATGCAGGTCGATATCTGGTTTCTTGAGCTCCCATGGTGGTATCACTGGGGTGTGTTGGCTACTATAGTTTATTGCATTAATTATAGTTTGGAAATTGATCAGCTGATAAATGATAATGCTGGCAATGATGATGCCATTGTGTACACTGATGGGTCTGTAATCTGTGGTAATAAATCAGAGTGGGGCTTCTCTGCTAGAGTAAAGAGCAGAACCGTCGCTGAACATAGCGGGGCTTACATGATAACAACCTCCAGCATGGGAATGGAGGTAGAGGCAGCTACTGCTTCCTTAAGATGGCTGTCTGAGACTTTATTAACAAAGGCAGTTACTGTATCAGACTTGCTCTGAGAATTCATGCTCTGAAGGGTCCAAAATTGATGGCTCCGACATTAATGGAAAGCCTCCATAGAAGCATCGAATCTTCAAGAACTGATATGGATCTACTGCCCTGGTCATGCAGGGGTATGCGGCAATGAAAGAGCTGACAGACTATCTTCAAGGGCACCCATAAATGGTGCATTGAACATGGATAAGAGAGAAATACTGAAGGCAATTCATGATCGCCTATTAGAGAATGACACTGCAATCGATGAATCATGAAGGTTATTATTGTTGGAATTTGGTATCACACGTAAAACCAGCAGGGATGGACGTATGAGAGGACACATTCGGCGTGTATACAACCAGTGTGCAAGAGGAACAATTAGCATTCATTCATTCATTCATTCATTCATTCATAACCCTCCACTCCCAAAGGAGCATAGGCCTTCAACAAACACATGCCAAGTCCTCCTGTCACGTGCCATCATCTCAAGTTCTTTCCACGTTAATTAGCATTCATACTCTTCAACATTTGCTGAGGGAGACTGAGCACCTATAGGTTTGCCCGGAGTGCAGTAACGCCGATTCTGATCAACAATAACAATAGCAATTCTCTAGGTAGATCTATTCTCAACACCTGTTCCACAGGTATGGATGAGTTACCTGCCTGTAAATAATCTAATATTGGTTTTCTCTGTTGTTCATGCTTCCTACATTTTAGTTGGAAATGCTCTCTATTATTTTTTTCTAGACATTTTGCACAGTAAGGTTCGCCTACTCTAAAATAGCTCGTTCCTAGTTGCAGTCGAAGAAGTTTCTTAATGCTAAGATTGTTTAGTTCTCTATATACCTGACACGTTCTTGTTGGAGTCTTGAACAATTTATATGCATGTCTGCCCTTCATGATTCTTGTTCTTCAGTACAGAATTCTGTTCTTTGCTGACTGTGTCTCAGTAGAATAAAGTTTATAATCTTAAGTGTAGACATTTCATTTGTCGATGGTTCCCAAGATGTTTCAATGATACAACCTATTTTGTTATTTGTTTTAATTATGTGATTTATCTGATTTAGTGGTTCAGATCGTAGCACGTTAACACCTGAGATGATTAAGGCTGTCTGTATGTTTGAGGCGATGGTAGAACCTCCTTTCCAGGCTTTTTTCTGAGCAGCCTAACAACAGTTAATTTTGTTCTGTATGATTTTTTTTTTTTTTAGCAAAAAACAATCCACAACGATAAAACGTGACGACATTTGTCTCTTCGACGTCACAACAGAAGTACGTATAATGTTCCCCTGTCTCTACGACGTCACAACAGAAGTACGTATAATGTTCCACAGAATAGAATATCTTTTATATATTTACTAGCAATAACCCGTCATACTTGACGGGTTTTTAATTATAGTGTGCTGTTTCCGTTCCCGGATGAGCAAATAGAAGTACATTCTTAGAGTGTTTTTGGTTTCTTTCCATTATACAGTGTAATCAATCTGTTCATGAATGTGGTGGGTTTGGATGTTATTGTGTAATATATTACTTGTCTACAGAGTGAGGTCAGCTATGCAAGTCCCTGAGTCTAATAGTTGAAGATGCTTGTTCTCAGGGTACCTGACTGCTACCACCCTACGACCTCAATCTGCGATATATTTTGAGCCTACTTTTATGTAAAGGTGTCTGGTTGTTATCTGGCTAGATGTCTAGGGTAATGTGTTACATGATGTAGAGAGAATGACAACAACCACTAATGTAACTCAATGAAAATGATGAAACAAATCAATGGTTAAAGCTTGAGTAACAATTTTTTACAATTTTAATTTCCTGTACCTCAATTTCTTGGGTACAGGAATGTTTAAAACTCAAAATAGAATGGAAATGTATTTACAGTAATGTGAATTAAAAAAGACAATTTGTCTATTATATTATGAAAATGTCTATGACTTGGAATGTCCTGGTAAAGCACTAAATTCTATAAAAGGTCACTCTTATGAGGAACGATTGTGTTCATCACCTCAAGAACGCTGTGTTGATTTAATACTGGAGAGATTATGTCAAGTGAAAAATCATGAACCTGTGGATGGTTCTTATCTTTAAGTTCTGGAGCACTGTTGTCTTTCTTCCACAACGATAGTCATCACGACTGCAACGTATAGACACTGCTACAGCACTCTTCAGAGTTTTGGGCAATCAGATACTTATTGCCTCGAATGTGCAGATTCAATAAGTCTGGTATGGCTCACTGAATGTTTCAACATGGAACCCTGAAAATAAGAGGATTAAGGCCTCCTCAGTATTTCAAACATATCTCTCCTTCCCTAACCAACTAAGCATTATCAACAGTTTCAAGATCAGTTTCTATGGCTATATAAATAGCTATCGTTCCTATCTGATGGGGTGACAGCTTCATACTCAGGTAAATTTCAATCATCAGTTTGATACATTCCTTTCATAGGAAAATTATAGTTAATTTTATGAAGTCATGTGAAAACACTGTGACTTGCTGAAGACGGCCAGTGGTTTTCTGGCCTTCCAATCATAATAATGTCCTATTTTATTTCCAACTATGTCTTTTCATTCTCTCCCAAAGTTTAAGTAAGCCTGCCTGGCTTTTCAAAGAAATGGTAATCTTCCCTAATAGCACTTGTGACATAACACAAAGTGTTGAGTTTGGCGCCTTTCTGGTTTAGCCTCTACCCATCAATACTGCATACACATTCAATAGTACAGATACATCTCAATAATAATGTTTATATAAATGTTTATCTTACCGCATCAATGAAATAATGCACAATTAGTAGGTTAACCGGCGATCAATGGTCACACTCAGATCGCCCCTGGTACAGAACAGTGAAGGCAATGGTCATGAATGCCTTGCGTCTAATGATAACACTACTTTTCAAATATTTATCTTCAAGTGGCAACTAACGCTGGCTTCAAATCGTTTTTATTCCTACCCTTAGTCTATTCTACCACAGCCAATCAAATTATGTTATGCCCACTTGCCTCTTTTTCAAAATAAATTACACTTTCAAAAATGTAACGTCCCCCCTCTCCCAAGACTGGCAAAGTTGAGTGAGGACATCAATGCGTCTGTCTCTCTGTCTTTTCTTTACAATATTTCTGTTACTATCTAAGCGTTTTTAATGAGAAAAGGCAATTATTGATCAGACGACTGTCTGTCATATAGTCGTTATATTTTTATTTCTCTCTTTATCATAATTTTCATCTTTGTATTTTTCCCTCTTCAGTTCTTCAAATAACATACTTTTCTCTCTACGGTAGGATAATATATCATAATGTGGAATATGATATTCTAATAAACAAGTATTATCATTTTATTGTCACTGTCCTTTCGTTTATTTTATTCTGCATCGATGTTCCTTGGGTCACCCGTTATCTATCCTTCTAAGTTTCACTTTCGCCATCTCCAGCCCTACACATTAGTGGGTATTTTCAAATTTCCAAGTTAGCCGTAATTTTTTTCTTTTCTTTAAATCCACCACCGTTTTCCCTCCTTCTCTCGTTCTTTTTCAAAACGCAGCAACGCGTTTGGATTTCATCAGAAAATACAACTAGACAGGAAATGCGAGCTTGTCTGTGTGTTTTTACTACTGTCTCACTATCTAAGTGTTTATACATTCAAACTGCGCTACTAATGAACGGGGTGGGCAGGTGGATTGTAGTGGATTTGCACCGCTTTTCCAAAATCTGCTAGTAGCAAAGTCACGCACTTGTGTTATAGTAAGTGATGCCTAGAACCACGGTCGAATGTCGTTCTATTAATACTTCCTCTCTTTCTGTCACTCCTCCGTTTCTCTCTCTCTCTCTCTCTCTCTCTCTCTCTCTCTCACTCTTTCTTGGAACGAAACACGCCTTGGCTGCCAAAATGGTATAGTTAATTTCAAGGACGGAGTATGAAAGCTTGTAATATTGAGAGAGGGTACCATTCACTTTGCGTTAAGGCTTCTCAAAACCTGCGCGACTGCGGGCGATGGTGAAGACGTTGAGCACAACTTCCCTATTTTATCTCTATAGTATTTGGATTTATAATTGATAATATTTTATCTATTTGATCGGGGTATTAGGGATCTTACTACAATTAACACCGTCATTTAAAGCTTTTCTTTGTTGATTGTAACTATTTTCGGGAGAGTATATATAATGGAAACAATACAATTTTTCAACACGATTGCATTCCTCAGCTGTGACCAACGTACCCACGGCGAGAATTATGTTATTTTAGGTTCAATTTAAAAGTTCTTTGATGACAACATTTCGTCCGAAAGTGCGTGGATTGTTTTCAAAGAGTGTTCCTTGATAATAAGTGGTTTTAACAAAAACTTTCAAGTTTTCATGATTTGTACATCGAGTGACGGCTTATGCACACCAATTTGTATGTACTTTTTCTTTGTCAAGCGCTACTAATGTCGTGAAAGAATTAAAAAAAAATCAAATCAAATAAAACCAAAGTATTTGTTTTATATAACACCCACGCCGCGCAAGTTGCACACCAAATTATGGCGTTCTCTCTGGCAAACCTCTACACCCCAGGATAAAAGAGGAACGACTATGTAAGTAATAAATATCATTTATGAAAGAAGCGAGACTCACGGGTATTTTCTGTGTGACGTCACATTTCCTGTTCATGGCTTCATCATCCTAGTTGAAAGAGCTTAGTAGTCCTTTTCAGGGCTTAGCTGCTGTGACACTATGCTTCAGCTAACAGTCAACTCATTTTTTTAAATGGCAATTGCGCCCTGATATAAGTGACGGTCTTAATGTCTAGGTTGAAAGATACGCGCCTCGCTACAACAAGGTTAAAACTTCGAAGGGCGAAAATGCGTTCAGCAAGTGTGTAAGACAACGAGACCAGGCGAAGAAAGTCGTCAGTAATCGAGGAGCTTGATTTAATCTGAGCTGGAAAATATATTAGGTCACAGCATTTAACTCATTATTCCTCCAGGTGGTACGCAGATGTTGAGAATACCCTGGACAGAAAAAAAAAGACCAACAGAGAAGTATTGCACTCACTAAACGTACAGGAACATTGGCTCCTAAATACCATCGCTATAAGGAAGCTGAAATTTTTCGGTCATATAAAAAGACATAATAGTCTGGAAAAGATAGTGATGGAAGGTATGGTCCCTGGAAAAAGGGGAAGGGGTCGACCTAGACGACGGTGGACCCAGGACATCAGAGAGAGTCTGAACTTGTCTTTGGCTGATGCAGGTCGACTTGCCCAGAATCGTGATGCGTTCAGAGCAGCTGTAATGGAGACAGCGTTCTGGAAAGAATACGTCACATGATGAGTGGTATGCAGCAATTCTGTGTCTGTGTGTGTGCCAATTTTGAGATTTAATTAAACATGGTAAACACGTAGTTTTAATTTTGTCCTTTCGAGTTTGTCTTTTGAAATACAGCAGAGCGTCGATTATCTGAAATAATTGGGACAAAGGTTGGTTTGGTTAATCAAATAGTTCCGATAATATAACATACATTAGAATACCCAGCATATACGGGACCCCAAGATGCAGCAATAGTGAATGCAGTCAGCGACTCATAGCTTGACTGCCTGCGTCAGGACCAGCGAACCAGAGCTGGTCACGACCGTGCTCCACCTCCACGTGGTGGTCCTGGAAACAGTCTGCAGCAGTGCAGGCTGGCTGAGCGAGCATGGATCGAAATGGGAAGGCAAACCCGGTCCTTAAAAAATGCCGTGCAGAAGTCGGATGTGTCGACCGAAAGGTGCAGATATCACAGCTTAGGCGCAAACAGACACAACGTAACCACCGTCCTTTTTAGGACGAACGAAAAAGAAGAAGAAGAATACCCAGCATATACGAAACAAAGAGAAATGAGGCCTACAATAAAGGTCATGGAGGACTGTTCTGAGTTCACACAGTAGCTAAAGCCAAAATTTGCTTTTGTCCTAATGCTGTCATTACTCTCCCCTAGTCTCCAGGGTAGTGAGATCGGATACCCAGACTTCTCGGATAAGGGCGAAAAAATGGGAGGTCCCGTGTGCAAGTTGCGCACGTTAAAAATCCCACGGCAGTTGGAAATCGTAAAGAGTAGGCCATAAGCCCTCTGCCCTGGAACAATTTAAACACAAAATTAGAAATCTACCCAACACAAAAATATTTATAGAGATCCGAGCTCTAATCTACTATTATGCGTAGTGTGGCTATTTGGTCGGTGTTGAGAGGTGTGGTTTATTTATATTTTTCGTGCTTATTCCTGCCTTTTGCGTTTGCACGACTGTTTGTTTGTATCCCATATAGATAGGAATGTGATGTCCAGGGTTCTCTCTTTATGTGCCTGGCGAATAAACATTAATTCTTAGTATTAACTTACTTTGTGCACACATTTCTTTCTCCAATGAAAGTAATAATAACTGAGTGACGGTTCTGTAACTTTAATACACATTACAACGAACTTCACATTAGACCCATTGATGTGGTCAGGCAATAAGAACACAATCAAGATTAATAATAATAATAATAATAGTCACTCATTTGCATGAACAATTATGAATGTTAAATATGCCATACAGTAGAATACTTCCATGTAAAAACAGGAATATACATTAGGGCTATCCACACATGCCCAAACACACATCTGTGCCGCCTAACGGCTGGTCACTCAATGCCCACTTCGCTAACTCTCGTTTTTCACACGCCTCATTAGCAATACTTTCACAGCCAGTCTCATCACGTGACATAGAGTGGCTATTTGGGTGAAATGGCAAAGTGCCAAACTCGGCGTTAAAATTAATGCATTTTCTACTCCCAACATTGCCCCCCCTGTTCCCGAGCGGAAACCAAGGGTTTTCGCTTGAGAACAGTGGATAGTTAGCCCAAGAACTATTAATCTAATGGCATAGTGATATTAGGTAACATCAAAATAGGTGCCTTGGAAAATACAGTTTTAATTTTGTTCAAAGCTCCACTGCAAGTATCGGACCAAACAATTTTATTAGGAGCTCCCTTTTTAGTCAAAGATGACAGGACAGAAGAAATAGATGAAAAGTTCGGAATGAACTTGTGATAGAAGTTAATGAGTCCTAACATGCTCCTAACCTGTTTCTTTGTCCGAGGGATATCTAATTCTAATATGCGTTTGACAGTGTGCTCATCAGGGTATAACATGTGGTTACCAACACGGTGACCAAGAAATGAAATTTCTCGACAACCAATCTGAACCTTTGAAGGTCTAACTGTCAAACCATGCTTTCTGAGTAGCATTAATAAAGATTTTAATCCTGTGATATGTTCTTGCCAAGAACTATGGAATAAACAGATGTCGTCTATGTATGTGATGACATCAGATCTATCTCCTAAGAGTCTCCGCATCATGCGCACAAAAGTCGCGGGAGCATTGACAAGGCCAAAACACATATAGTTCCATTGGAATAAACCATATGGAGTCATAAATGCAGTTAGAGGTTTGGCTTTATCAGTTAAAGGGATCTGCCAATATCCCTTGGATAGATCTAGTTTGCTAAAGTATGTAGCCTGGGATAGTTGTGATAAGAGATCCTCCAAAACAGGCATGGGCTCGGCATCTGTGAGAGTGACACTGTTAAGACGTCTAAAATCAATGCAGATGCGAAGAGATTTGTCCTTCTTTCTAACTAGAACCATAGGAAAAGAATAGGATGATTCAGAAGGAGAAATGATGCCCATGCGTAGCATATCCTTAAGTTCACTATCCACCTGAGATCTGTAGTGTAAGGGTATAGTATACGGTCTGAGTTTGATAGGGTGATCATCAGTCAATGTAATATCATGAGAGATAACATCAGTGCGACCTGGAAGTTCAGTCAGCACATCAGAGAAAGATTCTAAAACAGCAAGAGCCTGTTCTCGATAACCAGAATCTAAATCAACTGATACAGTTACATCTCTCCAAGATTCGGAAGATGTTAAAGGCAGCAGAGGAAAATTAAAAGAAATATCGCTCGCTGTAGAATCATCAGATTCCACAATAGCTGACAAAGTCTGTCGAACTGGTTCATCAGAAATACTGTCTAAGATAGGTTCTAACTCTGCAGGGCGCTCCACATACATATTAATGTGAAATGCTTTTACTTTGCCCCTTATGTCAATGGCATAATCTACATCAGTTTTCTTCTCAACCACCTTAAAAGGGCCCTGCCAGGAAATTAGCAGTTTATTTTCCTTGGTTGGAAGAAGTAGCCATACTTGTTCTCCTGGTAGGAACGAACGTAATTTTCGAGATTGGTTGCAGCGCACTCTCGACCTCTGTGAAGCATTACGTATCATACCTGATGCATAAGTACATGCATCTACAAGGCGTTGTCTGAGATCAATGACCAGTTCATAGCTGGTGCGGACAGTAACATCTTCCACTGATCCCAATCACAAATCCTTGAGTATGTGCATAGGACCTCTAGGGTTGGCACCATATACCAACTCAAATGGCGAAAAGCCAGTGCTCTCATGGGGCACTTCTCTGTAAGCAAATAAGACTGCTGGTAACATTCGGTCCCAGTCACGAGGACATGTCTCGGTAACTTTGCCTAACATCTGCTTCAACGAGCCATTGAAACGCTCGCAAACGCCATTGCTTTCCGGATGGTATGGGCTTGTGAACGAATGCTTAATTGCTAACATGTTCTCAATATCTTTCATCATTTGAGACATAAATTGAGTACCACGATCTGATAAGATTTCATCAGGAAATCCTATGCGACAAAAAATAACAAATAAAGCATCAGAGACAGCTGCTGAGGTGATAGTCTTCAATGGTATGGCCTTCGGCCAACGTGTACATAAGTCTATACACGTTAGGATATATCGATATCCTCTATCTGACATGACTGACATAGGACCAACTATGTCAATTGCAATCTTGGTGAAAGGCCGTAATGGCACATCAGTGACTTGTAAGGGTGCAGCTAGGTGCTTGCCCCTACGTGCTACCTTTTGACAAGTTGTACATGACCTGCAGTATAGCTTTACATCTTTGTTAACACAGGGCCAATAAAAATTTGAGGTGACACGAAACAGAGTACGCTTAATCCCCATATGACCAGCTACAAGCGAGTCATGGGCAGTATTCAATACAATAGGTCTAAAACTCTTTGGAATAACTACCTGTCTCCTGACTAAAACATAGTTGTCAAAGCATCTAGTCAGTACTGAGTTTTTAAATTCAAACCAGTAACGTGAAGTTTTTGTCTTCTTCACATGCTTGCTCTCTGCTAGAGCAAACAATGGTTGCAAAGCAATATCTTCGCGCTGTTTGGCAGCGAACGAATGGGGGGAAACATTCTGAACATTCTGAAGAGTTGCTCTCTCACTAAATGGTATAGCTGGCTCTGCCTTGGATTCAGCAGCATGCTGGGCCCTAGTGACTACAGCGTTAGCCAACATTGGGTGAGATTCAACCCATTTATGTATCTCCTCTGAGGAGCAATCCTTAATACCTGGTATATTACCAAGGATAATGTCTGATACTGGTTCATCAAGGACACATGCCCTTACCTTACCTGTAAAGAAGGGTGTGGCAATATCTATTTCTGCCACTGGGTAACACTCTATACTCCCACCAAATGTTATGCACTTCACTGTTTTACCAGTAAAGGCAGATTCATCAATTAGCAATCTACGGACTCCGACAGTGGTACAGCCAGAATCACGAAGGACACTTACATACCTGTTATACAGAAAACCAGTATATAACGTGAGGCGTCCCACGTTCTCACAAGATGACATAGCAGGTAGAGCATGCCCGCAGATCAATCTGGGCTGTGAACCAGGTTGGAATAAAGATTTGCATCCATAAAAATTTTCATCATTAAGTGAGCTAACAATACATGCATTGGCATGGTCGGCTCCCTTCTCATCATTCTTCTTTGCAGCTACACATGCATTACCCTTCTCATGATTGCTATTGTCATTATGCCCACAGTGTTTGTTAGTGCTGTTTCCATAATATTTCTTATAAGTTCTATTCCTAGCACATGACCAACATCTGCCATTATTCCTATTACCACTGTAGGATGCATTGTCTTGTGTGGGTCTATGATCCATCCGTTTGTGATGCATTTCCTCATTACGGCTAGAATTCTGCCGCCACTGACCTTGGTTTGAATAACCATAGTCTCGCCTCTGTGGGAAGTTAGATGGTGACCTCTGCCTTGGGAAGTTATATTTTCCTCGGTAGTTGGATCTATAACTTTGCCTTACTCTGCTGTCTACACTCTGTGATCGAGGTCTATGACCACCATCTCTAAAGTCATGACGAGCCACATATACTAGGAGTGCGTCCTTTATAGTTGGTTTGTGAACCTCTTTATCTGGGTGAGCTGTCATATATTGTCTCCCAAGTATCTCCATTGCCTCAAGGTCTTTCGGTTTTCTTTCTTGAAAAAATGAGGCAAGATCGGTGCTACATGCCGACAACACATTGTTACGTAACATTAGATCAAGTAAGCCAGTGAAGGTCTTATCAATTCCGGACAATTCTATCCATCTTTTAGAATATAATTTTATTAATGAGATAAATTCTCCAAAGTCAGCTTTCCTGCTAGGCAGACAGGAATGAAATTTATCACGGAATCCTGCTTCTGTAAGCTGAAATTTACGTAGCAATGTATCCTTGACAACATCGTAGTCTTCTCTACTACCGCTGTCCAGAGCAAAATAAGCCTGTAGAGCGTCCGCTGTTAAAAAATCGCATAATGTTGCACTCCATTGACCCTTGGGGATCTTCAACGCACTGACCTTGAGCTCAAAACGTTGTATGAAACTATCGACGCAGTTGATTTTTTGGTTGCAATTAGGCAATCGTATCCGGTTTGTGGTCACAGGTGTACTAGATGATGTGTTTGGAGCATCCAACTCCACTTTTTTTAGGGCGACAGCAACATCTATATCTTTCTGAATACGCAATTTCTCTATCTCCAAATCAGTTGCTTTCTGAGCAGTTGCAGCAGCTAATCTTAATTTTTCTTGCTCAGCGTCAATCTTTAGTTTTTCTTGCTCAGCGTCAATCTTTAGTTTTTCTAGCGCAAGAGCTTGTGCAAGATCTTTTTCTTTCTCTTCCATCTTCATTCTCTACAATTTCTCCTTTTGTTCTAACTTGTCCTTCTCCAAATCTTGTGTCTTTTTCTTCTCATCATGTTCTAACTGAAGACGTTTTAATTCACGTTCATTCTGTCTTTCAATTCTTGCATTATAGCTGTCAAATTGTGCAGTAGCAAACGCCTCTAGTTCCGCTCCTGATTTATTAAATTTAATCCCAATTTCTATAAAGTCCTGAAAGGAAGACATGGTTTCCTACCAGAAACTACTTTCTGTTTAAAATATAGTGATATTTATAATGATGAACAATACAAAACTCAATACCTATGTAAGTCGTACAAACCCACCAAGGACATAATTAGAATGTGTTAAATTATGGTGATATTGTTAATGAACACTGCAGTGCTCAATACATGTTGTAATAAAAGAAAAAAAAATATGCAAAATTATGCCATGTATATCAATGGGTCCAGACAAATGTACAATGAAAAGATGAAGGCAATGATGTCAATGACAATGATGATGATGATGATGATGGTATATTTTCAAATACAACACCCACAAAAACAAATTAAAATTAACTAAAATAAGACAACAAAAACAATATTCTATATTAACATGTAAAAAAAATAATTATTATTAGACACTACAAATAATTCACAACTAAAACGAAACAACCGTCACATTAACAACTAAAGAGAAGAAGGTATAGAAAGCACTATTACAACAACTGACAACGCGAGACATATATACGAAACAATAACAAAATGTGATACCTAACACCACATCTAAACAAAAATGAAATGTTCGCAATGCAAAAAATGACTATCAGTATGAATGCGTCAAAGCGCTAAAATTCCTTAAATGCAAACCTCACATAAACCTATAGAAAATCACCTTTCATCATACTTCCGAAGATGAATGAAAAAAAATGATACCTAAAAAAAAAAAAATTGGCAACACTGAACATATATAATAGAAAAAAAAGAAAAATAGCAAAGATGGAGCACGCTATGAAAGCACAAGATGTTTTAAACAAGCTTTTAAAATGAAGCTAAACGTATCGTAAAATGCAGACTAAAGTGTTTTGGTCTGAACACGGCGTAATTTAGTTTACACTGTCTCGCATGAATCAGGGCACTAAGCCAAAATAGAAACTATAGTTCTGAAAACTTGTTTTATAATATGTCGTCTGGTCGAACTATTTTATTTATTTCTTAATAATAAGGTCCGTAAAGTTTCTTTTATAGATTTATAAATGTTAGTACACGTATGGTCCCTGAAAGCCTTCAATGTTTTTGGAAAAACTAGGTACTTCGTTTGTCTTTAAAATATTCCATCAACAGAAATCATGCGTGTTTGTTGACTTAAATTCCTGCTGCCGTTAAAGGTCACGGGGCGTGGCTAATTTGCCGCAGTGCGTCGAAAAGTTTCGCTTTGTACGGGAAGTTCATTTGCGCGATTGCTGGTTTCACCACAGTGTTTGCAAAAAGGTTAGTTTGCACGAAAGTTCATTTACACGAACAAAAAGTCATTGTTATACAGCGCAGCACTTCAAAATAGCTTGAAACACGTTGCCTTAAAAGTGCATCTGAACTCCTGTTTTATGTTCACTCATATTATAGTTCAATTGATGCAAATGCATTTTAGATAAACTTGGTGCACATAATTAATTCAGGCACAATGGCTTGGCTACCCATCTGTTGAGAGGTGTGGTTTATTTATATTTTTCGTGCTTATTCCTGCCTTTTGCGTTTGCACGACTGTTTGTTTTTATCCCATATAGATAGGAATGTGATGTCCAGGGTTCTCTCTTTATGTGCCTGGCGAATAAACATTAACTTAGTATTAAACTTTTGCACACATCTCTTTTGAAAGTAATAATAACTTACGGTTCTGTACACATTACAACACTTCACATTCATTGATTTCAATCCAATCAAGAAAGTAATAAATAGTCACTCATTTGTGACAATTTCTGTTAAATATGCCATACAGTAGAATACTTCCATGTAAAAACAGGAATATACATTAGGGCTATCCACACATGCCCAAACACACATCTGTGCCGCCTAACGGCTGGTCACTCAATGCCCACTTCGCTAACTCTCGTTTTCACCCGCCTCATTAGCAATACTTTCACAGCCAGTCTCATCACGTGACATAGAGTGGCTATTTGGGTGAAATGGCAAAGTGCCAAACTCGGCGTTAAAATTAATGCATTTTCTACTCCCAACAGTCGGTACAGATCTGCTTATTCGAACACCTGCTTGTTCGTCTCTCTGTTTATGTACTCCTTTATTTTCGCAAGAATGATTCTAATTTTTTCCCTAGCAAGCTTCCGATTGGCAGAGTGGTTAGAGCGGCAAAGGTACCGGCTTTGAAACACTGCGGCAACGCTCCAGTTTACCAAGCTGTTCTTGAGTAAGGGAAGGCACAGGCGGCGAGGAAGGGAACATGTCCCTTCACCTCTTGAATCTGGACCTAGTGTAGTGAAGTCTCTTGCACCTCACACTGCTACTGATAGTAATATACTTCCTCTGTAATGGGTGCACTATCGTAAAAATCTCTAATCTTACTGTTATGATTAAAATTCATAACGATTATGTCGGTATAATAGTTGGCTCGACACGGCTCCTTTTCTGATAATTTTATACGGACTTACTTATTAATAAAGGAAGTGACGTCATGCCGATATGGCGTAGAGGCAGACGTGAACATTTTGAAGCAGAAGTGAGGTGATCGTCTGCAAGAAGAGATGCGGCTTGTGTTTGAAAGTGAGCGGACGTATGTGTATTGAGCTCCAGCTGTATACTGTGTTTTTCCTGCATCATTCCATCACCAGGACATCAATATACTTAGTTGAGGTGTCCCTGGTTTATTATATTCAGGATATGTATATCTATTCATGACGATGTCCAGTGGACTGTGATAAATAAAAGTTTGTATGATTGCCATTGAACAGCGTTTGATAGTGAACAGACTGGACATTTGCCTTTGAGCGAGAACTGATTTCATGGAGCTTTGTGTCAAGTATAATAAACTGCATATTTGTGAATTGTGAAGGAGGTGTTTGTCAGCTCACTGTAGTTATGCTGATTCGTGTTGTGTGACTACCCGTAGTGTCTACTTTGGCCACGGAGACCTTCTCCGGAACTGTATATAAACGACACGCATCACTTATGAGAATTAAACAGATTTCCTTCCGTCAATTCTGCTGGTAAGTTCTGAAAGAGAGAAGGAATATCGGCAGACAAGAAGAAAGTATATCTGGAAAATCTGTCAATGAAGGGAGCTTTGTTACAGTACCAATAATTACATAAAAGAATTTCCATAGTCGCCAGGCAATTAATGATCGCCTATTAGAGCATGATACTGCAATCGATGAATCATCAAGGCTAAAATTGTTGGAATTTTGCATCATACGTAAAACCAGCAGAGATGGACGTATGAGAGGATGCATCCAGCGTGTATACAACCAGCGCCCAACAGGAACAAGTAACATTCATACCCTTCTACATTTGCTGAGGGAGACTAAACACCTGTAGGTTTGCCTAGAGTGCAATGATGTCGATTCTGATCAACAATAACTAGCTTCGAGAGCGCCCATAGTGGGAACACTGGATATGAATAAGGGAGAAATAATAAAGACAATCACTGATCGCCTGCTAGAGAAAGATACTACAATCGATGAATCAGCAATACTAAGATTGTTGGAATTTGGCATCAAATGTAAGGCTAGTAGGGATAGACGTATAAGAAGGTGCATACAGCCAGCACCCAACAGGAACAGTTAGCATTCATACACTTCGAGATTTGCCGAGGGAAACTGAGCAGCTATAGGTTTGCCCGGAGTGCAGAAAGGTCGATTCTGATCAGCAAAAACAATTAGACCGGAGAACTCTCGTTCTTACTCCCACTAACAAAGAACTGATGCATAAAAAACTTTTAATTTTTATAGAATGCTGCTTTTGCTCTGGCTATCTACTATTCACCTCCGAGGTGCATCCTCCATCCGATGTTATTAAAGTGCCAAGGTATTTGAATCTGCTGGCTTGTTGCAAAAGTATTACATGTACTTAGATAGTGCATTATGGAGAAGTCATTATCTTTGAGATTACCATTACTTCTGTCTTTTAGCTATTTTAATACATTATATAATTGCAAAGCCTGACCATACTTTTACATATGCCTAAATTAAAGACATCGCCATAAAGACAAAAAAAAAAAGGTAAGAGTAAAGCATGTATCTTCCCTTCCAGTCATTACTGACCATAGGAGCGTACCTCCCGAAATAACTTTCGGTAGCACGAGGTTGGGCAATTGTAGATCGAGCTGTTGCCCATGCAGCAAGACCCGGCCTGGATGTCAGAGGAACGGTCTAGCCGATACAGTCTGACACCAGTAGCAACAGCCTGTCACTAGTAGGATACGGAACTTGCCCTCTTGAATTGCCACAGTTATCCAAGTAGGATCGTGTCATCTAAGGAACCTCGACTGATTTAATGAGCCATTCGCGGTTTCACTGTGAGACAGTGTGAACTTAGACATGCATGGCTTAATCTTTGAGACAGCATAGTAAAGACAGGTATACTAAAGAGCACAGAACGGGGTACTCCATAAACACTGTAGCAAGCCCTCCAAATGTTTAGATGAGGCCCAGACCATATCACCACATTGTTCCCTCATTGTTTGAGAAGAGGGGTAAACAAGATTTTAATGTACTGAAAAGCATACATCTTTGGCTGAGATGAGGCGACCTTGTGAGGTAAGACCGAGCCAAATAGTCCTTCGAGTCCCCCCGTACAATCTGCACTAGAGATATTATAAAAAGCCATAACAAATCGTCTTCCTATTACTGCTTTATGCCATCTCCACTGAAGCATGTTTTGAGAAATACGCATCCAAAGTTTTTGGGGTATCAGTTGAACATGAAGGAGTTATCACATTACAAAGAAATTTTGCACGATGATCGAAATTTGAATCTATTTGAAATAAAAAATTAGAATATGGAAAACATTTTTCAAAATATAATTACTGTATAAGCAGCTTCCGATTGGAGATAGAATAATGTGCCAACAAAATTATTCAGTTCCTAGTTGGTTTCTTAATTCTATCTCCATATACGTGCCTTACAGTGACATAACTATTCCATCTCCAGTGTCCAGGTGATGACAGTCTGTGGCAGGTTGAGAGAACCTGAGTTCAAAGCTATAGTTTAATTCTTACGTTCTCTTCTCAGGTGTTTATTTTCTTTAAAAAAATATTTATTTCTATGTTCTTTACGATTACACGCCTTTACAAAATGGTGAGAGTTTGGAGGCTTTTTCCTGGTAAGGTTGTTCTTTCTCTCACAAACATTCACTTTAACATGCTCGTTGTTCTTCCTCTCACAAACATTCACTTTAACATGCTCGTTGTTCTTTCTCTCACAAACATTCACTTTAACATGCTCGTTGTTCTTTCTCTCACAAACATTCACTTTAACATGCTCGTTGTTCTTCCTCTCACAAACATTCACTTTAACAGGCTCGTTGTAACATGCTCGTTGTTCTTCCTCTCAGTCATCTCTGTGAGCTCATGATGATCTCTAATAAATTTCTCGTACTGTTTCCAGATCTCCCATTTCCTATTTCATGCCACAAAGGAAAGTAAGATTTCCTGATCAATGACAAAGTGACAGTCAGATTGAATAACACAGTTTGTGTTTGTGAAGAAAAATGGGAACACTACTGTTGATATTTATTGTTGTGTATAGTAAATGTTGCTAAATGTGATGAGACGTGGCTGGCTGTCAAACATTCTCACATTATGAAGCATAACCACAAAGCCTGAACACACTGGATATTACTCGACACGTTTAATCAACCATGTTATTTAGATGCAGAGAACAGGAAGAGGAAGTTAACATAAGGGCACGTAACTCTAGAAGGAAACAGAGTAACCATGGAGACATATATACAAACTACCCCATCAACAACTACATTTAGGGAGTATTAACACATTTTCTATGTCAAAACAAAGCACTGGCTTACTTTTGTTATTTCAGCGTCAGCTTTTTTTTAAAAATATTGTTCCGGTGTATTTCTAATTCTTCTTTATCTCCAGACATACTTCTACCTTTACAAGTTCACATCTATCACATCTGTCTTTCTTTGAGGATAGACAACTAATGTTGAATTCTGTATTGAATATTTCATCATGCTTATGTTTTTTGACATGCTGGATGCCTCTTTCTTCACAGGGGATAACATAAAACCTATACATCTTGCTCAGCTTAAGCCGTTTTTCAAGGTACGCTTTTAGAGGTATCTCTACATTAATGTGGTGGCATAACAAAAAAATGTTAATATATAGTGGCTGGGAATGTGCAGGTCTGATGCTGTTCTTACAATGCTTATGACTTTTAACAGATGAAAGTCAATTAATTATCTGTTAAAGTCAGTTATATAACAGGAACCACCAGACCTTTACACTCCTTCACTTTAATATTATTCTTGTTCAGCGTTTCTTCTTGATTTTTGTTTGTTTATTTATTTAACGTATAAGCACAATTGTGATTGTCCCTATTTACAATGATTTGACAAATGTGATGCCACTTTCTCATATCGGCAGTTTTTCATATTATTTGGAATTGAAAACAATATATATCTGCAGTAGCTTTTTATTTGTGGTAGATGGACTGGCTACTACTTCGTACTGATAACGCGAATGTTCATATATATTCAATGGCGATAAGGCAACAGTAATGCGAACAGGGGCACGTCAACCAAGGCCAGTGCCCAAAATGGAGTACGCTGGAACTCTGGATAAATTCACACGGTTTATTTCACAATGACGATGGACGTATGACAAAACAGGCAGAGGACACACTCTCTGACATTGAAGGTCTGCATGTAAATCATCATGGCGAAAATGTCAACATATACATTATCATCTTTCAAATTGGATAGTTTCAATAAATATTCTTCCCAATCATTAGCTCTCCTCATATTGGTATGTATACAATCAATACTGGTGATCCATAAAATAGCGCATCTTTATTGATAACTTGAAAGACCTCAAGGACTTGCCGTAAACCAGATGACGGCCAACATATACTTTACATAATTAGTTACGTTCGTAATTCACTTCTTCAAACACAATGTCATTGACAATAAAAGCTGGATCCAATAATTTCAATTCCTCTTTGATCCATTATATCATACCCTAGTGATGGGTCAACAATTCCCCGTTGAATATTCTGATTAGATTCGAACTGGTGGAACGACAATATACGTATTATTATACGACAAACTTACTGTAGAATCCTTACGGCAATGGCTTCCATCTGGAAGGCCGTATAACAAGGAATAAACATAAGTATATACCCCAAAAATATGGGACTCTAACAATACAGACTACCATCTGACTTCTTTCACAGCCATCATTCCTCTGAGGTCACTGCGTTCTCCAGTGTTTAGCAACAAAACGCGACAATCCCCCGCACCAATATGTGCGCTACCGTGCGCGATGAATTAAATTACAAATATATTCTTACCACATTTATTGATGCGTACCCTCTTAACAGAAGTAAGACTTGTGTCAACTAATATACTGTTAAGGCACCCAAAAAGGACGCAACAGTTTACCTCACACCCCCGCGAAAAAAATAATTTTTTTTTTAAAACTTGAATAAACGCGGAGAGGTCGATCAAATTATCGCCTACATATAATATCAATCTAAGTATACTAAACAAAATACTACTAGTGAAAGAATAAATATGAAATTGAACTCAACTCAAATAAACAAAATGCAATGTAAGGAAATGTACAACCACTATTAACCAACATAAGGCAAATGTGGCAAAACTAGATAACATAAAGGAATAAGGACGATGAAACACAAATAAAATGTTAACAGAAAGAAAAAAATGTCAATAAATGAATTCAAATAAATGGAATATGAATGCATCAAAACAATGAGTTATAAATGAAAAAGAATGCAAATAAACTACGCAAAGTAATCAACACACTTATCAATACTAAATTTGTATGAGTGCTGATATACTACATATGATATGAGTGAAAATCAGTAGCGCTATGAACTAGAAATAATCTACTTGCTATAAGTATATTAAATATTAAACACAATTAAATTAGACTAAATAATAGTCGAAGTATAGCGTTCATGGCCGTAAAATGTTATTAATCACAATTGAGTTCACTATTAAACAAAGTCACGAAGTTGAAATATCACACTAGAAGAATGTCACGATGCTACGTTTGAATTAAAACGTTATTCATGTTAAATGTTATATGCACAATATAGTCCGCTATTTATAAGTTCATGTTATTGCAACGTCAAACTGTACACGTTAAATTAAGGAAATGTCAATGTAGACACAACTAGCATAAAAAGTTAATAATAATCATGTAGCTGAACGACGTAAGGTTCCTTGAGTAGTGAGACATAATTAAGGAACTGTTCGTGCAGAAGCGTCACTCTTCGCAGGGTGTAGAATCTAGTTTGACTCATAACGACACCGCGAAAGGATGTCTGCTAAAACATTTTCCGACCCCGGAATCGCTCGTATTGTAAAACTGTAAGGTTGCAGAGCGATCGCGTATCTAGTTGATCTCGATGACTTCACATCTCTGTTGTTGAGAGCGGTAAGAGCTTTCTGATCGGTCTCAACGATGAACGATGCACCCAATAGGAATCGCTGCAGCTTGGTTATTGACCAAACCAAGGCCAAAAGTTCTTTAACCAGGACTGAATAATTCATTTCTGTAGGTGTTAGTTTTCTGGATACGTACATGACAGGATGTAATGTACCTGCGTACTCCTGGAGTAATGCGCTTCCTATGCCAAAATTTGACGCATCGCTTCTAAGGATGAAAGGTAGGTCCGCATTAGGTAACTGTAAGACAGGTGCATTAGAAAAATATGATTTGATGATGTCTAACGTGACTTGATGTTCTTGCGACCACCGAATCATGTTAGCTGCGCCCTTCTTTAACAACGTAGAGAAATGTGCAGTGATGGTAGATAAATGAGGAATGAATCTCCCACAGAATTGTATTAGACCTAAAAGACTCCTTACTTGTTTCTTAGTCTTAGGTGTTGTGATATTCAGGATTTTAGAAACATTACTGTCCTCAGTATGTAAAAGACCGTGACCAACACGGTGGCCTAAAAATGATATGTCATGAAAACCAACATATGCTTTAGATGGTTTAGCCGTTAAGTTATACGAACGTAAAGTGGACAATAATGTGTTCAATCCACGAAAATGATCATCCCATGTGTCACTAAAAAGACAAATGTCATTGATATAGGCAATGACATCGGGACGATGTGATAAAATACGACGCATCATGCGCACGAAGGTGGCAGGAGCGTTTACAAGTCCAAATGGCATAAAGTTCCATTGGAAAAGACCACGTGGAGTAGAAAAAGCAGTGAGTGGCTTTGCAGTATCTGACAATGGGACTTGCCAATAGCCCTTTGACAAATCTAACTTATTAAAGAAAATAGATTTAGAAAGTTTAACAAGTAAATCTTCCAAAAGTGGTAATGGTTCCGCGTCAAATTGTGTAACTTTATTTAACTTACGATAGTCAACACAAAGACAGATGTTATTATCTTTCTTACGAATAATAACCATCGAAGAAGAATATGGTGAAGTGGATGGTTCAATTATTTTTAATCGAAGCATCTCATCCAATTCCTTATCAACCTGAGAACGAAAGTGAAGAGGAATGGGATATGGACGGACCAGAATAGGCGTGTCGTCGGTCAGTAAAATGTCATGTTGAATGACAGACGTACGACCGGGGATGCCAGTGAGGACATCCTGATAGGATTGTAAAAGAGAAGATACTTGCTGACGCTGATCAGCAGAAAGGTCAGGAGAAATAGACACAGCATTCCAATTTTCTGTGGAATGAAGTGATACTACCGGTATAGGTAAAGGTACCTCCGAAAAAGAAGACTCCTCTTCCTGAATGACCGACAAAGCGGTATAATGATGAAGACAAGGTGTAGGGTCGTCAGTTCCTTTAACATATTTATGTGAAATGTTTTATGTTTGCCCATGATATCGACAATGTAATCGACATCTGAAATTCGAGAAATTATTTTGAAAGGGCCTTTCCAGGCAATGAGCAAACGATTGTCTTTACGAGAGAGTAATACATAGGCCTCGTCACCAGGAAAAAGCTGGCGAAGACGTCGATATCTATTAGCAAAAAGTCGAGCTTTTTCTTTTGCTAATTCAGATGATGTGGTCGCCAACCGACATGCATCTATAACTTTCTTTATCAAAGAAATTACATACTCATAAGAGGATTGAGTGTCATCTGTAATGTCTTCTTCAGTGAGTATATCGTGAAGCAATGAAATAGGACCACGAGGTTGAACACCGAAGACGAGCTGAAACGGTGAAAAACCTGTAGCTTCATTTTGCACCTCTCGATAAGCAAAGAGAGCAGCGGGTAGGACTCTATCCCAATCTTGAGGATGATCCTCAGTAATTTTACCCAATAACTGTTTGAGTGTCTCATTTTGACGCTCAATTAAACCGTTCGACATGGCGTAGTAGATGCTACTGAGAGATCTGTCTATATGTAGCATAGCCATGACTTGAGACATGGATTCAGATATGAATTGAACACCATGGTCAGATAATATTTTACGTGGAAAACCTAAACGTGAAAAAATTAACCATAGTGCATCTGCAACGTGAGCAGATGAAGTACTCTTTAGAGGTATTGCCTCAGGCCAGCGAGTACACATATCAATATATGTGAGAATGTGTGTATGGCCTCTAGCAGAAGGTTGTATAGGACCAATAATGTCAATTGCCATTTTGTCAAATGGTCGAATTGGAATAGCTTGAATAGGAGCTGCGTGATGTGGACCACGAACCTTAACCTCTTGACATGTAATGCAAGAACGACAGTAGATATTAACATCTCTATGGACATCAGGCCAGTAGAATGCAGATAGCACTCTGGATTTAGTGCGTGAAAACTCCATGTGGCCTGCACATTGAAAGTCGTGAGCATGACGCAATATACGAGCTCTCATTGTAGAAGGTACTAAAATTTGAGATCATACTGATGACGTAGTATCACGTACCAATCTCACTAACACACCATTCTTCAGTACAAAACTATGTTTAGAGTTTGTTTCTTTGTTTGTATTATTCTGAGCTAAATGAAAAAATTTATGTAATGAAGCATCATTTTGTTGTAATGCAATAAAAGACTCACGTGATATAGGAGAGTCAACATCATCATTATTATTGCCAGGAGATATTGTTGGTGTACTTTGCAACATATCGTTAGCTTGCGCTCTAGTGACAATTGCATTAGCAGAATGCATATGTTGCTTTTCCCAAGCAGCAATTTGCTGTGGGGTACACTCTTTAACCCCATGTATGCGACCAATTATCAAATCGCTAATTGGTGCAGGAAGTAGACATGCGTGTATTTTCCCTGTAAAAAATGGTGTATCTAAATCAATAATTGCTGTTGGAAAAGTCTCAACTGTGCCGCCAAATGTGACGCACTTCACAGTTTTCCCTGTTGCGCATGACGGGTCGATCAACGAATGTCTGACGCCAATGGTGCTGCAACCTGTATCGAAAAGAACAGAGACAGCAATTCCATTAACAAAGCCTTTATGTATTTTAAGAGACCGAGTTCCGTTATGTGTCGAAGCTGACATAGCCGTAGACTTTGCATGAAGGCTTGGCAACACATGTCCGCAACTCAGCGTAGTGATCGCCTTGGGCTGGAACAAAGTTGTGCATTCATGGCAAAGTTTAGCCTGATCAAAATCAAGAGAACAAGATGATGCATTATGAGGATTAACATTTGTATCCTGATCTAAATTAACCTGTGTATAATGCAGAGCAGAGTTTGTCTGATGATGCGATCTACCGTTGGAAGATCTATCTCTACCTCGAGATCGATTTTGACTATTGTCTCTATAACTGCTATAATTCTTATTTCTATTGGGATTACCATTTTGGTTAGCTCGCCAATTATTGTTGTGACTATTGTCCCTCTGACCATATTGTTTGTTCGGAGAACTATGTCGGTTATTAGAAAAATTTGATCTGGATTGCCAATTATGGTTATAATTATTACCATGATAATTTCCAGAATTATTCTTATTAAAATCTCGTGACATGTGAAATTGACCCAAATTTTGATTATATGGAGATCCATGTCGAAATGATTTCCCTTTAAAAGAATTGTAATTCTTGTTATCTCCCTTTTTAAACTTCCTATCATTACTGAGAGAGCAATGACGGAAATGATTTCCTTGTCGCACGGCAAATGCAACAGGCAATTCTTCCTTTACATGAGAATTGCTAACAACCATGTTAGGATGTGCAGTACAATAATTCCTACAGTTTTGCTCCATTTCATTCATATTTGCTGGCTTACGTTCATGCAAGAACGAAAGAAATAACGGGTTAACCGAAGACAAGACCTTATCACGCAGTAATAAGTCTACAAGAGCGTCATAAGATCGTTCTATTTTAGATAATTCAACCCATCTGTCAAAAGTAAGACGTATTAGTGAGATAAAATCATCAAAATCCGTTCCACTTTCAGGTAATAGTGATTTAAACTTTAGCCGATAACCATCTTCGTCAAGTTGAAATTTTATAAGCGAAGCAGTTCTTGCAATATTGTAATCAATTTTGTCAGTATCTTTCAACAGATTAAATACTGTCAATGCTTCGCCTGTAAGTAATGGCAACAAATGTGCGCAATACTGTGATTTTTCAATCTTGTTGGCTTCGCATATTGTTTGGAATCTATCCAGGTAAAATAGTATGTCATCTGCTGGAGGAGTAAATCGTGGCAATTTTAAGTTAACCTGCCTAATATTTTCTTTGTTAGAAAAGGTGTGACATTTCTGAGCATTGTGAGCATTGCCTTCATTTGTTAATCTAATTTTCTCAAGCTCTAATGCCATCAACTTTTGTTCACGTTATCTTCTATTTTCATTTTCAGCAGCTTCAAGCTGAAATCTTTCATTTTCAGCAGTTTCAAGTTGAAATCTCTTTTCATTTTCTGCAGCTGCCAATTTCCTATTTTCAAGTTCCAATTGAAGTCTTCTTTCGTTTTCTTCAGCGGCTAATTTTCTATTTTCAATTTCCATTTTCTTATTCTCCATTTCCATTTGCATTTTTCTCTCGTTTTCTGCAGCCTCAAATTGAAATTTCCTTTCATTTTCAGCAGCCTCTAATTTTCTATTCCCCATTTCCAATTGAAGTTTTCTCTCTTCTGCCTCTAATTTTTTTGCTTCTAGTTTCTGCACCTTGTCATATTCGACAGTTGCGAACTGTTTTACTTCTTCAGAATTCATACCAAGGACTTTAGCTTGCTTAATAAAATAATCCAAAGTTGTCATTATGACAAATGTTTGTGCGTAATCTTACTTCCTTAGAAAGATTTTATCAAATGATTTTAAAATTTATTACTCTCTTATAAGTGCAATAAGTTCCTGTCCAAAGAACTGCACAATTACTTTATAACTATTAATAATGTTATTCATCAAATAAAAAATGTATGCATTAAAATATTATCAGAGTACAACAGAAATAGACAAAGTAACAATAGTGACCAAGACAAGATATGAAAGGACGAATTACCACGTTCGCAGAAATCAAAAGAACCACAAAGTAGAACTAAAAGGATGATATTGCAAAGAACGCACTGACAACTGCGAAAGCAAAATGACAAGACAAGCAACAATATATAAGGTATAAACAGAAAAGGTGTATAGAAATAAACGATAGGTAGATTGAGTGGAGTTAATACAGAAATAGATCTTTCCACGAGGCTGACCAACACGCTGCTTTTAGTTTCAAAGGGAAGTTTTTATTTATCAGCTAAAAATTTCCTCACAACACATAAAATTCATCAAGAAAAGAAAATAAACATATACACGTGGTCAAAACAATAATCAATGAAATTGCTACAAGAGATGATAGACCCCAATATGATCTCATCCCCTCAAGGTAAGCCCACAGTCCCGTTATGAGTAAAGTGAAAGCCAGGAGATTCAATGATACATATGAGGTTGTCTAATAATTTTTCTTTCTTTCCTCGTAAACAAATATGAACCGACTTAGATGTAGTAGGTTTTAACCTGAGGGAAGTCAAAAAAAATATTCTTGCATTGACAACAAGTTTCATAAATGGAATTACAAACATGGGTGAAATTCACATACCTCACACCGTCTACTTTCACTCGGTTCTTTCATCAGGGCCCTGTACTAATTACATACGTGATGTAGCTTGCCGTCTGGCGCAACTTGGTAACATTCACACCCTTTGTCTGTTCTGTCGTTCACTGAAGCGGATCCCAGCTCTACAGAGTGGTTTGCTGGTTTTGGTTTTTCTCAGAAATTTCTCCGGGGAGCATCAGCTTCAGGCGTCAGCTATTTCAGACTAAAGTTAGTGTATCTTGACTCACGAAGTAAGAATTAGGGTTAAGCGAGCACACAATGTCAGAACACGAGGTTTCCCTAAATTAGGAAAATGACCGGTGGACAGCTTCTCTCAACAGATAATCAGGGTTCACCACACATTTGGTCAAAAAAGATGTCGGCAAGTTTAATGCTATGAATAATGTTACTTGCCACAAGGGCTGTACTTTAGAATATCGTTTCTGGAAGGACTAATTCAGGCACACTGGGCCCGTTATTTTCAGTTTACGTTAAAGTTCTTGAAAAAAGCTTACGACCAAGTCTTTAAGGGAAAAGTTTTTTTAGTCTTCACAGGATAGGTTCATCAGTACGTAACGCTGGTATAGTTAGGTTACCACAGAAATCTCTGTATAAAGAAACATATATATATGAAATATTTATACATCCTATGTTTAAGGGTATACTTATATTTTAACTGCGGGCGTAAACCTTAACTTATCATTTAACACCTCCCGTGAAATAAGTTATAGTCATAAATTAATCATCATGAATTAGAGATATATATAAATATATTCTCGTCACGACTCATGAGACATCTAGTCTAGCAGTTATAAGTTAGTTTGAAAATTATGTTCTCGTCTGATTATTTAGCAGTTAAATTAAATTTAGTAATAGCCGACTGAATTTAAGCTGGAAATATAATTTATCCTGCTTTCCACTGAGACACATCACTAGAAATTAATACAGACTTATAAATTATTCGCTCTGCACCAGATCTACCTAGAGAAATAAATAGCGATTTAGCACTTTTAAACACTTCACAAAATACTAGATATACTAGATAATAATATATGATACCTCAAACACAGAATTCCTAAGAACTAAACCACTTCGATCAAACTAAAGGCCATCTCTTTTAACAGAGATTTTTAGAAATCGAACGAGGCTTGTTCTAGTCTTGACTGCGAAGTTACTGAGTGATAATGAAATCTAGCTCATTCTAGCATTTATGAAAACCCAGACAAAGAGATGAACGTTTATTTCGCAAAAACGAAACAATCTCCCCTTTCTCATAACAACTACGTAACTAGAAGAGGCTGTCGTAAACTGCCACTTTCTGCGTGTCAGTTGCGAAATCTCAGACAACCTGTCTCCAATGCAGGGCAGTTTTCACACTACAGCTGACCATGGCCCACAGTGAGCGCCGTGTCAGTTTGGGATTTTTCAGACAAATGTCTGAATATTGACCGGTGCAGATGTAAAGTATCACACCTCACCGGGACTTATGCCGAGAAGAAGCTCGCGCGCTCGGTGAGAATGTAGACGATTGTCTACGTCCTATGTTCAGCGAACCGACTTATCACGCCTTCTGACGCCCTGCAGCCCTGACATCTACGTAATATCGTCCTAGCGCGATTCTCAGTTTTGAGAAACAAAACCGGTAAAGTTTAAAAAATACTGAAGAAAATATTTTTTGCAACCGAGTGATGCGAAAAATACAGGAAAAACAAGTATGGAAAGAATATAAATGAAAGGATTAGGGTGAGAGAATAGGAAGAAGATGTAGGTAATTTAATGACATAAAGACCTACGTGACAGGACGTCCCCCCTTAAGATATGGAAGCACTCCATGTCTACGTTATGGAATTAAATTTCCTATAACCGTAGCTTCGGGGTGTCTGTCTTCTTCCTTCTCATCTTCCCCCTCCATCTCTCTCCAATTCCTACTCAAGTCTACTCCCCAAAGTTTCCTTCCTCTGGAATGTCTCCCATGCGCGCTTGAAAGAGCGTCGCCGCTTCTGACATTTTTGAAAGATTTCCTGTGATAGCGGTGGAATATCCCTGCCACTATCGTCATCTTCGTCAGTTTTGGCGATCGTCAGGAGATGGTCGGAGGTCGGCACTGGTCTTTCCAAGTATCTCTTTAAGAGATTTAAATGGAAAACCTTCTCCTTTCCTTGAATAGAGATCTGGTAGTTAGCCTTAGAAATCTTTTTCAGGACGGTAAACGGCCCTTGCCATCCGATCTTCAGTTGGTTGTTCTCGGTAGGGAGTAACACCAAAACTTTCTCTCCTGTTTCCAGTTCTCTCTCTTTCGCGACTTTCCTGTATCGGTTAGCGTGCTTGGTGCGTGCTCGCTTAAAGTTAGTCGTTGCTAGGTCCCACCCTAGTTTCAACCTTTCCTTTAAAACCGACACATATTTACTTGCTGAGACAACTGTCTCATCCGCCTTCTCGTCTGTCAGAGACTGAAGTAAGGCTTCAAGCGGGCCCTTAATGGGTCTGCCGAATAAGAGTGTCGCTGGCGGAAATCCTGTGGAAGTATGAGGAGATTCTCTGTAGCCAAATAAAGCTCCAGGAATACAAAGGTCCCAATCTTCAGGTTTCACTTGTGCCAGTTTACTTAGCAGCATGTTGAGGTTTCCATTAGCACGTTCCACGAGCCCATTTCCGGTCGGAGTATATGGCTTAGTGTGGATGTGTTGGGTCCTCAAGATCTTAACGATCTCATCCATCAACAGGTTTCGGTATGGAGATCCGTTATCCGTCAACACTTGCTGCGGGAATCCCAACCGAGTGAAAATCTGCACGAGGGCTTCTGCGACATGCTTGGCATCTGCGCATGTTAGCGGGATAGCTTCTGCCCATAAAGTGCATGTATCGACTAAGGTCAGGATAAACCTGTTCCTTCTTTTAGTCCTGTCGAAAGGCCCTAAAATGTCGATCACAACCCGTTCAAAAGGTGTTCCCACTATTGGCATTTCACCCATGTGGACTGGGGGTGCCCGTTGCTTGGGTGGCACACGTTGGCACTGGGCACAGGATTTGACATATCTGATAATATCAGTATTTACTCCTGGCCACCAATAATGAGTGGTTATACGTTGGTTTGTGGCGTTCTGTCCCATATGTCCGCTGAAGGGAAGAGAGTGCCCCATTTCTAGGATTTGGCTTCTGTACTGTTTCGGTACTAGGAGCTGGTTGTAACCTTGGTCAGGCTTGCCCGTTCTCCGATAAAGTACGCCATCCTTAGAAAAAATGTCCCCGTGCTGTCTGGGTTCCTTAGCCATGGACAGTTTCCTAAAGCAGGGTGCCAAAGTAGGGTCCTTGTATTGCGCTTCTTTAAGTTCCATAGGTAACAAATTAGGCGCAGGCTCCCGTTCCTTCTTGGTTTGCCCTCTTGTAGTTACTGCTGCCACAATCGGCTCTTCCGGTTTCCCAATACACACGTATCTCCCGCCAAGTATGACTGGGTAGATGGGATCATCCATAACAGCCGCTTTGATCACACCTCTGACAAAGTCAGAGTGTATCTCCACCAATGCGATGGGAAGCGCTGTAGGTGCATCACTCTTACGAACTCCACAAAGTTGGACGGTCTCTGCTGTCTCTTGACCGGGTTTGACCAGGTTTCTGGCAACAATGCAATCGTAAGAAAGCCCCGTGTCAAATAAGCAAGAAGTTTGAGAACCGTTCAAAATAACAGTACCTCGCGTTGAGGGTCCATCCCCAACAGGTTGGGAATCACTGTCAATAATTCCACCTTGCGAGACTGTTAATAAGCATCCGATGCGTTTCGGCTCGGTGTGCTCGGTCTGATCATATGTCCCGTGCTCAGGGGTTCTCCCTTTGCCACCTTGTCCTTTCTGGCTACGCTGCCATGTAGGGCGGTCGGGTTGATCAGACTGTTTGGGGTGGTTGGGGTACTTGTTCTTGTAGAACTTGGATTTTTCAGGAGGGGGGTTTTGAGGTCCAGTTTCTCTGTGGTTATTTAGGTTAGAAGCCTGAGAAGATTGCTCAAGGTTATGTTTTCGAAAATGCTCCTCTGTCGGTTTCCGCTTTGTGGCCGGTAGTTCAGCCAGCGCATTGTGATAACGCTCAGACTTTTCCAAAATGTCTTCAAGTTTTTCTGCCCCCTGCTCAGTGAGAAATCTCCGGGTATCAGCAGACAAAGTGTTCTTTATTTGTTCTGTTAAAACAAATTCCTTAAGACCTTCATAGGTAGAGGGGAGCTGCGAGAGCTCAAGGCACTTTGTCAAATATCCCTTTAGCCGGGAAGAGAACTGGTGAAAAGATTCAGAATTCTCCTTTCTGCTGTTGCGAAACAGTTGCAAAAATTTGCGAGCGTTCATTTCAAAGCGCTCCAGTAACGCTTTCTTCAACACATCATAATCGTCTTGTTGGCTACTTTCCAGTTTGGCGTAAACATCATATGCAGAACTTTTCAAAGCCTGGGAAATCTTCATATTCCAACGCGACCTCTCTAAACCGTACAGAGTTGCAATTTTCTCAAATTTTTCTAGCCAAGTGTCAATCTTCTCATTTGGGCAAGGGAAAGATTCTAGCGGAAAAGACATAGCAGTGAGGTGAAGAGATTGACTGTTAGAAGGATCAGTTAAGGAAGAATGAGGAGAAGACTCTCCATTGCTGGAGGTAGAGGCAGCACCACGACTTTGGAACTCTAGAGTTTTAAGCGCCAACTCGTGCTGTCTCTGTTCCCTCTCCTTCTCGTGCTGTCTCTCCTTCTCCTTCTCTCTTTCCTCGTGCTGCATCCTGCGAATTTCCATTTCCTCGTCCATCTTCTTCTGCTGTAATAGACGGTCTTCCGCTTCTTTCCTCTCCGCTGCTTCTTCTTTCCTCTTTAGTTCTTCTTCTTTCCTCTCCGCATCATATCTCTCAAGTTCGTCCCTGACAAAAGCTTTTGCTTCTTCTCCTTCCAGTCCCTCCTCTCTCGCTTCGTCCCTATGGAGTTGTCTAAGCTTTGCCCTCTCGGCCATATTATGTCAGTGACTGAGATACGTGGAGATAGAAAATAGGAAAAAGAATAACCTGGTTCCTAACACTTACGAGAAAAAAATTTCCAAAAATACAAAAGATGATATCCTTAACCCTGGGATACCTCCTCCAAAATAAAATCTAACTATCGCTGCTAT
The DNA here is from genome assembly GCA_024509875.1 of Oreohelix idahoensis. Lineage (NCBI taxonomy): Eukaryota > Metazoa > Mollusca > Gastropoda > Stylommatophora > Oreohelicidae > Oreohelix > Oreohelix idahoensis. The sequence goes on from JAMPIV010011942.1 coordinate 211,850, forward strand.
TATCGGCAATAAAGCACTTAATGCAAAACACGACTACGCCAACTAAATGGTAGTTAGGATTAATCCCTGAAAAATAAGTTGCTACAGTGGAAAACACAATGATTATAGCAAAAATTAAAGAGAAAAATAATCCCTTAATTTTTAAATCCACTATAAGTTTACCCCTGAAGACAGTTAGGGTGAGGGAGGCAATTAATCTGGACGGATAGTCCGAAACGCACTCCTTAACTTTAGTTCAAACACCTTCCTGCTTCAGAACCCTTGTGAATGTTATACACTCACAAAACTTTACCAGCGTTTAGTATTACAATCAACATTAATTAACATGTATTCCGACAAAATCAACCTGTAAACCAAATGTATAATGCTTCTTAATGCTGTGGAAAAAAACTTATCAGTTTGTGTGGTCAGCACGCTCGTACACAGATCGTTAGTCTAGGGGATAAATTATTTAAAGATATAACAACTCACAAGACATCACACTCTTACTCTATTACAGAATAAAAATCTTTAAAGACGAGCTGATATTAGTCGTCTCGTCTTCCTATTCTAAGTTCAAAAATCCGTCGGGCGAGACCCCATTTGTCGTATCGCCTTAGGATTTTGGGTTCAATTCCCGGTAACGAGCGACCATTTGTCGTACTCGTCTTCCTATTCTAAGTTCAAAAATCCTACGGACGAGAACCCATTTGTCGTAGATTTTTTTGATAGGAAATTAAGACTTTGGTTGGTCCCTTCTGAATAGATAGAATCAGTGATAGCTGCAGTGAGAGTTAATACAGAAATAGATCTTTCCACGAGTGCAGTGGTAGCGAATCAATAGAACGGTCCCCTGGGAAAAGACAAGATTCTTCTCTCTCTCTCTCTCAGGCCTATCTTCTACGACACTTATGTAAGAGTCGGACAGACTATTGACAACATATGCTAATATGTAATGAACATACCACTCACGTGCACACACACCAGTGACAACAGGTAGACACACAGACGTGGGAAGACTATCAAAATGATTACATATATATATTCTGAACGAGCTGACCAACACGCTGTTTTTAGTTTCAAAGGGAAGTTTTTATTTATCAGCTAAAAATTTCCTCACAACACATAAAATTCATCAAGAAAAGAAAATAAACATATACACGTGGTCAAAACAATAATCAATGAAATTGCTACAAGAGATGATAGACCCCAATATGATCTCATCCCCTCAAGGTAAGCCCACAGTCCCGTTATGAGTAAAGTGAAAGCCAGGAGATTCAATGATACATATGAGTTTGTCTAATAATTTTTCTTTCTTTCCTCGTAAACAAATATGAACCGACTTAGATGTAGTAGGTTTTAACCTGAGGGAAGTCAAAAAATATTCTTGCATTGACAACAAGTTTCATAAATGGAATTACAAACATGGGTGAAATTCACATACCTCACACCGTCTACTTTCACTCGGTTCTTTCATCAGGGCCCTGTACTAATTACATACGTGATGTAGCTTGCCGTCTGGCGCAACCTTGGTAACATTCACACCCTTTGTCTGTTCTGTCGTTCACTGAAGCGGATCCCAGCTCTACAGAGTGGTTTGCTGGTTTTGGTTTTTCTCAGAAATTTCTCCGGGGAGCATCAGCTTCAGGCGTCAGCTATTTCAGACTAAAGTTAGTGTATCTTGACTCACGAAGTAAGAATTAGGGTTAAGCGAGCACACAATGTCAGAACACGAGGTTTCCCTAAATTAGGAAAATGACCGGTGGACAGCTTCTCTCAACAGATAATCAGGGTTCACCACACATTTGGTCAAAAAAGATGTCGGCAAGTTTAATGCTATGAATAATGTTACTTGCCACAAGGGCTGTACTTTAGAATATCGTTTCTGGAAGGACTAATTCAGGCACACTGGGCCCGTTATTTCAGTTCACGTTAAAGTTCTTGAAAAAAGCTTACGACCAAGTCTTTAAGGGAAAAGTTTTTTTAGTCTTCACAGGATAGGTTCATCAGTACGTAACGCTGGTATAGTTAGGTTACCACAGAAATCTCTGTATAAAGAAACATATATATGAAATATTTATACATCCTATGTTTAAGGGTATACTTATATTTTAACTGCGGGCGTAAACCTTAACTTATCATTTAACACCTCCCGTGAAATAAGTTATAGTCATAAATTAATCATCATGAATTAGAGATATATATAAATATATTCTCGTCACGACTCATGAGACATCTAGTCTAGCAGTTATAAGTTAGTTTGAAAATTATGTTCTCGTCTGATTATTTAGCAGTTAAATTAAATTTAGTAATAGCCGACTGAATTTAAGCTGGAAATATAATTTATCCTGCTTTCCACTGAGACACGTCACTAGAAATTAATACAGACTTATAAATTATTCGCTCTGCACCAGATCTACCTAGAGAAATAAATAGCGATTTAGCACTTTTAAACACTTCACAAAATACTAGATATACTAGATAATAATATATGATACCTCAAACACAGAATTCCTAAGAACTAAACCACTTCGATCAAACTAAAGGCCATCTCTTTTAACAGAGATTTTTTAGAAATCGAACGAGGCTTGTTCTAGTCTTGACTGCGAAGTTACTGAGTGATAATGAAATCTAGCTCATTCTAGCATTTATGAAAACCCAGACAAAGAGATGAACGTTTATTTCGCAAAAACGAAACAATCTCCCCTTTCTCATAACAACTACGTAACTAGAAGAGGCTGTCGTAAACTGCCACTTTCTGCGTGTCAGTTGCGAAATCTCAGACAATCTGTCTCCAATGCAGGGCAGTTTTCACACTACAGCTGACCATGGCCCACAGTGAGCGCCGTGTCAGTTTGGGATTTTTCAGACAAATGTCTGAATACTGACCGGTGCAGATGTAAAGTATCACACCTCACCGGGACTTATGCCGAGAAGAAGCTCGCGCGCTCGGTGAGAATGTAGACGATTGTCTACGTCCTATGTTCAGCGAACCGACTTATCACGCCTTCTGACGCCCTGCAGCCCTGACATCTACGTAATATCGTCCTAGCGCGATTCTCAGTTTTGAGAAACAAAACCGGTAAAGTTTAAAAAATACTGAAGAAAATATTTTTCGCAACCGAGTGATGCGAAAAATACAGGAAAAACAAGTATGGAAAGAATATAAATGAAAGAATTAGGGTGAGAGAATAGGAAGAAGATGTAGGTAATTTAATGACATAAAGACCTACGTGACAGTGACGTTTACAAACAAAATACATCATAAAAATAAGGTACATGTAAGAAATTACTACGAAAACCACGATAAAGACTTAACGTCACAGCTAAACAATTAGTTCACAGAGAACCAAACACAGTGGAGTCAAAAATCCTTCAACAATCATATGTTGGAACATTCCACTGCGGGAAGTCTGTAAAGGTGTCCCTACAGAACACTCACGAAGGCCCGCGGGTGAATCTGGGATGTTCCCTTCGCGAGTCGCCAAACCCAACCGCCCACATGAAACATTAAAAACATGGAACATAAAACATCGAATAGCAATGTGGACATATTAAAGTACGGGCTCAGCTAAACATGCAACGGTGTAAGAGAACAACAGTGTTTTACTTATCTTTTTATAAGAAAAAATGTTCCGGTCCTCACGGAGCTAGCGATTTTGACATTCGGTCGCTGCATGTATAAGCCATAAGAAACTAGTTGACGTATAAAAGTGACAAGATCCAACGTTGATGGTGACAATTATAATCCAGCGTCGACCTTGACCTTGAGTAACCGTAATATAAGATTCCAAGTCCAGGATGTTGTCACCTTGAAAGACTTGAATTTTCAACCGATTCTTACATTGAATTCGACTTGATTCCCCAATAAATGGCCGCCAATCTGTAGTAGCTTTTTATTTAGATTCGAACTGGTGGAACGACAATATACGTATTATTATACGACAAACTTACTGTAGAATCCTTACGGCAATGGCTTCCATCTGGAAGGCTGTATAACAAGAAATACACATAAGTATATACCCCAAAAATATGGGACTCTAACAATACAGACTACCGTCTGACTTCTTTCACAGCCATCATTCCACTGAGGTCACTGCGTCATCCAGTATTTAGCAACAAAACGTGACAATCCCCCGCACCAATATGTGCGCTACCGTGCGCGATGAATTAAATTACAAATATATTCTTACCACATTTATTGATGCGTACCCTCTTAACAGAAGTAAGACTTGTGTCAACTAATATACTGTTAAGGCACCCGAAAAGGACGCAACAATATCCTAATTATAACCCATCAGAGGTTGAACGGAATATTTTTCTTCCTAAATATTAAAAAAAAAATTGAATGAATGCATTCTAGGAAAAGAGTTGATTTGTTTCCGCCCTTCTTGGAGGGTGACCTTATCAATTTTTTTGGCATTTTCCCTGTCACAAATGACTTTGGTATGCCTGTATCAAGGCATCTTAACTTCGTAGAGAAGTAGCTGAGTCGTATCTGTGAGATACCAAAGGTCTTCAAGCAAAATACTTCGCACACTCTGACACTTATGGCTGTGCAGCCTCCCATGTCCCTTTTCTTCTTAAGGATCATGCAACCAACATTTCAGCTGCTCCCCTTGTGTCACCGTAGGGTTTGTCCAAGCATTGTTTATGCTTCTGGCAAGGTTATATGAACGCTTAAAGTATGTCACCGTAGGATTTGCCCAAGCATTGTTTATGCTTCTGGCAAGGTTATATGAACGCTTAAAGTATGTCACCGTAGGGTTTGCCCAGGCATTATAAATACATTGTTAAGGTTGGGTGAACGTTTAAAATAGTTCACGAGGAAGAAAATAGAGTGAGGATTAAAAATAACAGACAACGGTTCACTAACTTCGCTTGCGTTAGTAAAACGTGAGTATTTTTCTGGTGAGTAGTAAATAAAGCTCGACCAATAGTTTGAGCTGGAAAACAGATTAGGGAATGAATCAGAGGTAGCGAAAGAAACGCACCAGGTAACAATGACTAGAGGTCAGAAAGGTGTGCGGGTTTCTGAAGGGCAGTCCGGTTTCAGAAGTTGAAGAAGCAAGAAGTGCTTTTGGCGGTTGCCACCAGTTTTAACAGATTCTGTGGTTATACAGATAAGTTCAGAAGTTATACAGAAAATGCATAAGCTGTAGAGATAACTCAGAAGATTAAAGGATTCTGTGGTTAGACAGAAATAGCATAAGTTTTAGAAGGTTCAGAGGATGTGATAGCTCTAGTCAGTAACTATACAAGATAACTAAGAAGTTTCGTATAGACAGAGTAGAAGATGATTAAGAAAGTTCTTATAGTCACAGTAGAGAGTGTATTTCGGGAGAGATTCAGGGAATTGTCTGTAAGTATGGTTTTGAACTTATCATTTATATTGATGAAAAACTGCAGGAGAAGTAAATCAGAAATCCCAAGTCGACATGTCAAACAAATGTTGACTACTTTGTTGACTAAGCAACCTAGAGAAGAGAAGTATTTGAATGATACATTGATGGTCAAGCTTGGTACTGTTATATACTTCTTCTTCTTCTTCTTGCGATCGCATCTTTGATGATTACACCGTCAGACGAGTTCTCATGATGAATTCGACTGTTGTTTGAAGTTCCTCTTTAACTCCATATAGCTTTGAGTTTAGTGTTGAGTCATTGGGCCAGTATATCTTTCTTAACTGGCCATACAGAGGACAGTCCTGTAGAACATGCTCAGCAGTTTGTTCGTTTAATCCACATGTGCACAGTGGTGAAGCAGACAATCGTAGCTTGTGCATGTGTTTATTCAGTTTGTTATGCCCTGTCCTGAGTCGAAAAATAGTTGTCTGTCCCTGCCGGTCGAGAGTGTGATAGTCGTCTTTGGGTTGGTTCTGTTCTCTTCTGATAGTCTGGATAGCTCTCTTTTTCTCAAAGTATGTGACTTCATTATCTTCTTGTTCACATTCTCCTCCCTTTTTTGCAAGTTTATCTGCCTTTTCATTTCCGGATACACCACAATGAGATGGTACCCACTGAAGTATGGTTCTCTTTTTGGCAGCTACCTTGTTTAGTTCATTTCTCAGATGCGGGAGTTTACCACCCTTGAGAGCTTGCAGGACAGACAGTGCATCTGTGAGGATGACTACCTGGTGGCAGTCAGAGTTGGTGTTATAAATCATATTTGCAGCTTGCTCTAGAGCTTGAACCTCAGCTGTATAGTTGGAACAGAATTTACCAGTGGGAATGTGCCTAGTCTCATAGTGGTTGTCAGGATATGAGATAAAGATACCGGCACCTCCATTCCTAACAGCATTAGTTGCTGATCCATCTGTATAGGCATGTATCCATGATTGATCGGGATAGCTTTCTTGGATCATACTCAATGTAGCAGTTCGTTTTTGCAGATCATTATACTCACATCCACTTGTGAGACCACTGACTGTTGTATTAATTTGGAGGGCACTGCTGGCCTGCTCCCATGGTACAGGGTATAGGGTGGGCTTCAGTGGTGTTGTCTTCATGGATAGGTCTTCTTGATGCTGTCTTATAAGTCTTTTCCCCCGATGCACAAAGCTGCTACGCTTTAGACGTCCCAATGCCAGATCATCTAGTCTTGCCTTCATTGGGTGCATTGGCATACTGTTGTACTTTTCCATCTGGATCATGGTTTTTGTGTCTCTTCTATGGGACAATGTCTGTAATCCAGCAACCTTCTGCATCTCTGTTATTGGTGTAGTTTTCATGGCTCCTGTAATGAGCCTGAGAGCTTGATTTTGCACCTTGTCCAAAGACTGCAGATGTGAGTTAGCAGCTGATGACCATGCTGCTGAGCTAAACTCTAAGTGTGGTCTTATTACTCCATTATAAATCTTCTTTAGATTTCGTTCATTTGCTCCCCAGTTGGTACCTGCTAATTTTCTGAGTATGCCTAGTCGTCTTCGGGCCTTTCCTTCTGCATTTTCAATATGCTTATTCCATGTAAGCCTTTGGTCAAATGTCACCCCAAGATAGGTGGGGTAGCTTTCTTCCTTGATCACGGTTGTCCCTAGGTGTATGTTAGCTGATTTGTCCTTGGGGGCGAGGGAGAACAGTGTTGTGGAGGTTTTGTCTGTGTTTATTGTGATAAGCCATTTCTCTGCCCATGACACTAGCATGTCTGCTGCCCGCTGCATTCTATAATTTGCTGTGGTGACATTTTCATCAGCGCACCAGAGTACTAGGTCATCTGCATATAAGGCAGCTTTAACTCCTGCAGGGAGATCTTTCACCAGGTCATTGATGTAAACAAGGAAGAGTGTTGGGGAAATTACTCCTCCTTGAGGTACCCCCTGATGGAGCAACACTTTTTCTGCTCTGCAGACCGTCAAGAGTGACTCTAGTTCTCCTGTTATGCAAGTATGACTGGATCCATTTCATCATGTTGCCTTGGATTCCACTTCTCCTAAGTTTTGCAATGAGGCCATCTTTCCACACCTTGTCAAAGGCCTGCTTGAAGTCGACCCAGATCGTTAGGACCTTTTTCTTCTCCTGGAAGGCATCTTCTATTGCTTGAGACAAGTAAGTAACTTGGTCTTCTATACTGTAGCATTCTCTAAATCCAGCTTGTTCCGGCACCAGGATCTGCTCAGACTCTAAATACCATTTCAATCTGTGGTTGACTATTCGCTCCATAGTCTTCCCAACACAGTTTGTGAGACTGATTGGCCGGTAACTTGCAGCCTCGGTCTTACATTTCCCTTTCTTTAGTATGGGTATTGTGATGGCTTCTCTCCATACTTGGGGTACCGTTCCTTTCAAACCAGCTGTGGTTGAATATCTCAAGCAGTTTTGTCTTTGCTGCTGAGCTCAGATTTACTAGCATTTCGTTGCTGATTTTGTCTGGGCCGGGTGACTTTTGAAACTTAAGCTTGGAAATAGCCTTCTGTAGTTCTCCTAGTGTGATGGGTTCCCTCATTGGGGCAGGAGTATCTGTCTGTCCCATGGTTGCCAGTATTTCTTTTCTTATCTCTCTCTGATGGTCTATGTTAATGGGTAAGTTGCTTTCTGAACTGTATCTTCTAGCAAACAAGTCTGCAGCTTGTTTTCCTCTGAAAAGTTTGCCACCTTCATCCAATGTGATAGTCTGCCTTGGTGAGGAATGCTCTTCATTTAGAGACTTGACTAATCTCCAAAGTTTCCTGCCGTCTTTCTCAAGGTTCAGCGATGCCGTTTTAGTTCTCCAGCTTTTCCGCTTTTCTTCTAGCTTTGTTCTCTGAAACTCTGCTACAGCCTTTTTCCATTTGTTGTGAGTTTCAAGTGAAGGCTGAGACTCTGCGTCCTTTCTAGCCTTGTCCATAGCTTCCTGACGTTCTTGGAGTGTGCTGGACCAGTATGGTATGTAGTTACGCCGGCATCCTTTGGGAATGGTTTCTTTTGCAGCTTGTAGTATGCATCTGTTGAAGTCTTTTACCACTTCATTAATGTCTCTGTTCTCTACCTTGAGGGTAGACAGCAGCGTGTTCACCTGATGCCTGAATAAACCCCAGTTGGCTTTTTTGTAGTTCCATCTTGTAATGGCTGGGCCTGTACTGAGAGTTGCACTCTGGACAGTAAGAAAGATTGGGCGATGGTCGCTCCCCCTAGTTGGTCTCCTACTTCTCTACTAATAGATCCAGCTATATCTGGTGTGGAGAAGGCAAGATCTGGTGTTGAGGTTGTGTGCCATCCTCTGGAGTAGAAGGTAGGAGTATCTGTGGCATTATTGACTAGGATTAGGGAGTGATCATCTTGCCAAGTTTCAACCTCTTCACCTCTGTGATCCAGATGGTTATAGCCCCAGCTCTGGGAGTGGCTATTAAAGTCTCCAACTGCTATAAAGTTGGTGGCTGGTACCTGTATAGAGCTGAGACTCAGGGGTTTGTTGTTCGGACAGTAATAGTTCAGGAGTTCTATTTCCATCTTGTCTACCTTTATCTGCAGCAGCTGATATTCTGCTCCATCCATGAAGGTTTTCCTTTCGTGTGCAGGAATGTTATTCCTTACAAGAGTAAGTACTCCTCCTTTTCGTCTATCTTGTCTGTCGGATCTGAAGCATTGATATCCCCTTATTTTAAAGGTTTGATCTGCTTTCAAGTGAGTCTCTTGGATACAGCAAACACTGACTTGCTTCTCATACAAGATGTTTTCCAGCTCTGTCTTTTTGCTGTATCCAGCCTGCTTGCTGTTCACTCCCTCTGCATTCCAGTGCATCATGACAAGTGGCACTCTGGGTTTCTCTTTTTCTGTTTTGTTTTGGTCAGTAGTTCTCCTCCGCCGTCTGTTGACTCCACAAGACGGTCTAGAGGGTCCTCCAGTAGCTGAGGGTGGGCTCTGTCGAGGCTCAGAGCCCGGCACTGCACCTGCCTGGTGGAGCTCCACAGGGCGAGCACCAGAACGAGATTTATTTGACGGTGTACTCTCCATAGAAAAAAAAAAAGCGAGTTGCATGATACTGTGGTTTCCGGTGCGCCTTCTGGCCCAGTATCTACGACTTTAGCACCTGTTCAACGGGAGAGTGGGCTCATCCCTAATCTGTTTATGTTCCCAGTAGTAGACTATTCGCAAGCAGCCTGGGGGTGTCACTGCTCTGCGCGGACCTTGTTTACCGAGGCGGCGTCCGAGCTCGTATGGTGAAAATATGGTTGCGTTATCTTCAAAATAGCCCTGTCTTTCCCGTGGCTTTTCTGCCATCCTGCAACTTTGAGTTAGGGAGTTCTGAGCTCCAGTCTCTTTCCCAGGCATTTTATCCTGGCCTGGCACGCATACAGAGGACCCCACTTCTGGTTCTAAGTTAGCAGTTGGGGATAGGTGGGGTAGCACACTGTGCATTCCCCGTCATCCAGGGGGCTCTCCAACTATGCAGAGCTTGCACAATGCTGTGCTCTGGTTCTGGGCTCTCCCAAGGAATCCTCACGTCCTGCACAGAGCCACTTCCCGATACCCACCACCTGCCAACCCTCCATTGTAGAAATCTCCTGCATGCGGCCATCCAGTCAAGAGCCAGTATTAAGTCTGGTGCCCAAGTGATCCCCCCAAGCTCAGTGTGCAATGCTGGGTTCTCATCATGCTGCAACAGAGGAGGGATTGTGATGCTCAGCCATCTCTCTCAATTCTGCACCGATAAGTGACATCGGGGACTTAACTTTGCCTCAGTACTGGGAGGCCCCGTTTCCGGGTACACCACACACAGCCAATTGAGGCAACGGTCGCCATGGGCGTGATAGACGACAAACAGTGAAGAATGAGGCAAGAAAGCATTTAACCCATGAAGTGGGGGTGGATTGGTGCAGACCAGAGCATGTACCACTCGCCGGTGGGTTCTGCATCTACACCTATAGGGTTCCACCCACTCCTCAGCCCATTTAGTCTGGCCCCTCACCCAGGACCTGTCCGGCTTGGGTGACCCTGCCAGGAGTAAAACTCCCGCCGGCATAGCTCCCGGGATCATTGAGGCGCTCAAGCTCTCCAACCACGGCAAGGTAGGCTTACATGTGGAGAGTGTTATATACGAATAGATGGTAAGAATGAATTCCAAGAGGAAAACCATATTTTTATCAGAGTGAGTTCACAGAGAGTGAACCAATGAGTCGTCTACAGAAATAGTTACGACAAGTAAGCGACTGGGAGAGTCGACTTCTTTAAGAACTACCTGCATGCTCTCGCATGTAAGTATGGAGTATAGAAGACTTGTTACATGTATAAGAATTATAGTATGCTTTTCAGGACCGGAAATAGAGGCAGGTCTGACCAAGTTTGGTCAGGAGGAATAAAAGCACAAGACAATGAGTTGGAAGTGCTGATCAGGAGTATTGAGGCATATTAAGCAAACTGAGGTAGAGTTTGAAGAGGCTAAACAAGTAAATGGAGATGATAGAAGAACAGAGGGAGGTTAAGTATATATATACACGAGATAAAGAGTTTATGTATGAAGCAACTATGATACAATGTATGTGAGCTCTATGAAGAATTACCTGCGTTATTGAAGAATATTACATGTAAATAAATGTTTTTGCAAGACAGAAAACATTTGTTTGAGTCTATCCTTGAGGGTTGTTGTATGTAGGCCAGGTCAATAATCATTATAAAATCCACTATACGATCAGTCACTATAATAACAACGGAGAAGGAAGATAACGAGTCGAGGGTTGAACAAAGGAGGAAAAAATAGTTCATCCAGGAATCACCAACTCTGGCGGAGATGGCCAGTACTTATACACAATAGCATAAGATAAACAAAAGAGACTTGTGTGTGTAAAAACTTGAAATACTTCACCAGGCCTGCCATCTGCCACCTAGTGAAAGCACACACACCAGGGTTACACACACTTTGAATTGGTAACCAGTAAGATAAAGCACACACACACACTGGTACACTTGCATTAAACCTGCAACAGATCAGCTTTAAAACAGAGGCGGCAGCGAATTTGTTTCTTCGCGTCTCCATAGTGACTCACAACATCGCGTGATGACTACGGCTAGTTTGATTGGCAGATCAGGAGGTGGAATAAAGCAGTATAAATGTAATTGGACTTATAATAAATAAATAAAAAAGACACCATGGAACACGCCACGGCACCACGAACGGACAAACAATGAAGAGGAATCCAGACAGTCAGCAAGTGGTCCTTTTTAGGACCAGTTCTTTTCAGGACTAACAACCGGCTAGCATCGAAGAAACTAAACGCACAGTATACCCCAATTATAACGAAATTTCAGGTTGAACAGGGTATAACAGCAATATAGTCGACGAACGAACGAACGAGCAATAATTAAAATCCAACAAACGTTTCAATCAAAATTATTTTTTTGGAAAATATGTTCTCATATAAGGGATAACTGTAAGATATTTTGTAGGATGATAGAGTAGCTTAAATGACGTCACTTAATGACCTCAGGTCAATTTCTGCCAAAAATGGAGATAGAATAATGTAGTACTAAGACGACGAAATGCCAGAGAATTCGCTGCCTGAAAATACCAACAAAACAAATATAATATACTACAATAATAAAGAATATTTTATACCAAAATTATAACCCACATGAGGTTTAATCAAGTAATCCACGCTAAGGTTAGACACCAAAATTATTCTGCATGGGCCACAAATAAATCAATTCTAGATTATAGCGGTTTGTTTTCCCCTCTTCCTTTATGTAACGAAGCTGTCTTTGTAATAATAACATTAGAAAATGCAACATTTGCCATCTCTCTGAATCGAATGTTGGCTCTAATGATCTCCAACGTCTGCAGTCTCTTGCCGTGATGACTCCATTTTGATTTTATCTTCTCCCTTGTATTAAGAGTCATGACGTTGCAGAACTGTTGCTTGTTTGATTCAACGCGTTCTTTCTATAATGCATTCCTTCAAATTGTTATATCTTATTACTCATTCATTCATTATCTTAAACTCCCCGCGGAGAACATGTCTTCATCAAACACCCCATGTCCTCTGTCACGTGCTATCCGTAACGGCAACACCGCCTAGTTACGGAAGCGAATCGCACTGTCCTCCCTACCAAATAGGCACCACTTTGTTCGGAAGGTCCTGAGTTCGATTATCCGGTCAGCCACTCACTTCTGTTGTTTTCCTGTTGTCTAGTTTTCTACTTCTGTATTTCTCACGTGTGCCTGAAATATACCTTAATGTGCGTATTATTTATTTACTGATGTCAGGCCTCGGGTGCCCCTGTTTATTTATGTTGTGAGGTCACAGAAGCAACCGTAGAAGGGCAAGAAGAGGTCAAGTAGTCCGGGCTGCGGGTGACACTGACTTTGGTAATGCCTGTAATGACAATAAAAAATTAAGTACTGCCCTCTTGTAAAATAGATGTACTTAGATATTGGTTTCCTCAAAGGGCCCACCTTCAGTAGAGGTTCCATGGTCCATAAAAAGCAAACAAGTAGATGATGATAATGATTGTGACCGTTATGAAAGTATACTAAATGTGAGATGGCTTCAAAAAAACAAAAACACGTCAACATATTTGTAACAGCTTTTTGTCTTCCTCCTGGTCTGGTTTCATTCTAGTCCTCGGTCTTTCAAAGATTGTCTAATGTTGTCCTCCCAGCGGACTCTGGGTCGTCCTGGGGATCTGGATCCCTGGCTCTTTGTTTCCCATGCTTGTCCTGGTAGCCGATCTTCTCCCATTCTGCAGACATGGCCAAACAATTTTTTTTTTTTTAAATTAATGAAGAAAAATATCCCGTTCAACCTCGGATGGGTTATAATTAGAATATATATCGTTTTCAATTCCAAATAATATGAACAACTGCCGATATGAGAAAGTGGCAGCACATTTGGAAAAGCATTATAAATAGGGAAAATCACAATTACCAATCATGCTTGTACCAGAAAAAAAAAAAATACGAACAAAATCAAGCAGAAACTCAGAACAAAGATAATATTAAGGTGGAGGGGTGTAAATGTCTGGTGGTTCTAGTTATATAACTGACTTTAACAGATATTTAATTGACTTTCATCTGTTAAAAGTCATATGCATTGTAAGAACAGCATCAGACCTTACACTCCCAACTATTCTTCTTCTTCTTCGATCCTTAACCACCGACCATCAAAGCAGTCAGTGGCCATCACGCCTCTCCCAACTATTACATGTATATATTAACCTTTGTTCGTCATGTCAATAAGGACAATACACACTTATATGAAAGGAGCACCAGGAAAATAAGCACCTGAGGGCTGTCACCTCAGGAGCGCATTCCCATAGTCAGTTATGACTGAAGGGGCTATTATTATTATTATTATATATATATATATATATATATATATATATATATATATATATATATATATATATATATATATATATATATATATATATATATATATATATATACTCATAGAAAAAAGTAAGTGTGCAGCACTCAACAGGGCACTGTGCGCGTGTTCTTGGGTGAACTCAAATGCAAGTTGGCACACATTTCTGTGTGAGTGTTGTTCACTTACCCGTGCAATTACAATTGGATCGCACTATTCATTGGGAGATAATCACGGTGCAAGATAAATCTCGTGAAAAGTGCCGTAGGGGAGAATTTATCACAGATAAAAGGAAGGTAAGTGTGTAGCTCTAATCACAAGCATGTGAAAACGTAATCGTTGAAATAGAGTGTACCAAGAGTTCAACAGAAACATCTTTTTTGACAATGCCAAGATTGAACCAACAACAGCGAGCAATAGCTATAGGGATGTTAGCTGCTGGAGCGACTATATTAGCTGTATCACAACATTTCAAAGTTCACAGGAACACTATATCACTATATCATGCATTCAAGCTCGTTTCCACCAAACTGGATCCACTGCTGATCGCCATAGAAGTGGCCGACCACGAGTTACCACCCCTGCACAAGACCGTTACATACGCCTTATGCACTTGCGTAACAGGTTTATTCAGGCAACATTCCAGGTTTTTAAGACCCGTGTTGTGCAGAACAGTGCGGAATAGGCTCAGAGAGGCAAGATTTCATTTTTTCGTGGGGATGCCACACTGACTTTAGTTTTTATCTTTCTTTCATGCCACTTTCACTAAAATCAAAGTGATCACTTGGTCTTTTATTCAACATTCAACCACATTGTGTACCAACTTTTATTTCATTTCGTCCATGAAATCACGCACAGTGCTCTATAAAGTGTTGCACACTTACTTTGTTCCATGAGTATATATATATATATATATATATACATATATATATATATATATATATATATATATATATATATATATATATATATATATATAACACACACCATGAAATATAGAAATGTTTGTAAGCTTCTCTTCTGGTTTTCATTCGTTCATTGATGCTTTTTATCTGTTTAGTTTCTCTGATGAATTTTCAGTATCGAAACGTCATATAATTATTCTTGTGCAAACACTGCGTAGTAATGACATTTATAACATATAAGGAAGGAAAACCCCGAGGCCTGTAAACAGTAAATAAATATTAGACAAACATAAAGGTATGTTTTCAGGCACTCGTAAGAAATAAAGAAGTAGAACACTAGACTGTACTTGTTCGGTTGTACCTGGCGAAGATCTAGTGGTAGCAACGTATGCCATTTCTGTTGTTCATTTCCCTAATCTAAGTCTGGAATGGAATTCACCACTATACATCGGATTTGTGGACTACGAAAAGGCATTTGACAGTGTAGACAGAGAATCACTTTCGAAATTGATGAGGCATTATGGAGTTCCCCTGAAGATATTAATTTAATAAAGAAAACATATGAAGACATAACATGCAGAGTTCTTCACGAAGGACAGCTTACAGAACCGTTTGGGATAAGAACAGGAGTGCGACAGGGATGCCTCTTGTCTCCATTTCTTTTCTTGCTGGCAATAGATTGGGTTATGAGATCATCAACAACACACAACAGAAATGGAATCCAGTGGACTCTGACTAAGCAGTTGGAGGATCTGGATTTTGCTGATGACTTGGCTCTTCTGTCCCATAACCGTAATCAGATGCAGGACAAATTGAAAACACTCGATGAGAGGTCACAGCAATTGGGTCTGAAAATACACAGGGAAAAGACAAAAATAATGAGAATAAATGCAGGTAATGATAACGGGGTTGAACTTGAAGAAACACCAATACAAGATGTAGAATCGTACACATATCTTGGCAGTAATATAGACAAAGTTGGAGGGACAGACAGCGATATCAAAATAAGAATACAAAAGGCAAGAGGAGCTTTCATTGCATTGGGAAATATATGGAGATCAAGAGAAATCGGATCCAACACGAAAATAAGAATCTTCAACTCAAATGTGAAGTCAGTCTTATTGTATGGCTCGGAGACATGGAGAACAACAAAGACAACAACCAAAAAGCTACAGACTTTCATAAATGGGTGCTTGCGTAGAATAGAGGGATTAAAATGGTATGACAAGGTTACCAAAGTGGAACTGATGACAAGAACTAGACAAGTGCCAGTGGAACAAGAGATGAGAAGAAGACGATGGCGATGGATAGGACACACACTGAGGAAACCTGTTGATAGCATTACAAGGCAGTACTTGTTCTGGAACCCCCAGGGCAAGAGAGGCAGAGGTAGACCAAGAAGCACATGGAGAAGAGAGCTGGAAACAGAGGTGAAAATGATGAGGAGAACGTGGAAAGAACTTGAGATGATGGCACGTGACAGGAGGACTTGGCATGTGTTTGTTGAAGGCCTATGCTCCTTTGGGAGTGGAGGGTTATGATAGATAGATTTCCCTAATCTGGTGTAAACCACTGGCAGGTAAGCTAATGGCTGTTGGGGTCTGCACAAACGCTGTAGCGCTCTAATGATCTACGTGATAAAACCATGTCTGTGTTGTCAGAGTATTGGGAATTTGCAGCATATCTGTAACTCTTATCCCTACTACAGGACCTCCTCTAGGGTAGAGGAACATCCAGCTTTTTGCATCACACGCTAGTTAGTGGGTCTGGTGTGACCTCCACCAATGTTGGAGCCAGCGGAGCTGTGGAAGTCCTCTGGGGTTGCAACAGATCCCAAAAACCTATTCCCAAAATGCCGCAAAGATAAAGAGTGAAAAACTTACATCCATGGGGTTCGAAAGAAAAAGATCCATACCGGACGATCCGCTGTCTGCAGGTCATATCAACAGAGCGGTGGAAAATTCAAACTACCGGGAAATAATATGTTACTGAGTTTTATTCATCACGTCAAAGAAAGGATGGCGCCCCTCTCTTAATGTAGTTCACGAAATAAGGGAATTTTTAGTAAGCTACGTCACTGGAAACGAGAACAAAGTGTCTGGAATCCTGGGTATACCGCACTTTTAAAAGCTGGTGGGAAAGAACAAGTCTGGCATTTCCCAAGCTTAAAGATTCGTTCTTCCCCACCTTCGATCTACAAATGATTCCCCACCTCCATCTTCTAAAGTAACTTTTCTACCAAACTGTGTACATTGACCCAGGATGTGGCGGATTTACCGGGAGAACGCGATCGATTGGTGTAAAATGCTGTCAACAACTATTATTCTCTGCATTAATGTCATTTAGGTACTGACAGACATCAGCAAGTATGTTTTTCTATGTAGTTAGTCATAAATGGTGGCCGGAGAGGCTAAGAGGTATGGTGTTCGCCTCTAATTCTAAAGGTACCGGGTTCGGTTTCCAGTACAGAGAATATATTTGATGGACATTTTCCCAGAACAAGTGGGCCCTAATGATGTCAAAGTCCCCCATGATCGGATGGCTAGCCTTCTCGGATAAGGGCGAGAAAATATGAGGTCCTGTGTGCAAGTTGCGCAGTTTAAAAATTCCTCGGCAGTCGGAAATCGTTTTGAGACTTTTCGGTAATTTTAAAGTGGTAGGTTTCCCCCCTAGATAAATACGGATTGACTATAAATAAACCTCCAATCAACATTAAATGCTTACCAGTATAGACACTACCATTTTTCTGAACAATAAAACAATATGAACTACAACTAAAAATACCTACTAGAGAAATAATACAGCACAGAGCATACAATAAATACAAACAAGAAAATATAATAAATGAAACGACTCATGATATAACGATGAATATGCTAGAAAGGAGCGTGCTACAAAGAAAAGTAGTAAACACCTTAATTTAAAAAAAAAGAAAACATAAAGAGTAGGCCATACGGCAGCTGCCCTGGAAAAATTTACAAAATTAGGAAAATCTACCCACCACAAACATTTTTATAGAATGTGTGATTCCTGTATACACACACTGGGATTCTCTGCAGTGCTGCAGAGTCCGTGTACTGTGCTGAGATCCTCCTTGTGTGATCTAAGGGAGGAGACGGGAGCACTGATGGAGTAGTTACTGTGTAAAGAGTATGGTCCTTGAAACCAAACCAAACCAAACCAAGTCATAAGTGTATAGACCAGCAGCAGGCAACCCATGAGCTGTAGAGATCTGCTTTAGAAACACAGAGCGTGTCTGAAACAATCTTCACAATACACAAGAACAGAAAATTCGGTAGAATCACACGTTTTTGTTTGTTGTTATGCACATAACCGCTGAAATGGTCAACTTTCTCGCAGTGAATTCAAATTCACTACCAGTGGAACAAGATATGAGGAAAGGATGTTCGCAGTGGATGGGGGACAGAGGAGATCAGCTAACATTATTACAAGGTAATCACTAGGGCTAGGATTTTAATAATTTAGCATCCTTTTTTTTTTTTTGGCATAACCGAAACTTTGCTAAGTTGAATATAAATGTATGTCATTAAAAAAAAAAACGAAGCTTATTTAAGAGCCTTTGTAAAGTTATTATTTTACATTTTTGGCATTTTCAATAAAAATAGGCAAGTTTTAGTGTTAACACGTTCTTACTTACTGTATTTTTGTACAAGTTTCATGACCACTGTTCTTCTCATGCTGTTTAATAATTTTCCCTCAACCCCTGAAAACAAATGTTCATGGTCAATTTTTCTCACTGAAGTCAAATTTTGGATTTCTGCCTAGTGCCATTACTTCCTTGGAGAAGTCAGTACTGTAGTTCTATTAGTGGATCAGATAGGTTTGATGAAGACAATTGTGAATGACTTTAGACAGTGTGAGTGGAGACGCCGGAAAAGCTGTGGAAATGAGCAAGTTTTCAAAAACATTTGAGATAAAAAGCTGTTGTTACTTTCTTCTTCTACTTCTGCGTTCCTGAGAAGGACGTTGGTTGCCTTGTGTCGCTGTTTACAGCAAAGCTGTGATATCTGCGCCTTTCGGCCCGACACATCCGACTTCGGAACGGCATTTTTTAGGACCGGGTGTGCCTTCCCACTTCGATCCCTATTCTCTCAGTCAGACTGCAGTGATGCAGCCTGTTTCCAGGACCATCACTTGGAGGTGGAGTAGGGTCTTGGTCAGCTCTGGTTCGCTGACCCTGACGCAAGCAGTCAGCTATGGGTCGCTGACTGCATTCCACTTTTGACGCGTCTTAGGTCCCGGGAAAAACTTTATTTTCAGCGGACTTAGAACCAATAGACGTAGTTTGTACTTTGTTTCAAGTTATCTCCTGTGGTTTCAGAAGTAGTGGAAAGGAGCTTTTCAGTGTTTAAAGTTTTGTTAGCAGACAATATAGAGTCATCCTCTTTTGAAAATCTGCACACGGTTTTCGTTGTGTATTGTAATTCTGATCTCATTAAATAAAAACTTTCAGTGTGCCATAGAAACTGTAAACGTATTCAGTTGTAATTATGTCTTGTGTGTATGTGGTTTTTTTTTTTTTTTTAAAGTAAGGAATTATTTTGTTAATAAAAATAAAATTTTCAGTTTGACATAGAAATTGAAAATTTCAACTGTAGTTTTAAGGTGTCTTTATCTCTGTGTGTGCGTTTTAGACTACGTGTTTTGGTTAATAAAATAGACTTTCAGTTTGCTACAGAAACTGTAAAAAAAATGGGGGAAAGTTTTATTTTAAAAATATTTTTTCCTTGTTTTGTTTTACCGATTTTTTTTTAAACAGCATGAAGAATTTTAGTTGGGCACCGTCACAGCAAAAAAATTAAAATATATATATATATTTTTAGGTTCCTTTTTTCTTTAATAATACAAAATAATTTTAGTTAGCTCGTAAATTAAGAAAAGAAAGTTGTGTTTGTTAGGTCATATTTTTCTTTCATTGGTTTTTTTTTTTGGGGGGGGGGGGGGGGGGGGGGGGGGGGGGGGGGGGGGGGGGGGGGGGGGGGGGGGTGGGGGTGGGTATTATAAATGCGATCGTTATAAGTCATTTTCAAGCAATTTTCAGGTCATTAAAATCCAAGCCCTAGTAATCACTGACCTTTAATCATCAAGGCAAACAGAGTGTGACCCAACAAAACATGAAGACGAGACCTGCAGGCAGACATAATGATAAAACAGACACAGAAATAACTCAAAACAGATGGCACAAGACATATGGATAATAGGATTTGGCATGAGCTGCTAACTGAAAAACTGTGCTCTTGTGACAGAGGCGGTGTTGGTAAATCTTATCAAGAGTTGGCTCTTTTGGTTGACAATGATGACCTGGTATTTCTGGAATCATATATAACCATATTACTTTACCTTTTGACAGTGGATGGACTGTTGGTCATACAGTTCTTCTTCTTCTTCCATCCTTAGCCACCAACCGGCAAAGCAGTATGTGGCCAGTACGCCTAGTGGCGTCTTAGGGCAACAACAAATTGATCAATCTATCGCTGTTTCCACCACGCCTAGTGGCGTCTTTGTGGAACAAAAACAGACCAAACAATCTATCAGTTTCCGTAATCAGATTGGTTGGCAAGCAGGTGATCAGCCCACTGTGCGAAGTTTTTTACGGGATGGAGTAAACAGCCCCATGCCCAACCCTCCTTAGTCGCTTTTTACGACATGCGTGGTAGGGTGCAGTGTTACTATTCTTTGCTCCCCTTTCGGGCCCCGGTAACACACGGGTGAGTCATACAGTATAGCGTGTTTATGTGAGTATGTATGTGGTAAGTATACACTGAACTGACTTGAGGTACAGTAATTAATGATCTGACAACTTCAAGTTAGCAGACATTCAAACAGATAACTTTAATCCCTCAATCGTTTGTATAGCACGTATATAATGATAGATACACAGATTAATCAATGTAAAACAATGTTTGTGAGTGATCTTTCAATTATCTGACTTCATTATGCTTCAGATTTAAATCCAGCTAGGGTGATGAAAACATCCCTCAAATTTTCTTTGTCAAAAATATCTCAAGAACATCAGCAAGTCAAAATAATCTTCTGTGCAAAATATCTCGTGAAGGATTAGTGCACCAGATATTCTCTTGAGCAGTTTAAAGTGCTCCTGCACGGGATGGCTATTGCCTGCAAAGCTCTAAACTAATTAACTCTGAATAAGGTCAAAATACTAAACAGCTTGATGATCTAGATTTTGCAGACAATTTGGATCTTCTGTCCCATAATCATAATCAGATGCAAGACAAAATAAAAATACTCAATGACAGGTCACGCTAATTTGGTCTGAAAATTCACGGGGACAGGAAAAAGACAAAGATAATAAGAATAAATGCAAGAAATGACAAGAAGGTCGAACTTGAAAAAACACCTGTACAAGATATAGAACCCTACACATATCTTGGTAGCAATATACACAAAGTTGGGGGAACTTCTTATCAATATAAGAATATAAAAAGCAAGAGGAGCTTTCATAGCATTGGGAAACATATGGAGATCAAGAGAAATTAAGTCCAATGCAAAAATAAGAAGCCTCAACTCAAATGTCAAGTCAGTGCTATTGTATGGCTGTGAAACATGGAGAAAAACAAAAACCAAAAAGTTACAGACTTTCATAAATGGGTGCTCGTGTAGAACAGAAGAATTGAAATGGTATGACAAGGTCACCAATGTGAAACTGATGATAAGAACCAGACAAGTGCCAGTGGAACAAGAGATGAGAAGAAAACGCTGGCGATGCATAGGACATACACAAATTATCAACTTCTCCTTCAGGTACCACGTCATCTGGCATAGATGATCATGTCTCTCCACAACTTCCTCTTCCCATTACTGTTTATCAATTCAGCTGTTAAATTTGTTCCATGTCATAACATCAAAATATCCAGAATCTTTCCTCTTTGTCCTTCAACCTTTTCTGTTGTCACTAAATAATACTGCTTTCTTCTAATTATAACCTGCCTGTAACAACATTTTTTCGTCCTCTTTTTCTTGTCTTCAATCCTCTCCATCAGGTCATTCGAACATCCCTTCTCAAGTTCTTTCATTCATTATTTTGTGTACACTTTCAGTGATTGAGGTTATCTTGTCACGCCACCCCGGTTTACCCGACCGCTTGACCAGGTTTGCGGCCACGTTCGCGTGTTTGTTTGATTAATCGTCAACACTAGACAAATTAGTGACACATATCTCCTTTGCTCTGGCTGAGGAGTAGCGACAAACCTAGATGTGTGTTGAAGAATGTAGATAACGAACGTTTGATTTGTAACCATGGTCGAAAAAATTGCCACAAAACCATATTGCTCGAGTTTTTCAATATGGATAACACATGGTATTTGAAGATAAAATTCCAGACTTAAAAGTCTATTATATTTGGACATGCTCCCTAATATAACCAACTAGGTTGAACTGGAAGCGCCTTGCCAAAACTGATTTAAAATAAAAAAATTTGAAGATAATGTGTTAACATGCAGACATGACCAGCTGAAAAGGAGTGGAATACGAGAAATGATATAATATTTCCAGCAGATGACTTGTTGTAATAAACAACATTGAGAAAGTAACATTCTGGAAGAGATTATCAGTGATATGTCAGTGATGTAGTGAATTAGGTACCCATTCAATGACAGGTGACACGGAAGTGGCAAGACATTATTTGGTCATGAAATATGCAGACGAGTTTGAAATTATATGTAACGAAAATATCTTGTATTGTCATGTAGTAAGGTTCTACATGAAGGTGGGGGAAACCCTCACCAAAATCAGACACTTACTGGCGGTTGGTTTGGTACTGGAATGCTAAACTGAACTTCTGATTGGATCTTTCCTCAATGAAGAAACATGTACATGGAAGAAAAAATTTCGCTTATAACCTACAGAATTTTAGACTTCCAATTTTGTCAAGGAGAAATCATAGACAGCCAGGAACACAGAATATTAGGATCCCAATATAGGACAGGCCATTGGACTGGAAGTGAATTCTAAAGTTAGAATGGAGTAACTCCAAAGGCATCACTTTGTGCCCCAAGTTCTAGGATCCTACTTCAAGTACACCCAGTTAGACACCTAACCCACCTGAAGGCACATGACATCTTAAACAGCTGCTCGACATATTACTGCCAATTTCTGTGCATCAAGCCTGTAGATATAATTCTTAACCCAAAATTTATTGGGGTAAGTTGTAGGGTTGTCATAGCTGGGGGTTGTAGTCAGAATAAGTTCTCACTGCAGATAAATGCTTCTACAGCATGCACCTCAAAAAGCCTCTGACAACCAAGCCCAGCTCCCGGTCTTCGTGTGTGGTTCAATTTGAGCCTGGCGGAACTGTTTCCACTGATGGGAAAAGGGATGAAGGCGAGTCACTGGCACCTTAAAACTAGCAACTTCGGGCAGATAGACTCATGATTTTTGGTTGGTGGCATATCTAGGAGAAGGTAAAACTCTGAATTCAAACCACCGCTGCCTCATGGGAATATCCATTTATGGCAAATGCTTCTGGAGTAAACCCTGAGGATAAATCTGGAGTCGGGAGTCCATAAGGCAGTCTAATGTTGATTCGACATTATTCTGGCAACTCCTGCGACGTGGCTGGTACCAAACTGTATCGGCTACTGCCATTCCTTTGGACTTACCAGCTGCAAGGGCAACAGCTTGATCTCCATATAACTGTGCCCAAGCTTGCGCCCTGGAGAGGACATTCCAGCTTCACTCTATGGTGTCGGCACAACAAGGGAAGTAGCAGTTCCTGGTTATAAGCATCTTGCCCAAATGGCATACGGCATGGCACCAGGAACTACTTCCGACAGTGGGAGAGGTTTAGGATCTCACAGGGTAGCTACCGATCGTTTCAAGCTGGGTAGCCCCCAGCCAATTAGGTGTTGTCCTGCCACTGTCTGCTTTCCTCATTGGGTGCATGGGAATTAGGGTCAAACCCAAAATGTGGACAGAACATTTCACGTCAAGCAATAATCACAAAAAAAGAAAAAATAGAAAGAAACCAACTATCAGATTGGGATGTTGGAATGTCCGGACTATATTGACTGGACTATCTGAAAGTCTACAGGACATAAACGATCTCTGGAAGACTGCCATAATAAACGAGAACTTAAACAACTCCAGGTGGATATAGCTACACTTCAGGAAACACACCCGGCAGGTTCTGGAATGGTGAGCGAGAAGGACTACACATTTTATTGGCAAGGGAAAGACCTTAATAAAACTAGAGAACATGGTGTAGGTTTTGCAGTCAAAAAAATCGCTAACTAAAATGGTTGAACCAGGTGAGAATGGATCAGAATGCCTGTTAGCGTCCCGCTTGCAAACTAGTGCAGGTCTCATCACCCTTGTCAGTGTGTATGCTTCTACTCTGCCTCGGAAGCTAAAGACGAGTTCTACAAGAATCTAGCAGCAGTCATCAAAAGAACACCGAGGCAAGAACAACTTGTTCTCCTTGGTAACTTCAATGCTAGAGTGGGTGTTTCATGGCCTTCATGTCTGGGCAGGTTTGGTATTGACAAGATGAATGAAAATGGACAACAGCTCTTGGAGTTGTGTGTCCATCCTGACATCTGCATGACTAATGCCTACTTTCAGACAAAACTCCAGCAAAGGTGTCATGGAGACACCCACGATCCAAGCACTGGCACCAAGTGGATCTGACTGTTGTCAGAAGACTACTTCTCAAGTCTGTGCTTTCCACATGCTCGTACCATAGTGCAGAATGTGATACAGATCACTCCTTGGTTTGCTGCAAAATCAGAGCACAACCTAGAAAACTCCATCGAGTCAGACATGAAGGGAAACCCTGCATTGATATCAGCAAGATGTCAGACCCTGTCATAATCACTCACTTTACCAAAAGCACGCAGTTGCCCACATCATGGTGATACTATTACAGAGATCTGGGAGCACCTGTGGAACACCATTCATAGTACTGTACATGCTACCTTTGGTAAGAAAACAGTGAAGTCAAATGACTGGTTTGATGCTTCATCAGATACGATGATACCCATCATTGAAGATAAGAACAGTGCTGCAATTGAATACAAACGTTCACAGAGTGCTAGAACCCTACAGATTCGGAATGCTACGAGAAGCAAAATCCAAGAAACTGCTCCACGTTGTGCAAATGAGTATTGGCTCCCACCTAGCATGAGCATCCAGACTGCAGCGCAAACAGGCAACACTAGACAAATGTATGGCGGTATAAAGAAAGCCCTTGGTCCCCAAAAAGTAAGACGGCACCGCTAAAAACTATCAGGGGGGAGAAACTAACCAATAAGGGTAAATAGATGGAGAGGTGGGTGGAGCACTACTCTGAGTTTTACGCTACAGAAAATACTGTCACGCTTGCAGCCCATGAAGCTGCTAAGGAGGAGTTGGATGCTGAACCAACACTGGAAGAACTCAGTAAGGCCATTGATAGCTTGGCCTCTGGCAAAGCACAAGGCAGCGATGGGATTCCTCCCGATGTAATCAAATTATGTAACAGCAGCCTATTACATCCCCTGCATATG
This sequence comes from Oreohelix idahoensis, assembly GCA_024509875.1. Lineage (NCBI taxonomy): Eukaryota > Metazoa > Mollusca > Gastropoda > Stylommatophora > Oreohelicidae > Oreohelix > Oreohelix idahoensis. The sequence continues at coordinate 237,034 of JAMPIV010011942.1, forward strand.
GTGCTTGCGTAGAATAGAAGGACTGAAATGGTATAACAAAGTCACAAATGTGGAACTGATGACAAGAACTAGTGGAACAAGAGATGAGAAGAAGACGCTGGCGATGGATAGGACACACATTGAGGAAACCTGTTGATGGCATTACAAGGCAGTCCTTGTTCTGGAATTCACAGGGAAAGAGAGGCAGAGGTAGACCAAAAAACACATGGAGAACTGGATACAGAGGTGAAAATGATGAGGAAAACATTTTTTAAAAAAATTGAGCGGATGGCACAGGACAGGAAGACTTGGCATGTGTTTGTTGAAGGCCTATGCCTCTTGGAGAGCTAAAGGGTATTGATTTATATGGTGATGTGCTAGTGCTGGGAAGAGGCAAGTATCCCTCAAGAATGCGAGATGACAAGATTGTGACACTATATAAAAATAAAGGAGATAGAAAAGATTGCAATAACTAGAGGCATCATTCTTCTTAGTACTGGTAAGGTTTTTGCCAGAGTCATCTTAATGTGACTACACAAGTTAGATGAGCACATATATCCAGAGTCATCTTAATGTGACTACACAAGTTAGATGAGCACATATATCCAGAGTCATCTTAATGTGACTACACAAGTTAGATGAGCACATATATCCAGAGTCATCTTAATGCGACTACACAAGTTAGATGAGCGCATATATCCAGAGTCATCTTAATGTGACTACACAAGTTAGATGAGCACATATATCCAGAGTCATCTTAATGTGACTACACAAGTTAGATGAGCACATATATCCAGAGTCATCTTAATGTGACTACACAAGTTAGATGAGCACATATATCCAGAGTCATCTTAATGCGACTACACAAGTTAGATGAGCACATATATCCAGAGTCATCTTAATGTGACTACACAAGTTAGATGAGCACATATATCCAGAGTCATCTTAATGTGACTACACAAGTTAGATGAGCACATATATCCAGAGTCATCTTAATGCGACTACACAAGTTAGATGAGCGCATATATCCAGAGTCATCTTAATGTGACTACACAAGTTAGATGAGCACATATATCCAGAGTCATCTTAATGTGACTACACAAGTTAGATGAGCACATATATCCAGAGTCATCTTGCCAGACTACACAAGTTAGATGAGCACATATATCCAGAGTCATCTTGCCAGACTACACAAGTTAGATGAGCACATATATCCAGAGTCATCTTGCCAGACTACACAAGTTAGATGAGCACATATATCCAGAGTCATCTTGCCAGACTACACAAGTTAGATGAGCACATATATCCAGAGTCATCTTAATGTGACTACACAAGTTAGATGAGCACATATATCCAGAGTCATCTTGCCAGACTACACAAGTTAGATGAGCACATATATCCAGAGTCATCTTGCCAGACTACACAAGTTAGATGAGCACATATATCCAGAGTCATCTTAATGTGACTACACAAGTTAGATGAGCACATTTATCCAGAGTCATCTTGCCAGACTACACAAGTTAGATGAGCACATATATCCAGAGTCATCTTGCCAGACTACACAAGTTAGATGAGCACATATATCCAGAGTCATCTTGCCAGACTACACAAGTTAGATGAGCACATATATCCAGAGTCATCTTAATGTGACTACACAAGTTAGATGAGCACATTTATCCAGAGTCATCTTGCCAGACTACACAAGTTAGATGAGCACATATATCCAGAGTCATCTTGCCAGACTACACAAGTTAGATGAGCACATATATCCAGAGTCATCTTAATGTGACTACACAAGTTAGATGAGCACATATATCCAGAGTCATCTTGCCAGACTACACAAGTTAGATGAGCACATATATCCAGAGTCATCTTAATGTGACTACACAAGTTAGATGAGCACATATATCCAGAGTCATCTTGCCAGACTACACAAGTTAGATGAGCACATATATCCAGAGTCATCTTGCCAGACTACACAAGTTAGATGAGCACATATATCCAGAGTCATCTTAATGTGACTACACAAGTTAGATGAGCACATTTATCCAGAGTCATCTTGCCAGACTACACAAGTTAGATGAGCACATATATCCAGAGTCATCTTGCCAGACTACACAAGTTAGATGAGCACATATATCCAGAGTCATCTTAATGTGACTACACAAGTTAGATGAGCACATATATCCAGAGTCATCTTGCCAGACTACACAAGTTAGATGAGCACATATATCCAGAGTCATCTTAATGCGACTACACAAGTTAGATGAGCACATATATCCAGAGTCATCTTGCCAGACTACACAAGTTAGATGAGCACATATATCCAGAGTCATCTTAATGAGACTACACAAGTTAGATGAGCACATATATCCAGGGTCATCTTGCCAGACTACACAAGTTAGATGAGCACATATATCCAGAGTCATCTTAATGCGACTACACAAGTTAGATGAGCACATATATTCAGAGTCATCTTGCCAGACTACACAAGTTAGATGAGCACATATATCCAGAGTCATCTTAATGCAACTACACAAGTTAGATGAGCACATATATCCAGAGTCATCTTGCCAGACTACACAAGTTAGATGAGCACATATATCCAGAGTCACAGTGTGAATTCCGAGCCCGTAGATCAATAATAGACATGGTAAAAATCAAGAGAGCAGAAAAGGCCTGCTGGAAGCACATCACAGCACTTTAACATACGCAGTGGCATTAAACAAGGCTGCATCCTGGCTCTGATCTTCTTTGCCTTGCTCTTGAAACATGCATTCAGAGATGCAGCTGAAGGAATATGCCTTCACACTAAGTCAGATGGCCGATTGTTTAACCTCGCAAGGCAGAAGGCAAAAACAAAAATTAGAAGGGTCACAATTAGAGACTTGTTATTTGCTGATGCTGCTGCAGTCGTCCCTCAAAGTCAACAGGAGCTTCAGAGCTTGATGAGTTGCTTTGCCCATGCAAGGACTTTGGCCTCACAGTAAGTCTAAAGAAAACAAATGTGCTAGGTCAGGATGTGGGTGCTGCACCAGTTATCACTATCGATAACTATGAATTGGCAGTGGTGCACCACTTCACATATCTGGGGTCTAACCATCAATGACAAACTCTCTCTGGACACAGAAATTGACAGCTGCATTGGAAAAGCTGCAGCCATCTTTGCTTGCCTCACAACTCGTGTTTGGTAAACTCCAAACTCACAATGAAGACTAAAGCTGCGGTATATAATGCCTGCACCACCAGCACACTTCTATATGGCAGCGAGACATGGACAACCTATGCTAGGCAAGAAAGAAAGCTAAATACATTCCATCTACGGTGTCTATACCACATCCTCAGTATTTCCTGAAAGGACAAAGTGACAAATGGCGAGAGTATTGTCACGTGCTGGTCTTCACAGCATGTATACATTGCTTAGAAGCACAGACTACTCTGGATTGGCCATGTCCACCACATGGAAGATGGTCGCATCCTGAAAGATATCTTTTATGGGCAACTGGCAGATGGCAAAAGAACAGTTGGGCGACTGCAGCTGAGGTTCAAAGATGTGTGCAAGAGACATGAGGGCACTGGAAATAAATCCAGCAACCTGGGAGGATGAAGTTGCAGATTGCACCTAATGGCGATGCTCTCTACAGCACCACCTTAGATTGGGCCTAAAGAAGCTCTCACAACAAGCAGAAGAGAAAAGAGACCGTCAAAAGGAACACCAGGAAAAAAAGCAGCTGAGGGCTATCACCTCAGGGATGCATTCCCATAGTTCGTTATGACTGAAGGGGCTATTATTATTATTTAGCTGTAATATGTACATTTTATATTCTACATTTGACATATATATATTGGATCCCGTTACACACCCGTTGAGGCATACTGAGAAGATGGTGTTAGGCCCATATTTTCTTGACCATCGGCACACTAGGGGTGATGTTATCAGCATCACGCCAGCTGCCTTAACTTTCCCAGAGTTGCTCTGGTACCCAATTTACGAGGCTGGGTTGACCCCGGAGCCATTTGCAGTCTAAAAATTCCCGCCTCAACTGGGGATTGTACCATGGACCGAGCTAGGAAGCCAGTGATATATATATATATATATATATGTATATGTATATATATATATATATATATATATATATATATATATATATATATATATATATATATATATATATATATATACACATATATATATATATATGGCTTGTGGATGTACAGTTACATATGGAGATGGCAACCTCATCATGTAAAATAAGTTTCCCAATGAACCACCACTGCAAGAGCTGGTGACTACTTCATGAGGGTTTCCTCACAAGGAGCCAACGGCAGAGGTAGCCCCAAGCTCCATGGGGAGCAGGAAGTGGATGATGGTATCATGGTGTATATATTTATTATACCAACATTTTAGTAAGGTTTATAGGTATAAATATGTATGCATAGGATGTTGCACTTGTCGTCTTCCACGGTCCAAAAGCAATTTCATCTGACAATGTGTTTAGATTTAATGCTCAGGGATAAAAGGAAACATTCTGAGGAAGATGAAATGGTGGATGGAAGTGGAGGTTGCCTGATGTTTATATCATGAGATCCGATACTTAATAAGAGGCATTTGTTTCCTCTCAGTTTGTGGTACAAGTTGCCAGCAGTCGATGCTAAATGCCTACATTAGATGGGTCTTCTAGACGCTTGCAACCTTAGTAGTTACCCTTGCCTTGCTGCAAGGAATGTGCTACTGCCACTGTATTTGACTCCGGAAGAGAAGAAACAGTTAAAAGTACCTCTGAGAACCAGCAGTGACTAAACCCAACATCAATGACATATCATTGTCAACACCAAAGTATTGGTACAGTATATGAAATCTGTAAAATTTCCACTCATATTATCTGATGATGATCAAAATTAATTGATTATTTTCTTTGTTAAATTAACTTTATTTATTTCAATTTTGTTAACCAATAATGAATTATTAAACTTGTTATATGAAAATATAAATTTACAGTTGATTTAATCATTCACTGAATTTGTACTCGTATGAATCAGTTTTTTTTACATACGCAGAGCTAGTAAATTAAAAGTTTCTGAATCACCTTCAGCTGGGGGCTCAGAAAATACAGGTCAATAATTTTCTTAACAGAAGGAACGGAGAATAATAAGGTCACAACGACTTAGATGATATCACTTGTTTTGCTTGCCATTCTGCAAAATACTTGTGAAGCTCCTTTAAATAGAAGCATCTTTCTTCTATTTACATCTCTGCCATGAGTAATCTTGAGCAAAGGTTGATACTTTTGAAGACCCTCATCCTTATACTCTAAGTCTGGCCATTGTTGGACCACTAGTGCAGAGCAGGGGAGACAATCCCACCATATTGCTCTAAGAAAGTGTATTGCTTGCTTCTAATATGAGTAATAAGTTTCCTTTGTGCACTGGCTTCTTTCAGGACACCCTATTACCAATGTATTATTAACATTCTTCTGTAAAACCACACCTCTGTAGCCTCAAATGCTTTCCCTACTTATCTACTAACTGTTCATGGCTCACTTTCATGTCATAATCACCTACATACAACAATGAAGAACTTTTCTTACTTCCACCCAAAAAGTATTGTTGCATAAAACACTTTGCTGTGTATTGAATGCTGCTTCTGCCTGGGCTATTTTAATCTTCACCTCTGACATGCATCTTCCATCCAATATTATTAATGTGCCTAGGTATTAGAATCCACAGACATGTTTCAAAACTGTCCAGAGTTGTTGCAAAATACTATAGACTGGCTTAAAAGTTACACAGCAACATACATCAGTCTGATAAAGACAACACACACGTAAACTAATCACTTTAAACATTCTTCTTCTGCTATGACTGCCTTGTCAACTAGCAATCATGTCTCTCCACAGCTTTGGTCCCTAGTGCTATTTATCATTTCACTGTCTTCCTTTCAAGTCATGTAGTTAGGCTGTCCATCATCATCTCCCTCTTTCAGCTTCTATCTCTTTTTTTTATACTGCCACCAATTTTTCCTGTTGCTGCAATGTAACCTCAATGGTCTCTTATCCAAACGCACACAATTAAAGTGGGTTGCTTCTATTTGATGTGTTATAATCTTCCTTTTGCTTCTTTCTGATGTGCTATAATCTTCCTTTTGCTTCTTTCTGATGTGCTATAATCTTCCTTTTGCTTCTGTCTGATGTGCTACAATCTTCCTGTGAATAACGGACTCTGTCAGTACACCATCACTAGCCTTTTTTGTCCCTAGAATTGTTCACATTCTCTTCTAAAATCACAACTGCTCACGTATTTATAATGATCGTTATTTGCTACATCTCCCACCCCTAATCCTCAACATCTTCTGTTTCTCCAGCTGTTTCAGAGATGGTGACCTCTTCCAGGTCAGACACTGCTGAGCTGAGTCCTAGTGACAGCCCAGATATCTCATTACTGCTTTCTCCTCCCATCATATCACCAAATGCAGCCTTTGACCGCAGACGCAAATGCTCAATTACATCTTGATCAAAATCTTGAGCATGCTGCAACACGTTCAATATCTCCTGAGCATGACCAATTCGATCATTTCTTCCATTATCATAACCATAATTTTCATTGCCGCCACAAGCAACAGTTTCACTTTTGCTGACAGATGGATCAGAAATGTCAACATCATTCTCATTAACTCCTTTTACATTCTCCTCAATCCTCAAGTACTCACTGTAACCTGAAATTTTAAAACTAGAAGAATCTTCACTGGCACTGTAATTCTGACCTTCACTTTCTAACCCCCTCTCTTTCAATCCTTCATCTTCCAGATTCTGGACCTCAGCAAGCTTGTAAGGGGTTAGTTCAACGAGTGCAGGTGTTGCTGTTGTAAACAAATCTTCAGAGAAATCTAGCGATCTTTTTGCTGTTGTCTGCTTTTGGTCACCAGGTGTACTTGACATTAAACTTGCAGTTAATTTAGACCTGGCATCAGTGGTTATTTCGTTCTTATGATCAGATGTAAGTTTATAAATAGCACCTGATGGTCCCACTGATGCAGCTCTGCCTTCTCTGAAGGTGTAAGGAAGGTCTACAAAGACATCTACTTTGATGCCTGAGCTTATTTTGGAGTATGGAAGATTCGAAGAGCTATCATGAGAAGACAAACTGCTGATGGTATGAGACGAGCCAGCGTTGTTCATTGCTGAGGTCACCAACCTTTTGAAAGAGGTCATGGCAGAACAAGAGCTGGGTGTATCCACTTCCATTATGGTACTTAGTTCATGGGGTTGATGGTCAATGAGACCTAAGACTGCAGACAGAGGAGGTGATGCATGGTCAGAAAGTTGGTAGTCATCACGCTCTTCTAAGAAACTAGTGCCTCCAATCGGTGACATGTCGGCAATCAAGCTGGAATCATCTTGGTTAAAGACAAGACCATGCTGTTCTTGATACCTATCAGCTGAAAACTGACCAATGGATCCTTCATTCTGTCGATTCCAACTTACTTCTTGTGCAGTTTGTTGCATCAAACTCAAAGGATGTTGCTGGTTACTACTAGTAGATGAGTTCAGTATAGATGCCCAAGTCTGAGACAGTGGCTGCTGATTGTTTGCAACATTTCTGGATAAGGGAAAGATTGTAGAACCAGTAGCAAGAGACTGAAATGCAGAAGAAGGCAGGCTTTTGTCATCAGCAGTTCTGATTTTATGAAAAGATATTTCAGCCAGGTAGGAATCTGAGGACAGGTTTGCAGGTGTGCCACCACTCCCAAGACTCTGCCGTGAACTCGTTCTATCAATATCTCTGCTTTCGATCATACTTTCTTTAGATGTAACTTCAAAGTTAGCACCATCTAGGGCTGACCTTGTATTTATTTTCTGGTCATGACCAAAACCAACAGACATACTCCCAGCTCCCATTTCCTGAGAAACAGTCGCACCTCTCCCATCTGCACCAATCTGAGATCTTATATCTGCAAGTTTAGCTCTGATCTCTGCTCGCTGTTTTCCATCACTGTCCTCGGTGAACAAAGCAGAGGCTGTTGCCAGTTTGGACATCAGCATTGCCTGCCTCTGCTGCAGTGCTTTCTGCCCACTAAAATATGCCTGCATGATGGCATCTTTCTGTTGCTGGATGTCCATAAGCTGATTCTGCAGTTCTTTCTGTCTATGTTCAAATCCCAGTTTCCTCTCTTGTGCCTGGGCCAACAAAGCTGATCCATTCAGGTATGTGTCCTGATTTATGGAACTGCTGGATTTGTCTGACATTTGTGAGTGACCTTGAGGCAAGACTGGACTCCCCCTTTCCTCTTCACTGGACATTAGCTTGGAGTCATCGTTCAATGCCTGCGAGCACTTACTGTTGTCAGCATCATTCAAAACATCTTTCCAGGAAACATGGCTGGCATTAATGGATTCATCAGCATCATCGAAAGATAAAGATTTTCTAATCTTGTCGACTTTATCTTTTGCTCCACCATTATCAGCACTGGTCTTTCTATCTCCAGCTGTAGCTTCCAGTTTTTGTTCTTTTTCAGTGACAGTGTTTTGTGAAGAACTGACTTTAATTTCAGACCTTCCTCCAGCCCTATGCTCTGTTACTTCACTGGTTGCTAGAAAGTTGGTAGCTAAACCTCCAACTGTGGTGATAAATGGCTGAATGGGCTGCCATCCTACAGCAGTGGTTCCATCTGTTTCAGTAGTTGTTATCTTCTGATCAGCAGAAGTAGTTGTTTGGAAGTTTCTTGTAAAATTTTCTAGATTCTCTATTGCAGACTGTCCCATCTGGCCACTCTGTAATCTAAAAGCTGGTATGGAGGAATTGGTTGTGTAGAGTTCCCGCCTCCTGTTCTCAATGTCTGCTCTGATATCTGCCAAATGTCTCTTCCTCTCTTCATGTGGCTGCAGTAGCCTTTGCTGATACTCCCTGACCTTTTGGAGAGTCTCTGCATCCAATCCAGCCTGCCTCTCACCAGCTCTCTCTCTGTACTCTCTCACCTTCTTGGTCAGTTCATCACTTTCACTTAGTAAACCCGCACCTGGCCTAACTATTCTATTATCACCTTGACCCTGGCTTGCAAACATCATCTGATCTAGACTTGCATATTCATTAAGGGCTGAGCCCATGGTCCCGTAACCCAAAGAGGACGTGTCTGATCTGCCAAGACTTGTCACTGGTTGACCAAAGTCATACAGAAGCGGAGGCTGGCTACTAGTATGACGAATGTCACCACCATCAAACTGTGACATCTCACGAACTCCATATCTTCTAGACCAATTTCCATCTTGCTGGACTCCAAAGTCAATCTCCCTCCTTGCGCCAAGGACATGGTCAACTCCTCTTTCTGATCTCAAATGTGATCCCCCCATGATGCTCCAGCTACTTCCTGTAAAGGGTATCCATGCTGAAGAAGCTGGCACCTGGCCAATGTTTAGATCAGTGCCACCATCAGGCACAACTCGGATGTGGCCCTCTTTGATTCTGTCCATTTCAGAATCCTTGAAAGCATCGATGTCAACTTCCTCAAGTGTGCAGCTTTCTTCATCCATTTTCTGTTCCTGATCTTCTTTAATGTCACTCATAACATGGTGATGAAAGCTGGACTGCACTTTGAGCTGCTGAGCTAGTTCTTCCTTCTGGGACCTGTAAATGGATAAAAGTGTTTGAATTCATTCTGGAAGCGGCAGGATAGCTTCCAATGAAGAATGTCATGATGGGTTAATGCTCTGAAATCATTACTGATAAATTAATAACATTATCTCTAATATTTCCACATCTGTCATACTTCATTTTCTGTTATTTCTGCTTGTTCTCTCATACTTCTTCTTCTATCTCCTGTTCAGATAAGACGAAAAATAAAAACTCCAGTAAATGTAAAGGCTTGAGACAGCCATAAGAACAAATGTATCGATCTGTCATAAAAATTCAGGTTTAACTCTGTCACATAGAACAAATGTGGTGGTAGCAGCAACAGCTATAGTAGTTAGTGGTGGTGTTGGTGGTAACTGTAACAGTAACAGCAGTGGTGGTTTAGTAGTGGCAGTTGTAGTTAGTAGAGATGGTGATGGCAGTAGTAATAGCAGTGATAGATAGTGGTGTGAGTAGCTATAGTAAGTGCAATGGTAATTGGTGGTAGCAGTAGTAACAGCAGTGGTAGTTAGCGACGGTAGTGGTTGTAGTAACTGTGCTAGTAGCTGGTGGTGGTACTAGTATAGCAGTGGTAATTAGCGGGGATGGTGATGGTAGTAATAGCAGTGGTAGTTAGCAGTGGAGGTCATAGCAGTAGTTACTGCAGTGGTAGTAAAGGCAGTGGTAGCTAGATGTGGTGATGGAAGTATTAGTGGTGGTAGTTTCAGTGAAAGTTGTATTAATAGTATTGGTAGTTAGTGGTGTTGGTGGTAGTAGTTGTAATAATACTGGTAGTTAGTGGTGTTGGTGATGGTCGTAGCAGGATTGAACAGATAGGAAACAAAGGATAAAGATGCAGCAGAACCACAGGCTGATTTTAAAAATCAGCTTCTATTTTCAGACTGTAATATCTTCACCGCAGAAATGAAGTATCTGAAAAAGGTGAATGATGAAACAAGAAGAGACAGTGTCTGCAACCAGATGATACGTCATGGCCTAAAAACCCAACCCCTGCAGACCCAGGTAGAACAGTCCCATCTAAGATGGTTTGGCCATGTCTGCAGAATGGGAGAAGACTGGCTACCACGATCAGTATGGGGAACTAAGAGCCAGTGATCCAGACAACTCAAAGTTCGCTTGGAGGACAACATTAGACAATCTCTGAAGGACAGAGGACTAGAATGGAACCAGGCCAGGAGGAAGACAGCCGATAGGATAATCTGGCACTTTCTCTTCCAAACCTCTACACCTCACGGTAGAAGAGAAGGACTAAGAAAGTAAGTAAGTAAGATTTCTTCTCACCAATTCAACTAATTTATATGAAACAAACATAAAGATAAAAAGAACAGATGTCATCTATTATATGAAAGGTTATGTCACATTAACATTACTACTACAACAGAGATCCATCCTGTTCAACATATGACTTCATAGCAGCTAGCAATTTTTGTTGTTTATTGTTCTTCTTTTGGGATCATTAGTCCCTGACTGTCAAAGCAGTCAGTGGCCATCAAGCCTGGTCACATCTTGTAGGGCAGCAACAAACTATGTCCACTTCGCTCGGTCAGTGGCCACCCTTCGTGCAGTGCCCCAACTCTGGTTCACGCCAGCACAAACAGAGAATGGAGATAATTACACGAGCAGGCGCAGAAAGTGACGAATCATATTGTTGCTGTCGTTTTTGACGGTTTCATAAGTCGTAAATCTATTTAATATTTTTTGTTGATCTAAGTTAGAGAACTGCATGTTAACTCTCTGGGACAGGTTGATTTGGGGTTATCTTCCCTTTATTTTATTCATTGTGTTGACCTGTCTTAAGTCGGGGTTAGCTGTTCTCAGATCTGTTCTGTCTACGCATGCGCAAGTTTTTTGAGCGCGAAACGGAGAGACTTCCGTCAGGGAGTGATGATCTGGGTTCTGACCGGACTAGTATGTCCGTGGTACTTCTCTGCATTATCTGGGGGAAAGATAGTCTTCTGTGTGACTGTGATGTCAGTGATTCTCCCCAGAGTTATTCTGTTCGTCAAGAATGACGACAGTTGTTATCTGTGTATTTCTCGGATTCTGTCAAAGGTAAAAGAAACTTAATTATTATGCCTAAGTTGCAGAACATTTTGTGGCGACCTGTGAGTAGAGCTCACAGTTCTTGAGATACAGAGTCCATTATGTGTGCTCGATGTAGCCAGCTAAGACTATTCGTCTAACTATTATACAGAAGCCCAGTGAAGAGAGATTATTATGAAAACCGCATGTTAGCGGTATGTTTCGGCATGGATGATGATGCCTGCCTATGAAGTATACACAGTTGTTCACATTATTATAGAGGCCCGATATTACGGCCGATATCTTTGAGCAGAAGAAGAAGTGTCTGGCGTGTGAAGCCAGATGAAGTCTTGACTTTCATTAAACAAGTTCATAGACTTTGATATTAAGCAACTGGAACCGCCTTTATCGTGCGGGATATTTGTTAAAGGACTACCTGACGCGTTTAGTCAGGGGCCCTGAGCTACAGTATGAACGAACGTTAATTGTCAAGCCAGCTCTACTAGCATCTTACGCATGAGCTATGCAAGATTTATGATGCTCGATGTTTATAATCATTACCACACATGAAATGTCCATGATCCTTGTTCAATTGACTGTGTCGTCTGTCAGCGTACTGTTGCCGTAATAAATGTTGAAGAAAAGTCATCTGTATTATCCACGTCTATGACTTCTACTTGTGGTGGAGTGAGTTTGGTGTGTAGCTGAATAAGAGCCTATACGACTTCGTGTCCACCATCTGCTGTTTCCTACAAACACACCTTTACTCTCGACCACATCCTATTACGAGTTCTACACACCTGAGAAACATGTATGTTGGTTATGTGTGAGTGTCTGCATTACACCCTGGCAGCGATTCACGCTGGTGACCTAGATACACGCAACACTGAACTGTCCAGGTGATAAACAACGCGCCCACTCAACGACACTTCAACATGATACAAAACCAGATTTAAACATCAGTAACATTCTTGCTTTAACATCTAGTGCCCAGCTTGATGGGGATATATATATACTGATCAACATCTTTAACACCGGACTTAACATCTGGTGGCCATTTAACATCTTATAAAAAAAAAAGAGGTTATAACACATATACTTCACAGTAATAAAGGAGGACAAAGTTTTTGAAGAACATTTACAGAATAACTAATACTTACTCTATCAGCTCAATTCTTCTCCTAAGATCTTCTATCATTTTCTCATTGTTAGAAATTGCATCCATGGCCGCACTTGGCTCACTGTCCCATTTAGCGGCAGATACATCCTGACCCCTTGACCTTCTCTTATGACCAGTCTCAGGCAGCACCAGGTCTGGGCAACCTCCTGAAAATTATAATTATACTTGCACTTTTCTGGCTCGTAATTATAATCCTCAATAATTATGGGAACCATATTATATCACCATCTTTTCCCATCAGCTTCTCAGAGAACAGGCGTTAAAAAGATTCATGTCAAGCCATCTTGTCCTGTACCATCCACTCAAGGTCTTTCCATGTCTTCCATATCCCCTTCATTATGTCTCCAATTCTTTTCTTTCTCTCTCTCTTTCTATGTGTGTTTGCATGTGTATATGTTCTATTACCGAATGTAGTGTTAATATTTAATAATTGTTAATGAAGTTAATAATGTATTACTTAGAAAACACTTTGAGAATTGTATTATTGCAGGGCAGAAATGTAAAAAGGCAATGCCTATATCTTCACTCTGAAGAAATAAAGATTTCATTCATTCTCCATTTGCCTTCTGGTCTCCCTATATCTATCCTACCGTAGGGATTCCAGAACAAGGACTGCCCTGGAATGCCATCATCAAATTCCCTCAACATGTGCTTTTTATGACTTGATCCTTTGCATTTTTATTTTTGGCTTGACATTTCTTCAGGATGGGTAGTTGGCACCTTGCCCAACCTTCCTTATTCCCCTTTTATGATTTGCATGGTTTGGTACAGTGTTACTATTCTTGACTTCTCTTTCAGACCAAGCTAATACATCATGATCTTGTCAGACCAAGCTAATACATCATGATCTTGTCAGACCAAGCTAATACATCATGATCTTGTCAGACCAAGCTAATACATCATGATCTTGTCAGACCAAGCTAATACATCATGATCTTGTCAGACCAAGCTAATACATCATGATCTTGTCAGACCAAGCTAATACATCATGATCTTGTCAGACCAAGCTAATACATCATGATCTTGTCAGACCAAGCTAATACATCATGATCTTGTCAGACCAAGCTAATACATCATGATCTTGTCAGACCAAGCTAATACATCATGATCTTGTCAGACCAAGCTAATACATCATGATCTTGTCAGACCAAGCTAATACATCATGATCTTGTCAGACCAAGCTAATACATCATGATCTTGTCAGACCAAGCTAATACATCATGATCTTGTCAGACCAAGCTAATACATCATGATCTTGTCAGACCAAGCTAATACATCATGATCTTGTCAGACCAAGCTAATACATCATGATCTTGTCAGACCAAGCTAATACATCATGATCTTGTCAGACCAAGCTAATACATCATGATCTTGTCAGACCATGCACAACCTCATATTAGTCACTTAGTATGACAAGCAGTACACCTATTCTTTCTCTGCCCCTTCAGGGACCCCCAGTTACTACACAAGGCTTTGGAAAAGTGGATGAAACTCTATCTTGTCCCCTGTTTAGATCATTAAGAACATAATGGACTTCTTCTTGCTCCGATCATTACGAATTCAACATAATCATCACATGCTGCTTACCTTCCTGCAGAGTCTCCCAGCCTGCTTTGCTTCCTGCCAACATCGCAGACTGATGATTCACTTCCTGTGATGTGGGCCTCTCTTTGGCTGACGCTGCAGATGCAACCTTCTGAGCAGTGGCAGAGCCGTCTCGCTGTTCTTTTATTCGGTTCATGAGTTGCTTCAACACCGTATCTGAGAAAATTTATATCTGCTTACAAGGAAATTTTAATTTAACAAAAGGCTTTTACAAAGAGAGGTTAAACAAAAAAAAATTTAAAAAAAGGATCAAACTGGTGCACTCCTTTGGTGCAAATTATATTCAGATCAAGTGGCATTCCTTCACAGGTCAGTTGGAACGAACCTCCAATGTTTTCTGTATCATGTCTTATCGTGCTGAAGGAGGAGTCTCTCTTCTTAGCAGGTGCATCAACTGGTGTTAGAGTAATGGCACTAAATAGGACACACAATGTGGAAATCTGCTGTTGGAACTACTAAGCAGTATAATAGGGGGAAAGAAAAAATGGAAAGAGCTTAAAACAGACAGCACAGGATAGAAAGGTTTCGTGTGAATTTGTTAAAGGCCTGTACAGCAATCCCCTGGTCTTTGGCTATTTTATTAGCGCTGAACTCCATGGGAGACAGGAATATAACTTACACATGACCATCAAGCTCAATCTGAGAGGTGGGGTGACCGAGAAGCATTGTCACTGCTAGCATAATGAAGCATGACCCCCAAAATGGAATGCAGATATATGGTTATCTGCAACAAAGAACAAGATCTTAACTGCTACAAAATGCTTCTTCAAGAGAAAAAAGAAGGTGACGAAGCAAAGCAAGTTTGATGTGGTTTTTTTTTACACATTAACTACCGCAAGCCGGTGGGACCGGCTTTTGAAATCCTATCATTTGGACCACAAGCCGCTCAGAGAATCGATCTAATTTTAGTAATAAAACGAATGAAAAATGTACTGAAACACTTTCTGATCTATACTGTTCAAAAAAAGAAACGCATAGCTATCTGAGGGTGCGTTTTTATGAGTTTGTAAGTAAAATTTGGTGCTAGGGTATATAAAAACCAGCCTCAAATGTTCTTTACAGTGTCAAATGCACGTGTTGACCTGAATTGCATTCGTTTTTGTAATCGTTACAACGCAGTGGTCAATAGTGTTTATGACGCAATTTTTAACCACAGCTCATGTTGCGCGCACGTGAAAGCAACAAAATTTGGGATGAACACTATTCACTGACTACGCAACTGAAACCTTATAAAAGGATAACGCTACACATAAAAAATTCAGTTCATTTTCAAGCAGACATTTATGGCGTCTCTATCGATAAATTTAAGGAACATTGCTATTGGCCGACTGCATGCAGGCAAAAGTCAAATTCAGGTTGCCAGGCATCTTAACATGCATCAGAGTACCATCAGTCAACTTTGGCACCGGTTCCAAGACACTGGCTCAGTTGAAGACCGGCATCGCAGTGGATGACCCAGTGACAACAGCAGCGGAGGATCGCTTTATTCGGCTTCGTCATCTCAGAGACAGGTTTACAACAGCTTCCTCAACTGCCCAGTCATTGCCTGCAGGACGTCATGTGTCTGATCAAACTGTCTGGAATAGACTGCATGATGCTGGACTTTGGGCACAACGACCTCACCGAGGACCTGTCTTTACGCGCCGCCATCGCCAAAATCGACTTCTTTGGGCCAACCAGCATTGGCCTGGGCAGCTGACAATCAATGGAGACGTGTCTGGTTTAGTGACGAATCTTTCTTTTTGTTGCAGCGTCATGATAGACGGCGTAGGGTCTACCGTAGGCGAAATGAACGTTTTGCCCAAAATTGCGTTGATGAAGCTCCGCCGCATGGTGGTGGAGGTGCAATGGTGTGGGGAATGATCAGTTACAGCAGAAGGAGTCAATTGGTACACATTGAAGGAGGCTTGAATGCGCAAATATACATCACTGAAATTCTTCGACCCCATGTCCTTCCACTTTTGGCTGCCCAAAGGTCTGTGTTTCAACAGGACAACGCCAGACCCCATTGTGCACGGCTGACCACGCAGTTCCTGACTGCCAACAACATTCTCACCCTTCCCTGGCCATCCCTGTCTTAAGACATGAGTCCGATTGAGCACCTGTGGGATGAGCTGCATAGACGTGTTTGTCGCCGAGACGTTGCTCCAGCCAATCGTCGTGATCTGTTCCAGGCACTCCAGGAAAAGTGGGCAGCCATCCCACAGGCCCACATCAGACATCTGATCGCATCCATGCCCAGGAGATGCCAGTCGCTGATCGATGCAAGATGAGGCCACACACCATACTAACGGGAAAGCCTGTACGCCAAAAAACTCTCGTGACCCAGATGCAAAACAACTGTCAATTGATTGGTTGAACCCTAAGGTATTCTTGTGTGCAATTTGAACAATTAACTCATTAAATTAAAAAAGTTATTGAATGTCAAAATTATAGCTATGTGTGTGTCTTCAGTAGCTATGCGTTTCTTTTTTTGAACAGTATAGTTCGGAATTTTAAGTTGCTACCGGAAAACAAACTACCAAAGCATGGTTGTTGTAGAACACTGGAAAATTGATATTATGTTCATGTTTTTCAGCGTTTTGGGTTAGTTACCAAATCGTGTAAAACTATTTACAGTGGCAACCTGTGATAGGACCACAAAAAATGCTTGTACATCTCTGTCTAACGGCTGAATAGGCTAGAAACTTGTTTCAACAATTGACTGATAGATCTAGCAACAAGGACAAGAGTGAAAACGGTGTGCACATTGATTGAAATAGTGATTTTGATAGAGATGAGGCGCAAGCAGTTATAATTGTGAAAATATTGCAAGTCCTCGGCCATCGGAGGGCAGTTAAATAGCAACAACCTCTATTAGAGTTACAAATTGTGCTTATTGTAATAGTACATTAATTTATCTTTAAAATGACGTGTAATTCATAAAAATATGTAAATAATTATGAAAACTACCGCTTACTTTGTGCAAACACCTACAGGATGAAAATGGGAAAAAAATTTAACTCAGCCACAGTGTGTTTTTCAGTTCGGTAGTTAATGCAATGTGTTAAGTCTCCTTGAATATCTATTGTACCCTTGGACCAAACAGCCATGCCTTCTGGAGCCAGAAACACGTCTTCAACACTGCTAACCAGTTGTCAGATGATGAAGACAGCTCTGAGGTGACAACTGTGGCCATAAGTGACAGAAGTAGCAGCGATTACAGTCCTATGATATTGTTTATATTGTTTTTTAAGTACCCATAGCTGACTGCTTGCTTCAGGGTCAGCAAACCAGAGCTGACCAAGACCCTACTCCACCTCCAAGTGGTGGTCCTGGAAACAGGCTGCATCACTGCAGTCTGGCTGGGAGAGTAGGGATCGAAGTGGGAAGGCAAACCCGGTCCTAAAAAATGCAGCGCCGAAGTCAGATGTGTCGGGCCGAAAGGCGCAGATATCGCAGCTTTGCTGTAAACGGCGACACAAGGCAACCAACGTCCTTTTCAGGACGAACGCAGAAGAAGAACAGCATGTTAGGAGAAGTTGCAGGCTCAGGTAGGACACACAATGAGACAATCAGCTGATAGCATTAGAATACAGTCCTTGTTCTGGCTTTCCCAGGGTAAGAGAAAAAGAGGGGGACTGAAAAACATGGAGATGAGACATGTAGACAGACATGAAAGGGTTAAAGAAGATATGGAAAGACCTTGAAGGGATGGTACGGGACAAGGAGGCTTAGGGTGTATCTGCTGGAGACCTGTGCTCCATAGTGAACTAAAAGGTGTTTTAGTATGAAGCACTGGTACATTCTGATTCTCATTCACAATACCATGACAAATCAGTAAACAAAAACAGAAGATGTATGTACACAGAAACATGTTGAGCGAAGACTTTGTAAAACAAAAATAGGAAATGGAAGGAGAGTGGGCTAGTGTCAGATGATCTTCATTTGCCGCCACTTATCCACCATCTTAGTCTACTCTGTTCAACTTAACTGTCGGTTATAATTAGATTATTTTATGTCATTTTATTTTCAGTTTTGGGTTATATTCTAATACCTATTGTTATTTTCAATTCATTTGCTATGGGTGATGTCAATTTATATTAGAATTTGTTGCTTTCAAATGTCATGTTGTTTGTATTACTTCATTGTATTTCCTTACATTGTGAGAAGTTAGGTTTTTTTTTTTAAACTATTCTTTTTTGTATGTGTGGTTCCTTTTTTTCTTTAAATGGTGTGTTGAGAGAAGACAGAGGCATAAGCACACATATATAGGGGGTAGGGGGAGTGCAAGGGGAAGGGAGGGAAAAGTAGAGGGCTACCCACCAGGTTTTTTGACCTCTGAGTCCTTAGTTGGTTGTGAGAAATTTGTTAGATCTCGAAGGGCAGGGTTTATTCTGGACATTGGGATTGAGACATCATGAGCAGCAGTGATTACTGGACTTAATGTCTCCTGGGCATCATGTGAGGCTTGATGGTCAGACATTTCTGCCTTTCTGAGCTTGTCTATTTCTGCTTCTGAGAGGAAAAAAAAAAACATGTTTATGAGGACTCTGTTAACAGTCCTAGAATGAGACTTTTAAAAAGGAGAAAATAGGGGAAAGTCACTTTTTTTTAACAGTGTGAGAAAGAAACTGTTTAAAATTTTGGAAACAACACTTTTTAAAAACAGTGAGAAAGATACCATTTAACATATGAGAAAGAAAACACATTTTAAAATGTCAGAGATGCACTTTTTTAAAGTGAGAAAAAGGAAAAGACACTTTTTAACAATGCTAGAAAGACAGTTTAAAATTTAGAAGAAAACACTTTTTAAATGTGAGGAAGGAGAAAATACACTTCTTATACTAAGTGAGGAAAAAACAGTTTAAAATGTCTGAGAAAACACTTTTTAAATGTGAGAAAGGAGAAAAGACACTTCTTATACAAAGTGAGGAAAAAAAACAGTTTAAAATGTCTGAGAAAACACTTTTTAAATGTGAGAAAGGGGAAAAATATTCTAGATTAAGCAAAGGACAAATAAAATGCTGAAACATTTCCTCACTAGAAAGTTCCATCAGAATCTCATGAAACTTGCTCTCCATTTCTTGCTGTCTCTCCTTCCTTTCCTCGAGGCATTGTTCTGGAGGTATGAACACTTGTTTCTGGAAATATGAATGAAAAGACAAGGGTGAAAAA
Organism: Oreohelix idahoensis; assembly: GCA_024509875.1. NCBI lineage: Eukaryota > Metazoa > Mollusca > Gastropoda > Stylommatophora > Oreohelicidae > Oreohelix > Oreohelix idahoensis. Next base: position 256,601 of record JAMPIV010011942.1, read on the forward strand.
ATTACATTTCTTGCATTTGAACAGGGCAATGACAACTAAGTACATAACAATTTACATAAAGACCCACAACAAAGTACATAACAATTTACATAAAGACACATAAAAACATGCCAGTCCACGTATATACGTACTAAGTTTCTCCAGAATTTCATGAACACTTTCTATCCACCTTTGCCAAAACCAGATCCTTTGGATTACAACAGTATATAACCATCTGTATAAACCTGCTTTAGTTCCAAGAAACATATGATCCAGTCACAGATTTGTTGCTTCTGAAATCTCTCCCTGTCTCAGTACAACATATAACAAAGGACAATTATAAGAACAGAAAACAGATCAAAGTCAAAAGCTGAATTTAAAAAAAAAAGAAATGAAAAAACTGAAGGAAGAAATAAACAAAATTTAAAGAACAGAAAGTGCAATCATTTACCGGAATTTCAGACAGCATCTTCTTGCGCAATCTCCGATCTTGTTTTTGGAGAAGACTGAGATCTTTTAACATATCCTCATATTCCTGTAACAAAATCAACATGGATTCAGTTATTTAAATGTTCCTTCAAAGTAAGCATATCAAATACAGCAAACTCTGGTCACAGAAAGACCAAGTAAGGCACAGGCACGTATCAAACATTGCATACAGACATATGTAACAAACATAGCAGAGAAACCAAAAAAGCCAAACATGAACAATGAATGCAGAATTTCAACAAAGACCAAGTAAATCTATAACATATCTAGAACAAGTAAATCTACAACACAAAGTCTTTTACCCCAAAAAGGAGTTAAAACACATAATAAAAACAGCACTGACAGACAGCAGACTAACAAGAGACACCAACCCAACAGTACCTAAGACAACTACTTTTTTTTTATGGCTACCCTAACACTGCAATACATGCCTACGCAGATGGTTTTGTCTTCAAGGCCACCACAAATGCTGGGCTTGGAGCTTACTTGAAGAATTCAAATGGCATTATACTAAAAATATATGAACCATTTAGAGAATTCTGCACTAATTATCAAGCAGATTACAGCAATAAACGGCACTCTCATAGTAATACTCAGCCAATTTAAACAAGAAACCTATAATCTCCCAGATGAAAAAGAGACCTTTAATCTTCAATTTAAAAAAATCAACACTTCAATATTTCCAAACTGAAAATAAAGAAATAATACAGCCAGTTGAAGCAGCTGACGATGTTAACTACATTCAACATCAGAGTCATTCTCCAGTGGATACCAGGACAACACAGACATACCAGGCAACAAAAAAAGCAGATGAACTAACAAAACTACAGACAAGCATGGCTCAAACTAACACTCCAACCAACATGCAGACAGCTAAACTAATACTCCAAAGTAACTTCAAAGAGGATTGGCTGAATTGATCGGCAAAAAGGGTCTAATGGACGTGCCATGTATAAAGAAGTGACACATCAAACCAAAATTGGCAACATCAACAACCTATGAGGCATGGAGCATAGTACAATCTTCCAACCAAGAACAAAGCACACATAACAACAACACAGAAAGAATATGTAATTCTACAATACAGAAAGAACAAACAAACCTACAACAGAGAAAGAATAAACACCTTCAATAAAGAAAGAACAAGCCAACCTACAATAAAGAAAAAACAAGCAAACCTACACAACATAAAGAATAAACACCTACAATAAAGAAAGAATAAACACCTACAATAAAGAAAGAACAAGCCAATCTACAATAAAGAAAAAACAAGCAAACCTACACAACATAAAGAATAAACACCTACAATAAAGAAAGAATAAACACCTACAGTAAAGAAAGAACAAGCCAACCTACAACACAGAAAGAACAAACAAACTTACAATACAGAAATAATAAACACCTTCAATAAAGAAAGAATAAACACCTACAATAAAGAAAGAACAAGCCAACCTATAATATAGAAATAGCAAGCCAGCCTACAATACAGCAAGAACAAACAACTACAACACAGAAAGAACAAGGCAACCATCAATAAAGAAAGAACAAACAAACAAACCTACAACACAGAAAGAACAAACAAACCTACAATACAGAAAGAACAAGCCAACTTAATAAAGACAGAACAAGGCAACCTACAATACAGATAGAACAAACATCTACAGCAAATAACAATCAAATCCACGAGAGTGAACACAAACTTTAATAAAAAATAAAAATATTTTAAACACAGGCTTTTAATGCACTAAAAAGCCACAAATAATTTTTCAAGGAGTTTATAGCTTGCAGTAAAACAAATGTAACATAAAATTAACAAAAAGCGTGGGGCGCTTAAGCGCTTAAGTTAAAGAAAAGCCTGTAAAAAATAGACTGAACAAGCAAGCCACAGACAAAGCATAATAATGTACTATGGGTCATATACTTTCTAGATCACCTGTTCATACAAAACTCAACAATGGAAAGTTTCACAAAAACAGATGACACCTCCTGTTACGGGTCATCAAGAGAATGAAAAAAAAAAAAAAATTATGATAATAATGAAAGCTGGTGGGAAAGCTACATCTGCTAGACATGCAACATGACACAGAAAAAGTTTAGAACTTAAAGGGGGGAGGGTGGGTTCTGAGATAAAACTCTAGTACTGAACAAATCTTTGACACAAAAATGTAATCAATAGAAAATGTATTAATATGTAATACTAAACACAGGTCACAGAATAAGGCAGGAACTGCTGACTATTCTTAAAATACTGTGCAGAATGACACATACAGGAAACTATAAGAAGGGTCTGATCATCAGAAGTAGCTTCACTCCCTGACAACTGCTTTGTCTCTTCAGTTCTTGAATTCAAAAATGGTAAGGGTGTGGGGCATTGATTATGACATTCTAGTATCATGTAGCCTTTGTGTGTGTGTTTTTTTTTTTGTATTTTGTTTTTTTTAAAGGAACTGAATTTAAACTTCCACTTTTCCAAATCAGGCAAGTTCAAACTTTGGTTTTATCAACTCTTCCCAAATATAAAACTTAAGATCGGCAATACACTTGCTTCACATGCCATATAATTTGTTGTGTGCATATTTTTTAAATGGGAGCAAAGATCAAAACATGACATTGAGAAAAACTGAAACATAAAAATTATAATGGTGTAACATACATGCTTCAACATTTCCTTCTGCAGAGCCTCATTGCCTCGGATACGAGCACGCTCAAGTCTTTCATGCTGGGATCGTTTCTTTTCTTGTAAGTCCTGTTTCAGTTTCAGGTCTGAGTCCTGGGCCTGAGATTTGGCATCATACAGCTGTGGAGGAAGCAATATTGGGACGGATATATATATATGCATACACATAAAAATAACAGCCAATAGACTAACAAGCATTCAATTTTACTGGTGAGTTTTATTATCATTTTACACAGGTCCTGGACACCTTATCTGAAACTCCTGGGGTCAAATGAGTTTCGGAGTCAGGAATATTTACTGACCAGTAGTACGCCTTATGTCCTACTTAGTTCCTGGTGACCTTTTATGAGAGAGAGAAAGAATAGGCTAACTGTTCTCTCAGGTATATCATAATAGGTGACTAAAATGAGGTTGTGTATTGGGAATGGCAACCTCATCATGTAACACAAACTGCTAGACATCACTGCTACAGACATCACTGCTACAGAAATCACTGCGACAAGAGTATGTGAATGTTCTGTGTAAGCTTCCTGCTAGGGGACCAGCTACAGTCTTGGCTCCATGCTCCCTATGCTATGAAAATGAACATGATATATAACAGCCCCTTCAGTCATAACTCACTACGGGAATGCGCCCCTGACGTGACAGCCCTCAGCTGCTTTTTTCCCGGGTGTTCCTTTCCACATCTTCCTACATATTTTCACTTTTGCCTCCAGTTCTCTTCTCCTTGTGTTTTTTGGCCACCCCTGCCTCTCGATACAGGACCTTCTTCCGTCATGGACGACTGAGTTAAATAAAATGAATCGCTTTAGCTGACGTGGTCATGTCAATGAATTTTTTGTTTTTTGGCTTTAGATTTCTACGGGATGGAGCAGCCACCCCATGCCCAATCCTCCTTAGTCACTTTCTATCACAACCCTGGTAGGAAAGAGCATTACTTTTCTACACTCCTCTTCATAAGGCTCCAGTAATATGCCTGCAAATTTGTTTAACCTACTAAAAATCAATTGTAACTAACCATGTACATATAAGATAAATATTTACCTGCTCCTGAGAACCTGCCCTCACCACATGGTAGTCAGGGATGTGATAGTGAGTTGTAGCAAATGCTTTCATGTCAGTCATTGGAATCGCTCGCTCTGAGACAGTGAAGGATGGGACAAAGAAAATTTAAAAAAGAAAAAAATATTTCAAGTCACCATGGCAAATTAGCATGGTCAAATCATAAAGCTGCAGACACTTGAGTACTAGCTACGATGATAAAATGCTGCAGTTCACAACAATACTTAATGCCTGTAAAAAGTTGCATTATAACAAGGAAAAATCACAGATAGTTCTTTCTTTCCAAAACTTTAGACAGTAAATTTACTTATTCAGCCTGCTGCTTAAAATATGCAATGTTATGTTTATGACCATTTCAGTTATGCAGAAAATGTAACAATATGACACACATTATTTACGACAGCAATGCACTCTGAATTATTTTTCATAATTTGTATTGCCCTTTAGCAAATTCATGCCAAGCCTTCCTTGCTCTGTCATCAACTAGAGTCCACATAATTCCATATCAGTTGGCTGATGCTATTATGTTCACAACCCAAACTGCAGCCAAGTAGAACATTAATGGTGACAAGAGGCATCCCTGTTGAACTCCAGTTCTTATTTCAAATGGTTCTGTAATCTGTGCTGCATGAAAAAAGTCTACATTTGTCATCATATATTGTCTTTATTAAGTGAATGATCTTTAGGGGGACTCCATAATGCCTCATGATTTTCTAAAGCAATTCTGTCTAAACTGCTGAATGCCTTTCCTTAATCCACAAATCCAATTTATAAAGAGGTGAGTTCAACTCCAAACTTTGTTCCACTATTATGCACAGTTGTTAGGATGGTTTGATTTTTGGTTGACTGTTACGAGACTAGTAACATCTTCCTAGGGAATGTGTTATGGGCTTGTGACAGAAAACAGGTACAGGACGTTCGAACAATAATCAATAACAAAATCCGAGTGTACAGTCCCACACATCTGTGTATTGAATCCAGTACAAATCTGACAAATCCTGGTTATGGAAATACAATCATAATAATGGTGCACGACTTCAAAGCATGCAATAACCAATGGCCGGACTTCCTCGTTACAAGTCAACAAATGCAATCCAATTACAATTCAATCACAATTTCATTACAATTCCAAACCCATGAACAAGCTAACACACAACACTCCATCCAGTACCAATTCTGCAATCCATCTCCCCAAAAATCTCACTGCTCGCATTCCTCGCATGGGGTTTTTCTCAGTCTCGATGTCAGTCAAAATAGCTCAGGAGTAGTCCTTAACCCATTGAGCGCTGCTCAGTACTTACAACCCGCTAATTATTTCTTTTTATTTTTGGTTGACCTATATTCTGATGGTAAAGATTCCCTTTAGACATGTACATCATAGTGACCTCCCCTTGTAATCTTTGTTTTGGTCATGTACATATAGGTAAAGGTTCTTTCATTTACAAGGGGAGGTCACTATAATGCCCATGTCTAAAAATAACCTTTACCATTCTGACTGTTAGTTCAGCCTTATTCTGACTTAATCTTAGTTTATGACTTACTCTTAAACTTCTCCAACTCTACACTGATATCAGGAGGTGGAGGTGGCAGGGAAGCCATTTCAGCTGCTCTTTGCTTTTCTTTCTCTAAAGCAGCTTGTCTGTGAAAGAGAAGCAATAATAAACAGACACAATATCTGACTAACAAAAAGTATTAACAAAGTCACTGCTTTACATTAACATCAATAACGTCTTCCTCTTCTTCCTTTTGTCTGACACGTATGGCTATGAAACTGTAACCAGGGAGATGATTACACTTGATGAGGATTCCTTCAAGTTGTTGCTGGCTTATTGCCAGAGATGGTAAACTACTTGAGGATAGGGCAACCCAGATTCTTGGTTACAGGACTAAGGTTGGATGGGGTGATCTTCATTAGTGGTGATACTGATTAATCTTATTATGTTCGATTAATCGATTAAAATCCCTTTGTTCTATTAATCGATCAAAATCCTTTTGGATCAATTAATCGATCAAAATCCTTTTGGATCAATTAATTGATTAAATATCCTTTTGTTCAATTAATCGCAGTGGTGATCCAATAACACTGACTCTCCTGCATGTATACCTGAAAGTACTTGACAAGCCTTAGTCTTTCAGTTAAAACGTTTAATAAATTGAAACAGTTCTCCAACAATCAATACAGAAACAATTCTCAACTCTGTTACCTTCCATCTTGAAAGCCTAAGAAATCTAATAGTTGTTCAAAAGCACTGTCTTCTTCCTGTTCATGCCTTAGGATTATTCCTCTGAGAAATTCAGTCTCTGTTAATTCTGTTTCAGGATCATATTCTAACTCTTCTGAGTGAAAATGTATTGTTACCCATTCTCCTGCTGGGTTTATATCATTTTCATAAACCTCGTTCAATCCAATTATAACTTCTTCTGATAACTCAATTAAGGTTGGCTCGAGGTTCAATGACTTGGTTTTCTTCTGCTTCTTTAATGATCCTGTCTAGGAGGATATGTCTGTCCTCAGCTTCTTCAATATCTTTAGGCGCCAGTTTCATTAAACTGGTTCCTCCTTAATTTCATTTCTTGTAACAATAAAATATACAGATAGGAAACTCGATTGTCTACTAACCTGTAATTCCAGTTTGAATAAAACACACTGAAATATACGAGGGGAAGTCAGTAAGTAGGTTACAAACTGATATGGGGAAGCTGAAAATGGTATTTGGTAGTTTCTAAAGGAACAAGTCAAGAGCTACGTATATCTTGGTCATATAATAACAGAAGATGGCAGATGTGAAACAGAAATCAAGAAGAGAATAGGAATGGCCAAAGCTATATTCAACAACATGAAACATATACTGACATCCAAACAGTTATCTCACAAATTAAAACTGAGAATCATAAAGTGTTATATATATTCTGCATTTCTGTATGGTGCAGAAACATGGACGATGAATAAGCATTTGGAAGAAAGAATTGAGGCTCTTGAAATGTGGATATATCGAAGAATGGAGCGTATCTCATGGAAAGAGATGAAAACAAATAAGGAGGTCCTAGAAAATCTAGGTATGAAAAGAGAACTAATGAGGGAGGTCAAAGTTCGGCAGTTAAAATACTTTGGCCACATAAAAAGGCATAACACCTTGCAGAAGACCATAACAGAAGGGAGAGTTGAAGGCAAACGTGCAAGGGGAAGACAACGCTATAAGTGGGAAGATAACATCAAGAGATGGACAGGAAAGAGTCTATCAGAGTGCACCACCAAGACAAGAGACAGATGACGTTGGAGATCCATTACAGCCAACCTTCATTGTGGAGATGGCAACTGATGATGATGATGATGAAAGGTGTCATTAGGTGATGGTATCATCCAGCTTTTTAATTAGCTTAGGTAGCAGACTGCTAGGTGTCGCATGCGCATAGCAGATAAAAATGGCGACAGTGCTCGTGGAGTGTACAAACGAAGAACAGCGTGCTGTTGTGCGGTTTTTTGGGGCAAAAGGACTTCCTGCAAAGGATATTCATAAGGAAATGTTTCCTGTTTACAGTGTGAAGTGTTTGTCGCGACAAGCGGTACATAACTGGGTCGATAAATTCTCTCAAGGATGCTCAAAAATTGTTGATGAAGACCGACCTGGTCGTCCCGTTGAGATTGCGACAGAAGAATGTGTGCGGCGGGTGGAGATGATGATTCGAGCTGACAGGCGAATAACGATAGACAGTGTAGCAACTGCAATAGGATGTTCTCATGGCTTAGCCTACACCATAATGGCGGTAAACATTTTGCGGGTGATACAGAGGTTGAGCGTGAGGTGTGAATGTGGCTGAGACAACAGAGCACGCACTTCTATGCTGCATGTTTCGAAGCACTAATACAGCAATGGGATAAGTGTATCAATGTTGGTGGAGATTATGTTGAGAAATAAAGGGGAAATGTAAGTGCAATAATACATGGTGTTGAAGTTCGTATCTCATTTATTTTTATTTTCATAACCATTTGTAACTTACTTACTGACTTCCCCTCGTAGTCATCAGTTATATTATGACTAGTAGCAAGTCTTCTCTCAATAGAAGATAATCTATAGGCACACGTTTACACGTCTGGTGCTGATGCTTCTCTCTGCTAAGTACTTATGGAACACTGTAAGGCTGGAAGCTCACTCTAATACTCCTAGAAAATGACGCTATCGTCTCCTAATAAACCCAAATAGTTGAGCCGTGCACGCCAGTAGTCTCTTTCCCATTGGTTAGTCTTTTCCAATGCGAAAGCTTACGATTTATTTTACTGGTCTGACGTCACGCGTTGCACCACCACCTATTTAAATTAGTAATGGCGTCGTGTGACAAATTTGCATAAGCTTTATGTTAAGCAGATAAATTTGCATGAGCTTTATGTTAAGTAGTTAACCTGTTCGGACTTATTTAAACTGTGGCGTGGTTTTTTTTCTATAGTCCGTTTCTACTGTAAAACGTTAACTTGTTTAAGCCATGGCTTGTATTTCTTATAGCCTGTTTCCTATAAAGTTCTTAACGTCAGTTATATCTTACGGTACTATACTTTCTTTTATTATCTTATAACCATTAATTCAAATCTAGGGATGTTATTATTTACTATCGTATATTTCCTATGACCATCCGGTCACAAAACATCACAAATGACACTGATTACTGGTTTGTGATTCACTGCAAGTACTGCAGTTTCATCTACTGTCATGTCAGATTTCTTTAACTCTTTTATATCTTGTATGTAACTTTGAGGTTACCACAGGTTCACTGTTTTCCTTTTTGTTCCCTATGGAGCATGGAACCCACCCCTTCCTTGCAGGCAGACTGACCACAGCATTCAGGTGCTTTTGCATTAGTGGTTTATGTAGCAATTTATGGTACATGATGAGGTTGCTAACCATATATTAGTCACCGGATACGACATGTCTGAGACATTAGTAGTCCTATACATTTGTTGTCTCCTCAGAGACCACCAGAGTCAATGCTGGGCTCACCTCAATATGCTCCCCTAAAATTCTGATAATAGGAAAAAGTTACATGCAGGTCCAACAGTTATATAGTCATAACTACTTAAAATAAATGAATATTTATTTTTACAAATAGGAAACAATGTGCTTTTGACAGAAGAACAAGAATGGTCTTGTGAAGGTAGATTATATGACAAAAGAATGAGGTAATATGGAAGAAAAAAAGAACCGTGGAGGCTGATATGCAAAGAATGAACCAGAGCTGTGGCACTGTATGAAGGATGGCTGCCAACAGAGCAAAGTGGAAGCAGTTTGTTGCTGCCCTACAAGATGCCACCAGGCAAAGACTGCTTTGACAGCCAGCAGCTAAGGATCAAAGAAGAAGATGGAAGAAAAGAAATGAAAATGGTTGTCTTTCTATTTTGATGAGTCATCATCATAGCCTCACACTATCAGTTAATACCAGCACCTGCTACTTCACGTGCCCGTAATAATGCCACCATGTTGGTGCAGCACAAATACAGAATTATTCTGGACCAGGCTGAATCACTGAGATCTAGCCATAAGAGATGCTGTGAACAAGCCCATCTGTGTGGGTATGTCCTGGTACTCATGAAATAGGCACCGAGTTATAGGTAAATATAAAACAGCTGCTATAGAAACCCACACTGTAGATCGTCACGCATGAGTTTGGTGAAGGATTCTTAGAGAATTATGCTTGTAATATTGATTCCCATGCTCCTCAAGGAGCGGATGAGTTAGCGTGGGCTCTCTAAAACCTACTACATTGTTGGCTCTGTGCTCCACCGTCAGGAGTTATATGGAGACAGGTGGTGGATTATTTGAGACAAAGAAAGAACACGACTAATGCACTCACAGGCATGTCATACAAGGTGACTAATGTGAGGTTGTGCTGGGGGAGCTGGTCACCTAATCATGTGAAAAGAAATTGCCCCAGAAACTACATCTGCAACAGCATGTGAATGCATTGTGCAGATTTTCTGTAGTGGTGACTCCATACTCTGTAGGGAGCACAAATGAAAATAATGATATAATTTATAAATTGTGTTTTTAAATTGCCATACAGCACTTGTAGATCCTTCATTATAATTAGCACTTATTGTGCCTGAAAGGTCTTCACACTGTGTCACATTTTCCATTGTTCTCCAGCATGTGGGATACCCGTCTGGATCTAAGGGGACATCCCATATAATTTGTTGGTATCTAAACATAAAGTGTTTAAGAAAAGTTAAAGAACAAACAAATGTTAAACTTCAACAAATTCAATAATGCAGACTTGAGCAAAAGTATGACTTTGTAAATATATCCAACCTGGCAAGAATACGTTTTGTCTTTTCATACTCCTTCTCCGAGTCATCCTTCCTCTTTCGTTCCAAGGCCTGCTCGTACCTCTCCTGAGCTGCTCCCTCCTCTTTCATCTGTCTTTGTAACTTCTCTGCTTTTGTCTCACCATCACCCTGATAGGACACAAAATGTATAAACTCATAAAGTTATGATGCAACCACCAATATACATGGTGGAGTTCTTCAACATCATATACAGCAACATGCACAGTGAAGTTCAACATCAGATATAGCAACACATACTGTGAAGTACCTTGACAGTACACACACGTAACAAAATACACAGAGGTCCTCAACATTGCATACCTATAGCAACATATATAGTGATAAGAGAGAAATACTGAGGGCAATTCATGATGGCCTTTTTGAGAATGACACTGCAATTGATGAATCATCAAGGCTAAGAATGCTGGAATTTGGCATCAAACGTTAAACCAGCAGGAATCAACGTATGAGAGGATGCATCTGGTGCGTATACAACCAGCATGCAACAGGAACAATTAGTATTCAACCTTTCAACATTTGCTGAGGGAGAATGAACACCTATGGGTTTGCCTGGAGTGCAATGATGTTGATGCTGTTCAACAATAACATAGTGAAGTTTTTCAACACCACATACATACATCAACATATATGGCAAAGTTCTTCAACATCACATATAGCAAATACACAGTGCAGTTCAACAGTGCATACATACAGCAACATATACAGTGGAGTTCTTCAGCACTACATACATCACACATCACTTACATGTATTTTTTTTTCTTCTTCTTCGTACACTCTCAGACGTCCACTTGAATATTTTCAATGAAAGCAGTAGTCAGTTTGAGGCTATTTGAATCTCCGTAGAGCTTTTCCATGAATGGTGCTGGTATCGACCATATGCGCTTTCTCTGTTCCGCATATGTTGGGCAACTTTGAAGCAGATGTTCAGCAGTCATTTTATCAGTGCCCCAGTTACACAGATCGGTAGTTCCTATCTTTAGCTTGTTGAATAGATGGTATCTCAATCTGTTGTGGCCTGTGCGGAGTCTGACGATTACCACTTGTTTTCTTCTGCTGAGCTTGTAGTATGCATCATTTTGTGTATGACCTGGATGCTTTACATCCCATTTATTTCTGTATTTGATTCTGATGAAATTCTTTGCCTCCTCAAAAGTTATGCTTACATCAGGCTGAGGTAGATTTCCACCTTCCTTTGCCAATCTGTCATTCTCTTCTTTGCTGATGATGTTACAATGAGATGGGATCCATTGGATCACAACACTTTTGAATCGTTGACATAGTTTGTGGAGCATTATTCTGAAGTCATCCAGGTCTGTAATATTTTGGCTTTTCAACGCTGCAATTACTGACTGTGCATTGGTAAAGAAAGCAAATTGTCTCTCTGTGCTTTCCTCTGTCATTATAACCTCTGCTGCAGTTTTCATGGCCTCTGCTCTGAAGTTACTTGAGAACTGTCCTGTTGCCACTGAAAGCTTTTTTGTGCACCAGTGCTTAAGGTCAGAAAGACACCTCCACCTCCATTTTCTGTTGCATTTGTTGCTGATCCATCTGTGTATGCATGAGTCCAAGTGTTGCGTGGGTAATGTTTCTCTATGTATTTTGTCGCTATGGATTTTCTATCTGTTGCAGTTTGGCTCTTTTTTCTTTCAATTCCAGGAATGCTTTCTATCATTTCAGGGATACGATGTTGTTTCCAAAATGGAAGCTTGTGTGCAGTGTAGATGGGTTTAATAGTTGATATTGCATTTATGGAAACTGCTCTCATCTGTGGTTTGGTTGATTCTACAAAGTTGCTTCGTTTGAGTCTTTGCCTTCCAAGAGCATTCATTCAATGGCACATTGGATGGTCTGTTAGTCTCTTGAATTTTTCAGCTTGTTGCTGAGTCTTGCTGTCTCTTCTATCCTCCATTGGCTGGAGGCATGTAATCTTTTTGAGTTCCTTTATAGGTGTTGTCTTCATGCCGCCGTTATAATTCTCATTGTTTGATTTTGGTCTGCTGATTTTATTGAAGTTTGACTTATTTGCTGTTGCCCATGCTGCAATGCCATAATCTAGGACTGGTCTCACTTGCCCTGTGTATAACGTCTTCAGCACGCTCTCATCTCTGCACCCCAAGTTGTTCCAGCATACTTACAAGTATGACATCACACATTACTTACAACTAGGGCACCATACAGTATTCACAAGTATGACATGACACATCCCTTACAACTAGGGAATCATACATTATTCACAGGTATGACATAACACATCACTTACAACTAGGGCTCATACACTACTCACAAGTATGACACCACACAGACTGGGTGATGCGCCACACAACAGAGGGCAGTCCAAGAGGAATAAGATGGACTACATTTTCTACATTGGAAGATCTGGAATATGCAGATGACATTGCACTACTAGCACATTCACATCAACACATCCAGGAAAAAACGGATAGACTTAATATGTTTAGCCAGCAGGTGGGCTTGAACATCAATTTAAAGAAGTCTGAGGTCATGACGCTCAATGTAAGCAACCCTGAGCCCATATCAGTAAGGAATCAGCAACTGGTACAGACAGACACCTTCACATACCTAGGATGCATAGTAACACCAGACGGCGGGGCAGGCAAAAGACATCAACATCAGAATGAATAAGGCAAGAACAGCCTTTTTTAGCCTAAACAACATCTGGAAGTCCTCTCAATACAGCACAAGCACAAAATTAAGATTATATCAGAGCTGTGTGCTTTCTGTGCTTCTCTATGGTGCGGAATGCTGGAGAGTTACAGAGAAGGAAATGTTGAAATTGTCCTCTTTTCACACAACATGCCTAAGAAAAATTCACTGAATCTTTTGGCCGAATACCATCACCAACCAAGATCTGCTTACTTGGAGCAAGCAAGAGGACATGCACACCATCATTGCCGGCAGACGCTGGAGCTGGGTTGGCCATGTCCTCAGAAGAGACCCCGATGCCATCACAAGAACAGCTATGCTTTGGACCCCTGAAGGAAAACGAAAGAGAGGCCGACCAAAAACAACCTGGCGGAGGACTGTGGAGGCTGAGATGCAAAGAATGAACCAGAGTTGGGGCACTGTACGAAGGATGGCCACCGACCGAGCAAAGTGGAATCAATTTGTTGTTGCCCTACAAGATGCCACTAGGTGTGATGGCCACTGACTGCTTTGACGGTCGGCGGCTAAGGATTAAAGAAGATGACACCACACATTACTCACAAGTATGACACCACACATTACTCACAAGTATGACACCACACATTACTCGCAAGTATGACATTATACATCACTTACAAGTATGACATCACACATCACTTACAAGTATGACATCACACATCACTCACAAGTACAACCTCACACACCAATCACAAGCATGACATCACACATCACTCACAAGTACAAAATCACATACCACTCACAAAGGATGGATTGGAATACATGCTGCTCTTGTATCAATTCCAGGATTAAATCTCTAATCAGCACCCTGGAGCACCACCTCACGGTGCACCCTGGAAACAGGCAATCTTTGAGTTGCCTGACCAACACTTCAGGGATCGATTAGCCACACCACAGTGGCCCAACAACGTGATTCCCCTTGTGGTGAGAACCCAATACTGCACACTAAGCTTGGGGGAGTCACTTCTTCTTCTTCGTACACTCTAGTGCCACCCCTTCTTAAGGGAGTCACTTGACTACAGACTTATCTCAAGCTTTTATCTGGTTGGCTGCATGTAGAAAGATCTTGCAGTGAATGGATGGCAGGTGAGGGGGTGCTGAGAGGTGGCTCTGTGCAGGATCTGACGATTCTTTGGGAGAGCCCAGAACCAGAGCACAGTTTTTTAGCCCAGCATATTTGGAGAACCCCCCTGGACGGTGAGGAATTCATAGTATGCAATACCCCTCCCCTCTCTAGCGTGAAAGCAGATGTGTAGACCCTTAATTGTATGCCAAGTCAGGATATATTACCCAGGAAAGAAACTAGAGCTCATAACTCCAACTGAACAAGTTTCAGAATGACCAAAAGCTACAGGAAAAACCAGATCTACAATGTTGTTGATAATGCAAAGGAAAATTCTACTTGACATTAGCTGCAAAAGAGCAACAAGCTCAGCAGCTCTAGTTAAACAGCAACAACATCACTCACTAGTATTTGCACCACACATCACTCACTAGTATTTGCATCACACATCACTCATAGGCCTGACACCACACACTAGTATTTGCATCACACATCACTCACTAGTATTTGCATCACACATCACTCACAGGCATGATATCACACATCATTCAAAAGCATGACATCAAACTCATCTGAGAGAGGAGCAAAGAATAGTACCACTGTACCCGCCAGGCATGTCGTAAAAAGTGACTAAGGAGGGTTGGTTACCCCATCCAGTAAAAAAAACTTTAACACAAAAACTTGAACAGACACTATGGATAAGTCAAATATAGAATATAAATCAACTCAGCCACCCAAGACAGAAAAAGGCACACACAAAAATAATTAAAAAACGAAACAAACAAAAATAAACCAAAAAACGAAATCTAAAATATTCATACAGTAAATCAGACAATAATTTGAACACAATCAGACAACAATTTGAACATAATCAGACAACAATTTGAACATAATCAGACAACAATTTGAACATAATCAGACAACAATTTGAACATAATCAGATTAGGGAGGTATGGAATCAGAACTCAAGAAATATTTGAACAGTTTGCAACTGAATGAGTTTAAGCGCAGAATGATAGATAGAAAGATTGATAAATAGATAGTCAGACAGATAGACAGAACTTTTTTGTGAAAAATTGTTGAGGTGGATAGGACACACATTGAGGAAACCTTTTGATAGCATTACAAGGCAGTCCTTATTCTAGACTCCCAGGGAAATGGAGGCAGAGGTAGACCAAAAAACACACAGAGAAGAGAGCTGGAGACAGAAGTGAGAGCGATCAGGAAAATGTGGAAAGAACTTGAGCGGATGGCACAGGACAGGAAGACTTGGCATGTGTTTGTTGAAGGACTATGCTCCTTGGGGAGCTAAAGGGTATTGATTGATTGATGACATCAAACATAACACATACCACTCACAAGCATGACATCACACATCACTCACGTGTATTAGAGCTTCTCTGTGCCCCTCTCCTATTGTCCGTAGAGTATTCTCATATTTTTGTTCGAGTTTTCTAACCTTTTCCTCCTTTTCTGCCTCTAGCTGTTTCTGTAAAACAAGCAAGGATTACCTTAATTCTTCTACCCCACAAGCCATACAGTGCTGCAGGATATGAGACATTATTCTCCCAAAGCCCATCTGGCAATAATCACATTTCATTTCTGCATTCTACTTGATATAAAAACAATTTAATTGTTGCAAGTATGGCATAAATAATTCAAAGTATTTTCAGCAAGTATCATTAGGGAAAGCAAATTTCTTAATCCATGCACAAATATAAGCTACAGACTTATTTAAATGGGAGCTTGTGCAGAATAAAGGGATTGAAATTTTGTGACAAGACCACCAATGTGGAACTGATGACAAGAACTAGACAAGTGTCAGTGAAACAAGAGATAACAAGAAGATGAAGGCAGGACGGTTCTTGGGTGGTGTGAGCATCATGAGACCTCATATCACCTTACAAAATTCCTGGATGCTGGCCATGGACAGGACACATGCTGAGGAAACCTGCTGATAGTGTTACAAGGTGGCCCTTGTTCTGGAATTCCCTGGGTAAAAGAGGTTCAGGGAGACTGAAAAAACACATGGAGAAGAGAACTGAAGATAGACATGAAAGGAACGAGGAAGACCTGGAGCTGATGGCATGGGACAGGAAGACTTTGTATAGGTTTGGAGAAGGCCTATGATCCTTGGGAAACAGAAGGGTGATGAATGCACAAATCTTCTTAGTTATACAAGACAGTCTTCTTGCTACAACCTGCCACTGTTTTATCCAGTCCTGGAATGTATCACCCACTAGTCAACATGCAACCATATACAGAGTCCTTCACTTATATTGCGAGCACAGATACCAGACAATATTAAGAGACCTCTCAGATCTCAAACATGTGTCTCAGACAACTAAAAACTAACTGGGACAGAAAGAGTTAAGTCATTTATTTCTACAAAGGAGTAAGATCCTTCAACATGAATGACATCATCATCATTGGTGAGGTTTATGAACACATACTTACACTCTGCTATTTAAAGAGTGTCTCATTAACAGAGTGTTGAGTGCCTGAACGTGCTACTTGCAACAAAGCTACCACATTCGAAAGATGGTAGCATCACGCTCAACTTGTAAATGGGTACCTGACTCTACTATTGAGTATGGGAAGGCAAAAAACCAGGGAGGAAGGGAACTGGCCACCACATCCCATAAAAAACTGGACCTAGTATAGTGTAGTCTCTAACACTTCACTCCCCTAAGGCAGTGCTTTTACATTGACCTTTATTAACTAAATGACCCCATGTAGATCTCTGAAGAGACAAAGAAATAGCAGCACTACTATACCCTCAGGCAAGTCACACAAGGCAACTAATATGAGGTTGTACATGAGGCTGACAACCTCATCCTGTACAACAAACTGCCACAGAAACCGCTGCTGCAAGGGCATGTAACTGCTTGGTGCACACTTCCTGTCAGGTGACCACCTTGCATTTAAATATTCCTTATAATGCAAGAGCAGCTTTCATGGCACTAGACAATATATGGAGATCAAAAGAAATCTGGCACTAGACAATATATGGAGATCAAAAGAAATCTGGCCCTAGACAATATATGGAGATCAAAAGAAATCTGGCACTAGACAATATATGGAGATCAAAAGAAATCTGGCCCTAGACAATATATGGAGATCAAAAGAAATCTGGGTTAAGACAATATATGGAAATATTAAAGAAATCTGGCACCAGACAATATATGGAGATCAAAAGAAATCTGGCCCTAGACAATATATGGAGATCAAAAGAAATCTGGGTTAAGACAATATATGGAGATATTAAAGAAATCTGGCACGAGACAATATATGGAGATCAAAAGAAATCTGGCACTAGACAATATATGGAGATCAAAAGAAATCAAGACCAAAACAAAAATCTTTCATGCAAAGTCAAGCAAGTCCTGTTGTATGGCTACCAAACAATAATAATAACCAAGGAGTTACATTCTTTCATAAATGGGTAAATCTCCATAAGAAATGCAGCAGGGACACAATGGAGAACTAAGAACAATAATAATAACAAGAAAGAGCAGCTAGTGAGAAAAGATGCATGTAGCAACAACAAAAAAATAACACAGAGATGAACTTAAAATATTTGGCACCCGTGGCCCCCCCCCTTCCCCCCCCCCCCCCCCCAAATAAAGAAACACGCAAGTCATTATCTCAGGGGGCAGACTCCCACCCCTTTAAGCTCGCCACAGCATCAACAACAAAATATAATAGAAATCGTAAGATAAATACACTGACACTGGAACAACAATATCTGAATTAAGTACTATTTTGAACTTAATCTGATGAGCCTGCATGCAGATGGAAAGATACTCTACCCGCCACATTATTTTGAGTAAGAAAAACACCCTGAACAGAGGGAAGACTAAAGCATCTGCAGTGCAAGAAAGACTAGTTGCATTAATGCAATTACTGGAGCATCGAACAGACATAAAATGACACTATCTTCATTTTTTTTTTAAATGCACAACGAATGATGACAACGAATAGACTGACACAGAAATAAAAGCTTCACTTTAGACATAAAATGGCTCTATGGTGCAAAGGAATACCCAGTTATATTTAACTACAACTCAAATGAGGTTGAACTATGTATTTAATCTTAAATCAAAAAAGTGAGCATTAGGCTGTTTGATGGATAAACTTTGACAGACTTCTCTTCTGCTTCTCAACATCTCTTCAGGCCATTCTCTATTTGGTTAATATCTGGAGCACATCTGATTGAAGATCCTGATGAGAAGCCTCCTTGATTACTCGAGTGGCTCCATCTATGTTACTGATGTTACACTGGTGATACAACTATACAAACTCAGCTACTATTCTCTGGCAATAACGCAATTTCAGATATATCACAATCATCAGTTAATTTCTTTCTATATCACGCTCAAAATGCAAAATGTTTTGAAAACAAATGCAGGCTTTTAATTTGACTCACATTTATCATGATCACAGTTTTCTTCTTCTTCTTTGATCCATAACCGCCAACCGTCAAAGCAGTCAGCGGCCATCACGCCTGGTGGCGTCTTGTAGGGCAGCAACAAATTGATTCCACTTTGCTCGGTCGGCGGCCATCCTTCGTACAGTGCCCCAACTGTGGTTCATTCTTTGCATCTCAGCTTCCACAGTTCTCCGCCAAGTTGTTTTTGGTCGGCCTCTCTTTCGCTTTCCCTCGGGGGTCCATAGCATAGCTGTTCTTGCGATGGTATCAGGGTCCCTTCTGAGGACATGGCCAACCCAACTCCAGCGTCTGCCAGCTATGATGGTGTGCATGTCCTCCTGGTTACTCCGAATAAGTAGTTCTTGGTTGCTGATGGTGTTTGGCCAAAAGATTCGGAGAATTTTCCTTAGGCAGATTGTGTGGAAGGAGGACAGTTTCGACATTTCCTTCTCTGTTACTCTCCAACATTCCGCACCATAGAGAAGCACAGAAAGTATGCAGCTCTCATACAGTCTTAATTTGGTGTTTGTGCTGTACTGGGAAGACTTCCAAATGTTGTTGAGAATAGCAAAGGCTGTTCTCGCTTTATTCATTCTGTTGTTAATGTCCTTGCTTGTTCCGCCGTCAGGGTGTTACTATGCTTCCTAGGTAAGTAAATGTGTCTGTCTGTTCTAACTTCTGGTTCCTTACTGTTATTGGCTCAGGATTGCCCACATTTAGTGTCATGACCTCCGTCTTCTTCAGATTGATGTTCAGGCCAACCTGCTGGCCATACTTATTCAGTCTATCAGTTTTGTCTTGAATGTGTTGGTGTGAATGCGCGAGCAGTGCAATGTCATCTGCATATTCCAAATCTTCCAGTGTAGAAAACATTGTCCATCTAATTCCTCTTGGACTGCCCTCTGTTGTCTGGCGCATCACCCAATCTATGACTGTCAAAAATAATGTTGTTGATAAGGGGCATCCCTGTCGTACTCCTGTTTTCACTTCGAAAGTTACATTACTCGATCCAACACTGCACGTAAAGTTAGAATAGAGGCTTTTTATAATGGAAACAATGCGGCTGGGAATTCCATAAGCCCTCAGAATTTTCCATAGGCTGTCCCTGTGTATGCTGTCGAAAGCCTTTTCAAAATCAACAAAGTTAATGTACAGCTGTCTCTGCCATTCTGAGCACTGCTCTATAATGTTCCTGAGGGCAAATATATGATCTGCACATCTTCTGTTCTTTCTGAAGCCCGCTTGTTCTTTCCTCAGTTTATGGTCAACTGCTTTTGAAATTCTATGATCACAGTTTTAGCCACCAGTTATTATAATATGTGCCAGTGGAACAACAGATGAGATGAAAATACTGATGACAGATAGGGCATACAATGAGAAAACCTGTTGATAGATAGGGCATACAATGAGAAAACCTGTTGATAGATAGGACATACAATGAGAAAACCTGTTGATAGATAGGACATACAATGAGAAAACCTGTTGACAGATAGGGCATACAATGAGAAAACCTGTTGATAGATAGGGCATACAATGAGAAAACCTGTTGATAGATAGGGCATACAATGAGAAAACCTGTTGATAGATAGGGCATACAATGAGAAAACCTGTTGATAGATAGGGCATACAATGAGAAAACCTGTTGATAGATAGGGCATACAATGAGAAAACCTGTTGATAGATAGGGTATACAATGAGAAAACCTGTTGATAGATAGGGCATACAATGAGAAAACCTGTTGATAGATAGGGCATACAATGAGAAAACCTGTTGATAGATAGGGCATACAATGAGAAAACCTGTTGATAGCTTACTATGGAGTTCTGGTTCTGGAATGCCCAGGGTAAGAGAGGTGTAGGGAGTCAGAAAAACACAGGACAAGAGGACTGGAGACAGAAATGAAAGGAATGAGGAAGGTGATGAGGAAGGTGGTGATGAGGAAGGTGATGAGGAAGGTGGTGATGAGGAAGGTGGTGATGAGGAAGGTGGTGATAAGGAAGGTGGTGATGAGGAAGATATGAAAAGACCCTCAGATGATGGCACGGGACAGGAAGACTTGGTGTGAGTTTGTCAAAGGCCTAAGCACTTGGAGAGCTAAAGGATAAGGAATGAATGAATTAATAATTATATCATTAATTGGTTTGATTGTATTTTGCAATCAGGATCCTGTACAAATATTTAGACCACAAGAATTTTAGGATTTAAAGTTTCGTCTTACCTTGATCTCATCAGCAAAAATATTTAGTAATCTCCCCTTCTCCGTCCGAACATCATTTCTGATAATGGCAGCATTGGCTTTTGATTGTTCCCGAACCTATGTATGGGAGAAAATAATAATGTAATAGAAATTTACAGTAGCAATAATCACTTTTAAGAAGTTACAAACTTTCATAAATAAGTGCTTGCACAGGATAGATGGATTGAAATGGTATGACAAGATCACTAATGTGGGAGATTCAGACAAGTGATAACAAAATACAGAAACATTACCCAAGCAACACCTGGACCCATGCATACACAGATGGATCAGCAAAAACTGCAACTGAAGATGAAGGAGTCCTTCTCAGCTTAAGCAATGCATATAAAAGAAGCTGTCAGTTGCAATGGGAAAATTCTCAAGTTACTTCAGAGCAGAGGCCTTAAAAACTGTAGCAGAAGTTCTAAAGATAGAAGAAAGCTCAAACAGAGACACGTAACTTTCTTCACAGATGTGCTGTCAGTAAATACAACACTGAAGAATCAGAATAATACCGACCTGGATGACCTAAGACTTACACTCCACAAACCATGTCAGCAATTCAAAAGAACTGTGATACAGTACATCCCATTTCACTGCAACATCCCCAGAAATGAAGAGGCTGAAAGATTGAAAAAGGTGGAGAGCTACTTGACACAAGCATAACTTATGAAGAAGCCAAGAGTTTTACCAAGAGCAGATACAGGAGCAAGTGGAAAGCAGAGCATCCAGGCCACCATAACGATGATGCATATCAGCTCAGCAGAAGTGAACAAGTGGTAATCTTCAGACTTCACACAGGCTACAACAGATTGGGATACTATCTATCTACTTCAAAGGTGCCCAACATATGAGGAACAGAGAAAGTGCAAATGGCCATCACCAGTACCATCCCTGGAAAAAAACTCTACAGAGATACCAACAACCTCAAGCTGACCACTGTTTTCTTGGAACACATTCAAGCTGACGTCTGCAATAGAATGAAGAAGAAGACAAGCCTGGTCGCCAGTACAACGCCGAAGCCATTACACCAGCGCGGCTCAGACAAGTGATATAAGAGATGAGAAAAAGGTGCTGGAGATGGATAGAACACACACTAAGGAAACCTGCTGATAGTATCACAAGACAATCTTTATTCTGGAATCCCCAGTGTAAGAAAGGTAGAGTGAGATCAAAGAACACACAAAGAAAATACAGTAGGACCACATTTTACGCGAACTCAAATCACGCAGTTTCAAGTATACGCGATTGGCGTATCGAGGAAAATAAAAGGTAGAAAAATACGGAAAATATGCATTTTAAATTGAGTGCTATATCTGTTCAATTTCCAAAGCACCGTTAAAGCCTCGCACCATCACGGTATTTCTCACTCTGGGTAGCGTCACTGTGAGTCGTTCCATTGTTTACGCCAGTATCTCGAATCCCGCTGCATTCCCTGTCCGGAGTTCTCGCTTGTAACAAGTGTTTTTGTCAAAGCATTTTTCCTTTGTTTTATTATTAACGCTATTTTCTGAGTAATAATGGCCCCAAAGCGTAAGAGTAGTGATGCTGGTAGCTCTGAAAAGCCTAAGAAAAGTCGTAAAGTGCCTACTATAAAGAAAAAGATCAAAATTTTAGATTTAGTGAGAAAGGAAAAAAAAAGTCTACATCGGAAGTTGCCAGGATGCTAGGCAAGAACGAATCTTCGATACGTTCGATATTGGATAGAGAAAAGCAAATTCGTGCTAGTTTTGCCGTAGCACCTCAAACTGCTAAAGTTTCGACATTTGTGCGTGATAAAGCATTAGTGAAAATGGAAAAGGCATTGAATTTGTGGATAGAAGACATGACGAGAAAACGTGTGCCAATCGACGGCAACGTGTGCGAGAGAGGGCCAAGATGCTATATGAACAATTTAGCAAAGATGATCCTGATGCAAAGCCTTTCAATGCAAGTAAAGGTTGGCTGTACAGGTTTAGGAATAGGTTTGGACTGAAAAATATAAAAATTACAGGCAAGGCAGCATCTGCCAACGAAGAAGCTGCTGCCACTTTTCCACAAGAATTGAAGAGAATCATTCGGGAAGGGGGATACGATCCAAGGCAAGTGTTCAACTGTGACAAGACTGGCCTTTTTTGGGAAAAAATGCCCAGTAGAACGTACATTCACAAAAGTGCAAAGCAGGCACCAGGACATAAAGCATGGAAAGACAGGCTGACTTTAGTACTATGTGGCAACGCTGCGGGTCACATGATCAAGCCAGGTGTGGTGTATAGGGTAAAAAATCCTATTAAAAGACACATTAATGGAATACGATCCTCTCATGGAATGCAGCATCAAAGTCACTAGAGGAATCACAGACGTAATGCAGCCTGTCCAGCAAGTCTTTGATGAGCTAAAAAGAAAGAAACAACAGCTACTAATCACGATGTTCTTCCCAAAGGTAGCAAGACCCTCCACTATAGAGGATCCCCGACCATCGACATCATCAGCTCCTGACATTCAGCTTTCAACATCATCGTCTGCTCTCCAGCCATTGACTTCAAGATGGACGACCGATGAGTCTTCATAACCAGTAGCAGATGACCCTCCTTCTGACGTACCGTCGGAAGGTGACAAGTAGCCTAACGCTACTAAACAATGCCTACTACATCATCCACTTTTATTTCACCAGTAGGCATTGTATCATCATCATCATCATCACCACCACAGTTTCAAGAATATGGCCGAAGAGGAGGGTGAGTACAATAACATGTTTGAATGTTGAGAGAGCGAGAGAGAGAGAGTAAGAGAGAGAGAGTAGGCTAGTACCGTAATGTTATAATTATATTTTAAATTACTATTATTATTACAGTATTTTACTTTAATAATTGTTACTATAGTGTTCATTTACCTTATTTATAGGACAAAATGTGTGATAGGTATTAACATATAGGTGTTGCGTGATAAATTCTCGCAACATCGTTTTATTTCAATATCTGTTTTATAACGCAAGGGCAACAACTGCTTGAAATCTATAGTCACTTTTCTCGGTAAGCATTTGTCTTCTCGCGTTAGTATCGAATGCAGTTAACTTTTGAGCTGTGGTCATTTTTGCGCTGGACTGCGCATGACTTGTCTTGTTGTTTGGTCGATCGGTTTCCGCCCACCACTAGTGGGAGTGAGCGATTTGGAATGGCGAAAGAGATGCCTCGTTGAAGAGGGGATCTCCGCTTTTTTTTTGTTCTGTCAGGGATGTGTAGTCCTCTTATGGATATTTCGTTTAGTCGAGATAATACCTCTAGTGTTTTCCCACATGTCGGGAGGCGTGATATTTCTGTGTATTTCATGAAAGCAAGGTAAATTGACTTTTTCATTAACTCTATCGATTTTGGGTCGTGAGCGATTTCGATTCATAGCCTGTCTCCGAAAGTCGTCGTCACGAGATGTTCTTTCCCAGCTCACATGTCGCTGCATTGTACTGCATCGGTTGATGCATGTACCAAGGACCATTACTTGCTACTTTGTATATTTACAGCACTTTGAAATATAACATGCATCTGACTCATCATTGTAATGCTGTCTACCGTCTATTGCTGTATTGAATGTTGCTGTGATAATGACTGTTTGATGTGCCTACACATTTGCGTAACCATTTTGTCACTGTGGCGTCCACAATAAATAATGAAGAAAAACGTCAACGGCTGTTTCAAGACTCATTGACTTTTTACGTCGTGAGTTTACTGACGTCCTATGTGGATTGCCCTGTTATTGTTGTATGAACATTGTTTTGACTGAACACATCTACACACTACACAAAACCAGACATGCGGATGCCATCCATCATCATATGGCATCACGCATCATTTGGTGGCCATAAGCTGGTTTGATTCTGGTACTAGCAAACACGGGGTCCCTTACCCACTTCATTTTCAACAAGAATTCATCAGCATCCTTCAAGAAATTAACATTCTTCAATACAGTCAACATCTTCAAAATTTTCAAAGTACTCGGCGTTGCCCGGTAAAAGTCAAAATTTCAACTTTTGACGGAAACAAGAATTTGACAGTACCCGGCGTTGTTACATGTTGCCGGATAACTCGGACTGCTGTTATCTTTTACGCAAGTCAAGCAAGTTGCTGCTGTCAAGGTTCCAGTGCTGTCGTTTTTTGAGAAGGTCAAGTGCCGGTTGAAACGGGTTGTTTTCTGAAGAAGGCCAAGTACCGATTTCCATCAACTTACTTTTGGATTAGAAGGTCAAGTGCCGAAACAACTCAACACACAGTATTTCAGAAGCTCTTGTACCATCGTGTTAGCAGTGGAAGCAGTTCAGATGTGCCATCATCGTTGGAGCTTCGCTCTTTAGGACGTTGATTGACATCCGTTTTTCTGCTGTTCTACGATTGGAAGCCTTTAAGTTAAGTGGCCTGTTTGTATGTAAACTGTGCCCTTATACTTCTGCTGAGTCTTCTGTGTATCATCTCATTCTATATATTATATGTCTATATGTTATTTGTATATTTATATGTTTATATTTCAGCGGGTTCTCGGTTGGGTGGTGTCTCCGTTAGATTATGCCACGTCATAGAGGTCGTCTATTGTGAGCGTTTTCTGTAGGGTTTGCAAATTTCCGATACTGGAATTTGCTAAGCGACTTCTGTTGCTATTTATGTTAGCTGTGATGACATGTTTTTTAGTTTATATGTTTTTTCCCTCCAGCTTCTCCTCTGGGCTTCTAGCTTTCCTTTAATGAATTTTGCTTTTGCCTTTTGTAGCATGATATGGTTCTGTTGGGATGGTTGTA
Source organism: Oreohelix idahoensis (assembly GCA_024509875.1). Classification (NCBI taxonomy): domain Eukaryota; kingdom Metazoa; phylum Mollusca; class Gastropoda; order Stylommatophora; family Oreohelicidae; genus Oreohelix; species Oreohelix idahoensis. Next base: position 282,317 of record JAMPIV010011942.1, read on the forward strand.
CCTCTGCAGTGTGCCTTGCTTCATTCATATCTTCATGTAGGTTTTGTAGTGTGTTGGACCAATATGGTACATAGTTCTTCCTCGCTCCTCTCGGTATTGTCTCCTTTGCTGCCTTGAGTACTCCATTATTAAAATCCCAGATGACTCTGTTAATGTCTCTGTCTAGTACCTTAATATCTTTTGTAAGCAGATTTGCTCTGTGTTGATAAATGGAAACTCACTAAACAATTGAATGACGATAACAATTCTCAACGACAAACCATTACACCTGTTGCAAATATACAACTACAGTTGGGTGACAGGCAGTGTGCCACAGATATGGAGAGAGGCGCTCATGTGTCCCATCATAAAGAAAGGAAAAGACAACAGGAAGGCCACCAGCTACAGACCAATAAGCCTAACAAGCTGTGTATGTAAGACAATGGAGAGGATGATCAACAGAAGATTGAAATGGTACTTGGAATCCGAGAAAATTTTAGTGCCAGAACAAGCAGGGTTTAGAGAGTGCAGCAGCACAGAAGACCAAATCACATACCTGTCACAGATCGTTGAAGATGCCTTCCAAGAAAAGAGAAAAGTCTTTACCCTATGGATAGATCTCCAAAAAGCTTTTGACAAAGTATGGAAAGACGGGTTAATAGTAAAACTGCAAAGGAACGGAATCAAGGGTAATATGAGAAAATGGATCCAGTCGTTCCTACACAATCGGAAAGCAAGAGTCACTATGGAAGGTCACAACAGCAAGAAAATCCTCCTAAAACATGGAGTTCCTCAAGGCTCGGTATTGTCTCCCACCCTGTTCCTTGTATTCATCAATGACCTCATCCACGATCTGCCACAAGGTGTGAGAGCTGCCCTATACGCTGACGACTTGGTGGTGTGGTGTGTAGAAGAACATCTAACTATCGCTAATAAGCGAATACAAAGGGCAGCAGACAACATAGCAGCATGGGCAGAGAAATGGATGGTGCAGATCAACGCTGAAAAATCATCATCAACAACACTTTTCACGCTCTCCAACAAAGACAAAGCAGGAGAGATACGACTTGGAAATATACATGTCCAAACAGATGAGGAACCGGTGTACTTGGGCATTACATTAGATAAGAGAATGACATGGAGGCAACACATCGAGAGAACAGAGGCTAAAGCGAGAAGAAAACTTTCCATACTGAGGAAAATAGCTGGATCAAGTTGGGGAGCTAACGAAACAACACTAAAGAAAGTGTATACAGGTGCAATAAGACCTATATTAGAGTACGGATCAGCAGCATGGTCTACAGCAGCCAAATCACACCTACAAGCCTTAGATAAAGTACAAAATCAAGCGCTTAGGTTGATCACGGGTGCCATGAAGACCACACCAATAAACGAAATGGAAAAAATCACAGGCATTCCACCTTTATTCTACAGACGAGACACTAAGACCCTGATCCAAGCAGAAAAGTACAAGAACATGCCCGCACATCCAATGAAAACTAGATTTGGAGATTTAGCCAGTGGGAGGTTGAAGAGAAGCAGTTTTGTGCATCGGTCCAAAAAACTAATTAGAACATACAAGGATGAACTACCAGACATCACTAAGGAAATAACTCCCACACTCCTCCCAACCCCATGGGAACAACATCAAAATTTCAGTATTAAGACCTCCATAACTACCACCTGCCCCATGGGAGAGCTAAATACTCTCCAAAGGAAAATAGCAGCATGTGACATGATTGAAGAACTATACCCCAGAGAAGCATGGATCCAAGTATATACTGATGGATCTGCAACCAGAGCAGTGAAGAACGGAGGCGCAGGAGTTTATGTGGTCTATCCAGACAAAGAAAATGAATCCACCTGTTCACCTACTGGAATATTCTGTTCAAACTATGCTGCTGAAGTACAGGCCATAAGCATTGCTGCAGGAATAATAAATAACACAATAAGCCAATGTCAGCAGGTTGTATTCCTTACCGATGCAATGTCAGTTCTGCAAGCCCTCAACAGTGATAAACTGCCAGAATTAAACAAAGTCCTATGCGAAGTAAATATCAAAAGAAGGGTAGTGCTACAGTGGATACCATCACACTGTGGCATACCAGGAAATGAGAGAGCAGATATGTTAGCAAAAGAGGGAGCAACACAGGAACAAAAAGAACAAACAATCACATTCCAGGAAAAGAAGACCCTTATCAAGGCCATCAGGAAAATTGATCAACAAAGAGACAACTATCAATATCTTGATCGAGCAAAACAGGTGATCCTGTTCCGTACCACATGCTTAGTCAATTGCGAACTGAACATTGGCCCACAGAGACGCACATCCACACAAAGCTGTTTGGGAGTCTTGAAGAACTTTCAACCACAGCAACATACATCCAGAAAACCGGACTTCTTGTGTAGACATTTCTAAACAACAGCGAACGAGAAGAAGAAGAAGAAGATGACATGTTTTAATATTGTTTTCGTTATTATTTCACATTCTTTAGTTTTGTTGTGATTTGTTTGTATTTGTTAGCCTACTCTTGTCTATAATTTAGTTTCATACAACATTTTTGTTTATACACTGTGGTGTCATGTATTTTGTTTAATTCTATCGCAGATATCGTCACATTTTTTGTGATATTTCATTAATTTCTGCTTTATTTTTAGTTGATTTCTGCGAAAGTTTTTGTATTGTTGCTGATCTTTGTTATTGTTTACATTGTTATTGTTTACATTGTTTGTATTGTTTACATTTTCAATGTTTACATTCTGCATGTGTTTACATAGTCATTGTTTACAGTTATAGTAATTAGTTAATGGGCTATGCTAATGCACTGTTACTACTATACTGATGATAAATGAATGATGAATAGTGTCGTGCACTATTGAATGAGAAGTGCACTTATGATCAAGATTTGAGTGCTGATATTTCATATACAAGTTCTTTGATTGGAGACTTGTTTCCCACAGAGACTGGGATAATATAATGTGATGTGAATATACAAGTGCTTAATTAAGACTTGTTACACTTAGGTTTGAAATAAATTAGTTAATTATTTCAGGTTTTGGACTCATATGTTAGACAACATGTCTACATTTGAGCACTTTATTGAGCAGGGTAAATTGCTTGGGAAGACTGGTGATAAGTTAGAAGAATTTGCAACTGCTCGATATGATAAAGCAATGGAAGCTGAACAAAAGAAACTGCATATGGAAGCTGAACAAAAGAAACTGCAGATGCAGGTGGATGAAAAGAGATTCCAAATGGAAATGGAAAAACAAAAAAGGGAATCAGAAGCTGAGGAAAGAAAGCTACAGCTAGAGGCTGAGAATAAAAGACTTGAAAAAGAAGCTGAGAATAAAAGACTTGAAAAAGAGGCTGAGAATAAAAGACTTGAAAAAGAGGCTGAAAATAAAAGACTTGAAAAAGAAGCTGAAAATAAAAGACTTGAAAAAGAAGCTGAAAATGAAAGACTTCAAATGCAGGCTCAAGCTGAAGAAAGGAAGTTACAAAGAGAGTCTGATGAGAGGAAAGCAAAAATGGAACATGAAGAAAAACTCTTAGCTTTAGAGTTGGAGAAATTGAAATTGACGAGCATGAGTAATGGTAATGATTCAAACAAGGGTTCATCTTCTGGGAAGGCTAATAATGATACTTTTAAGATTAAGTTACCAACATTTAGTCCTTCCAGTGATGACATAATGTTCTATCTGGACAGATTTGAACAAGCATGTACAGCTCATAACATAGACAAAGCAAAATATGTTTATCAGTTATCAGGGATACTGACAGGTAAAGCTCTAAGTATATTAAATATGGTGGATGAACCTGACAAGAGCAATTATGAGGTTGTCAGGGCCGCTTTGTTAAAGAAATATCAGCTTAACGAAGACGGCTATCGTCTACAATTTAAAAAACATGTTACCTGAAAATGGAGTTGAATTCTCCGAGTTTATTGCAAGAATACGCATTACTTTCTCACGATGGGTTGAACTATCTAAGACGGAAAAAACTTATGAAGGACTTATGGACTTAATACTTAGAGACAAAGTCATGTCGTCTGTCAATGAGTCTTTCCTTGCTTTCCTTCATGAACGTAAACCTAAAACAATAAAAGAAATGGAAGATTTCTGTTGCCAATACGTAACTGCGCACCCACACATAACCATGGGTAACTCTAAGGTGAAAGAAGGTTTACCAGTTGCTTCGGCAGCTCCGTATGGTCAAAACTTTGCTCGTAGATCCCAACAAAATTTTGATAGAAAGGGCAGCGGTAATTTCTGTCAAAATCATGGAAACCAATTTCATGGTGATTCTTCTTCGAAGAATTGGAGACAACCTGATAGTGGTCGTTACTATCACCCTAATAATTATAAGCATTTCAAAAGAGGATATGGTAATACAGGTTATTCCTGCCGAAGACCTCAGAACCAAACAAATAGATGTTCGCATCAATGTGAACATGATAGTAATCGTGGTAACTGGAATTCGAACCAGTATAACAATTACAATAGAGACAATAATAACTGCAGAGATAATAATAACTCTGATAACTTCAGAGGTAATAATAGTCGGGGTAGATCTCAACACAAAAAAAAAGAGATATCAGCAGGCTAATGCTGTACAACAGGAAACTGAGGGAGCCTGTAATCATGTTGTTGATAGTAAAAACTTTGACGCTGTCACTAGTTCTGCTTTTGACTTTGAGAGAGCAAACAAATGCCCCCAATGCAGTACTTTATTCGAACCGGGTACCATAACTACTTTGAGTTGTGGTCACCCACTTCCCGCTCTTCCTGCTGCTGTTGCGCATGACGGGAGGGGTTCTTTAATTCTACATAAGGGTCTTGTTAATGATACTCTGGTCTCACTACTTTTCGATTCCGGATGCACCACTATTGGTGTTAGACAATCGCTTGTAGATCCATCTTGTGCTACAGGAAGGGTTATTAAATGTGTCACATTTGGCGGCACTCTAGAAAAATATCCTACTGCTGTAATTCGCATTGCCACTCCTTTCTTTACTGGAGATGTGCATGCTTGTCTCTTACCTAATCCTATTGCGGACCTTATTATTGGTCGTATTCACGGAGTTAGGGAGTGTACCCCACAGCAGATTGCTGCTTGGGAAGATAATAACATGCAAGCTACAAATGCAGTAGTTACAAGAGCACAAGCTCTACAAACACCCGAAACTTCACTGAATAGTGATAATGAAGTTGATAGCCAAGATAGTCACTTAGTAATTACTCGTGACTCTTTCATAAAATTGCAAGAAGAAGATCCTTCTTTAAAAAAATTCTTCGTTCTTGCGAAGAAAGGTGATCCGAATCAGGATACAAATAGAAAATCTTGGATTGCACTGAGAAACGGCGTACTTGTACGTATGGTACAAGATTCGACTACGTCGGCACATTCGCAAATTCTTGTTCCCAAGAGCATGAGAGTCCCAAAATTACAACATGCTCATGACTCGCACTGTGCTGGACATATGGGTTTTGCCCGTACGAAGTCGAGAGTCCTTGCGGCTTTCTTTTGGCCTTTTGTCAATAAGGACATTCGTATTTACTGCCGATCATGCAAGGTATGTCAGGAGGTCAAATCTAGAGGACCACGACATGCTGCGCCTATCCAGGCTGCTGACATTCCTATTCGGCCGTTTCAGAAAATGGCCATAGATATTATTGGCCCTTTTAAGGTCAGGTCGGCCAGAGGACATCAGTTTATCCTTACATGTGTCGATATGTGCACACGTTGGCCAGAGGCTATTCCTCTTAAGAGCATATCTACTACAGATATCGCAGATGCTCTTTGGTTGATATTTTCTCGCTTGGGGTTCCCCAGAGAAATATTGTCAGACCATGGCACTCAACTCATATCTGACACTATGTCACAGGTAATGTCTACCTTACATATTGAACGATCTCTCAGTAGTATCTACCATCCTATGTCTAATGGGTTAGTTGAGCGTCTGAATAGAACGCTCAAGACTTTGCTTGGTAAGATAACTGAAGATCATCCTCAAGATTGGGACAGGGTTTTACCCGCGGCTCTCTTTGCCTATAGAGAAGTCCCTAATGAACACACAGGATTTTCTCCATTCGAACTTGTCTTTGGCGCGCGTCCACGCGGCCCTATGTCTTTATTACACGATCTCATCACTGCCGATGATATTAGCGATGAAACTCAATCCTCATATGAGTATGTCATTGCTCTTAGACAAAAGATCATTGAGGCATGTAAGCTAGCAACTGCTTCATCAGAAATTGCTAAAGAGAAGGCAAGGCAGTTTGCTAACAAGAATAGATGTCTACGACAACTTTGTCCAGGTGACAAAGCATTCGTCCTACTCCCCAGTAGGGAAAATAGACTTCTTATTGCATGGAAAGGTCCGTATGCAATAGTCTCTCGGATTTCCGATGTTGACTATGTGGTCGATATTGATGGAAAGCATAAAACTTTCCACATAAACATGCTTTCGGAATTTCACGAACGTCCGGACTATTTGCTGCCTATTTTCCAGGCAACGGATGATGCTCCTGCACCTCACGGTCATTATTCATCCCTGTCTGTCATTCAGGATGAGGAAGCTACCTTCTCTGATGTCAACCTTCCCCTTCCAGTGGTTCCATTACATTCCACGGAATCTTGGAAAAACGTTTCTGTTTCTCCTAATCTTTCTGGTGACGAACATCGACAAGTCTCGTCGATGTTACAAACATTTCAGGATGTTCTCACTGACATTCCTGGACACACAGATGTCATAGAACATGACACAATTCTTACCGACAATAATCCAATTAGGGTTAGGCCGTATCCTATTCCTATACACTTTCAGTCGCAAGTGGAAAAGGAATTGGATGAAATGATTCAATTAAATATAATTGAACCATCGACTTCACCATATTCTTCTTCCATGGTTATTGTCCGGAAGAAGGATAAGAACATACGAATTTGCGTTGATTATCGCAAATTGAATCAGGTCACAAAGTTCGACGCTGAACCGATGCCTTTGTTAGAAGATCTACTGATTAGACTTTCTAATTCTAGATTCTTCACTAAACTTGACTTGTCTAAAGGTTATTGGCAAGTGCCTTTAGCAGAGCATGCCAAACCTCTTACTGCTTTTTCTACACCTAGGGGTCTATTTCAATGGAATGTTATGCCTTTTGGTCTCATGAACGCCCTGCCACTTTCGTTCGCATGATGCGTCGAATTCTGTCACATCGTTCGGATGTCATCGCATACTTAGATGACATCTGTCTCTTCAGTGATACCTGGGAAGATCACTATTTAGGGTTATATGACTTACTGTCCACTCTACGTGAGAATAATTTGACAGCAAAACCTTCTAAAGCTTTTGTTGGTTTTGGTGAAATCTCTTTCCTGGGTCATCGTGTTGGTCATGGTCTCTTGAAGACAGAAGACCACAATACTTCCAAAATACTGAACATCTCTGTTCCTAAAACGAAGAAACAAGTTAGGAGTCTCTTAGGTTTAATTCAATTTTATGGGAGATTTATTCCAAATTTATCTTCGATCATGGCACCTCTCTCAACATTGTTGAAGAAAGGTTCGCCTAATCTGGTCCGTTGGTCTGAAGAATGCCAATCTTCACTAGACCAAATCAAGAATATATTTTCTTCTCCTCCCATCTTAAGATTACCTACTCTTGATAGGACTTTTGTTCTTCGGAGTGATGCTTCATCCACTGGGATTGGAGCAGCACTGATGCAAGAATATGCAAATACTCTGCATCCTGTTATGTACATTTCTAGAAAACTAAATGCGGCAGAGAGGAACTACTCGGTTTTAGACCGTGAGTTGTTAGCGATGGTTTGGTCAATTCTAAAGCTACAAAGATTCCTCCTGGGCGCACATTTCATTCTAGAGACTGATCAGAAAGCTCTTACAGCTATTCAGACTAAGAATTTGAAGAGTTCGAGATCCACTCGATATGCTATAGCTCTTCAACCTTTTCACTTCACGGTACGAGCTATCCGTGGTGCGGATAATGTGATGGCTGACATTTTGTCTAGATGCCCACATGACTCCAACTAATACTTCTGTCCTATATTTCCATATATTACAGAGTCATAACACACCTATATTTCTACAATAGATTAGCACATCTGTACTTACTCTATATGTACACACTATCGTGCTTTGTTGTCATCTTCTTCTGTTCGTTTTTTAAGATGATAGAGGAGGACTGAGTAGTTAATATAAGGGCCGTTAGTTTACTAAACAGCCACAATTATTAATAATGTATTGTACCTTATGAAGCATATTAGTTATTAATTAGCATTATATTGCTTGTACTTTCTCAGAATGTCATTGTTGAGCTGAGGACTTACCTTACGAGTTCTAGATTGTGTACTTACCCTCGGAATACCAGAGCATATGTCCTGGATCGTCATGTAGTTTAACTTTACTATGTACTTATGTCATTACATGTCAAAGAATGTACTATTTAAATTTTCCTATCAGATTTGTACATCCATTTTTTAAAGACAATATTAGAGTATGCTGTTTAATGATGATTATAGTAACTTGCATACGTATATTGTGTTTACATGCTAACGTGATGTGTGTTGGTGACACCTCCCCGATGTGAATATTTTTTGAGACATATTTATTTTTCTGTTGAGGTATATCCTCACCAGACACTCTATAATTAGCCTATTGTTTGGCAATTTAATTAATTATCAGCGCATAATTCGTGCGTTTTGAGCCGCTTATCGCTTGCTCTTTGATATTGAAAAAAAAATATGTTCCACATTTTTTTTTTATCGGGAGGAGGTGGTGATATGTTGCGTGATAAATTCTCGCAACATCGTTTTATTTCAATATCTGTTTTATAACGCAAGGGCAACAACTGCTTGAAATCTATAGTCACTTTTCTCGGTAAGCATTTGTCTTCTCGCGTTAGTATCGAATGCAGTTAACTTTTGAGCTGTGGTCATTTTTGCGCTGGACTGCGCATGACTTGTCTTGTTGTTTGGTCGATCGGTTTCCGCCCACCACTAGTGGGAGTGAGCGATTTGGAATGGCGAAAGAGATGCCTCGTTGAAGAGGGGATCTCCGCTTTTTTTTTGTTCTGTCAGGGATGTGTAGTCCTCTTATGGATATTTCGTTTAGTCGAGATAATACCTCTAGTGTTTTCCCACATGTCGGGAGGCGTGATATTTCTGTGTATTTCATGAAAGCAAGGTAAATTGACTTTTTCATTAACTCTATCGATTTTGGGTCGTGAGCGATTTCGATTCATAGCCTGTCTCCGAAAGTCGTCGTCACGAGATGTTCTTTCCCAGCTCACATGTCGCTGCATTGTACTGCATCGGTTGATGCATGTACCAAGGACCATTACTTGCTACTTTGTTAAATGAACTAGGTTTAAAAAACCTTTATTATCTAGAGGATATTTTTGAGGACATTATTTATACTTCGGCAGACGTGTCTGTCTTGCTGAAGTCAAACTAAGGAGAGTGAACTGATCTCATACATCTGGTTATCTCCTGGCTGTTATAGAAAAGGATGGAGTTTTTCACCTGACTATATTTACAGCACTATGAAATAAAACATGCATCTGACTCATCATTGTAATGCTGTCTACCGTCTATTGCTGTATTGAATGTTGCTGTGATAATGACTGTTTGATGTGCCTACACATTTGCGTAACCATTTTGTCACTGTGGCGTCCACAATAAATAATGAAGAAAAACGTCAACGGCTGTTTCAAGACTCATTGACTTTTTACGTCGTGAGTTTACTGACGTCCTATGTGGATTGCCCTGTTATTGTTGTATGAACATTGTTTTGACTGAACACATCTACACACTACACAAAACCAGACATGCGGATGCCATCCATCATCATATGGCATCACGCATCAATAGGAAATACAAGTATACTGTATATGGGGTGCGCTATTATACGCGATTTTCAGTTTACGTGAGGGGTCTTGGAACTTATTGGTCGCGTAAAAGGGGGGAATACTGTAATTGGAATTTAGACATGAAAGCAATGAGGAAGATCTTGAGCTGAGGCACGGGACAGGAAGACTTAGTCTGTGTTTATTTAAGGACTATGCTCCCTGGGCATCTCTAGGAGAATGCTGATAATGATTTGGTAACAGAGAATCTGATGTTTCATAGAATATAGACATCTCAAAATCAACACTGTTAACTAAACTGTTTTGTGGCAGCCATCTTTGCTCCAACATGTGACTAAACTTAAGGGAGTATTTTTTCTCTTATTTCTATAGTTTCATGTTCTCCACTTAATTCTCACTTTCTTTCCCTCCTGTCTCTTGTTTGTCTGTCCGTGATGAAGGCCTTGTGGGCACAATGTAGGTTTTTCTTGTCTTTTCTCTTTGTAAGATGTATTTTTTTTTTCATTCTACCGTAACTAAACTGAAAAGCCTTTTGTATTTCTCTTTAATTAAGATATGCCGACAAGTCACAAATTTTGTGAGAGCACATCATAACATGTCATATACAACATAATCACATAAACCAAGTTCACCTGTATGAGGCGCAATTTTCTTCTCCGTTCCTGGTCTTCTTTCACAAGGCGCTCAACTTCATTAGGGCTTAAGCGGTAGTTGGGGCGCCGCATGATGTCAACAATAAAGTGTAGTATCACAATGACATTCCCTGGTAGCAGTAAAATAATACCATATGAAACTGGAATTCAATGGCATAAGATTATGCACACATGATGTCAATAATAAAGTGTAGTATCACAGTGACATTCCCTAGCAGCGGTAAAATAATACCATATGACACTGCAATTCAATGGCATATAATTACAACTCATCAATTTTTAGCGTGTGCACCTGTTTTAATTGTGAAAAGCACTACTAATTTCTGAATTTTACGAAGGCCTGAAAGGGAAGTGAAGAACAGAAACATTAACCTAAGATGAGAAACAGAGAAAGCACACATGGCCATCACCAGTATCTTACTTACTTACTTAGTCGTTCCTCTTCTACCGTGAGGTGTAGAGGTTTGGAAGAGAGAGTGCCATACTATTCCATCAGCTGTCTTCTTCCTGGCCCGGTTCCATTCTAGTCCTCGGTCCTTCAAAGATTGTCTAATGTTGTCCTCCCAGCGGACTCTGGGTCGTCCTGGAGGTCTGGATCCCTGGCTCTTTGTTTTCCATGCTTGTCGTGGTAGCCGATCTTCTCCCATTCTGCAGACATGGCCAAACCATCTTAGTTGGGACTGTTCTATTTGGGTCTGCAGCGGTGGGATTTTAGGCCCCGACGCATCGTCCGGCCGCGGACCATGTCTCCTCCCGCTACCCCAACCACCCTCCTCAGATACCTCACCCCCGAGGCCCGGATCTGGCCCTCGTGGGCCGCAGCCATCGCCCACGACTAGCATCCACACGTCAAGACCGGGACACAGGCGGAGCGGCACACAGCCATCCTCGCCTTCCTACCAACCTCTTTCCCGCCGAGGAATCCTCGATCCACGGCCTGATAAAGTCTCCCAGCCGCTGCTTTTCGAGTGGCCAACTCTTCTTTGACGCCCCCCCTTCGGTCTATAATAGCTCCGAGATATTTAAAGTGGATGACCTGCTCCAGGACCTGTTCTCCCAACTTAATCTGATGTTTTCTTTCCTCTCGTGACATCACCATGGACCTTGTTCTAGAGCTGCCCATGACCATCCCTCTCCTCTCCAGCCCCCACCTCCAGACCCGCAGGTTGGACTGGAGATGTGTCTCTGACCCAGCAATCAGGACAACATCATCAGCAGTATCATTCTTGGAATAACTCTATGAAGATACAAATAGCCTCAAGCAGTACACTGCTTTCTTTGAACAAATCTGAGTTGATGTCTGAGAGTGTACTAAGAAGAAGTAGCCAAAGATACATGTCATAAACACCAACTAAGCAGGGTTGGACGTGGGACCAGCTATTTCATCCTGTAAAATTTTTACTTCAACAAAAAAATGTGGATCAAACCTGTTGATAGTATTACAAAGCAGTCCTTATTCTGAAATATGCTATGTAAGAGAGATAGATGGAGATGAAAGAACACATGAAGAAGATAAACATGAAATGGATGAAGAAAACATGGAGAGACCTTGAGATGATGGCACAGGACAGGGAAAACTTGGCATTAGTTTGTTGAGCTGAAAGGTCACGATGACTACTAATTTCACTTTGTCTGTTGCTACAACTTTGTCTGTTGCTACAACAACTCAAGAACTGCTGGAATAATTTTAATAACTTTTGGTAAAAATGTTTTAATCAGTTTCAAATTTTATCTAAATCACATGAAGACTAAGGGCCTTTTACTCAAGTACTGTAATTTCAATTTTGATGCCACATTTTTGCAAAGTTCGCCAATCCTTTACTTCTTCTTTCAACTCCCCTAGTAACATCAGCCTACAACAAACTCATGCCAAGTAACTGACCCCATACCCAACCCTCCTTAGTATGCTTAGAGCCAACATCTATTATGTATTAAATATTGACATGGTTTGAATATGATTTGTAGTCAGATACAGAAATAATTTTACTCATTTTCCCACAGTATCCCTCAAATTGCCTGTTTGAGCACAGGTTATCAGCAAGCACATATCAAGTCTACCTACAGTCAAATCCATTCAACGTCTTTCCATACCTTCATGCTTTGTAAGTCTATCCTTTGAAACACGACACAAATGTAGAATGTAAAAAGTACTAAGGTACTAAGCAGGGAAGTTTTATGCTGCACTTTTAGAGGCAGCCGAAACAACTGATGATGCTCAAGGAAAAGGTGAAGCTGAATTACTGACTATTCAAATGAAGGATTATAAGTTATTGGTTTCACTAGGTTTCTGAGATAATTTACTTTCTTTTTTTTCTATTAAATTTTGTGAGCAAAGAGCTACAGACTTGTAAAGTGAATATTTCACGTAAGAATTTCATCCTTCAAACATCTTTTGTAAGCGGTCAAAAATGTACAAAAATTAGGGTTTCCAAGAAGTGTTAATTGGTACCAGTGAACTTGTCAAAGATCTAGATGTGACTCCAGTATTCCATACCAAATGCTTGAGTAAACTAAGACAAAATAATATAAGCATGAATCTGCAGATGAACGTTTTTTTTCTGATCCAAAAGAAGATGTCAGGTGTTGGAGAAAGCTTAACAGTCACTGGAGCCAAGTTTTGAATAGCTTCAAAAGCAATATGTGAATGTTTAAGCAAATTCAGCAATCTTCCCAAGGACACTGTGAAAATTTGCTGCAGATCTAGCACTGACAGATTTGAGAACTAGTGTTGAAAAATGAACAACGTTGAAGTGTAACATCAGCTGACATAAATAGCTATATACTTGGTGAAGAACTGGAAGCAGTAAAGCCAGTTCTTTCATCTGATTGCGAAACCCCATAAAAATGTCTCAACCCCATGCATATAACAATTGATCAACAGCATTTCCAAATCTATTTCTAGCAAATCAAATCTTCCTGGCTATTTTGGTAACTGCAGCCTCAGGAGACAGGAGCTTCTTGAAGGTCATAACAGATTGAGATGCCATCTATTCAACAAACTAAAGATAGGAACTACTGATGAGTGTGACTGTGGCACTGATAAAATGACTGCCGAACATCTGCTTCAATGGTGCCCAACATATGAGGAACAGAGAAAACGCATATGGCCATCACCAGCACCATTCTTGGAGAAAATCTACGGAGATATCAACAGCCTCAGGCTAACCACTGCTTTCTTTGAACTTATTCAAGTTAACATCTGAGGGTGAACTTTGAACTTATTCAAGTTGACGTCTGAGGGTGAACGAAGAAGAAGAATATTTTAACTGAATACCATCACCAACTAGGACCTGCTTACAGTCAAAAAGATATGCACACCATCACTGTGCGCAGACTCAGAAACTGGATTGGCATCTCCTCAGAAGAGATCCTGACACCATCACAAGAACTATTATGCTTTGGTCCCCAAAAGGAAAGCAAAAGAGAGGCAGATCAAAGACAACCTGGTGAGGAACTGTGGAGGCAGATCAAAGACAACCTGGTGGAGAACTGTGGAGGCAGATTATAGACAACCTGGTGGAGAACTGTGGAGGCTGAGATGCAAAGCAAGAAACACTGCACGAAGGACAGCCACTGACCAAGCAAAGTAGAGACACGTTTATTGCTGCCCTACAAGACGCTACTAGGCGTGACGGCGGCTGACTGCTTTTTCAGTCCTGGGTTTAAGGATTCCAGAAGAAGACAGTCTACTGTCCTTCACAACGGTCCTATTTTGTCATCATCATCATCATGTAGCATGTCCTTTGCAGAACGTCACTCACATCACAGCCCGCCTGAAAGACTCTCGATCTCTAGCCAGCCCTCCTGCCTCCTCCAATGTCATGTTCAAGGTGTCTTCAATGTCCTGTGTCCACCGTCGTCTTGGTCGGCCCCTGCCTCGCCTTCCAGGTACCATACCCTCCATCACTGCTCTCTCTAAGCCACTATGGCATTAAATGTGGCCAAAATATTTCAGTTTCCGGGACATGATATTGTTCATGAGCCAGTTTTCCTCGATGTTCAGGTCGTGTAGGATGTCTATATTTTTCTTCTTCTTGGTCCACGATATTCTGAGAATTTTTCTGTAACACTTTGCTTCGAAAGATTCGATTTTTTTTTCTTTAATGTTTGAGTAATGGTCCATGATTCACATTCATATGTTGCTACCAGAAAGATGCACGTTCTCAGAAGTTTTACTTTTATTAATTTGCTGGTGTTATGCCATAGGTTCTTCATTTTATTTAACCTCTGCATTGCTATGGCCAGTCTCCTTCTGACCTCTTTTGAGCAGTCTCCATTGTTGTTAATTATGGAGCCAAAATATTCAAAATTTTGTCATAGAAAGTAAATAATGCACGAAAGACAAGAACGTTTTTAAATGTTTTTTTGGGACCTAAGACGCATCAAAAGTGAGGAATGCAGTAAGCGACCCATAGCTTGACTGCTTGCTGACCAAGACGCTACTCCACCTCCAAGTGGTGGTCCTGGAAACAGGCTGCATCACGGCAGTCTGGCTGAGAGAATGCCGTGCTGAAGTCGAATGTGTCGGCCGAAAGGCGCAAATATCGCAGCTCCGCTGTAAACGGACACAACGCAACCAACGTCCTTTTTAGGACGAAGAAATTTTTTTTTTTATATCTTTAGTCCTCCTGCCGGGCTTCATCGAAACTGATAGATTTGGATTCCGCACTTCCTAAGGCCGGCCTTGTATGTAACGACTGACAGTATTCAACATGAAGATTGGAGATAGATAAATGAGCTATCGATAATAGGTAGGCTAGATCTATATGGTTACAAATGAAGTTTCCTTGACAACTTCTCACTAGGCCTATCTATCGTGCTTGTGGTACATTACTTATCCCCTAAAAATCAGCTCATAGTTGAATCAGTCTGGAACAAACCAATATTAACGTAGCTACCTTCCCTTTGGATAACTGCATGTGCTTTCTAAAGCTGTTATAATTTTCTTGTTAATTATTTTACACACCAAAACAAGTCCGAACAGATATTTCGAACCGACCGCGGCGGAAGTGAATGTGTACAATTTTGGCAAGCCACTTCCGCATTGTTATTATTGTAAGAATCGACGTCTTTGCACTCAGTGTAAGTCCATTGGCCTCACGCAAGTGTTGTCAACTCGAATCCATCGACTCGACTCGAGTCGGACTAAAAGTCACCATAGCGACTCGACTTTTGAGCTAAGTATTAGCGACTCGATTTGAGACTTGCCCCATATAGTAAAACAGTAGGCCTATACAAGAACTAAAATTAATATATAAAGGATCAATGATGGTGTGAGGATACGGGGTAGTCTGATGGGGTGCTTGTGTGGATGATGGCAGATAATTGGTGGATTTGGTGTAATCTGAGACACCCCAGGGCTTTCTCACCCTTTTTCACCTTGTTGACAAACAGGGCAGTTATGAGAGACGCTTCTTTCTTTTGTTTCATTTTTTAAAATTTATTGTGGTGGGGGAGATATTGTATTTAGATATTGGAAATCAGATTTTATTGACTTGAATTTATTACACTATGTGTCCTAATTATAACCCATCGAGGGTTGAACGGGATACTTTGTTTAAAACAAAAAAACGTGAACCCACTCGCTGTCTTCATTCATAATAATAATAATAATAAATTCTTTAAGCACCAAACACGGCGCATAAGGCAGAAACCAGTGCTCTCCAGGTTGTACGTTGTGACGCCACTCCTCTTAGCTCTTGCACATTATTTAGGCCCAACGTTCTTCCTTCTTTTATTATTGTTCTTCTGAGTGTTTCTTTTGGTCTTCCTTTTTTCCTCTTACCCTCAGGAACCCAAGTGAGCGCCTGTAGTGGTATTCTGTTGTTTTGCATTCGTAGGACATGACCGATATAAGACCATCGTCTTTTCCTTATATAGTCGGAGACATATTTCTGCCTAGAGTCTTCTCTTATTTGTCGATTAGTCTTGAATTCTTTCCAACTGATGTTCATGAGTTTTCTAAGACATTTGTTCTCGAATGTATTCAGCTTGTTCTCCAATGATTTTGTTATTTTCCAACTCTCACAGCCGTATGTTAACACTGAGATAACATTTGAATTAAACAGACGAAGCTTGGTATGTATATTCAATGATCGTAATTTCCAAATGTTAGATAATCTATTGAAGGCGCTAGCTGCCAAAGCAATTCTAGTATGGATTTCTCTTGTTGTGTCACCATCCTGAGTCATTTTACTGCCTAAATAATTGAAACTTTCAACTTCCTGTAGTTTTTCCCCGTTCAAGATGATATCAAAGGTCTCGTTAGAAAAGTTCATAGCTTTAGTTTTAGAGGCATTTATTTGGAGACCTATTTTAACCGAGAGATGACACAAATTATTTATTGCTTCTTGGGATTGTCTTGGTGTTGAACTTAAGAATGCTACATCATCTGCGAAATCCAGGTCCCCCAGGAATTTTCCATTTGTCCATTTTATACCCAATTGTTCATTGTGGGTATAGTTTCTCATAACCCAATCAATAGCTATTCCAAAAAGTAGTGGTGACATAATACAGCCTTGTTTCACCCCTGTTTCTACTGTAAACCATTCTGTATTCCCTTTATTTGTTCTAACACAACATCTTGCATTGTCATATAGCGCTTTGATTATATTCACATATTTTGTTGGAAAACCATAGATTGTAAGTATCTTCCACAATGATGGGCGGTGTAGACTATCAAAGGCTTTTTTGAAAATCGACGAAGGTGATAATAAGTGGCGATTGCCTTTCCACTGATTCTTCTATAATTGTTCTTAGTGTGAATATTTGATCAATACATGATCGTTTCGGCCTGAAACCCGCTTGTTCTTCTCTGATCTTTTCGTCAGCATGCAATTTAAGTCTTTCTAACATCATGCAACATTCATAACGCCCTCTTAATCCCAAAATGTGTTTTAGTTAAAGCGGTGTAAGTGGCATCACATCTGTCAAATTAATGTAAATAGGGCAAATCATAATAATAATAATAGCCCCTTCAGTCATAACTGACTATGGGAATGCGCCCCTGAGGTGTCAGCCCTCAGCTGCTTATTTTCCTGGTGACGTTTTCTCCCCTCCTCTGCTTCTTGTGTGAGCCTCTCTTCGCCCAATCTGAGGTGGTGCCGTAAATAGCATCGCCACTTAGTGCGATCGGCAGCTTCATCCTCCCATGTTGCTGGATCCATGTCCAGTGCCCTCATATCTCTCTTGCACACATCTTTGAACCTCAGCTGTGGTCGCCCAACTGTTCTCTTGCCATCTGCTAATTGTCCGTAGAAGATATCTTTTGGGATGCGACCATCTTCCATGCGGCGAACATGGATAACCGGTAACTGCTACTTCCCGTGTTTTGCCGACACCTATAGGGTGAAGCTGGAGTGTCCTCTCCAGGGCGCGAGCTTGGGCACAGTTATATGGAGATCAAGCTGTTGCCCATGCAGCATGTTCCCCCTCTCCACACTGCCGGTAGATCCAAAGGAACGGCAGTAGCCGATACAGTTTGGTACCAGCCATGTCGCAGGAGTTGCCAGAATAATGTCGAATCGACATTAGACTGCCTTAGGGACTCCGACTCCGGATTTATCCTCAGGGTTTACTCCCGAAGCCAATTCCACAAATGGATATTCCCGCAAGGCAGCGGTGGTTTGAATTCAGGGCAAATCACAATTACCAATTATGCTTGTATGTTTAAAAAAAAACCCAAACAAACAAAAACGAGATCAAACCGACCAAAATCAAACAGAAACTACAAACAAGAATATTATTAAGAGGGATAGTTGTAAAGGCCTGGTAGTTCCAGTTATGTAACTGACTTTAGCAAATATTTATTTTGACTTTCACCTGTTAAAAGTCATATGTATTGTAAGAACAGCATCAGACCTTCACAATCACAATTTATGCGCACAAGAGTTAATGTGTGTACATACAACTTTATGTTATAGCTTATAAAACATCTTGGACACCATTGTTAGACAAACATTCAGGAAGATAGACCAGCTTTCCTGGACAATGACAGGTCCCCATAAGTAAACATAACTATTCAGATCGCGACCGCGTATGGGGAAGGGCGGGGGGAGGGGGAGAATACATTTTGTGTCAGAGAGAATATTGCTGGTGGACAAACAGCTGGAGCTTAAAAGCTTAAAACATCGAAATCAGGTTTTCTTAACTTGTCTTCCATGGACCACTTGTGGTACGTGAATAGGTTCTAGTCTAGGGGTCCATTACGTAGCCTAAAATGTAGAATGCAAAGTTTTAATATGTGTTAGAGAAGATAATAATTCTAAAACGTAATACTGAAAAATAACTTTCGTCGAATAAAATGTCAGTAAATAAAATAGTAAAACTACTGAAATATTCATTATCATTGTTCATTATTATTTGTAGTGATCAACGTGATTGTTCAATAAAGCGCTATCTGTGCAAACAAAAATCACTTTGTGGTACCTACTATCTTGGCTATAAATAGTGTTAAATCTAAAATGAGGCTCGACTCGGGATTCAACTGGCCACTCGACTTGAAGCGAGTGTTAGAGACTTGCGACTGACTTGAGACTTGTATCAAGAAACTTTAGACTCGACTTGAGATTCGTTGGAAAATACTTGACAACAACTCTGGCTCACGGTCCCTCAGCAAATGTCGAAGAGTGTTAATGATTACTCCTATTGCGCTGGCTGCGTGAAAGCCATATGCATTCTCTCAAACGTCCATCCCTGATAGTCTTGCATTTGATGCACATTTCCAAACGTTTTAGCCTTGTTGATTCACCGATTGTAATGTCGTTCTTTAGTAGGCGATCGTTAATTGCCCTTAGTATCTCTCCCTTATCCATATCCAATATCCCCACTACAGGTGCTCTCTAGACTAGTTTGTCAGCTCTCTCACTGCCGCGTACTCCTGCAAGACCAGTACAGTGGATCCACACCAGTTCTGAAGGTTTGAGGTCTCTATGTAAATTCTCCATTCATGTCGTGGCCATCCATTTTAGATCTTCTGAAGCATGAAATGAGAGTCCCACATAACAACTGTCATCGCTAATTTAGTTTCAGACAAACAAAGTATCTGCCTCTATCTTCATTCTCATGTTTGAGGTTGTCATCATTTAAGCTTTACTCTGTTCAGCGACGACCTTTGACTTTAGCCGAAAAGTCCCGTCCTGATTTCTCATCACGGAGTACGGACTCATCAGTGTATACAATGGCATCATCTTCCCAGCATGACTATTTATCAGTTCATTAATTCCCAGGTATGCCTTCCGATTCCCCAAGCTCTGCACTCCCTGACAAGGCTGATGATAACTTGCTTGTTTTTGATAAATTTTTCATCCAACTTTTTTCTCCCTTCACCCAGCTTATTCCGCTTTTCCCCCCTTGAATATAATTTTAAACTGTGGTCACATGCCCAATCTTTGCCTCTGCATGTGCCATCCATAATATCCGTCTCTTTATTCATGCACCACTGATGTCAGCTATGTTCCCATGCAAAGGGGGTTGGGGGGGGGGTGTCTTTTGTCTGTGGTTATCCTCGCATCCAGCTGTACATTAATTTCGTTGATTTTGAAAAGGCTTTTAACAGTATACAAAGGGACAGTTTATGGAAAATACTGAGGGCTTATGGAATTCCAAGCTGCATAGTGTCAATCAAAAAAAGACTCTACCAACTTTACGTGTAGCGTTGGGCAGAGCTAAATAATAAGTATAGCCAGCAGGTGGGCTTGACCATCAATCTAAAGAAGTCAGAGGTCATGACGCTCAATGTGAACAACCCTGAGCCCATATCATGTAGGAATCAGTAACTGAAACAGATAGACACCATCACATACCTAGGATGCATAGTAACACCAGACGGCGGAGCAAACAAAGACATCAACAACAGAATGAACAAAGCAAGAACAGCCTTTATTAGTCTAAACAACATCTGGAAGTCCTCTCAGTACAGCATAAGCACAAAATTAAGATTATATCAGAGCTGTGTGCTTTCTGTGCTTCTCTATGGTGCGGAAAGCTGGAGAGTTACAGAGAAGGAAATGTCGAAATTGTCCTCTTTTCACACAACCTGCCTAAGAAAAATTCTCCGAATCTTTTGGCCGAATACCATCACCAACCAAGATCTTCTTACTCGGAGCAAGCAAGAGGACATGCACACCATCAAAGCTGGCAGACGCTGGAGCTGGGTTGGTCATGTCCTCAGAAGAGACCCCGATGCCATCACAAGAACAGCTATGCTATGGACTCCTGAAGGAAAACGAAAGAGAGGCCGACCAAAAACAACTTGACGGAGGACTGTGGAGGCTGAGATGCAAAGAATGAACCAGAGTTGGGGAACTGTACGAAGGATGGCCACCGACCGAGCAAAGTGGAATCAATTTGTTGTTGCCCTACAAGACGCCACCAGGCGTAATGGTGTTATGATTAAAACTCATAACATCGGTCGTTATCATATCAGTATCGATGGTAGACCATTTTTTGTTGATATACTGCATACACGGGTTACCCAGAAGTACGTCACTGTCTTTTGGGCAGATTTGAGCAGACTTCAACCGGTCTCAATTTAGCAGATGTCAAGAAAACTTCTGGGCCTTTTTTGTGTTTTCTTCAATGAGGATGGACGCATATTTGTCAGCTCCTGGATGGTGTTATTTCGACAAAGTCTTAAAGTATTTCAACTGCTAGATCGCCCACAGAGTTCATTGGGTCGATGCTAGAGATATATTATATAATGTGCAAAGTGAATGCTGTATTCTGGTGTACGTAAGTTGAAACTGTTAAATAAAATGCTGCATGAGAATGTAGACGGATATCTTGTCATATAAGACTGAATAGCGACGCTCAAGACTGGCTAGGTTATGCCATCGTCTTACATATTTATATTGGATAAAGTTTAAGGAGCTTGTACCAACAATAAACGTAAATTGTCTTCACGTCCAAACTGGCCGTTGCAGCTTTCTTATTGTCGGAGATCAGATTTATGAATGAAGGCTGAATCTAAAACTGTCACCGGCTTATGGGTATGTGTTGCTGTCATTTTCGACGGAGTCATCTGTCAAGTTATTTGCTTATGTTTGTATCATAAGTATAATTGTGTCTTTACCTGCGATGTCAGGTTGATTAGGGGTTGTCTTCCCTTGTTTATTCATTCATTGTGTTTGACCTTTAGGGTCAGAGGTTGACAGTTCGGCGTGGGCCTATGGGAAGGTTTTTTAAGCGGGAGTGAGATATACTTCCGGGAAGCCGGGAGGTCCTGTTTTTCTGAAGGGACCAAGAGTCCATTGTTTTTCGGGGAGAATCTTCGAAGTAACTGCTATGGCAGTTTTCCCCAGTGAATCTCTGTGCGTCGGGATGACGACAGAATTCCTTGTGTAGTTCTGAGGATTCATTTACCAGGTAATACCGACCTTTATGCATTATTACGCTTTTCGGTGGCAGAACATGTAAAGGATTACCTAGGGTGAACAGCAGCTCACTGATCCGCCATTTCAGAACTTATATATTTGTGCTCGAGGTAGCCATCCAAGACTGTTAGTCTTATATTGTCCAGAAATCCAGTGACGAAGATATATTGTGGGAGCCGCAGATTGGCGGAACTTCTATCTACAATAAGTATTACTGCAGGGTTGGTGATAACCTATTTAACAGAAGTACACGGCCGACGTTAGGACGAGGCCTGTGCTTCCGGCTATTATACTACAGCCTGATATGTGCAATTGGCGGGAGTGCCAAGTTGCACCTGTGTGTCAAGGTAACTAAGGCATCTGACGCGTTTAGTCAGAGACGCCAAGGGCGACGCTACGAACTGTCATTATTGAAGAACTTTGCTATTGACCATGCACGTCTATTCTGATGTTTACCTTTTTGAATGCCAAATGTATACCTATCGATGTCAGGTCAGCATGACCTCGTTACACTGACTGTTCCTGTTGATATTATGTGTGTTCCCGTCAATAAATGTCTTGAAACATGCCTGCAGTGTCAAAGCATCCTTGATTACTGCATGTGAGAGTATGGGTTGCAGGATCTACATCTATACGAGCCTAAACACATTCGCGTCTTCATTCGCACCCACACTCAACTCATCATACGCTCGCACTACACATCTAACAACATGTAAACTGTCTTGGGCCAGTGATCACCTCAACAAGAAAAAAAAGACAGTTACAGTATGCCTTATGAATGTTATACATAAAGATGTTTGAAAGCAGGGACCTCTGCGAAGCACCCCTTCGACAGAAATAATAAATAATAATACTACCCGCTTTAACTGGGGGCCAAAGCCAAAGGATCGTTGATCCACAGCATTCAAAAAGATTTTTGCAAGAAATAACTCCAGATGTCGCTTCGATTTCGTGCCTTGTCAAATATTTTTAAAGATGGCGAACTTTATCGTCCGCTAGCCTGTGTGAGGTTACGCATCAAGATTTGCAGTGCAGTACTGTCCTGTTCAAGTCAGGAAAGGAACTTATTCAAGGCTTATTATAATTACTGCATCCTCCTGCGTATGAATTTTCAAGTGTGATGCCGAAGATGGTGATTTTGAAGACTACGACAGACCAAAGTGGAGTCCTGTATGAGTCAGCTGTTACGAAGTTCTAGACCTAACGTTGGTCTACTTGTCTGGTTCGCATCGGTCCTGGAAGGAAAAGACGGTGGAACTAGGAGGAATTTTTTGCTGGCAATCAGATAAGTCAAATTTTTAGCTACATACAGCCTGTGATGCTAAATTATCTGATTTGCTAGCGTGCTATTTGCCATATTTCTGTATCCATATCGTTCATGTGTCATTAATTGTGGGCGGCTGGGGGGACCTTTGAATTTCTTTCAATACCTCAATATGTATGATCGAAAGAGATTCATAGGCGTTTTTTAGGGTTTGGTATATGATTATCTCAAATAGCGGGGCCGGCATAACAAAGCTGAGGGTTATCTGCTGCTATTGAGATCACCAAGACCTATTTTTGTTAGTTGTGCAGTAGTGTTAATTGGCAAGTTTGTTTTTGTAGTAAAGTTCAGTGTAATTTTTTATTAATTTTTTTTCTGCATTATTGTTTGTGACATTGTTCATCTTACCTTGTTATCCTTGATTTATTAGATGCCATACATGTTGTAAATTCGTGCGGTCTTGTCATAAGTGTGGTAGAGCTACATTTTATTAATTTGTTCTAATTCATATATTTCTGCCTTAGTTCACTATTTGCATTTGCTTCTGTTAGCTCTGGTCACTGTATCCTGTCATCCTGTTTGTACTTTTGTCTTTATTGCTCCATATATATAACATCCATATTACTAAATACTATTACATGCAGTGGGTGAATTTAAAATGGTGAAATAAGTATTGAATATATTACTCACATATTGATAATATAATAAATTTACATTATTGTTTGGCTATTGAAAAGCACAATAATTGTAAATCATGGCTACTGCAGAGTATTTCATGAAACTTGGGAAAGAATTTGGTATGGAAGGTGAGGTTTTGAGAACCTATGTGGAGAAGGAACTCAGAGATCAAAGACAATTGAAAAGAGAGGAGAAGAAAGCAGTTGAAGAATTAGCTGATAAAAGGAGACAAGAAGAATTAAATGAAAAAAGAAGACAAGAGGAGATTGCTCTTGAAAAAGAAAAAAATGGCCTATGGTCAGGCTGAAATTAGATCTCAACAGGAAATTAGAATGGCTGAATTTGAACTTGAGAAATTAAGATTACAGCAACCATTGGTTAATCCTATGAATGGTGGTGCTCAGAAGAAAGATTATTCTTCCAATTTTAAGTTAAATTTGCCACATTTTAACCCATCCATAGATGACATATCATGCTATCTCAATAGGTATGAGACATATTGCCAAGAATTTAAAATTGATAAAACTACCTGGTCCAGTAGACTAATGAACTTATTGGTGGGTGAAGCACTTACTGCAGTCTTAACCTTAGATGATCAGACTAGGAAAGACTATGATGTTATAAAAGCCATGTTACTGAAGAAGTATCAGTTAGATGATAATGGCTATAGAATGAAATTTAAGTCACTGTTACCAGATGCATCTAAAGATTTCACTGAATTCATTTCAGCTTGTAAACTTTATTTTGCTAGATTTATTGAGTTATCCAAAATTAAAAAGACCTTTGAAGGACTGTCTGATTTGATTCTAAGAGACAAAGATTTATCTTCGATTAGTGGAGAATTTTTACCATTCCTGCAGGAGAGGAAACCTGATAATTTGGCTAATCTTGAAACTTTAGGTAGACAATATCAAGTATCCCATCCAAGTAAAAACCTGAGTAGGAATATTAAGGATTCCTTGCCAGCAGCATCTGCCCGAATGGTAAATTATAATACACCTAGGCAAAGATCAAACAGCATAGATAAAAACTAAAGAGTTAACCAAAATTTTCACTATGGCAATAACAGAGGCAGATACAATTTTAATTAAAAAAATTCCAACAGCCTCAGAGAAATTATAACTCTAATAATGAGGATGGATATTATGGACAACAATCATAATTTAGATCCAATGATTATAAAAACAGAGGAGGATATAATGCCAGATCAGGCAGAGGACAAAGGTCATTCCATAGAAAGGGAGCCGCGCTAGCGTAGTGGTTACAACACCGCTCTGGCGACCGGGTGATACAGGATCAAACCCGGGCGACGGCATTTGAGGATTTTTCGTCGACCGGGATTTGGACTGGATTAACTCGAGACCTGGCGAGAACATTTGAGAGGATTCGTTCGACCAGGGATTGGCGGGCTCCTGAGCCGACCCAGCTGCAGCAATGGGATTCGGCGGTATTTCCTGAATGGAGGGAGGCGAGGACATTTGAAGGAGTGTCGTCATTCCATAGAAATAATGACCATTATGGTAATAATAGGGGTTCTTATCAGAACAATAATTACAGACAGTTGAGGAACCCTGAACGTTCAAATGCTGTCGTAAATGTGAGTGACAATAATTCAGGTCAAAATAATGTTGGTGTGGCTCGTGCAAATGCATGTAGCGTTGATCTATCTAATAGTGCTTATTGTACTGTATGCAATTCTTTATTTCAGCTACAGTGAGTGCCAAGATTGTTATGCGGACATTCTTTATCAGTCATGTCCTCGTTTGAAAGTACTGGTTCACTAGTGCTTAATAAGGGTTTTGTGAACGATAATTTAGTGTCACTTTTGAGGGACACTGGTTCAACTACAATTGGTGTACGCAGGTCTTTGGTAGATCAGTCTGATTACACAGGAAGAGTAGTAAAATGCATTACATTTGGTGGCACAGTGGAATACTATCCAACTGCGGAAGTATTTTTGGACACACCTTATTTTACTGGGAGAGCTCTTGTGTGTCTACTGAATAGTCCTATTGCTGGAATAATTTTGGGAAATATCCCAGGTCTTCATGAATGTTCTAGAGAAGACATTAACAATTGGGAAAAACATCCCTTAATAACTGCAAATGCTGTTACAACCAGAGCACAAGCTCGTGCTGAAAGAAATAATCACAACCACGGTGATATTATTTTAGAGGCAGTAATGAATGATGAGGAGGAGTCTGAAGCTTTGATGAATGATGAAAATCATGATGAAGATAATGAAAAGGAAAATATTGATCAGCTAGAAGATGATGATAATTTACAGGTGGAATTGATTGATAAAGAATCATTCATACAAAAACAGAAAGAGGATGAGTCTTTAATTAAATTTTTTCGTATGGCAAAATCAAATAATATGATGTTTGATAATAAAGCTAAGCATTGGTACACATTAAAGCATGATATTTTAATTAGAAATTTTCAGGATCTTACATCTGTAAAAAAACAGATTATGGTACCTACTTGATTTAGACCATTTGTCTTACGACATGCCCACGACACAAATTGTGCAGGTCATTTGGGTATTGCAAGGACAAAACAGAGAGTTTTGTCACATTTCTTTTGGTCGTGTGTGACTAAAGATGTAAAAGTTTTTTGTCGCACATGTTCTGTGTGCCAAAGTGTCGCAACTAAAAGACCTGGTCATAATGCACCTATCCAGGCATATGATATTTCTTTGCGTCCATTCGCAAAGATGGCTATCGACCTAATTGGTCCATTAAAAGTACGTCAGCGAGGGGTCACAAATTTGTGCTTACTTGCATCGATATGTGTACCCGATGGCCGGAAGCGATACCTCTTAAATCCACATCAACTGTTGATGTCGCAGATGCACTATTTTTAGTATTTAGCAGATTCGGTTTTCCCGAAAACATACTATCTGACCAGGGATCCCAGTTCATCTCTGACGCTATAAAAGAGGTAATGAAAATGTTTGGTATTGAGAGATCGCTTAGTGCTATCTATCACGCTCAAGCGAATGAGAAAATTGAAAGATTTAACAGGAGTTTAAACCAATGTTGGGAAAGGTTACGACTAAGTATCCACAAGATTGGAATAGAATATTGCCCGCTATTCTCTTTGCTTATAGAGAAATTCCCAATGAAAATATGGGATTCGCGCCATTTGAATTAGTATTTGGTGCAAAGTTTAGAGGTCCAATGTCTATCTTGAAACAATTGCTTATTGGTACTAACATGAATTCATTCTTTCATTCATAACCCTCCACTCCCAAAGGAGCATAGGCCTTCAACAAACACATGCCAAGTCCTCCTGTCACGTGCCATCATCTCAAGTTCTTTCCATGTTCTCCTCATCATTTTCACCTCTGTTTCCAACTCTCTTCTCCATGTACTTCTTGGTCTTCCTCTGCCTCTCTTGCCCTGAGGGTTCCAGAACAAGGACTGCCTTGTAATGCTATCAACAGGTTTCCTCAGTGTGTGTCCTATCCATCGCCATTGTCTTCTTCTCATCTCTCGTTCCACTGGCACTTGTCTAGTTCTTGTCATCAGTTCCACGTTGGTAACCTTGTCATACCATTTTAATCCCTCTATTCTACGCAAGCACCCATTTATGAAAGTCTGTAGTTTTTTGGTTGTTGTCTTTGTTGTTCTCCATGTCTCCGAGCCATACAATAGGACTGACTTCACATTTGAGTTGAAGATTCTTATTTTCGTGTTGGATCCGATTTCTCTTGATCTCCATATATTTCTCAATGCAATGAAAGCTCCTCTTGCCTTTTGTATTCTTATTTTGATATCGCTGTCTGTCCCTCCAACTTTGTCTATATTACTGCCAAGATATGTGTATGATTCTACATCTTGTATTGGTGTTTCTTCAAGTTCAACCCTGTTATCATTACCTGCATTTATTCGCATTATTTTTGTCTTTTCCCTGTGTATTTTCAGACCCAATTGCTGTGACCTCTCATCGAGTGTTTTCAATTTGTCCTGCGTCTGATTACGGTTAAGGGACAGAAGAGCCAAATCATCAGCAAAATCCAGATCATCCAACTGCTTAGTCAGAGTCCACTGGATTCCATTTCTGTTGTGTGTTGTCGATGATCTCATAACCCAATCTATTGCCAGCAAGAAAAGAAATGGAGACAAGAGGCATCCCTGTCGCACTCCTGTTCTTATCCCAAATGGTTCTGTAAGCTGTCCTTCAGGAAGAACTCTGCATGTCATGTCTTTATAGGTTTCCTTTATTAAATTAATGATCTTCAGGGGAACTCCATAATGCCTCATCAATTTCCAAAGTGATTCTCTGTCTACACTGTCAAATGCCTTTTCGTAGTCCACAAATCCGATGTATGGTGGTGAATTCCATTCCAGACTTTGTTCAACTATTATTCTCAAAGTGGCTATCTGGTCTGTACATGATCTGTTTTGTCGAAAACCTGCATGTTCATCTCTCAGTTTCTTGTCTATGGACTCTTTTAATCTCTCAAGGATAATCCTGTTTAATACTTTTCCTGGCACTGATAGTAACATTATTCCTCTATAATTTGTGCACTCTTGTAGATTTCCCTTCTTAGGCACATTAACCAGATATCCTTCCTTCCATTCTGCTGGTATCTCTTCCTTTTCCCAGACTTTACCAAGTAATTTATATAACATCTCTGTAGCTGTGTCGATATCTGCTTTGATGGCCTCTGCTGGAATGCCATCAGGTCCAGACGCTTTTCCATCTCTTAGAAGCTTTATGGCTTTCTTTATTTCTTCCTTCGTTGGTCTTTCACCGTTAATTTGTAGCTCTTCTTCTGCTGGCTGGATGTCCGGCGGGTTTTGTGGAGCTGGTCTATTGAGAAGGTCCCCAAAATATTCTGTCCACCTCTTCATTTGCTCTTGTATATTGCTGAGCAGTTTCCCATTCTTGTCTTTTATGAGGCAACTTGTTTGCTTTTTTTCCCTGTTAGCTTCTTTGTGCTGCTATACAGTTCTCTCATATTTCCTTTGGCTGCAGCATCTTCTGCCTCTCTTGCCAACTCCTCAATATACTTCCTCTTGTCTCTTTTGACACTTCTTTTTACTTCTTTGTTTGCTTCTGTGTACACTTCTTGAGCCTTGGCTTTGGAACTTCTGGTTTTGCTTGTGTTTAACTCTGCTTTCTTGTTTTTTCTGTCTTTTATCTTATTGATGGTTTCTGTTGTTATCCATGCTTTTTGTTGTCTTTCCCTTTTCCCCAGTATTTCTTCACATGTCTCCTTCCATACCGTTTTGACCTGCTGCCAATAGTCTTCTGTATTCTCTACATCTTCCAGCTGTTGGAGCACTTGGAATTTGTTGGATACTGTGATCGCAAATTTGTCTCTTGTTTCTTGATTTCTTAGCTGTTCCTACAGATCGATCATATATGCATAAAGAAGAAGTTTAGATCATCATTGCAGGATGTAAAGGTATATAGAGGAGCAGATGTGGCATTAGATCACCATCTTCTGATAGCCAAAGTAAAAATGAAACAATGCAAAATTATAGACAACAGTTTAATGTAGGACTAACATGAATGAAAAGGTTCAAACTTCTTATCAATATATTGTAAATTTAAGACAGAAGATTATTGATGCATGCCAAAAAGCAGTGGAGTCATCAGAAAGGGCACAATTAAAGGCTCAATTGTTTATTAATCAAAACAGAAAACTGTGCCAATTATGGCCAGGTGATGAAGCCTACGTATTACTTCTAAACAAGGACAATAAATTACTTGTTTCGTGGAAGGGTCCTTACACAATTGTGGATAAGGTATCGGATGTCGATTATGTTTTATCTATTAAAGGAAGAGACACAATTTTCCATATTAATATGTTACAACAGTTTCATACTCGACCACCACATCTGAAACATATCTTTGAAGCTATAGACGAATCTGATGTTCGTCGCTTCTCCTTAGCCGTTATTCATGAGGAGAGTTATGATGATGGTGAACCTATATTGTCGTTACCTGATGTACATCTTTTGGCTACAGAAAGCTGGAAATATATTTCCATGGCTCCTACTTTATCTTCTAATCAGAAAGAACAGATTTATGTATTACTACAATCTTTTTTTTCTGATGTGCTCACGGATATTCATGGGCATACTGATATCATTCAACATGATATCGTGCTAACAGATTTTGCTCCTATCAAACTCAAACCTTACCCTATACCAATTCATTTGCAATCTCAGTTACAGGAAGAAATAAAATAAATGATTAGTTTAAACGTAATTGAACCTTCTAATTCACCATACAGTTTTCCTATGGTTTTGATCAGAAAAAAAGACGAACCCATACGTATTTAGATAGATTTCAGACGTCTTACTGCTATCTCGATTGGGGACGCGGAACCGTTACCCCTCTTTGAATCTCTTCTTGATAGGTTATCTACAGCTACGTTTTTTACAAAGTTTGACCTATCTATGGGATATTGGCAAGTGCCACTAACTGACAAATCTAAACCTTATACAGCTTTCGCTACACCTTTAGGTTTGTTTCAGTTCAACTACATGTCTTTCGGTCTTGTTAACGCTACTGCTACTTTTGTTCGCATGATGCTTAGGCTATTCTCTAATCGTGATGATCTTATCATTTACATAGATGATATCTGTTTGTTCCATCATACTTGGGATGATCATCTTAACGGAATTCATTTTTTGTTGAATACCTAACACTTTCATAACATTACTGCTAGACCCTCCAAATCCAGAATAGGTTATACTGAAATTTCCTCTCTTGGTCATAAAGTTGGAGGTGGGTTTCTAAAACCTGAAGATTCTACTGTTTCTAAAATTCTGAATCTTGAAGTTCCTCGAACAAAAAAACAAGTTCGTAGTTTATTAGGCCTCATAAATTTCTATAGAAAATTTCTGCCTAGTTTTTCGGATATGACTTCAGTTTTGTCAGCGTTGGTTAAAAAGAACGCACCAAACAAGGTAAATTGGTCACATGCATGTCCATGTTGCCTTAAATTTGATAAAAATTGCCTTTTCTAAATCACCAATTTTGAGATTACCTGACATTCGATATCCATTTGTTCTCAGAGTCGATGCATTGAATACAGCAGTGGGTGGAACATTAATGCAAGAATTTGAAGGCCACATGCACCCCATGATGTATGTGAGTCGAAAGCTGTCACCTACAGAACAGAGATATCCCATTGTTGAAAAAGAGTTGCTCGCCATTATGTTCTCGTTCAACAAACTCCAGAGGTACCTGATGGGTGCTCGATTCACTCTGGAATTTGATCAGAAGGCGTTGGCGTATCTACAGACTGCAAGATTCACTAATCAAAAAGCAGCTAGAGCCTCACTTGCTCTGCAACCATATGAATATCAAATAAAAGCAATAAAGGGAAGCCATAATGTGGTTGCAGACGTGCTGTCAAGGTTATAAAAGAACCTACATCATCTAACAACTCTACAAGTACAGATAATTTTCATAATGCAATCTAGCACAGACACGTTTATGGTAAAGTCCTGTTCAAGAACTTAGTGCATAGAATACCACGTCATTGCTGGACACTAACTACATTGAACAGTGAGCAAATTGCTAATATAAGAAAGCACCCCGCTCAGCAACACGATGATGATGTTTCCTATACGACTCAACAGCGAGTAATATATCGTTCAACTCATGACACTTCGTGTTGACATTGTGCCTTTATGACAATACTCATCGACAAGCTACAAACTGTCAAACACAAGATTTATATGATGTAAAATAGTATCATTTCAAGTCATTTATGATATGCACTTGTGTTGGTAAAGAAACTTTGTGCTTTACTTTCAAGGGACATAATTGAAAAAAAGGTCACACAATTCTCAAAGGGAATTAACTCGGATATTTTGGAGTGGAACATTTTGTGATGATTAACTACGGTGTTTAAGAACTTGCGAATTCTTACGGACAAATTATTGAATTGACATCAATCATGGACACGATCAACAGTGGAGTTCATCATACAAGTTCTGACAGTGTATAAACATTTGTAAAATATTAAAATGACATTGCGTTATATAATAGCACTATTCTATATAACATAGAAAGTGATTAATGTAATTGCACTACACATGGTGGAGTCTAAACAATGTTTATGTTATACTCACACTAAGATTTTAAACATTAATGAGCTTTTATGCCATTCTAGAGTTTATGAATACAACACATAGATTTAGTGTTGCTTATTGGCTACACTAAGGTGTTACTTACAGATTTTCTTCGCTTCTCCTATTATGAATATGATATAGTGATAACATACCATTCACAATCACACAAAACTTTATTCATGTGACAAAATGTAGCAGTCACTCACCTTATTGATTATTTGTCTGCCTCATGTCATCTATTATTGGTGTTGGATTATTATTAATGCGTTGCATTATAATGTTACTTTCAGATGACATTAAGAGG
Source organism: Oreohelix idahoensis (assembly GCA_024509875.1). Taxonomy (NCBI): domain Eukaryota; kingdom Metazoa; phylum Mollusca; class Gastropoda; order Stylommatophora; family Oreohelicidae; genus Oreohelix; species Oreohelix idahoensis. The sequence goes on from JAMPIV010011942.1 coordinate 314,559, forward strand.
CTACCATTACATGACAAGACAAATAGGTGTTCAGACGGTATGAGGGATGAGAATGCAAGGACTGATATTTCTATTTCATTTTTTAAATGTTGGCTGTTCTTGCATGGTTACGTCACATTAGTGTTAAATTGTTTTATGTCAATGGTAGATAATGGTATTAGCGTTTTTCGCTACTGTCCACGCCTTGTGTGTTAGATTGCCTACTTTGCGGCAGAAACATGGGTACTATACAATTTCATACTAGCATTGAAATTCGATGTTACCATCTGTTCACTTTGGTGAAGTTTAACTCACACCACGCAAATAATGAAAACTGTGTTTTCATTATTTGACGGGGGGGGGAGTAGTTGTTATGATTAAAACTCATAACATCGGTCGTTATCATACCAGTATCGATGGTAGACCATTTTTTGTTGATATAATATATCCACAGGTTACCCGGAAGTACGTCACTGTCTTTTGGGCAGATTTGAGCAGACTTCAACCTGTCTCAATTTAGCAGAAGTCAAGGAAACTTCTGGGTCTTCGTTGTGTGTTCTTCAATGTGGACGGACGCATATTTTTCCAGCTCCTGGATGGTGTTATTTCGACAAAGTCTTAAAGTATTTCTACTGCTAGATCACCCACAGAGTTCATTGGGTCGATGCTAGAGATATATTATATAATGTGCAAAGTAAATGCTGTATTCTGGTGTACGTAAGTTGGTACTGTTAAATAAAATGCTGCATGAGAATGTAGACGGATATCTTGTCATATAAGACTGAATAGCAACGCTCAAGACTGGCTAGGTTATGCCATCGTCTTACATATTTATATTGGATAAAGTTTAAGGAGCTTGTACCAACAATAAACGTATATTGTCTTCACGTCCAAACTGGCCGTTGCAGCTTTTTTATTGTTGGAGATCAGATTTATGAATAAAGGCTGATTCTAAAACTGTCGCCGGCTTATGGGTATGCCTTATGAATGTTATACATAAAAATGTTTGAAAGCAGGGACCTCTGCGAAGCACCCCTTCGACAGAAATAATAAATAATAATACTACCCGCTTCATATGCCCACTGACTGCTTTGACGGTCGGCGGCTAAGGATCAAAGAAGATCCTCGTATCGGCTTTTGCCTAAGCTATCGCAGCAATTATTTCCTTTTCACTCCTTATGGAGCACAGGACCATCACAGCAGTTGTTACCCTTGCAGGAAGCCTGCATCAAGCATTCACATGTTCTTGCAACAGTGGTCTCTGTATCAATTAGTTTAACATGATGAGGTGGCCAACCCCATGTGTAACCTGTTGCGTGGGTAGTTTTACAGGTGTTGGAGGGTCCTTCGTTCGATTATTATAAGTTTAGTTGGGATGCTTGCTTATTTATCATTACACAACTTGTGTCCAAGCAAACCCCGATTCCGTACGAACTCATCCATTATTACTATAAACTTCTTACAAGAAAGAGTTCATCAGGTCAAAGGACCGTCAACAATGCAAGTTGAAGCAATCAAACGTAATCAAAGGAATGTGGGTAAGCCTTCGATTCGAGTCCAATATTTATTACAAGTTGACGCACGAAGACAGTTCACATCGGTATACATTCATATATAGTCATTAGAAATTACATGCATAGTATTCATGTCCGTCCGTGTCAAAACAATATGTCAGAAGAACATCGTGGCTATATACGTGCGCTGTTGTAGTCAACAGCCAGAAATGAGCACATGAGTTCTTGACAGCTACAATTTGAATCATAATGCGATTCTCCTTCCATCATTAGTTTAATTTAATTAATCTCATACTTAGATTAATAACCGAACTGACCCTGAGTTCTACATCGATTCATATATCTAATTTAGGCTATATACTCAGCCTTTTTTTTCCTTGGAAGAAATACAAGACACGACCTTCTTGCTTGACGGATAGCGTAACAAGGGCCATGTAACCAAGTCACCCAGCGTGACCTTCCCAACGCGAATGCGTCATAATCTCCGCATATATTTCGCGTTCAGTATACCGTAAAATATCGACATATTCTATAAATGTTAATGACCCCTAACGTTGCGCATGGCTAAACCCCAGCAGATGCCGTCATTTAAAATAACACCGTAACAGATTTCCTGTCAGACGGGGGGAAAAAATTCTATTAGATAGATTTTTTTTTTTTTGAATAATATTAATCAAATTATCAAAAATTTAACAAAACCCGACGTATGACCTACGATGTTCTATCTAGAACAGTGTCGTGGTCATGTCAGTAATATCTTATAATAAAATCAACGTCATATCATATATATAACTTATATTAAACAAGGAAATGTCACTGTCACTAACTAATTAACTAATTAATTTGTTGTATGTATCGACTAACTAATAATGTGAGGTGTTATTAAAATTATTCTAACTAACTAAAATTAAAATAATTAATTATAGTATGTACGTATGGTACTAACTAATTAATATCTAATTGAAGAAAATGAGAAATAGTATAAGAGAGTAAAAGAAATAAAAATTGAGAAGTACGGACAATTAAAACCAAATATTAAAGTATATATTAAATTAGAATGCGTGTGAAAATGAAGTGTAAGGATAGATACCTAATTAAATTAACGCAATCAGAAGAAAAGAACAGAAAAAAAATTCATACATTTTAACTATAAATATGAAATGTCATAATGTAATATCTATTACCTTGATAATTACACTAATTAAAATATTAATTGGTGTGATATTATTTTGTTTCATCTTTTCTTAGTATATTTTATTTTTTTATTTCATCACACTTTAACTTTATTTTATTATATATTAATTTAATAACTAGAAAATTTAACAATATCGGACATGAAGATCCAATCGTTATTATATCCTGTTGACTTGTATGAAAGTTCATTAAGACACAAGGTTCATATTATCGAATTATGATATGATTATCCAATCATCGTTAGTTCCTTTATTAAAACTTACTTACTTACTTACTTACTTAGTCGTTCCCCTTCTACCGTGAGGTGTAGAGGTTTGGAAGAGAGAGCGCCAGACCATTCTATCAGCTGTCTTCTTCCTGGCCTGGTTCCATTTCCTTTATTAAAACTTTGAATGTAATTGAATCAGTCATCACAGTATATGTCCTTTCTACATCAGAGATTGTTCCTTTTTAACAGTTTTCAATCGAAATGAGTGATACGCAAAGTGGAATTGAAGTCCAAATTTTCAAACGATCCGTAAAACTTGATATTTTGATCACAATAGTTTATTTCGAAATGTCCTTATTTAAGTAGGAAGTCCAAATGAAGTGTTGTATATTCTGACGTGGCATTAATACAGTTCATTGCAAATGTAATGCTTGATTAGTCAGAAAATTTGAAATAGTAATATTCATTCAGAATCCGTAGGATGTCTGGACAACGTATCGGCTATGACGTTCTCCGTTCCTGGTATCGACTGTATTTCGTACTCATATGGTTGCAACGTAATAGCAAAGCGTTCAAGTTTAGCACTTTTATGGTTTGAACGACGTAATGCTGCTAAAGATTTCTGATCAGTCTGGATCAAAAATGGAGATCCCAGCAAAAATTTTTCCAGTTTGGTAATTGCCCAGATTACGGAGAGCAATTCTCGGTCTACAGTCGAATATTTAGTCTCCGGAGGTTTCAGCTTGCGTGAGATATAAAGTACAGGGTGAAGGACTTCATCATGATATTGGAGTAGACAAGCCCCGAGTCCGTAATTACTCGCATCTGTACGTAGAACAAACTTTTTAGAAGCATCTGGTAATCTTAAAACAGGTGGGCATGAAAATATGTTTAAGATAGTGCGAAAAGTTTTGTCACATTCGTCTGTCCAATTTATCCTTACTGGCATGTTCTTCTTTAGTAACGATGACAGGACAGCCGTGATGGATGATAGGTGAGGTACAAATCTGCTATAGTATTGGATCAAACCTAACAGACTCCTAACCTGTTTCTTCGTTTGAGGAACAGATAAATTTAATATTTTAGAAACCGTACTGGGAATTGTTTGGATACGTCCTGATCCAATAATGTGTCCCAGGAATGTTATCTCATTACACGCTATTTGAATTTTAGTTGGTTTAGCGGTTAAATGGTTATCCCGCAATATTTCCAAAACTGATTTAAGACCCAAAAAATGTTCCTCAAATGATGAACTAAACAAACATATGTCGTCAATGTAGGTAATTATATCTGATCTACCTGCTAAAATTTTTCGCATCATGCGAATAAAGGTAGCTGGAGCATTCATTAGCCCAAAAGGCATCACGTTCCACTGGTAAAGACCTTGTGGAGTTGAGAATGCTGTGTAGTATTTGGCTCTTTCGGTTAGTGGAATCTGCCAATAACCTTTGGTTAAGTCAATTTTAGTGAAAAGTGTAGCATTGGATAGACGAGGAAGTAAATCGTCAAGGATAGGATGTGGTTCGCTATCCGGTACTGTCTGAGCATTAAGTTTCCTATAGTCAACACATAAACGTATGTTGTTGTCCTTTTTCCAGACAATGACTAAAGGAGAAGAAAATGGAGATGTACTAGTCTCAATAATACCTAATGATATCATCTGTTCGAGTTCCTGAGATGTCTTACTCAGAAAATGTAGAGGTACAGAATAAGGATGAACACGAATTGGTGTATCATCGTTAAGAATAATATCGTGACTAATTACAGATGTGCAACCCGGTACATCCGTTAACACATCTGGGAAAGATTGTAGAAGATCAGCAACGCGTTGATGCTGTTGCGGTGTAACCGTAGAAGAAATGGTCACATCACGCCAAGATTCAGTAGATTGGACAATAAGTACAGGTAAAGGCATCTGCACTTCAGGAAAAGAAGATTCTTCCTCCTGTATAACAGATAGATTAGAATAATGACAAGTAGATACAGTATTGTCATCTAATTCATGAAAAATTGACTGTAAGTGTATAGGACGTGTATGAAATTGCTTGAGCATATTAATATGGAATATCTTTCTGTGTCCCTTGATATCTAAGACGTAATCAACGTCAGAAATTTTATCAGTAACCTTATAAGGACCAGTCCATGAGATCAATAACTTATTGTTATTGTGAGGGAGTAATACATAAGCCTCATCGCCTGGGAATAATTGGCGTAATCGTCTAGATCGATTTTGTATAGATCGAGCCTTAGCTTTTGCAGCCTCAGAAGAAGCTGTTGCCAATTGGCAAGACTCAATAATATTATTCCGAAGATTAATCACATACTCATAAGATGACTGAGTGTCCTGAGTCATCTCTGCATCAATTAATAAATCTTTTATCAGTCCCATAGGACCTCTCGGAGGGGCACCAAAAACTAACTCAAATGGAGAGAAGCCAGTTTGTTCATGTGGCACCTCTCGGTAAGCAAACAGGACAGCTGGGAGTGCTCTGTCCCAGTCCTGAGGGTGTTTAACAGTAACCTTATGTAAAAGTTGCTTAAGCGTACGGTTAAGTCTTTCAACTGCACCGTTACTCATGGGATGATAAATGCTACTCAAATTCCTATCAATGTTCCAGGTTTTCATTACCTCGTTCATGGTATCGGATATAAACTGCGACCCATGGTCAGATAATAATTTTCTAGGAAACCCTATTCTAGAAAAAAATTAGATGTAGTACATCAGCTACATCAGTGGTAGTGGTTGTCTTCAATGGAATGGCTTCTGGCCATCGTGTGCATAAATCAATGCACGTGAGAACAAATCTATGTCCTCTCGCAGATGGTAGAAGTGGACCAATTATATCTATGGCCATCTTGTCAAAAGGTCGTACTGAGATATCGCAAGCCTGAATAGGCGCCGTGTGAAAAGCTCCACGTGCTTTCACTTCCTGGCATGTAGTACAAGAACGTACATACTGCGAAATATCCCGTGATACTCCTGGCCAAAAGAATGAAGACAATACTCGAGATCGTGTTCGAGTATATCCCATATGTCCTGCACACTGCGAGTCATGCGCGTGTTGAAGAATGTACCGTCTAAAAGCAGCCGGTACCATCACTTGTTGTTTTACCTGTGATTTATCACTAAAGCATCTAATCAGTATATCATTTTTAACAATAAACCAATGTTTGTTATTATTCCCTGATGTTAAATTATCAAGCTTATTAACTAAAAAAAAATTTTTTTTCTTTCTCTAGATATTTGTCATTTTTTTGTTGTTTGTTTGCAAATGATTCCCTTTCAATAGGTGCAAAATTGACCTCAATATCCTCCGGATCTCTGCATACCATTGAAGTTCTTATTATACATTGACAACATCTTGTACATGAGTATAGTTATGAGCTCTAGTTGTTTGCAGCGACTTTCCAGTGCATAGATTGTGTCTCTCCCATGAAGCATCAATAATATCTTCGGCAAGTGAACAATCCTTGCTGCCTTGTAACGCGACCCACCATAAGGTCTGCAATGGGCTTTTTCAGCATGCATACCTTCACGTTACCTGCGAAAACAGGTGTTTTAACATGGATGGATAGCTGTGGGGGTAAAACTCAATCTAGTTCACCCCAAAAGTCATGCAACGTCGACATATTTTCCCCGTTGAACAGCTCGAGGATCGATTACAAGCGACTGTCGCACTACCAATGGTTGTGGACCCCGAATCTCTCAATAACAGAAACTAATAGAACCTTAACTATCCCTCTGTTAAAAAATCAGAGAGCCTTTCCATCAATTTGCTGCAAGACCTTTTCTGGTAAGGAACGCTTTGCTCCGCAGTTTAGCACTGTCTCCTTTGCCTTCTGAAAAATAAGATTGCATTGTGGGCAACTATTCGCCACGTTATAATTTTTATAGCAAAGCATGCATAGCAGAAGAACCTTGCTTGTATTATCGTTAGGTGTTGAACGGCTGAACCATTTAGGGGTGATATCATTTAGTAACAGTCTGCTGCCCGTGAGTATTGCAATGACCTTTAGGTCTGACAGATCCACGAGAATGAGAACGATTTTACGAGAATAATTAGTTGAATTATCCCGTTGTCGTCTATTGTAATTGTTATCTCGATGTCTCGAGTTATAATTATCGCTATTCGGCTTTTAGACTAGTCCAATTGTTACCATTCGTTATATTGATATGACCGAGGTGACCGATTATAACTTTGAGTTATGTCATTATATCCATATTGAACAAGTTCTTGTGACTGAGGTGAATAGATTTCGGAGTTATTGTTGCGCTTCCTCTATTCCATTATTGAGTCGCGAAAAGTTATTCCGCTTGTCCCTTTATGAAAATTAATGTCATAGTTTAATTTGAATCTACCTCTGTCTACACGTGTGTTCTTCCGGTTTGTTATTTCTATGAAGCCATATTGGAGGCTACAGGAAGTGGTTCATTCACTTATTAACGGATATTGTTCCAGAAATGTTCGGCGTGATCGGATGAGGAGCGGTGCAGTCAAATTTAAAGAAACTTTTTTTCTAACTCATCAATAGATTCTGGTTTTCTTTCTTGCAGATAAGCAAAGAAAGGTGGGCTGACAGAAGATAATACTTTATCCCTCAATAACAAATCGACTAACTTGTCGTAAGATTTGTTGACACCTGCTAGTTCAACCCATCTGATTTTTAAAACCTGCCAATGTATTGCGTCGAACAAACTGCATGTTAGCATCATCAACTTTCAAATCCCGAAATAAAGTTTATTATGCTTTCTTTAGCAATGCTGGCAATAAGTTTTTTTGAAACGTAATCGGTAAAATATCCTCTTCGTTCAAATGGAACCGACGAATTAATAACAAAGTTCTTAATGGCCTCATTTCTGTGGCTAATGTAAAATCAATATTTTGAAATGCTGCACGTAGCATGTTCGCCATCCTTTTAGCAAATTCCTTAATTTTAAGTGCCCATGCATTTTTGTCAAGGTTAAAATTGACCTTAGTAAAAATGAATCGGAGCAAAGCGCGCCAGCCAAAATGATAGGTCGTCCAAACGTGTAATTTGAACGTGATAGAGATAAACGGTTTAAAGTAATAAATGCCTTAAGTCGGTTGACCTAAGAAGACTTATTCCCGATTGAGCAGAAATCATTTTGGCTTGCTGCAGCTTACCCTGCGTTAAAAAATTAAGTTTTGCTGTTTCCATTTAAGCCGTTGCAATTCCATTTCTTGCTGCAGTATGATTTCCTGTCGTTTCAATTTATTCTCTTCTTCAATCCGTAGGATTTCATCTCTTGCCACCTTTTTTCATTGACTTCCTCTTCCTTAGCAATAGCTTTCTTTTCAGCCTCTTTTCTTTCATAAGTTCTTCCAAATCTGCCTTATATTTTGCAATCCTTGCTGCCGTGTTCCGCATATTCTCGTAAGTTCTGATCCTTTTTCAAATGCAAAGTCCTTCCCATTTTTAATAAAATAGTTTTAAGTTATAGCATCTTGACGTTAATTTATTTAATATTCAATTAATGTCTTGTAATCACCACTATTCCCCTATGTCGATAGGATTACAAACTGTACTCGACATGTGAATAATCAATACACGAAATATGCAATACTTCCTGTATTGTTAAAATGTATAAGTTCCACATTTCTATACCTATTTTGTAAAAATCCGCATTATATATATCCACTAATATCTATCATAAATTGCATTATGATAGTTAGTTATTTAAGGTGCTGAAATTATATCATGCACTTAATATTAGGTGGAATATTCAATAATTATGGGTATTATTCCTAAATAATTAGGTTATTTAATCTTAATTGCCACTAAGTTCCCAATGTAGTACTGAGAAAATTGTACTAATTAATATTTAATATGTCTTAATATGTTATATTAAGTTATTAATAATTAAGCATTAGTATATTTATGTCATAATCATGAGCAATGTGGATGCATTGCCCATTTCTTGGACCATCACTGCAAATTCTGTGCAAAGTCCCTAATTCCTATTTTAAAATTCTGTCATAAAAATTTAATCATAGTTTAATCTATACTCTTATTAATGAATAAATTATAGTTATTAATATTGCCAAATTAGGCTACAAGTGGGATGAAATGAACGACAAACAATACAATGGGTTGCAAGGATTTACAGAACATTATTAACATCACAAAGATTCTGGTTTTTCACAGATAAGTAAAAATGCATTTACAGAACTAAGTTGACTAGAACCGGAAAGTGAGAACTTTAAAGAATGAACTGAATAGATAATTAACCTGCGTACACAAAAATTAAAGTGACGTATACATGGACTCATTAACGGTCGTATTACAACAAAAATATAAACTGAAAGATAGTAAGGTCAAAAAACCACGATAGATACCAACATTGTTAAAGAACTGAATAAAAATTAGAACCAAATACACTAGAATACCACAGTTATAAACACGACTATACAACTTTTGCAAGGAAAATTGAATGCATATATCCTCGAACGACACCATCACCGATATCCGACGCGTTCTTCGAACGAAAATGGTATTAATTCACGGCCTTAAGAACGATTACAATCCCAATTCGTAGCATCCAGGAGCTGCAGGAACTGCGAATTAAATTTTGCTGTTTCCCGCCCATCCAAGCCGTTGCTACATCTTGCTGCAAAAGACAGAAACAATATTTTAACATGGCTACAAAAAAAAAAAAAAGAACATGGCATTCTCGGACAAATAGGATTTTATTCTTCAATTGTAACCTTAAAAATAAGTTACTTTCATTTTTGCCTTTCGATTAGATTCATTTTACAATGCTTTGCTTAAGCATCAACGGACTTTAGGACCTATGTCTTGTAATCACCACTTTCATGCTCATATGTTGATGCCTGAATCAATTTTTGCAATGTTCGATTAAGCGTTTTATAAAGTTAATCTTCTTCAAAAGACTTTGAAAGGCGGCTCCATCTAACTACTATCTGATCGTTCATCCTGTTGTCAAGGGCTTAAATTATACGTCATCACTTAATTGTAGATACAAAAATGAGTATCATTTCGCTCGAAGGTTAAAATTATTTCTAATTTCAACTCGATAATCTTTGAATGTTTATTTTTTTTACAATAAAGTTATAAATTCCAGTTCCGCATCACATTGGCCACCACTGTTGCGTGGGTGGTTTTATGGTGTTTGAGGGTCCTTAATATTCGATAATTATAAGTTATCCAGTTGGGATGCTTGCTTATTTAGAAATTACACAACTTGTGTCCAAGCAAACCCCGATTCCGTACGAATTTTACCATCACTGCAAATACCATTCCATTATTACTATAAACTTCTTACAAGAAAGATTTAATCATATTAATCATAAGGTCAAATTAATGTCAACAATGCAAGTTAAGCAATCAAAGGGTGAAATCAAAGGACAAACAATATGTGGGTAAGCCTTCGATTCAGAGTCATTATTAATTACACAAAGACATTTTTAGTAAAAATGCATTTACAACTAAGTTTGAAGACAGTTCATGATCGGTAAAGAATGAACTGAATCATATATAACATTACAAAAATTACATGCATATAGTGGACTCATTAACCGTCGTACAACAAAAAAATAATATGTCAGAAGAATAGTATCGTCAGAAAATATACGATTGCGCTGTGTAGAACTGAATAAAAATTAGCCAAGAACACTAGAATACCACAGTGAGTTAACATGCTTGACAGCTACAAGTTTGACAACGATACCGATATCCGCGATTCTTCGCAATTAGTTTAATTTAATTAAATCTCGATTATCAATTTTTAGATGATTAATCGCCGCCCATCCATACCCGCTACGTAAAAACAATATTTTAACATGGCTTCAAAAAAAATCGAAAAAAGATTACATATATCTAAAATAGCTGATTAACTTATTGTAACCTTCAAGTTTTTTTTTTTGCCTTAGATCATACAATGCTTGCTTCGCCAACGGACAGTAGGACCTATATTTCATGCTCATGTTGATTGAATCTATTTTTTCAAGGGTTCATAAGCGTTTATTACAATAATCTTCTTCAAAAAGACGTTGAAAGGCGGTTTGCCATCACTACAGCTGATTCATCCTGTTGTCAAGGGGGTGTGACGTCATCATAGATACAAAAATGTTCATTTCGCGTTCGAAGGAAAATTATCTTTCAACCGTAAAATAATCTTTGAGTATTTTTTTACAATAAATTGTTCCGCATCACATTGGCCACCACTAACGTTGGCATGGTTTTACCTGGTGTTGCAGGGTCCTTCGCGCGTCGATTATTATAAGTTTTAGTTGGGATGCTTGCTTATTTATCATTACACAACTTGTGTCCAAGCAAAAACGAACTCATCCATTATTACTATAAACTTCTTACAAGAAAGAGTTCATCGGGTCAAAGGACCGTCAACAATAATTCAAACGTAATCAAAGGAATGTGGGGTAAGGCCTTTGTAAATCGATTCGAGTCAATATTTGTAAATAAGTTGCATATATTCCAAGGTTGGCGAGTAAACGCCCTATGTGATTCAATAAGTTGAAAATGCAGACTCACAGACACGTTCACCATCGGTGTTACATTCAATAGTCATTAGAAATTACATGCATAGTATTCATGTCCGTCCGTTTTGTCAAAACAATATGTCAAGAACATCGTGGCTATATACGTGCGTGTTGTACAACAGCCAGAAATGAGCACATGGTTCTTGACAGCCCAATTTGAATCATAATGCGATTCTCCTTCCATCATTAGTTTTAATGATAATTAATCTCATACTTAGATTAATAACCGAACTGACCCTGAGTTCTACATCGATTCATATTAATTTTTACATGATTTTCCTTGAAAAATACAAACACGACCATGTGTGACGGACCTCGTAAACAAGGGTTTGTACACCATGAGCGTGACCTTCCCCGCGAATGTGTAACCTCCGCATATTTCGCGTTCAGTATACCGTAAAATATCGACATATTCTGAAATGTTAAAGACCCTAATGCGTGTAAACCAGCAGACGCGTATTAACATAACCTCATTTACATGATGAGGTGGCCAACCCCATGTGTAACCTCATATTTGTTGTACATGATGAGGTGGCCAATCCCATGTGTAACCTTATATTAGTTTTACATGATGAGGTGGCCAACCCCATGTGTAACCTCATATTTGTTTTACATAATGAGGTGGCCAACCCTATGTGTAACCTCATATTAGTTTTACATGATGAGGTGGCCAACCCCATGTGTAACCTCATATTAGTTTTACATGATGAGGTGGCCAACCCCATGTGTAACCTCATATTAGTTTTACATGATGAGGTGGCCAACCCCATGTGTAACCTCATATTAGTTTTACATGATGAGGTGGCCAACCCCATGTGTAACCTCATATTTGTTTTACATGATGAGGTGGCCAACCCCATGTGTAACCTCATATTTGTTTTACATGATGAGGTGGCCAACCCCATGTGTAACCTCATATTAGTTTTACATGATGAGGTGGCCAACCCCATGTGTAACCTCATATTTGTTTTACATGATGAGGTGGCCAACCCCATGTGTAACCTCATATTTGTTTTTCCATGATGAGGTGGCCAACCCCATGTGTAACCTCATATTTGTTTTACATGATGAGGTGGCCAACCCCATGTGTAACCTCATATTTGTTTTACATGATGAGGTGGCCAACCCCATGTGTAACCTCATATTTGTTTTACATGATGAGGTGGCCAACCCCATGTGTAACCTCATTAGTTTTACATGTTGAGGTGGCCAACCCCATGTGTAACCTCATGTTAGTTTTACATGATGAGGTGGCCAACCCCATGTGTAACCTCATATTTGTTTTACATGATGAGGTGGCCAACCCCATGTGTAACCTCATATTAGTTTAACATGATGAGGTGGCCAACCCCATGTGTAACCTCATATTAGTTTAACATGATGAGGTGGCCAACCCCATGTGTAACCTCATATTAGTTTAACATGATGAGGTGGCCAACCCCATGTGTAACCTCATATTAGTTTAACATGATGAGGTGGCCAACCCCATGTGTAACCTCATATTAGTTTAACATGATGAGGTGGCCAACCCCATGTGTAACCTCATATTAGTTTAACATGATGAGGTGGCCAACCCCATGTGTAACCTCATTTGTTTTACATGATGAGGTGGCCAACCCTATGTGTAACCTCATATTAGTTTTACATGATGAGGTTGCCAACCCCATGTGTAACCTCATATTAGTTTTACATGATGAGGTGGCCAACCCCATGTGTAACCCCATATTTATTTTACATGATGAGGTGGCCAACCCCATGTGTAACCTCATATTTGTTTAACATGATGAGGTGGCCAACCCCATGTGTAACCTCATATTTGTTTTACATGATGAGGTGGCCAACCCCATGTGTAACCTCATATTTGTTTTACATGATGAGGTGGCCAACCCCATGTGTAACCTCATTTGTTTTACATGATGAGGTGGCCAACCCCATGTGTAACCTCATATTTGTTTTACATGATGAGGTGGCCAACCCCATGTGTAACCTCATTTGTTTTACATGATGAGGTGGCCAACCCCATGTGTAACCTCATATTTGTTTTACATGATGAGGTGGCCAACCCCATGTGTAACCTCATATTTGTTTTACATGATGAGGTGGCCAACCCCATGTGTAACCTCATATTTGTTTTACATGATGAGGTGGCGTGTAACCTCATATTTGTTTTACATGATGAGGTGGCCAACCCCATGTGTAACCTCATATTTGTTTTACATGATGAGGTGGCCAACCCCATGTGTAACCTCATATTTGTTTTACATGATGAGGTGGCCAACCCCATGTGTAACCTCATATTAGTTTAACATGATGAGGTGGCCAACCCCATGTGTAACCTCATATTTGTTTTACATGATGAGGTGGCCAACCCCATGTGTAACCTCATATTTGTTTTACATAATGAGGTGGCCAACCCCATGTGTAACCTCATATTTGTTTAACATGATGAGGTTGCCAACCCCATGTGTAACCTCATATTTGTTTTACATGATGAGGTGGCCAACCCCATGTGTAACCTCATATTTGTTTTACATGAGGTGGCCAACCCCATGTGTAACCTCATATTAGTTTTACATGATGAGGTGGCCAACCCCATGTGTAACCTCATATTTGTTTAACATGATGAGGTGGCCAACCCCGTGTGTAACCTCATATTTGTTTTACATGATGAGGTGGCCAACCCCATGTGTAACCTCATATTTGTTTTACATGATGAGGTGGCCAACCCCATGTGTAACCTCATATTTGTTTAACATGATGAGGTGGCCAACCCCATGTGTAACCTCATATTAGTCTCCTGATACAACATGCCGGATGGATCAGTAGTATTATTCTTTCTTTGTCTTATGAGAGACCCCCGGGAAGTGTACTGAGCGTAACATTCCGCCCCCCCCCCCCCTTTTCCGAAAAAGGAAAGGACAAAGTAATCAAATCGCTTCTAACATGTGCAAGGAGCTTCCTTTGTGCGTCAACCTTTTTTCATAACATTGTGCCCGCGTCAGTTGAATGCGCAAGTAGTTATATTCAATTTTATTTGGTCAGAGTTAATCTTTTATATGTTGTGGTTTAAGTGCTTACTGGCCTTCCGCCAGAGATGGTAAAACTTGACCTTTACTCATTTTTCTTCTTCTTCCCAGGTAGGTTCTTCTCTTTAAGTTTGGTGATCAGCAAAACAGTTTCAGCATAACAACGTATATCCAAAAGAAATTACTGTAAATTTCCACAAACAGCAAATGTAGAAAATTCAATCAGATGTTTTATTGATGTCATTAGACAAACACTGTAAATTTCACAAAGATGGTTGGTTATCCAAGAGGAAACATTTATATATCCACAATGAAGTACGTATACTAACTTGTCTACTTAAAAATTTGTCTTGATATTTTCAAAGACAAAGTTCACTTAACACTATTTTAAAATCCTCAAAAGTCCAAAATCATGGAATCATTGGAATCATAAATCCTGAAATCACTGCCTATCGCCCACATCTCTCCTCTTTTATACTGTTCCTGTCTTTTTCCCCCTTTTTCCACACGTCCCGTTTTTTTTCCACACGTTACAATTTCTGCACACGTCTCTCTGTTTTCGACCTTTTGCACACGACTTTCTGTTAGTTCGACTTTTTTTACACTGGTGATCTTTTCCAACTTAACAATTGGATAAAAAAAAACCAGATCACACAATTATTCATTTTCCCCTTTCCGCGCTTAAAACCCATTCATTATTTTTATCTGGGACTGACCTACGTTTGCCCTGTCAGAGCAGTAACTGCCAACTGAACTTTGAATGATACTGCGTTTTCTGTAAAACGTCTTATTTGCTTTTGAGGTCTGTCATTCTTATATGTAGCATATTATAGCACGTATAAATGCTTAGCGTGGAAGTAGTAGGGACAATGCTAGCGTGGAAGGCCATGCAGTCACATCTCCACGAGTGTATTGCTTGTTTGTTTGTTGGTTTTTAAGCGATTCATACTAGTTTTAACACACTTCTGTGAAACGATATTTCTGTTGCGTCAAGAAATGTTCATCTCTTTTTATTGATTGTCCATAATTATTTTCCAGTGTCGTATATAGATAGGTTTTAAAGTTATGTAAGGTCCCGCCTGAGTATAGGAGATGGCGATAGTACGTGAGAAGTAAAAGTGTAAGAAATAGAGTTTCACGAGTGAATAGTTTAAGGAGAAGATCTGTCTCTGGACTGAATAGTTTCTCTAGTTCAGCCTATCTATACGACTATAATTTTAGTATGAGACAATCTTGCAACCCCTTATATTAAGAAATATAAGTTACCTAAACACTCACACACACACACACACACACAGCTATGTGACAACAAGACACACAAAAATGAAAAACTATGGTTAAATTTGGGTATGGGTCTGACCAACACACAAAGTTTAGTTCTTGTGTTGTTTATTATCATTTAAACTTTACAACATCGAATTTCTAAAAGAGAAAGATCAAATACATCAGAATTACATATAAAGAAAAATAACAGAATACCTATGCCCTTCAATCCTTGAGAAGAAAAAGAACCCCACAAGTTAATAACCTCAAAGGTTAAAGGTTAGCACTAGGTAACAGTATAGACAGTAAAGAAATAACACAGTTCCCACTAAACGTTATCCAATAAAATTAAACAATAGTCAAACAGAGTGCATGTGATACAATTTTTCCTGTACTAAAGAAAAATATTTCACTCTCTCTCTGTCATACGTGGCCACGCAATCTCGCTTCTTGCCCTATGCTTGGTGAAACGATCCGTTGGATGTATAATCCAGGAATATGTATTTAAGGTCCAGAGTGTTTATCGTCCGAATTGGGCCCTAGTCCCTCCTTTCAATAATTAAATTTTATATGGGGAACGCCTAATTTGGTGGTTGATTTTCTTGGATACCCCTGTCACCTTGGATAGTTAATGCCGAGACTCTCTGAGATATGGTGTTCACCGTAAACAGTAGGAAAACACATGATTGCTAAACTGTTAATCATTGTTACTTGATGATTATGGTAAATCCTATCGGCTGGCTCTGGTGAGTGCCGATTCTGAAATAGCATAGACGATCTCTCATCCTCTCCGTCAGTCCTGATTAAAGTTAAAAGGCGCCCGTTGCGTCTAGCCTATCCTATCGTGCGTCGCTTAGCGGGGGCAAGTTTGGTTGAGGCATGCAGCCTTTTCCCCCTTCTGCTCCGATCAACGATCAGCGCATAATGTCAATTATCATTTAACAAATATCGCCTGTCACTAGTAACTATTAGATTGTCGGCATCTGTTTGTTTAGTCGCATGATATCAAACACAGTTACTTACTAACTTACACACAATGAAATAAAAGTGAATTGTATTCCATCAATTATCATTCGCGACTAGTGTATTAATTAGTCAACTAAACCGTCTCTTTCTGTGTGATAGAGGGTGATAAAATTAACATTACAACTGAAACCTCTGGAATAAAAATAGCTACGCGTTATTTAATTATCTAGTTTTAACACTAGAAAGTTACCGTGAATTATAGTGGTAAACTTGACACATTAAATCGCTTAAGCACAAATTTATTTTACCAGAAATCCAGAAAGAAAACACCACGAACTATTAACATATCTAATTCCCAATGGTTCTAGGTAACGTGTTTAAACTCTCCGAAAAAATTCTGAGCTACACTGATAACTGATTTGGGAAAGACGCAGTTTGTTTACGATCATGTTGTTATAATCTCTAGAAGATGTGACTTTTCACACTCTGTTTTCCTAGCAGAGAAATCTGAAACTACGTTTCCCAGATAAAAGGTTAACGGTCGCTTCTGTCGGCTGTTGCTAGCCGACAATAGAGGCTAACCCGTGTAGCGGGCTTCCGTCCGAGATTTTCCCTGTTTCTCGAGATCACAGAGTTAGTTTTCCCTGTATGTACGGACATCAAATAATTAGCTCCCCTTATAAAGAATCTTCAAAGGCCGTTACTCTTCCACGTGATTTTCACGTGCGATCTGCTCGTTATCGTAATATTGACAGATCAGCTCACGTGAGAAACTTGCATAAACGAACGTGGTTCGCCCATTGCTATGAATGACAGGTTGCGAAAGTTGGTAAACAAGCTCGTTTGTTATGGTCAAGTGTAAAGAGGCGTGGATTAAAAGGTGAGTCAGACAGGCAGAGAAATGCTTGACTTAGTTAGCGAATCTTAAAACTTCGCCGATGTCACGAAAGGCTGTAGGATGCAGGAGGCTATATTTCCAGTGTACGTCACATTCAGTTAGTGGCACATTTAGGAATATTTCTTCCATGTGAGCTTTTCTGGTTGGATGCGCCTATTTACTTACTTGGTCGTTCCTCTTCTACCATGAGGTGTAGAGGTTTGGAAGAGAGAGCGCCAAACTATCCCATTGGCTGTCTTCCCCCTGGCGTGGTTCCATTCTTGACCTCGGCCCATAAGAGACTGTTAGGATGCGCCTATTCGGGGGATAACTGTTAGGGCCCCACCTACTTTCCCCAGGGCCCCCACCCCACTAGCCCTGATAAATCTGTTTTGTTATAATACGCTCTATATCTTATTGTGACGTATAATGGAAATATAGCCTACAGTATCTGACAGTCTTTTGTTACCTCGTAGCATTCTCTAGTTAACTCTTTGATCTTCAGATACAGGCAAAATCTCCACAACCCGTTACACGGTTTTAAGTCTCTGATGTCGATTAGCAACGCCCGACAAAGCGACCGTGAAAAAATTTTCATCTGGGGGATTCATGCTTCTGATTCTCTGCTACGCACTATAGTGTGAAAGTTTGAAAAGTAGCATCCTCTAGAGATCAGATAAACATGATGATATATAAACTGTGTCTTCCGAAACCAGCTATCAGTTGTCACTCAGAATTTTTCGGATAGTCTAAACACGTAGTCCGGAACCATTGTGGAAGATGTGTTAATAGTATTCATGGGGATTGTCATTCTGGTGTTCTGGTAATGGAAATTAGTGCTTAAATGTTAAAGTGTTAAATTATTTACCATTTTAATTCACTTAGAGTTCTAGCTGTTACAACCAGTGAAATAATAACGAGTAGATGTTTCAGTGGTAATGTTAATTTTACCACCCGCTTTCTCACACAAGAACAGACGTTTTAGTTGACTGATATTATATGCTAGGCGCGACTGATAGTGGAAGATAGAATTCACATTATATTTCATTTTGTGTAATTATAGTAAGTGACTTTTATTTAATACCATACGATGACAAACAGACGCCGACAATTTAATAGCTATTAATGACAGGCAATATATATGTAAGTGTGCGTAGGGACAATTCAATAATAATTGGCATTGTACGCTAATCGTTACAGCGCGAGCGGGGGAGGGTTGCATACCTTCATCCAACCTGAAATTGCAGCGCGGGGGAAAAGCGACACGCGATAGGATAGGCTAAAAACACTGTGTGCCTTTTAACTTTAATCAGGACTGACGGAGTGGATAAGAGATCGTCTTGTCCCCGTCCGTGAATATATAGAATAGTAGCATCTTTTCATAAATGTTTATTTATTCCATGCAGACCTGATCAAAGGGCGTCCAGCGGTCTTACCTCCATTCTTCATTTACTGATTGGTGAATGTTGTCTCTTTTTCTTGGCTTGTGTGTCCCCAAGTTCATTTGTGAACAGGACTGGCCAAAGAGACAAAGAAACATTTTAAATGATAAATTTAACTCGACGTATAAAGGCCAGCAATATTTTATTTAAATTTTTATCAGCCCACTGGGGTTGTAGAGAACCATAACATTATCTGATGACTTACAGTCTTATTCAAGTGTATCATCCAGAATTATGCTGTTTCAGAATCGGCACTCACATAGAGCCAGCCGATAGGATTACCATCATTTATCAATTGTAACAGTTTTTAGCAACCAGATGTTTCCCAATACTGGAAGTATTTTTCCTCTGTTTACTGTGAACAAAAGATCTCGGTTTTTCTACACTAACTGTTCGAGATGACATTTGTCCATCCAGGAATAAACCACCAAATTAGGCGTCCACCTTATAAATCTTATTTATTTGAGGATGGACTGGGGCCAATTTGGGAAATACACCTGACAATTTGTATATTCAGGAACCAATGTAATTCCAAGGGGTATCACCAAGATTAGGTAAGCGTGATTGAGTGGCCACTGTATGTCAGAGAGAGAGCGAATATTTTTCTTTGTTACAGGATCATGGTAACCTGGATTTCGCTTAAAATTGTTTATTTTACTGGGTAGCATTTTGTAGGAACTTGTTTCTTTACTGTCTATTCTGTAACATAGTGCTAACATTTGACCTTTGGGCTATTAACTATTTGGGTTCTTTTCTCGACCAGTGGCACATTTATTTCAGTTATTTTCCTATGTATGTAAATCTGATTTTATTTGATCTTTCTTTAGATATTTGGTGCTGTCAAGTAATGATAATAAACAAGAAAAGAAACTTAACTTTGTGTGTTGGTCAGACCCATACCCAATTAAGCGTAGTTTTTTACGTTTGTGTGTCTTGTTGTCACATAGTTGTGTGTGTGTGTGTGTATAGTTAAACTTATATTTACATATATGAGGAGGGAAAGATTGTCTTGTACTAGATTATAGTCGTATAGATAGGCTGGACTAGAGAAACTTTTTCATTCCAGAGACAGATCTTCTCCTTAACTTTTTGATTCCATAATTATTATCCACCCTGTGCCATAATTATTTTTTGAAGAATTATAAACGGTGAAGTGTACTGTCTTTCAGTGTACATTTTATGTTAATCATTTCTTGTGAATGTCGTAGATTTGCGATAGGGAAATTAAGACTTAGGTTGGTCCCTTCTGAATAGAAATAGAACAGGTGATAGCTCAGTGGGAGATAATAATAGAAATAGATTTTCACGAGTGAGATGGTGGAAAAAATAAAGTCTGTCCCTGACACTCGAGAAGCTTCTCTCGGTCAGCCTATCTCTACAACAGATCTAGATGAGTCAGACAGTCTATTAGTATATATATACTGAAGCACATTAAAAACGCACCACTATTATATATACTGATGCCGAGAAGCTGGAAAAAAAAAGTGTGGGAATGGATTTTCCCCGTGTTTGCCAAGAGGTAGAGAGCGAATGGCTGCTGGGATGGAAAGTGCATGATTCAACCCACGGGTTTGTGTACAGACTACATGAAAACGATAAAAGTTACACGTGCAACACGATTCCCAACAGCTATGACCCTGAAAATGTGTACACGTTGTGGCAGTATACTCGGTATAAAAAGGCCGGTGAGACAAAACACCCAGTACATGTG
This sequence comes from Oreohelix idahoensis, assembly GCA_024509875.1. Classification (NCBI taxonomy): domain Eukaryota; kingdom Metazoa; phylum Mollusca; class Gastropoda; order Stylommatophora; family Oreohelicidae; genus Oreohelix; species Oreohelix idahoensis. The sequence continues at coordinate 335,279 of JAMPIV010011942.1, forward strand.
CTTGAAATGCCACGACTATCTGAAAACGACCGCCAACGAGCCATTGGTATGTTGGAGACCAGAATGAGCTCGCGGGCCATTGCCAGAACGATGAATTGCCACCACAGCACTATTGTACGTCTCAATGAACGTTACGGAACCACTGGCAGTGCCCGGGATAGACTTCGGAGTGGCCAACCACGAGTTACTACCCCCTGCGCAAGATCGTCATATTGTGCTGAGTTACCTAAGGAATCGTACTCTCCCGGCAAGTCAAACAGCAAGAGCAATAGTGGGTAGACATGGGCAAGTCTCTTGAATGACAGTCATACGACGACTCAGAGATACAGGCCTTACTGCAAGACGACCTTATGTTGGGCCAAACTTGACTCACAGACATCGTCAGCAGCGCCTGCAATGGGCAGAGCAACATGTCAGATGGACTAGACTGCAGTGGAATGCTGTCCTATTCACAGACGAGAGCAGATTCAACATATCCTTTGCTGATGGACGTATGCGGATTTGGCGACGGTGTGGAGAGCGCTTTGCAGATTGCTGTGTCAACCGATTTGGAGGTGGCAGTATTCACATTTGGGGATGATTCAGTTTTCACCATCGCTTGCCTCTTCACGTCTTCCGTGGAAATGTTAATGCTGTGACATATCGAGATGAGGTTCTGGATGCACTGGTTGCTCCTGCGTTCACAATTTATCCAGACTTGCAGCTTCTCCAGCAGGATAACGCACGTGCATTTTTTTGTATTTTTGCTTTTCTCCCTTGCCTGCACAGAATGCAATTAATTTCATAACAATCAAATGTACAAATTAATGACCAGCATGGATTCATAGGAAAATGAATAAAGATTCCAAATATGTAAACTTGTAAACACTTATATTTACATTTCACACTCTGTTCCTGGATTATACAGGTGGTGCGTTTTTAATGTGCTTCAGTATATATAGTAATATATATATAGTAATATATATATATATCACTCACATACACAAACACATAAGTGACGACAGTTAGACGCACAGACGTGAAAACTATAACAATGGAATATAGATATTTTTTTGGGGAACGAGCTGACCGACTGTTGAAGGGTGGATTTGACTGGTATTGTGGGTCAATACTTGTTGCATAATGTTCCATGTAATATAAATAAAGTAATCATACATTTTTGGCCATTGCATTGCTTTTGATATGTTCTGGTTTTCACTCAGTTATTTGCATCGTGCCTTCGATGTTAATTACGCGAATGTGGGATAGAAGAACTGCAGAACCGTAATTGAACTTTGCAAATTCATTGACTTGATAAGTAGTTTCATGAGTCCACACATTTTAATATACAGCTTTTACACGTCACGACAAATTCACATGGGTTGATCATAAAAAGTACATATTAACTTGATCATATATTAAGCTGATATATATATATATATATATATATATATATATATATATATATATATATATATATATATATATATATATATATATATATATATATATATATATATATATATATATATATATATATATATTCAGTCATTGTCCAATAAACGAATTACTGTAGGCAGAACTTCATAGCTATATGCACGCGCGGTTGGGGGTTCCAACGGCCGACAGTGAGTCTATGAGTCTGGCAATATAAAATATAATGGACTGTTAATTCATCCTTCCCTGAATTCAGTTACGTACTAACCTTAATCATTCCGTCTCTTCATAATAACAATGGACTGACCCTATGTCCATACTTCGAATTAACAATATATATGTAGCAATTCCATGCACAACACTGGAAGGGTATAGGACACGTCTTGTTAGCTTGACGGTCAACATAGAAAAGGGTGTTGTATCCCAGTCACGATGCGTGACCTAACAACGTTAACACGTCATAAATCGATCGTGTACATAGCGTTCAATAGACCGCGAATTCTTCACATTAAATTATATTAAACGCGGTGACCCTAGAAATAGCACACTGCCAAACATAGCAGACGGCTTCAATAAAATACCGTAACAATTCCCTGTCCACCGGGGAAAAAAAATCTATTAGATAGATTTTTTTGAACTATCTTAATGAAACATATGACAAATTTAACAAAAACCCGACATATGGCCTACGATGTTCTGTCTAGAACAGTGTCGTGGTCATGTCGATAATTAACCGTCATGTAATATACTAACGATCATGTTATACATGTGTTATATTAAATAAACAAAATGTCAAATGTCAATATTTGATTACTTAATTAACTTAAAGTCTGTAGTGATTAAGTAATAAAGTGGTATGTCAAGATTAATCTAACTAATTAAAATTAAACTAATTAATCTAAGGAAAATGAAAGAAGATATCACTAGGCAAGGAAAAATGAGAAGTAAAGAGAACTAACATAGAGAAAAAGATAAAGTGTAAATTAATTTAGTTATGTGTGTTTAAAATTAATTATGTGTGTCGAGTAATTACTAACTATTTAACTTAACTAACCAAATAATAATATATTATATAATTATTACATTCATAATTACATCTAAGAACATTATCTAATACTTGTGTGAGATTCATTTGTATTCTTTCTTATATTTTTTTCATATGTCATTTTTTTCTCACATTTCAATTTTATTTCAAAGCAGTCAGTGGCCATTACGCCTGGTGGCGTCTTGTAGGGCAACAACAAATTGATTCCACTTTGCTCGGTCGGTGGCCATCCTTCGTACAGTGCCCCAACTCTGGTTCATTCTTTGCATCTCAGCCTCCACAGTCCTCCGCCAAGTTGTTTTTGGTCGGCCTCTCTTTCGTTTTCCTTCAGGTGTCCATAGCATAGCTGTTCTTGTGATGGCATCGGGGTCTCTTCTGAGGACATGGCCAACCCAGCTCCAGCGTCTGCCAGCTATGATGGTGTGCATGTCCTCTTGCTTGCTCCGAGTAAGCAGATCTTTGTTGGTGATGGTATTCGGCCAAAAGATTCGGAGAATTTTTCTTAAGCATGTTGTGTGAAAAGAGGACAATTTCGACATTTCCTTCTCTGTAACTCTCCAGCTCTCTGCGCCATAGAGAAGCACAGAAAGCACACAGCTCTGATATAATCCTAATTTTGTGCTTGTGCTGTACTGAGAGGACTTCCAAATGTTGTTTAGACTAAAAAAGGCTGTTCCTGCTTTGTTCATGCACGTGTTGACCTGAATTGCGTTCGTTTTTGTAATCGTTACAACGCAGTGGTCAATAGTGTTTATGACGCAATTTTTGACCACAGCTCATGTTGCGCTCACGTGAAAGCAACAAAATTTGGGGTGAACACTATTCACTGACTACGCAACTGAAACCCTATAAAAGGATAACGCTACACACACACAAATTCAGTTCATTTTCAAGCAGACATTTATGGCGTCTCTATCGATAAATTTAAGGAACATTGCTATTGGCCGACTACATGCAGGCGAAAGTCAAAGTCAGGTTGCCAGGCATCTAAACGTGCATCAGAGTACCATCAGTCGACTTTGGCACCGGTTCCAAGACACTGGCTCAGTTGAAGACCGGCATCGCAGTGGACGACCCAGAGTGACATCAGCAGCGGAGGATCGCTTTATTCGGCTTCGTCACCTCAGAGACAGGTTTACAACAGCTTCCTCAACTGCCCAGTCATTGCCTGCGGACCGTCATGTGTCTGATCAAACTGTCCGGAATAGACTGCATGACGTTGGACTTTGGGCACAACGACCTCACCGAGGACCTGTCCTTACGCGCCGCCATCGCCAAAATCGACTTCTTTGGGCCAACCAGCATCGTCCCTGGGCAGCTGACAATCAATGGAGACGTGTCTGGTTTAGTGACGAATCTTTCTTTTTGTTGCAGCATCATGATAGACGGCGTAGGGTCTACCGTAGGCAAATGAACGTTTTGCTCAAAATTGCGTTGATGAAGCTCCGCCGCACGGTGGTGGAGGTGCAATGGTGTGGGGAATGATCAGTTACAACAGAAGGAGTCAATTGGTGCACATTGAAGGAGGCTTGAATGCGCAACGATACGTCAATGAAATTCTTTGACCCTATGTCCTTTCACTTTTGGCTGCCCAAAAGTCTGTGTTTCAACAAGACAACGCCAGACCCCCATTGTACACGGTTGACCACGCAGTTCCTGACTGCCAACAACATTCTCACCCTTCCCTGGCCATCCCTGTCTCCAGACATGAGTCCGGTTGAGCACCTGTGGGATGAGCTGCATAGACGTGTTTGTCGCCGAGACATTGCTCCAGCCAATCGTCGTGATCTGTTCCAGGCACTCCAGGAAGAGTAGGCAGCCATCCCACAGGCCCACATCAGACGTCTGATCGCATCCATGCCCAGGAGCTGCCAGTCGCTGATCGGTGCAAGAGGAGGCCACACACCATGCTAACGGGAAAGCCCGTACGCTAAAAAAACTCTTGTGACCCAGATGCAAAACAACTGTCAATTGATTGGTTGAACCCTAAGGTATTCTTGTGTGCAATTTGAACAATTAACTCATTAAATTTAAAAAGTTATTGAATGTCAAAATTATGGCTATGTGTGTGCCTTCAGTAGCTATGCGTTTCTTTTTTTGAGCAGTACACTTTAATAGCTGAATTCAAAGGAAAATTCCTTATTAACTTTTTGGGAGACATCAGCAGAGAATATGAACAGCTGACCGACGAAGCGCTTAAGTTTCTGTTGCCATTTACAAATACTGAGCTGGTGGAGAGGGCTTTCTCTTCTTATGCCTTTGTAAAAAAATAAATACCGTAGTAAACTGAATGCAGGTCCAGAATTGAGACTGTATTTTACATCACTTGAATCCAATTTAAAAAAAAAATATGTGCCTCAAAACAAGCTCAATGATCGCACTGAACATTTGTCATGGTCACGTGACCTGTGTGTTATAAAAAGTGATTTAAAATTTTAACAATAACAACGTTTTTATTATTATTATTAATAAATTAAATGTGTTAATTTTTATTGTAACTTCTGATTTTTTAAATGTAAAAATATATGCACTGTTTGTTCATCCTTTTATTACATTGTTTTTTAATCCCGTGGTTGGCCCCTTTATTTCTGGTTATAATCTATAAATTTTGAATAACAGTAACTATATTAATTTTAAATATTTTGCTAATATTAGGGGTACAATTTATAGAAATGGGCTGCCAAGTGGTACGCAAGTGAAAAAAGGTTGGGAACCGCTGCGCTACGGTCAAGGATTTCCCTCTATACTTACGAACAGAGTTGATATATTAACCTATTCTAAGAGGTAAACATCATTAACGACAAACTTGCATAAAGAAATACCACGTGGGTGCATAAATTATACCATAAGGGAATCACTCAGTCCTGCTTTCTCTCTGTTCATTCACCAGTGGCCACTGACATTCTTTCTTACCTACAAACTTGATGTCTTTCACCTTCAGGCGCAAACTTTAGGACACACACACAGAGTGAATCCGTGTTCTTTTTGATAAAGAGAACCCCAGCTCTGCAGATACAGGTTTCATCCAATGTTCCGGGGAGCGTTCGCTTTACAAATATATTTTAGGATTACTGTTTATGTGACTTGAATAAGTTCAGGTAGGAAATTTTAAATCGGCTCACAATGTCAGAATCTCGAGGTTTCCAGTACTTAGGAAATGACAGGTTGGTAATTTTTCTCAATATAAAATTATTGTTCACACCACCATTGGTCAAACGTCGGAAATGTTACTGTTTGTAATTTTCTCGCCACAGGGGCTGAAATGTACAATGAGATTTAGGGAAGAATTATAACCTGGCTCGATAGGCCCAGTTACTGCATTTAGTCTTAAATTTCGTGAGATGGGTACTCTGTCTCTTTCTGGATGCAAACACAATGCCAGACAGGTTGTAACTTGGACACCCGTGTATTTAAGTACAAAATGTGTCTTCTAGGTTATTCTCATATATATACTGAAACCGCTGGTAGATTTTTGGCTTGACCCATACGCTGTATAAAGAAAAAGAAACATACAGAAACTTAATCATAATATTATACACACATCCTATCCTACCCTCGCGAAAAATATAATATTCACTTCGGTTATTTAACTTAAATCAGACACTATAAGCTTAGAGCTTGTCTCATCGTTTAAACTTTCGTGAAATAAATTCTAGTCATTTAAAAAAAATCAATCATCATGAATTAGAAATACATACGTATCGCGTCAATACTCAATGATGAATCAGTGCATTTACTTAGTTAGTTAAAAATATTCTCGGACTGGTTACTGTCGTGAAATATTCTAATCCACATATATAAATTAAAACGTAAATATAAAGCCTAACAAATAACTTCAATAAAAGGAAAGAAGAATGGTAAAGAACAGTGCTGTCACAATGACTGTACTCGAAATCCCCCTTGTTTTCTACTTCGTCTGCAAATTGTAACGTTTCACGTTGATAGTAAAAGCCTACTGCTGCAATACCCGCCTTCTACGATAAAACATGTGCTGCATTTCTAAGAAAAACCTTGAGATACGCAGGTTGACCTAGATTTAAAATTCCATTCATGTCTTTTTTTATACACTACGTTACCTAAAACGAAAGACAGATGGACTAAAGATAGAAAGAAGGGAGGGCTGAAAGCGGGGACGCAGGCAATACTACCACAGTCGCGCGATACACAATTACTACCATCACGCGTGTAAGGCCACAAGCACTAGCTTTTTTTCAAATCGACAGTGATAAAAAACACTACCCATACGAGAGTTAGTTTTTAAAAACCTGAAAATTCTTATTAGGAAATATGACATTATACTGGTTTACGTTTGAAAACATTACAGTACCCAGACACCACATCGTATTCGAAGTAAACAGGAGGTAGAAGAAAGTGCATATTTTGAACGCAGCCACTTAGCTCCTTTAAATTTGTATATTTGGGTTCCTTAGGACTTGCTGACAAATAATATGTTAAACGTTACGCAAATAGTCTAGGAAATACCAAATTATAGCCAAAAGAAATAGTGAGGGATGTCAGACAACACCCAAATCAGAATCGCTCAGTGGCAGAGTTTCAACACACCATTGTACGGGAAATATGCTGACATGTTACCTCCTATTTGATTGGCGGAAAATAAATGTAAGGCTAAACACGATTAGTCGGACTATAAATACTACTTCGTTGTTGTTAGGGGAAACGTGAGTAGGAGTACTTTTTTGAAAAGCTGTGTAAACATGGCATGATTGGTTAGACCTGCCAATATAGTCAATTAGAGGCGTCAGATCAACACCACATTTGCAAATAAACTTACTACAGAACCAGTGCGTTGAGCGCCAGTGCATACTTTTCTAAATAAAAGCCTGGGACATCGGCAGATCGAAATTGTGCTATATTCAGTGCCAGTCAACGTAATTCTGTATTATTTCCATGAATTGTGGTAAGCTTGAAATATTTGATATCTTTTAATGAAAATTGAATGTAAATTGATAATTTATGTCTGTATATATGTGTGGTTCAGTAGCGAACATGAGGTAAAGCTATATAATGCTCCAGCCTGAACAGAAGGTGTCGGAGGAAAGTAAAACTACATGGAATTGCCAAACAGTACACTGACACCTATATTATTGACTAGAAAGAAATAATGCTGGAATTGCAGAGGCGTAATAACCATTAGGGAGGAATGTACTGGTGAAAATTGTTTCAGATGAAGATAGCAGTTGGCCTACCGCTCTGAACTCAGTGTTTGTTATGTATTGTACTCAGTGTAGAAATAGAGTATAAATTAGTTCTGAAGTAGGAGGTACAACCTTCTTGTTTCAGGGACTGTGGTCCTAAAGTTATTGAGCAGCACCTGGTCAGAGCTTTGCTGAATCCAGAGGCGGACAGCATACTCCTGGGTCCATATAGCAAACAGTGAGGTGTCTCCAGAATACAGGGAGGCTATCGAGCAGAGGAGTCCTTTCCTGCCGCCATCACGAAAGATAAGCCTATGTGGCCAGCGGAGCTCAACATTATGTAACCCCATCTTAAACTGACATTGTATAACAATAAGAGGGGAAATTAATTGTTTTAATGAAAGGAACTGAGAACATCTCCAATACTAGTTCCAACAGAAACAAACACTTGAAGTCATGATGACAAATAACAACATAGCTTGAAAAAACAAAACCAGTATTACCTCATATTACTACTACACAACTGACACACATAAGATAATATTAATAAAATATGTCACTACCAGATTCATATTGATAAATTCTGTACATATAACTTGTAATTAAAATTGATTGTGATTCCTGGTTCACTTTGTATTTGAATCAGGACACATATGTATTAGTGACAGTAATTAATACATATTTATATTTGAAAATTTACCAGTGCCTCATTTAAGATTAGTCTTATAGAGTGTTAAATGTGTGTGAGGGTCACAGTGTTGTCACGTGTGGTGGAATAAATTAAATTGTTTATCTGTCTGTTGTTGTTGTGACTTACACGTCATCATATACATACCCTAGACATTCAACGTAGTCATCACAATACTGTATTCCAGAATAATTCTGACTGAGGTATAAATATGTGGTAGCAAGTAAGGTCATCTGTAATACACTACCCTTATTAGATACAGATACCTTCAAAGCTGATCTCAGTCAGTACAATAAGTCCCCTATAAATATTCATAATATCCCACTTTACCACAGTTACTAGCAATTTAATTAAATTTATTTATAGCTGAATGAGTTTTAACTAGAAATTATAATTTATTTTGCTATCCACTGTAACACAGCAAACTAGAGAAATATAACTGACTTTCTATTTAATCACTCTGCACAAAAGAAACTAGTGAAATCTATTTACCTCACACAGGACTACTTAAGACTATTCTCCAACGCAAACTGAGATTTTACTTAATAAAGCAATCTAGGAACGAAGCTAGAATGTGTCTAGAGAAACTGCGGAGTCTGAATGAATGAAGTCTAAACTGCTGGGGTTTTTATCTTATGAAATGAAATGATTCACTATTATCGAAACCCAGACTCTCTCTGCCAAATGTTCGCACATACGGGGATTCTACGTTCAGATTTACATATTTCCGTGCTCATTCTGCGAATCAAACAAATTTCTTCGCACCCATGTGTTGCGTAGCATAATGTGTGTTGTGTATAAATGTTCCGTGGATGATGTCACATTTGCCACACAACGTTGAGGGTGTTGTATTTCATCTGCTTTCCAAAGGTATTATAATACTGGCCTTTGCAGAGTAGTGTGCCACCCTCAGACACCAGGGATGATGAGGCGTAGTAACATGGTGTCTTTAGTCTGGTTTAAGTGTGTGATGTAAGGATAGAGTCAGATAGCTATAGTATCATACATAGACGTCACATCCGATCATACAACGTAGAAAGTCAATAAAGCTTTAAACAGCAGTGATGGTTTTTGGCAATATATATATTGTGTACGCCACAATGACAAGATGCATGGACATCGTTATGCAGAAAAACATCACAGGTATAGTACAACAGTCATTGTATCATCGAAGTAGTCGATTCAACAGGCACAGCAGACAGCATCATAATAATGTACATCATATGCCTTTTAGGATATCGTGATCATCTGTACATGTAGTCAGGTAGTAAACTTCCCCTTTCCATAAGAGCTAGTAGATATCAACTAGGAGATTAAATCTAGTCTCCTCTATTGGACCTCAACAAGACAGGCATGTCTTTTGAGCGTCACATTATCGTCCTCTATTGTCCTTAAACAGCAAAGGTATCAAACCTAGATCCATCAATAAAGTTCAGGAAGCAAATAGTCCGTAGGACAGGCATCAATCGATGCGTGACAATATAAGTGGATCGTGAGCTGAGCAAACTAGTCATATCATAGACTTTATAATAAGGCAGGCTAAGCAAAAGTCAACATCACAAGATGGCGATAAAGTTACTCAGCAAAAAGGATTCAGTTACCTGTTCATCAGGAATTAAATCACATAAATCACATATGCCTCCAGGCATTTGAAATAACATAGAGATATATCATCTCAAAAAAGGAACAACAATGAGGAGGACTCCTTCCTGAACAAACTAAGCGAAGACTAGCACATCGCTACGTCTCGCCTTACCAGCATCTCAGCGCAGACTGACCTGGGCGGAAATCATTTTAAACAATGCCACAAACAGAGACATGCGCAGAACACGCAAATCGAATACAACTCAGCTAAACTTACGAAACGAAGAATGTTCTACGATGTTCGACTGAAGACTCAAACCTTAAAAGGAAATGAATCTTGAAACATTGCGATTGCCAACTGTTTTCTAAGAACTGACGACCTGAGCGCTCCATATATGGACGTGACTCAAAATCGTTCACACAACTATCAGCAACTATACTATCAGACTATTGTCACACGATTAGACAACTAGTAGAAATAAGAAGTGACTACAATTCCATGAGTTACTTCCCATGCATTAAAAAATAAATATAGTCAGAATAAGTTGCGACAAGTTTAGTAGCAACATTACCGCCACCTCCCGATAAAAAAAATGTGGAACATTTTTTTTAAAAATAAATATCCAAGAGTAAAACCAAAAACGGTTTAACAACGCACGAATTATGCGGGGATAACTAATTGCACTGCCTAATATGAGGCTAAATTGACACATAAAGTGTCTGGTGAGAATATTTCTCAACAGATAAAAAATCTGATTCAAAAATATATCGGGGAGGTGCCACCAACACACACTACGCTTGCATGAAAATACAATATAAATATGCAAGTTCATATCATTATAATCAAATAGCAGTGTCATAATCTAATACCGCTTAGAATGGATGTACACATCTGATATTGAATGTTAAATATTACATTATCTAAATGTTTAATATTACCATTACATAATGAAATTAAACATAAATGACGATCCAGGACACATCTCCTGTCGTTCCAATGAAAATGTACAATGTGGAACTCTCCATGTTTGACAACAGAAAGGTAGCTTCTCCGATCAACAATAACATGCTGAGAAAAAAACAACCAATATAATTCTATTTAATAGCCATTATGTTTCATACTATACAATACATTATTATTAATAATTGTGGCCGAGTGAACTTTCGGCCCTTATATTAACTACTCAGTCTTCTTCTTATATTAAAGATGGGAACAGAAGAAGATGATAACAAAGCACAATAGTATGTGTTCACCTAAAGTGAGGACAGATGTGCTAATGTATTGTAGTAATATAGGTGTGTTATGGCTCTGTCGTATATCTAGAAATAGGACAGAAGTATTAGTTGGAATCATGTGGGCATCTAGACAGAATGTCAGCCATCACATTATCCGACCCACGGATAGCTCGTACCGTGAAGTGAAAAGGTTGAAGAGCAATAGCATATCGAGTGGATCTCGAACTCTTCAAGTTCTTAGTCTGAATAGCTGTAAGAGCTTTCTGATCAGTTTCTAGAATGAAATGTGCGCCCAGGAGGAATCTTTGTAGTTTGAGAATAGACCAAACCATAGCCAACAATTCACGGTCTAAAACCGAGTAGTTCCTCTCTGCCGCATTTAGTTTTCTAGAAATGTACATGACAGGATGCAGAGTTTCAGCATATTCCTGCATAAGTGCTGCTCCGATCCCAGTGGATGAAGCATCACTTCGAAGAACAAAAGTTCTATCAAGAGTAGGTAATCTTAGGATGGGAGGAGAAGAAAATATACTTTTAATCTGGTCTAAGGAAGATTGACATTCCTGAGACCAACGAATCAGATTAGGCGACCCTTTCTTCAACAACGTTGACAGAGGTGCCATTATCGAAGATAGATTCGGAATAAATCTCCCATAGAATTGAATTAACCCCAAGAGACTCCGGACTTGTTTCTTCGTCTTAGGTACAGAGATGTTCAATATTTTCGAAGTATTGTGGTCTTCTGTCTTCAAGAGACCATGACCAACACGATGACCCAAGAAAGAAATTTCACCAAAACCAATATAAGCTTTAGAAGGTTTTGCTGTCAGATTATACTCACGTAGAGTAGACAGTAGGTCATATAAACCCAGATAGTGATCTTCCCAAGAATCACTGAAGAGACAGATATCATCTAAGTATGCGATGACATCTGAACGATGAGAAAGAATTCGACGCATCATGCGAACGAAAGTAGCAGGGGCGTTCATAAGACCAAAGGGCATTACATTCCATTGAAATAAACCCCTAGGTGTAGAGAAAGCAGTCAGAGGTTTGGCATGATCTGCTAAAGGCACTTGCCAATAACCTTTTGACAAGTCAAGTTTAGTGAAGAATCTAGAATTAGAAAGTCTAATAAGTAGATCTTCTAGTAAAGGCATAGGTTCAGCATCGAACTTTGTGACTTGATTTAATTTGCGATAATCAACGCAAATTCGTATGTTCTTATCTTTCTTCCGAACAATAACCATGGAAGAAGAATATGGAGAAGTCGATGGTTCAATTATGTTTAATTGGATCATTTCATCCAATTCCTTTTCCACTTGTGACTGAAAGTGTATAGGGATAGGATACGGCCTAACCCTAATAGGATTATTGTCGGTAAGAATTATGTCATGTTCTATGACCTGCGTGTGACCAGGGATGTCGGTTAGAACATCCTTAAATGTCTGTAACATCGACGAGACTTGACGATGTTCATCAACAGAAAGATTAGGAGAAATTGAGACATCTTTCCAAGATTCCATAGAATGTAGTGGAACCACTGGAAGAGGAAGATCGACATAAGAAAAAAACAGATTCCTCATCCTGTATGACAGACAGGGATGAGTAATGACCATGAGGTACAGAAGATTCGTCCGTTGCCTGAAAAATAGGCAGCAAATAGTCTGGACGCTCATGAAATTCCGTCAGCATGTTGATATGGAAAGTCTTATGCTTTCCATCTATATCGACCACATAGTCAACATCGGAAATTCGTGAGACTATTGCATATGGACCTTTCCATGCAATCAGAAGTCTATTTTCCCTACTGGGGAGTAGGACGAATGCTTTGTCCCCTGGACAAAGTTGTCGTAGACATCTATTCTTGTTAGCAAAATGCTTTTTCTTTAGCAATTTCTGACGAAGCAGTATAGTTTGCATGCCTCAATGATCTTTTGCCTAAGAGCAATGACATACTCATATGAAGATTGAGTGTCATCACTAATATCATCGGCAGTGATGAGATCGTGTAATAAAGACATAGGCCGCGCGGACGCGCGCCAAAGACAAGTTCAAAGGGAGAGAAAATCCTGTGTGCTCGTTTGGGACCTCTTGTGTATAGGCAAAGATGAGCCGCTTATAAAACCTGTACAATCTTGAGGGAGATCTTCAGATCTTTTTATCTTACCAAGCAAAGTCTTGAGCGTTCTATTCAGACGCTCAACTAAGCCCATTAGACATAATGATAGATGCTACGATCTTTTGTGTAAAAAGTCAGATAGCTATAGTAGTATCATTACGTCACATCCGATCATACAACGATAGAAAGTCAATTTGCTTTAAACAGCAGTGATGGTTTTTTTATATATATTGTGTACGCCACAATGACAAAATGCATGGACATCGTTATGCAGAAAAACATCACAGGTATTTTCACAACAGTCATTGTATCATCGAAGTAGTCGATTCAACAGGCACAGCAGACAGCATCATAATAATGTACATCATATGCTTTTTTTTAGGATATCGTAAATCAGCTGTACATGTAGTCAGGTAGTAAACTTCCCCTTTCCATAAGAGCTAGTAGATATCAACTAGGAGATTAAATCTGGTCTCCTCGATTTGACCTCAACAAGACAGGCATGTCTTTTGAGCGTCACATTATCGTCCTCTATGTTCCTTATACAGCAAAGGTATCAAACCTAGATCCATCAATAAAGGTCAGGAAGCAAATAGTCCGTAGGACAGGCATCAATCGATGCGTGACAATATAAGTGGATCGTGAGCTGAGCAAACTTGTCATATCATAGACTTTATAATAAGGCAGGCTAAGCAAAAGTCAACATCACAAGATGGCGATAAAGTTACTCAGCAAAAAAGGATTCAGTTACCTGTTCATCAGGAATTAAATCACATAAATCACATATGCCTCCAGGCATTTGAAATAACATAGAGATATATCATCTCAAAAAAGGAACAACAATGATGAGGACTCCTTCCTGAATAAACTAAGCGAAGACTAGCACATCGCTACGTCTCGCCTTACCAGCATCTCAGCTCAGACTCACCTGGGCGGAAATCATTTTACACAATGCCACAAATAGAGCACATGCGCAGAAACACGCGAATCGAATACAACTCAGCTAAAATTTACGAAACGAAGAATGTTCTACGATGTTCGACTGAAGACTCAAACCATAAAAGGAAATGAATCTTGAAACATTGCGATTGCCAACTGTTTTCTAAGAACTGGCGATCTGAGCGCTCCATATATGGACGTGACTCAAAATCGTTCACACAACTATCGGCAACTATACTATCAGACTATTGTCACACGATTAGACAACTAGTAGAAATAAGAAGTGACTACAATTCCATGAGTTACTTCCCATGCATTAAAAAAATCAAATCTTTCGCCGTGAATAATTAACTTATAGGCGAACAGATCAGGGAAAAGTGATAGACAATGGTCTTCCTATTATCCCATGCCGAGAACGAATTAACACGATTCGATCTCTCATCAAAGAACTTAGCTAACCGCCCTAAAATGCGTTGCTAAATTAGAAAGGACATGACAAAGGTTTGAATTGTTAACAATCTGGCCACCACTGTTGAAACATTAACCTGGCGATCACTGAAACAACCTCGTTTTTCTAGCGATCACGTTGTTGAAATACTAAAACAAAGGTCAACTCGACCTACGCAGTGGTGTGTAGACTTGGAGTGAGAATACAAAGGTTCGCGATTGGTGGCAATGTTTTGTAGAGTTGACAACATAACATTCTCACTCACACATGGCTGGAAGTCAGTGACGTGGACTACTGTTTACGTTTTATCGTTTTATTGTGACACACACTCGACGACACAGGTACAGTTACTGTAAACAGGTTGGCACAAATCATCACACAGTTGATCAATGGTCTACAAAATCATATGGGCATTCATGTTGAATAAAAGTACAATACAATGTCAATAGACCAGCACTCAGAGTTCCAGTGCATATATATTCTCAAGCCTTACTGACATATCACGTCAGTGAATACATAATGTTTAATAATGGTTCCTAGACCGAACCTCTTCTAGTGAAGATTCCTGTAGGCAAAGTTTGACAAATATCTCTGGTAACAATGTCAAACCACAAGTAGTGGGTTCTCTTTTACAGCAGTAATCTCTTGATCATCACCTGATAATAAAGGGGGTCCTTGTTCTCTGATAGATGATCGACAAAAGAAGGATTCCAAAATGGCCTCTTCAGCAGTGAGCTGTCGCTCACCCAGGATGCAAACTATGAACGAAATCAAAGCGCTGATCGTTCAAAGATATTCTCATAGAGCTGTATGTATTCTTCCATCAATAATACTGGTTTCACCATATCATGTAGTGCTGCTAGGTATACATGTCATCGTCATCTGTTTAATAATCATCTGGACGTACGATAATACGACGGTCCATCTCTTACACGATGCCTTAGGAAAAGTTCAGAAGAAATGCGACTTTACCTTGTCATCGAAAAATACCCTAGCACATCCACCTGCCATTCCTTGGCAATAAGAATAAACACTGGGGAGAATCCTAATACAAGATAAGTATAAAGAGTATCTCGTTCCCCAATTAACACAGAGATTTATCTTCGGACATCAGTCCGCTACACCATGCATCAGGACGACATGACACACACCTTCGTCTTTTCGTCTCAGACGACGCATGCGCAGAAAACCACAACCCTTCACCAAAGTGTTCAGCTTAAAGAATATAGTCCGACCTAGACATGAAAAGATATAAAGACCAAAGACTAAATCGCCTTAAATAGACAAGGAATAAACATAGACTCGGATCATAAACATTCCTGCATAAACCTAAACAAGAACAATCTGTTTCTGGCTCAACACGGAACAGATCAACGACATCTAGATTCATACGCCAAGTTCGACATACAGGAGAGATAACCCATATAACAAAAGTATCAATTAAAACATGAGTGATATAGCTTAGACTTAGGAAAGCATTTTGATTCTCAAAATAAATACTTTTTCTCAGACAAATAAATATTATAATAACTACATACATTATGATCAGTAATCTGTTGGTAACACGTATGCGAAAGAAAGGTAAAAGACAAGTGTAGAATAAAGAATAGATATCTGAAATCTATTAATCATAATATCTATTCCATAGTGAACATATACTTATTATATACCAAACTGTAGGTAAATGGATAGAGAATTGTAACATATAAAGTCTTTGGTAGTATTAACACAAGTGTGTTCGGTATACTTAAAACATTTTGCATGTAAAATTGAAAAACACTAAAAAGTTAACTGTAGAATACGATCTTACCAAAAACAAATTACTGTTGTAGACAATAAAACTTTCTTTTTAGTCTTCAAACATCTTTAATCCATATACAAAGTAAAAAAAAACATTGCTTATGGCCACAATTAGTGGCACAATAAGATCCATTGCTGTTGACCTTCGTGTGCAGATGGCAGCTGGTGATGATGATGATGATAATAGACAAGTGGTGCCTCGGACAGTGTTAAAAAACACGGCATTATGGGAGATAACAAAGACTTTGAACACGTTACTATTGTCAAGGGAAGTAAAACAAAGTGTTAATTATCCAAGGGAAATAAAAGTAACAAACAATATTATTAGATTAAAGTAATAAAAGTTGTAAAGTTTTGTTCATTTCTTATGTAATAATTAAACATGTTTAAAAAAATAAATAAAGATTATGTATTGTGTAAAAGTAAAAGTTTAAATATTGTGATTTAATAAAACAAAAGACAACAATTTTAGTCAGTTAAGTTTTTTCAGCCAGTCATACGTTTTAGTATTAGAACTAGTCTTTCAGCTTACAGTTTCAATCAAAATAGCATAGTGTAACAAGAAGTACTCTGGAGTGAGATTCATTCCAATTTTATCGTTTCTCGGCCTTTTGGCTAAGATCACACAAATTTTACACAATAAAGTCATAGGCCTCACTTTACGCCCCAACCAGGGGTATGTGAAAAAAAAAAAGTTCTCATACGATTTTGCACTATTCATCTTGAGAAATTGAATAAGTAGGCCTAATAACATATGGGTGCAAGTATAAATGTGTAGGTGAACGAATATATACAGTAGTATTTGCATGTATGTGTGCCAATGGCTTTTTCTGGATTATGTTGCTAAGTATTTTAAAGATGAAAACATCAAGTTTGCCTATCATGTGAGTTCGCTGTTTGTGTTGATACAAGTAGCCAAGATGGCGGTTTTGTGATGTGTCGATCGGACAGTGTTTCAAAACATTACAGATTTATTGAGGGCTATTGTTACTGCTCCAGGTACATTTTTGTATGTACCTGCAAGGATACTTGGAGAGGAGATGGGCACCGCCAAGCAAACCTCTTGCCCACTGAAATGCTATGATTTGGGACAGGTGAAACTAACGATCGAGGACTAAGGCTACTAGAATTTGCCAGCAACTATAAACTAACCATTGCAAATACACTATTTCCTCATAAGTTATCAAGAAGAACAACGTGGCATGCCCCAAAAACTGAGATACATGGCCAAATTGATTTTATTCTTGTATCCAAAAGATTCAAGTCCAGTATTAATAAAGCCAAGACTAGGACTTTTCCTGGCGCCGACATTGGTAGTGATCACGACATGGTATTGATGACGCTCAAGCTTAAACTTAAAAAGAACTATAATCAAAACAGATGTTCTCAGTTAAGATTCAATTTAGACAAACTGAAAGATCCAGAAATCGCGGGAATCTTTGAGGCAACTGTTGGAGGAAAATTCGCAGCTCTCAACTTTTTGGAGGATGATATCAACTCAATCACAGAGAGAACATGAAAGACGTGCTCATTGAATCAGCAACAGAAATACTTGGTAAAAGAAAGAAAATAAACAAACCATGGGTTACAGATGACATTCTGAAGTTATGTGATACACGGCGAGAAATGAAAAAGGTTAAGAGAGAGGTTCCTGAAGCAGCATGGCAATACAGTATGGTGAATAAAAATATTAGGAAGAAAATGAAACAGGCCAAAGAAAAATGGGTAGCTGATCAATGTGAGTCCATTAATACGGGGCTAATAAAAGGTAACAGCAAGGCAGCTTTTGACACATTAAGAAAACTATCAAAACCCCAACAGCCCAGGGTAACTGTCATAGAAGATAGCAATGGGGCTCTGCTCAATGAAAAAACAGCTGTAATGAGAAGATGGACAGAATATTGTAAAGAATTATATAACTGTAAACTTGACACTAACTTAGGCATATTAAACAACATTAAGTGCGAAAACAGGGAACTCGGAAATGCAGCAATATTACGGGAAGAAGTGGAAGAGGCTATATGTTCGATGAAAGGAGGGAAGTCACCGGGTGTGGATAATATCCCAGCAGAGCTTTTGAAATATGGAGGACCAGATATAGTAAAAATCATGACAACAATTTGCCAGAAGATATGGAGTACAAAAAAATGGCCAAAAGAATGGACGCAGTCATTAGTAATACCGCTTCCAAAGAAAGGAAATCTAAAAATGTGCAAGAACTACAGAACCATTAGCCTTATTAGTCATCCAAGTAAGGTGATGTTAAGGATACTTTTGAACAGAATAAAACAGAAATCAGAAGAAATCTTGTCAGAGGAACAGGCTGGCTTTAGACCAAAAAGAAGTACCTCAGAACAAATCTTCAATATTAGATTACTTATCGAAAAACATCTCCAACATCAACACGATTTATACCATAACTTCATCGATTCACAAAAGCCTTCGATCGAGTCTGGCATGAAGGCTTATGGCAAGTAATGAGAAAATTCAATTTTGATACCAACATCATAGATATCATTGAAGCACTATACAAGGACGCAAGCAGTGCTGTTTTTGCAGTGATGGAAGATCAATTAAAGAAATCAAGACAAGACTTGAGATGGCCTCAGCTGCCATGACAAGGTTGAATGTGATCTGGAAAAGTAACATCAGTTTTCCTGTGAAGATCAAATTATACAAATCACTTGTATTATCTATTCTCTTGTATGGGTGTGAGAGCTGGACACTCACTGCAGATACGGAGCGAAGGATTCAGGCTTTCGAGCATAAATGTTATAGAAGAATTTTGCGCATTTGCTATAAAGAGCACAAAACAAATGTCTATGTTAGAGAGAAGATAAACACCTATGCAGGCCACCAAGAACCACTTTTGTCAACAGTGAAACGTCGAAAGCTTGCCTGGTTTGGGCATGTAACTCGTCATGACTCCCTTTCGAAAACGATCCTTCAGGGAACAGTCGAAGGTAAACGGAGAAGAGGAAGGCAGAGAAAATCCTGGGCTGATAACATCAAAGAATGGGCAGGACACGGTTTTTCCACACTTGTACGCATTGCTGAGGATAGAGAGCAGTGGAGGACCCTGTCTGCTGATGCTTCCACCATGGCACCCCTACGACCCATGACGGGTTACGGGCTGAGATGATGATGATGTGCCAATGAAAGTGTAAGTTTAGTATTTATAGGTATTATGCAATGTACTCTCCTTGTATTTCATTTTGCTAATTGCGCAAGGTTTTCCTGCTCCACTTTAAATACCTCGGAGCTATTATAGACCGAAAGGGAGGCATCAAAGAAGAGTTGGCCACTCGAAAAGCAGCAGCTGGGAGACTTTTTCAGGCCATAAATCGAGGATTCCTCAGCAAGAGAGAGGTTGGTAAGAAAACGAAGATGGCTGTATACCGCTCCACCTATGTCCCAGTCTTGACATACGGATGCGAGTCATGGGCAATGACTACAACCCATAAAAGCCAGATCCAAACCTCAGAAATGAGGTATCTGAGGAAGGTGGTTGAAGTAACAAGAAGAGACATGGTCCGCAACCAGACGATACGTCAAGGCCTTAAATCCTACCCCCTGCAGACCCAAGTAGAACAGTCCCAATTAAGATGGTTTGGCCATGTCTGCAGAATGGGAGAAGATCGGATACCACGACAAGCATGGGAAACAAAGAGCCAAGGATCCAGACCCCGAGGACGACCCAGAGTCCGCTGGGAGGACAACATTAGACAATCTTTGAAGGATCGAGGACTAGAATGGAACCAGGCCAGGAGGAAGACAGCCGATAGGATAGTCTGGCGCTCTCTCTTCCAAACCTCTACACCTCACGGTAGAAGGGGAACGACTAAGTAAGTAAGTAATTGCGCAAGGTTTTGTATAATTGGAAAAAAATACATCGTAAGTAATCCCATGTTAATTCAACAGTATCTTAAAAAAAAAAAAAAAAAAAAAAAAACTCGAATGATAAGCAGCCTGTGCTAAGGCGTAAGACTTGCTTATGACAAAGCTTCGCTTCGTTATCTCTGCTGTGTTTTTGCCATTGAATTGAATTTAAAGCATATTTCAGTGTAGAGCAAATTTGCTAAATTTTGGGTGTACGGAGAATATGTTAATGCTTTAATTTTTTAAAGGAGTAATTCAATTCCAAAGTGTATTGGGTTATAGAATTAAATCCAGCTGCTGCATTTTTAATGATAATGATAAGAATTAAATGCAGCTGATGCGTTTTAAAAATAATAATCATATTAATACAGAAGTATGAATGGCTTTGTAACTGTATATTTCAATTCTGGATAGCCAGAAACATTGAATACTGATTGTAACAAGAGATTTGATTTATTGCAATACTTAGGTGAACATGGTAGAGATTAAGCAGACACCATGTGTTATGAAGGACTATTAGTGATGGTGGCTAAATGTATATGTAGAAGTCTTTTGTGATATATGTGATTTTTTTTAAACCGGTAAATACCCTTATGATGTGTAGTATGCTTACATGGTTTTTGTCTCACATGCATAAACTGTAGGGCAGCAGTACAAAAGACAAATATTGGTCGGTACTGTGAATTCTGAGGGACGGGTGACACAAAGACTTGATAATTAATCTCTCCCAAATGGAGGATTACCAAAGTCGTGTTGTATCTTCCCCATTTCTTTTAGGGTAGTCTACACCAGAACCTTCCGTCTTCATTGATGACGTCGAAACCTGGATCAGGAAAAGATAACTTCCAACCCCTGAGATAGATCTGCACCTAACATACACAACCCTTTTTCTTTCACCTGGAGAGATCAGGGAGTGACCGGCATTGCAATCATAGATACAGATAACTTACACCGCCAAGAACTATAACCACTATAAACACAACTTCACCAATGTCCTTTTGATGACATATAAACAAATATGGACAAGTCAAATAAAGAAAATAAAACACAGCCATCCAAGACAGGGGAAGGTCCTCTCGCGGGGAGGCGTATGATGCAACACAGAGAAAGCCGAAAGGAGTCTGTGTTGCTGACTAACCTTCTTTCTTCTAGGAGAACTTCCAGATTTGGCACCTGGAATGTTCGGACATTAAACGAACAAGGGAAAGTGGCGCAAGTAGCAGCAGAAATGAGGGAATATAAAATCGAGGTTCTGGGAATGTGTGAAACAAAGTGGAAGGGGGTAGACAGGAAGAAGCTCATCACAGGTGAATTGGTGCTGTCCTCAGGACATGAAGATGAAAGTTCACACCACAGTGAAGGGGTAGCTCTTATGTTATCTAAAGAAGCACAGAAAGCACTCATTGAATGGGAAGCTGTTGGACCCAGAATAATAACAGCTACTTTCAAAACAGCTAAAAAGAAAATACATGTAAATGTAGTCCAATGTTATGCACCAACAAATGACAAAGAAGAGTTGGTGAAAGAAGCATTTTATACTAGACTACAGGAAATTATGGATAAAGTAAAAAGAAGAGATATCACAATTTTGATGGGTGACATGAATGCAAAGATAGGTACAGTCAACACCGGATTTGAAGAAGTCATGGGAAAACATGGGCTAGGAGTAATGAATAAAAATGGAGAACTATTCGCAAACTTCTGTGCTTCAAATCAATTGGCTATAGGAGGAAGCATGTTTCCACATAAGAGAATACACAAGGCAACATGGATATCACCAGACCATAGAACAGAAAATCAGATCGATCATATATGCATAAAGAAGAAGTTTAGATCATCATTGCAGGATGTAAAGGTATATAGAGGAGCAGACGTGGCATCAGATCACCATCTTCTGATAGCCAAAGTAAAAATGAAACTCAAGAGATATGCACCAATGCAAAATTATAGACAACAGTTTAATGTAGGACAGCTAAGAAATCAATGTCAATGCACTGGACATGGATCCAGCAACATGGGAGGATGAAGCTGCCGATCGCACTAAGTGGCGATGTTATTTACGGCGCCACCTCAGATTGGGCGAAGAGAGGCTCACACAAGAAACAGAGGTGAGGAGAAAACGTCGAAAGGAGCACCAGGAAAATAAGCAGCTGAGGGCTGTCACCTCAGGGGCGCATTCCCATAGTCAGTTATGACTGAAGGGGCTATTATTATTATAAGAAATCAAGAAACAAGAGACAAATTTGCGGTCACAGTATCCAACAAATTCCAAGTGCTCCAACAGCTGGAAGATGTAGAGAATACAGAAGACTATTGGCAGCAGGACAAAACGGTATGGAAGGAGACATGTGAAGAAATACTGCGGAAAAGGGAAAGGCAACAAAAAGCATGGATAACAACAAAAACCATCAATAAGATAAAAGACAGAAAAAACAAGAAAGCAGAGTTAAACACAAGCAAAACCAGAAGTTCCAAAGCCAAGGCTCAAGAAGTGTACACAGAAGCAAACAAAGAAGTAAAAAGAAGTATCAAAAGAGACAAGAGGAAGTATATTGAGGAGTTGGCAAGAGAGGCAGAAGATGGTGCAGCCAAAGGAAATATGAGAGAACTGTATAGCAGCCCAAAGAAGCTAACAGGGAAAAAAAAGCAAACAAGTTGCCTCATAAAAGACAAGAATGGGAAACTGCTCAGCAATATACAAGAGCAAATGAAGAGGTGGACAGAATATTTTGGGGACCTTCT
Organism: Oreohelix idahoensis; assembly: GCA_024509875.1. Taxonomy (NCBI): domain Eukaryota; kingdom Metazoa; phylum Mollusca; class Gastropoda; order Stylommatophora; family Oreohelicidae; genus Oreohelix; species Oreohelix idahoensis. The sequence continues at coordinate 358,334 of JAMPIV010011942.1, forward strand.
CAATAGACCAGCTCCACAAAACCCGCCGAACATCCAGCCAGCAGAAGAAGAGCTACAAATTAACGGTGAAAGACCAACGAAGGAAGAAATAAAGAAAGCCATAAAGCTTCTAAGAGATGGAAAAGCGTCTGGACCTGATGGCATTCCAGCAGAGGCCATCAAAGCAGATATCGACACAGCTACAGAGATGTTATATAAATTACTTGGTAAAGTCTGGGAAAAGGAAGAGATACCAGCAGAATGGAAGGAAGGATATCTGGTTAAGTTGCCTAAGAAGGTAAATCTACAAGAGTGCACAAATTATAGAGGAATAATGTTACTATCAGTGCCAGGAAAAGTATTAAACAGGATTATCCTTGAGAGATTAAAAGAGTCCATAGACAAGAAACTGAGAGATGAACAAGCAGGTTTTCGACAAAACAGATCATGTACAGACCAGATAGCCACTTTGAGAATAATAGTTGAACAAAGTCTGGAATGGAATTCACCACTATACATCGGATTTGTGGACTACGAAAAGGCATTTGACAGTGTAGACAGAGAATCACTTTGGAAATTGATGAGGCATTATGGAGTTTCCCTGAAGATCATTAATTTAATAAAGAAAACATATGAAGACATGACATGCAGAGTTCTTCATGAAGGACAGCTTACAGAACCATTTGGGATAAGAACAGGAGTGCGACAGGGATGCCTCTTGTCTCCATTTCTTTTCTTGCTGGCAATAGATTGGGTTATGAGATCATCGACAACACACAACAGAAATGGAATCCAGTGGACTCTGACTAAGCAGTTGGATGATCTGGATTTTGCTGATGACTTGGCTCTTCTGTCTCATAACCGTAATCAGATGCAGGACAAATTGAAAACACTCGATGAGAGGTCACAGCAATTGGGTCTGAAAATACACAGGGAAAAGACAAAAATAATGCGAATAAATGCAGGTAATGATAACAGGGTTGAACTTGAAGAAACACCAATACAAGATGTAGAATCATACACATATCTTGGCAGTAATATAGACAAAGTTGGAGGGACAGACAGCGATATCAAAATAAGAATACAAAAGACAAGAGGAGCTTTCATTGCATTGGGAAATATATGGAGATCAAGAGAAATCGGATCTAACACGAAAATAAGAATCTTCAACTCAAATGTGAAGTCAGTCCTATTGTATGGCTCGGAGACATGGAGAACAACAAAGACAACAACCAAAAAACTACAGACTTTCATAAATGGGTGCTTGCGTAGAATAGAGGGATTAAAATGGTATGACAAGGTTACCAACGTGGAACTGATGACAAGAACTAGACAAGTGCCAGTGGAACAAGAGATGAGAAGAAGACGATGGCGATGGATAGGACACACACTGAGGAAACCTGTTGATAGCATTACAAGGCAGTCCTTGTTCTGGAACCCCCAGGGCAAGAGAGGCAGAGGAGGACCAAGAAGTACATGGAGAAGAGAGTTGGAAACAGAGGTGAAAATGATGAGGAGAACATGGAAAGAACTTGAGATGATGGCACGTGACAGGAGGACTTGGCATGTGTTTGTTGAAGGCCTATGCTCCTTTGGGAGTGGAGGGTTATGAATTATGAATGAATGAAAGTAACTTGTATGAAATAAAATAAAAAATGTATTTGGTAGATTGGCCGGGATCACACACAATTCACACATTCTACTAAATAAAGTCAATAGACCTCACTTTAAGCCCCAGAAAGGGTATTAAAAAAATAAATAAATAAATAAATTTTAAATGGTAATTTATTTTTTGGCTCGGCTTTAAAAGCCGACACAACAAAAATTGTTTCAGAAGTAACTAACAATTGTTATTTCTAGTGTTTTTTTTGTACGTCAGGCATACCCCTTCAGAACAATCCATAGCTTCATCTTCTACCTAGGACTAGTGGTTAGATGTTACGGTAGGTCTAGTTTTGCTGCTTTTTGATCGGCCAGAATATGACTACGCCCACTCATCAACTAAATCTAATCTGTCTAGTTTTTCTGCGCCGATTCCGTATTTTGACAACAAACTGTGGCTACCGAACAATCATCACCGATGTCAGCAATGTTTAAAGTACTCGTAGTTTGACACAATTATTTGCTTAGGAGATTTAGAAAATGTAAATATAAAGCGTGACATATTTCTCTAGCAATAACAACGAAAAACCAAACACGCGAATCGTCACACAAATTGTGAAATTAACATCAAAACACGCACATGTGCTGCTTAACTACAGTCAAATTAGTTGTTTAAATAGTAGCCGAAGTCATTCTACGAGTTTTAAAATATGAACTGCATTAAACGGACGATTTTTGGGGGATTATTCGTGATAAACTAAAAACAACGAACGCTCTGAGCGTTGCGCTGGCACGGCGCGTTGAATTACGCAACGCTCAGAGCGTTGGTCTGGAGTCAAAGAGTTAAAAGCTATTCACCCGTGAAATCTGTTTCTCACACCATCGGGCGTCAGCGTTTGAAGGAATGTTTACGACCGGAAATTTGACTGAATAACCTGAACGGCTCCTGCACATAAATCCCGTGTGGATGGGAAGGAGCGAAGCTCCTGACCGGGTTGGAAGGAAAGTCCACTGACCCTCCAGCCTCGCATTGACATGTCATTGGGCCAAAAGAGCTGGAAAGCTCGAGTGCCTCTGGTAAGAGAGAAAAAAAAATTTTCACGTACTTATCACCATCCACTAAACCCAGACGGGACCATAAATAACTTCCAAACCTATCGGTACGACACTAACTGAGCACGTTTTTTTAAAAGGTGAATAAACATCCTTCAAAATAAGTGTGTCATCTAATGTTTATTATCATTCTCATCATTATTACAATTCTCATAATCATCATCATATTCTCCTGTACGCTCTACACGAAGGATGAAGCCTCTACTGTAGCTAGTGTCACAGTGACTTAATTTATTTTACCATCTCGTCTCAATGTTATTATTCTTTAATGTTCTGTTTTTCTAGACATTTTGTTTCTCTTTGCTTTGCTACCTGTGTGGCCCAATTTTTTCTCCTTCTCAAACCCCACCCGAGGTTTGTTTACGTTCTGGCTGGCCTTCAGTACTAATTCCGTCAACGGTCAGCGTAGCGGTAATATTACATACGCACACCTGGTCCGTCCAGGGGAATTTCTCTGGTCGCTTTAGTCTTTGATCACGATTGTAGGTGTCTGTGTAGAAACGGTCTGCTAGAACCAGGTAGCTTCTGAAGTCTCGGACTCTCCTAATGATTTAATTCAGTAGTAATGTAGCGCTGTCTACGGCCTTAGTTAAGTGGTGCTTAAACTGTTACGGTTTATAATGTGAAATGATAAACTTACAAAAAACGGATATAGGTAGAATCAGATAGTCATGGGTTAAGAATTATTCCTCAGAGGCGTGGATCATTAACTTAACACTGAATTATAGGAGATAGTCACTTATTCCTCTTTTGATAGAAACTTCTAGTGGCAGGGTGGAATTTGATATGCTTACTTGTGTAGTTAGACACTAGTTTATAACTTTCACAGAAAGCAGTCACCAGTCATAGATATAATTATATCTTATGTTCAGTCACAACTGGATTTTTATAGCAAGAACATTGCATTTTCTATGTATTCATTTGTGGGATATTAATATTTTGTTTCCCCAAAAGGGACATATGATTTATTTGTGTAATGTCACATGCTGTAATCTGCTTATGTAATTCAGTTAAATGATTGAGAGATGAATAGATTCAACTGTAACTACAAGGTTAGGTTTCCTGTATGTTTAGTTGGAAGAAGAGGAGTAGTTTTGCTGTCAGAACATTTACTGACAGGTACCTGGGTGTACAAAATATATTAAGCCTATGCAGGCGCAGGATGATAGTTGATAGAGTGGAAGGAACAAGAGGGAGACCTATATGGTTAAAGACAGCCCTAAAACTATCATAGCAATAATTACAATAAATTCAAATCCCATAACGGAGCATAACTATTTTATATGACATTAGTGTGATTTTATTGTTGCTTGATGTAAAGGGTGTCTTCTTTTTGGTCTCAGTTTCAGGGATACCGAATCGCTAGAGCAGACTCCAGTCAGGCGAAGAACGTCATATACTCTTCGATCTAGAGGGTTTCTGAATACATCTAGCAACGAATCGTCAACCCCATTCCTGAATCAAAACCCCTTTTGTCAACGCCATTTCCCTCTCGCGGGAGTTAAGCTCACGCAGTGTGCAACGAGCCAACGCTAAATCTGAAATCATCTAATGCAGTAGTAGTTTCCTACTCGCCTTTTGGATTACCAGTCAGAGCAGTACGGCTTCCAGCATATCAATCAGCCCAGCATCTATAACAGAATTTAGATCACCTAGCCTTTGTGTGCCTAAACGGGGCACATACAGAGTTACAGCCCCTCACGCAATTAGTGGCCCCCAAAGTTAGCGCCTACATTGGATTTACAGGTCAATTCCATTCCCCATGGAGTATATATTTACGTAAAGACATTGGAGCTATTACATTTGGTCCCACGAAAGCGGATGGACTGTCGCTCAGTTTGTTTATTTAGTCAGCAGGAGATAGACAGTCTTCCAGTCCCCATCGCGAAATCAGGGGTGCCACCAACAATAGCGACTACAGTGGATTTATACAGGTCAAGTCCATCACCCATGGAGTATATTTTTACGTAAAAGACACTGTCTGAAGCATTGTACTTGGTCCCACGAAAACGGACAGACTGTTAGACAGTCTATTTATTTCTCTTGTGTTCTACAGGTTATTTTATGACTAGTGGTGAATGTGTGTGTTGTTGGTGTATTTGGCATATTTTGATTATTGATGTAATCTTATGTTGTTTGTGATGATATGCATTATTTTCATGCTTTTCTTCATTTAATAAAGTTTACACCTTTGTTAATACGCTGTTCACGACCCTTCCATCCATATTTACATTTTTAGCTCTTTACTATACTCTCTATGTATGATAAGAGAAAAGAGTGAGAGCAGGAGGTGCTTAGACAGTATAAGTGTGTTGAGGGCTTGGAGAGAGTGATAACTTAATAAATCTGCTCCAGGTTTGTCTCAAGTACACCTCCTATTACACTTTATCTATGTGTAAATCTATAAATTTGTCAGTCCACTATCCCTTGTCGATTTCACTACTATTGTCCAACTCGACAAACACTCTAACTCAACCACGACAGCTAGTCCCCATTCCAGGAAACCTAAAACAACCAAACGTAGTCCCAGGGTCGGCCCTAGGAATTTTGCCGCCCCGTGCAATACCATACCTTGCCGCCCCAGCCCAACCTCAAATTAACGTTTGAAATTTTAAAAACCATTATGTTAAACAAGCTTCAACATTAATTTCATGACCATTAGCCTAATTTTAAATAGTACCATTAATAATAATGTATTGATAAATTGATGAAAATACTGTATAGTCATAAAATAAACCATTGTCTCTAATAAAGTCAATGGTTTATTTTATGACTATACAGTATTTTATGACAATCATATGAAATAAATGTAGTTACATTACTTACATATAGGGGATGCTCTTCTCATGTGGAACGATGAACTGTTGAGTCACAAACACTTAACTATAGTATGCACACGTTATAGTTTTTAGCACTATTTTCACATTATTTGAATTTATATTGTTTGAAGTATCTACTGCTTAAAAAGACACTTTTCTTGCTTTCATATTTGCAAAAGCAGAAATATGGTCTGCGTAATCTAATTTTTGACCGATTTCATGTTCAATTGAAATCATGGAAAGTTCTTCCAATCTAGTTTCGGCCATTGTTGAGCGTAAATAAGTTTTAATAAGCTTCAGTTTTGAAAAAAAAACGCTCATCACTTGCTACCGTTACAGGCAAAGTTAGTAATATTCTGAAGGCTATAGCGACATTAGGAGCAATGTTATTTTCAATAATATAACAAAGAACTTCAACTGTATCTTCTGGTACTAATTTGGATACTACTTTCAGTTCATCACATAGCTCAATGGCATCAATGTCTCTATTTCCTTGATGTGTTAAAACGCCTTCTAGGTTTTTACATTTGTTTAAGAGCTCATTTGTCGTCTCAGATTTTAATTTAGGGATGTTATATAACAAGGAAAAATGTGAACTGTGATGTTCCTATTGCTCGAACCTTTCTTCAATAGAATAAGTTGCAACATCAATAATAAAAAAGAAAAATTCAATTTTGAATTTAGTTTTGGGATCCAAAATAGGTTCATCTCTTGCTTCATAGTTGTGTTGCTTTTTCTGCCGACGCACTCTAGTACATTCAAACGTTGGTATCAAATCAGGATCAGCTTCAACTTTCTCAGCTAATGTTGTAGCATCAACAAGAAAATTTTGAAATGATTCATCATTTTTGAGATGGACTGGAACGGCACCATATTACCTTCATGTGGCAGTGCCGGTATATGCAGTATTTTCAATTTACTTTACAGAGAGCAGATGTTTAACTGGCCTAATCACCAGAGATTTAGATTTCTCTCTTAAATTTGTGTTACCAGGTTCGATTTTCTTCTCTTAGGTGTTGATGTAGCGAATTTAATTGAAATAGACAGATTTCTTATCTAGATCTCAAAACTGTAGTAATTCACCTTCTCAACAGCGTTCGATTTCATGCAAAACTTTTAATATCTTTCAGCATGAAACTTAAAATTTCAACAAAGTCTGGAATTTAGAACATTTTTACAATAATAAGCATAATAAAGTTTTATCATCTCATCAGATGCTTTCATCGATGCAAAAATCCCTTTTTTTGCATCGTTGTCTCGTAGGCCTACTCAATTGTCAAATATGGCGAACCTTCTCATTCCTCCGTGTTCCTTCCTTTAAGTTACAGTCTTATTTTAGGTTCGACTACATTTACCCATCTCCTCAGATTTGTCCTTGATTTCTTTATTGTCATAAGCATTCCTGGAGTTAAATGCTTTCCAACACAAGAATAGTCTACTCTACCTGATTTGAGGTGTAAGACATTGTTTTTTTTCAAATTGACTCAAATCCTCGAGCCTAGTTCTCCTGCGACTAGGGTTGGGAGCTCTATTCAGAATACATGTTTAACTATTATCACTACTTACGCCAGTGAGAAAATATATAACACTCAATGTCCTGGAATGCACATTTTATAATAAATGTAGAAGTTTGATTCCCTCAAACTAAGAAATATGTAGAGCTGTATCAGAATACGACCTCTTGAGTTGCGCTCTTTCATCCTACTGCCAAAATGGCGTCCTGTTCCACTTTCCCCGGGGTAAATCTGAGCTATCCGATTGGTCAGGGGAAATCACCCAATTATTAGAAATGGCGTGTGGAAGCGACTCTTTGTCCTATATATGTGACACTATTTATTATTTTCTGTTTCTCATAAAATATAAAATTATAGGGTGGTCTGTGCTTCCTCTGTCTTGTAAGAATATAGTCTGTTGTACACGGCCACATATATCGACAAGACAGTGATACATCTCTTTTTTTAGGGACTCGTAGGTTTCTTTGGGGTACTGCTGGGACCTCCTTCTTAAAAAATCAGTCACGTACGAATCAGAACCTAACAGAGCGATTTTCTTTTTCTCTTCATCTGTTGTTGCCTCTGCTAGTGCCGCAAATTTTTCCATGTCGGACAACCATCTTCTGAATTTTTTCTTGTTGCCATCGAACGGCTGAACAATGGATCTAACCTGTGTGAATTTCGCGTAGTTGTCATTTTTCTGTAGGGTTTCAGTAATTTGCCGTAGCGCTATTATTGTTGGTCCTTCCATATTTTGTCTGTCCTGGGGCTGCAGTGGTTGTGTATTTACGGGTTGGTTCTGTGGTTGTTGTTGTTCCACACCCAGCTGTTGAAAATTTTGTAGTAAATCGTCCATGGTCTATGATCGCTAGTTATTCGCTTTATCAAAGAGAAGTGGTCACGGGCACCATATTACCACCATGTAACCGGGGCATGTGTTCCTTAGGACTGGAACGGCACCATATTACCTTCATGTGGCAGTGCCGGTATATGCAGTATTTTCAATTTACTTTACAGAGAGCAGATGTTTAACTGGCCTAATCACCAGAGATTTAGATTTCTCTCTTAAATTTGTGTTACCAGGTTCGATTTTCTTCTAACATTTTTTACAATAATAAGCATAATAAAGTTTTATCATCTCATCAGATGCTTTCATCGATGCAAAAATCCCTTTTTTGCATCGTTGTCTCGTAGGCCTACTCAATTGTCAAATATGGCGAACCTTCTCATTCCTCCGTGTTCCTTCCTTTAAGTTACAGTCTTATTTTAGGTTCGACTACATTTACCCATCTCCTCAGATTTGTCCTTGATTTCTTTATTGTCATAAGCATTCCTGGAGTTAAATGCTTTCCAACACAAGAATAGTCTACTCTACCTGATTTGAGGTGTAAGACATTGTTTTTTCAAATTGACTCAAATCCTCGAGCCTAGTTCTCCTGCGACTAGGGTTGGGAGCTCTATTCAGAATACATGTTTAACTATTATCACTACTTACGCCAGTGAGAAAATATATAACACTCAATGTCCTGGAATGCACATTTTATAATAAATGTAGAAGTTTGATTCCCTCAAACTAAGAAATATGTAGAGCTGTATCATAATACGACCTCTTGAGTTGCGCTCTTTCATCCTACTGCCAAAATGGCGTCCTGTTCCACTTTCCCCGGGGTAAATCTGAGCTATCCGATTGGTCAGGGGAAATCACCCAATTATTAGAAATGGCGTGTGGAAGCGACTCTTTGTCCTATATATGTGACACTATTTATTATTTTCTGTTTCTCATAAAATATAAAATTATAGGGTGGTCTGTGCTTCCTCTGTCTTGTAAGAATATAGTCTGTTTCCAAAGGAACAACTATGTACACGGCCACAAAAGTTGTTATGGCACTAGTCAATTCCATTGTTATGCTTTGCAACAGTTTACTAGCAACATTAATTTCGTTTAAAACATAGTGCCACATAACCAGACAACATAAAAATTTAAAATCTCTGAGTTTTAGGGCAAGGGTTTCAGCTTCATGTCTCGCCATTTTGTCTACTGACTCGTCATCAGCAATTTCTATCAATGCATCATAAAATTCCTCAATATAATATCTTAAAGGACGAATGGCCTCGATTCTAGATTCCCAGCGAGTTGTACTTAGTGGCTTGGGCGTTAGAGTTGTAAGATGTTTCTTAAGGATTCCCCAACGCAGTGTTGACGCTGAGAACAACACATACAATTTCTGAACCGTTTCAAAAAATAAAACCCTTTCTCTAGATGACATCGCGGCATCATTGACCACCAAGTTGAGAGAACGAGAACAGCAAGGGATATAAAAAGCTCTCGGATTCAAGTCCCTAATACGTTGTTGAACTCCTGAATGTTTTCCTTTCATATTTGATCCATTGTACCCCTGTCCACGCATGTTTGCTGTTGGAATATCCATGTCTGACAATTTTCTTAGAGTGCATTCGGTTAACGCTGAGCCTGTAGTGGCTTATACAGCAATGAAACCAAGAAAATGTTCATGAATGTTGATATCATCTAGATTCGTAATAACAAATCTTACAATTAATGTTAATTGTTCAATGTGACTTACATCGGGAGTACAGTCTGCAACTATGCTATATTTAGCTTTCTTCACCATATAAATTATAATTTTTTTTTAATGGTTCCAGAGAGAAGAGCAATCAATTCATTTTGAATGTTTTTTTTTTTCAAGGTAATGTTGGGTCGATCCACGAGCTACTCTCCTTAAATGTTAACACATAGCACTATCAAATCTGGCAATCAGTACAACAAGCTTTTGTCACCGTTTGGTTATACAGCGTAAAATACGCTGCAGTTTAAGTCAGTCGAACAGTTATTTGGGGTTAACAAGATGAAAGAGTATATAAAAATGGGTTAGAAAATCAGAATAATTTAAGTGATAGGCTATATTGTTCTTAACATGGGAGATAAAAGAATGAAAATGTAGTGTTTTTTGTAAGGGATGTTGTTGTTGTTGATTTCGTCTACTATGCTGCTGTAATACCCTGTTCAACCTGAAAGTTTGGTTATAATTGGGGTATATAGGGTGTTATTTTTGTAAGGGATTTTTTTTTTTTTAATTAATGTGTTTGCTACTTCATTTTGTAGCACGCCCCTTTCAACCATCTACCATGTACATGGATTTGTTGGTTATATCATATTGGACGAAAAGAGATCAGTCCTACCAGAGAAGTTGACAGAGCAAGACGTGCCTTGCTGGGCTCTCAGGATTTTTTCTGTGCTTCCAGGATTTTTGTAAGGGAGGGAACCTTTTAGACCTTAAAGTAATCTACATATATATCATTAGAGTTTACCAAATTTGCATATCAGACTAGTTTTAGTAAAGAGATAGAAGGATTAATGAAACTAAGGTAAAAAGTGCTAAGGGGAATAACTATGAATATTAACGCCCTTTACAAGTTTAGTGAGTTAGGATAGGGAAACGCACGTGAAAAAGTGGGCGAAATATAAACAGTTATGTAGCACAGTTCACGGGGTGACAGCATAGAATTAAGCGTGGCGATAGGTGAGTGAACTGAACAATGGACCAATCGTATTAACTAAAACAACTTTGGACCATCAGATAGGAAATTGAAGGACGAAAAGAGATCAGTCCTACCAGAGAAGTTGACAAAGCAAGACGTGCCTTGCTGGGCTCTCAGGATTTTTTCTGTGCTTCCAGGATTTTTTTGTGTGTGTTAGCTTAGCTGTGTTAGCTAGGCTAACTGTTGTGACTTTTGTTTAAATTTCAATTTGGTCTAGTACCAAGAAGAAAAGAAAAAATATAGAATGTCTGCACCCTTCGTGCCAACCTTCCTGCTGAACATGGAAGAAGATCTAGAAGGTGGAGCTATCCACAAACAGGGAACGCTGTTGATTACCGTTACAGGGCCCCAGGCAAACAGGGCCTCTTACTCTCTCATTGCGAGTATTTTGGCCGGGCCAGCCGGAGTAGGGACAAGTGGCGTGGCGACCTTATATCGATTTGCAGGGCCCTTCAAGTGGTTCGCCACTTTAACCACTGCGGCCCATATGAAGCATTATGCGGGCCTACATGGAAAGAAACTTGAGTGGACCAACCCACAGATGAGCGTCTACATCGAACATTTAGATAAAGAAAAGTCTAAAGGACTTCTAAACTGGATGCCCCCAACAGTAAAGGCAGAGGCGGCCCGAAAGATTGCGGTAGCAGTGACAGGAGATGAGGAGGCGGAGGTCTCTCGTGTCAAAACAGCCCACGATAAGTGGAACTTTTTCTATAAGCCGTCAGCGCAAAAAGTACTCCATTTCATTAATCTTAAGATGGAAGGCCATGTAGAGAAAGTTCAGCGTGTATGGGTATCCCTGCCGGGACGCAGAACAGAATGCGCAATATGCGGGTTGGACACCCATTGGGTGAGCCAATGCCCAAAGAGGCGGGGGGCCCACCACCAGGCCAAGCAGACGAGGGCTGAAGAAGTCGCAGTGGATTCAACGCCAGCAGAGCAGAACAAGAGCAGTCAAGTAGCTGATTCTCCGGCTCCGGTGAGCCCCCAGGTCGGGACGGATGACGAAGGGTTCACCACAGTGTCGTATGACAAGTACGGGAAACGCATTGTGAAGAGAAAACTACAGCTGACACAGGCAGAGAACAAGCATACGAAGCCCAAAGAGAGCAAGCGAGACCAGGCGGAGAAGGTGTCACCATCTAAGAGGTCACCAATCAGGCCTCATGACGTACCTTTACCGTCCAAGGTGTCAACGGTAGATTCTTCCCCGAAGTATGAGTCTATGCCTATTATAGACGAGCCTGAACAGAACGAAGCCAAACCTGACGGTCCCAGCCAGTCTTCGGAGATGTCCCAGGAGAGATTGTTCCCCAGTTGGGCGTCACAAACAGCGACAGAAGATGACGTCATGGAAGTGATGATGTCCCAGGCCAACCTTTTTCTGGACGGTAGGGACTTCTCAGATGTCAGTGAATGTGAATGAGACAAGCTCTACAAGTTCTTCTTCTCCCGCGCACTGAGGCGCAGTGCAGACCCCCTATAGGAACAGACAGTGAGCTGCTGATGTGCGGGGAAATGAACTTTTTTCTTTTTTTTCCTCACAACAGTGATGTATTTTCCAAAGTAAATTATGAAAACAACTATAGCTTAGAAAGTGTAGCTTATTATTTAAAAGTCTTGCGCTTTTTAAGATAAATAATTTTTTGATAGTTAGTTCTTACATGCACGCATCCTTACACTTTTAAATGCGCACAGTTTTACTTAGGCAACCAACCCTCCCCTGTCAAGGCGGGAGGGACTGATAACGCAGCGTCGGCTGCGTTGGGCCCTAATCATCAGGGCACAACGACCCTTAGCCAGCGATTAGTCACTAATGTGTCGAGCAGTCATTTTACAGACAACGGTCAGCCCTTATGCACCGCATTGTCAAGAAGTGCAAACATGAATGTGTTGAGTGGTTTAGTAATGACAGACAACGGTCAGCCCTTATGCACCGCTCTGTCGAGTAAACTACGTGTAACAGGTACACCCATTACAACATGTGACAAATCTTTAGATAGTACTTTGCTGCTGAGTAATTCATCTATGGCATGTAGCCAGCCCCAGACCACTACATTGCCTTGTAACTCTAGTTTAGATATGGCAAGTGGCCACTCTGCCACTTTGCCATGTAGACAGTTTGCAACAAGTGGCCAACCCAAGCTTACCATTTTGTCAAGCAGCCTAGTTGTTATATCCCTCAATATCAATGGTTTGAGGGATAAGCTGGAGCACGTATTTAAACTGATCAAAAAAGATAAACCTGATTTTTTGTTCCTGCAACAGACAGGGGTTATGTCCGATTTTACTGCCAGTCGGATTGTAACTAGATTAGGACTTAAACATGGCTGGTTCGCCCTGGGCCCCAGGCATAGTAGTGCCGCCATATTACAAATTAACGAAGATTGGGACACGGTACATTATAGGACAGACGGTTGTGGCAGAACCGTCATAATTCAAATACAAAACAAACATAACAGACAAGACACACACACACTCATTAACATATACGCACCAGCGACAAGAGACGAACGACCTAGTTTCTATGACAAATTACATGACACTTTAACAAAACATTACAAAGGGACTAGGAAGATTTTGGGCGGAGACTTTAATTGTGTCCTGTCTGACCTAGACTTGTCTGGGAGCTCGGGGGGGGGGGGGGGGGGGGGGGGGGGGGGGGGGGGGGGGGGGGGGAGCACAGGCGCGAGAAAAGTCTTCGCTCTTAAGACAAATACAGACTATGCTAGACGAACACGACCTCTCGGACGTATACAGAAAAAATAGAGCCTCACAAACAAACCTTTACGCACTATGACAATATAAACCCATACTTTAGACGGGCATCAAGACTGGACAGAATATATGCATCTAGTACCTACAATATACACAAAACATACCATATAGGAAGCACTCTTAAATTTACAGATCACAAGGCAGTTTACACATCTTTAAGTACGGGACACACGCATAAGCAAGTAAAGAGATCCCCACATTGGAAATTTAACAACAGTCTACTTAAAAACACTTACTACACAGAACAAATAACACAACTGATACAAGGTTACGCACAAGACATTCCCGATAACAACATTGCACAATATTGGGATATGTTAAAAAACACAATTAGAGATAGAACGCAGATTTTGGCTACACTCATTCACAAGAATTTTAAAAAAGAAGAGGGGATTTTAGAAGAGGCAATTAGTTTAACTAAGAGTCTAGACAACACGAACCCTCACATCCAAACCTTAGAACAGCAGTTAGATCAGTATAAGCAGTATACCTACCAGGGAGCATTCTTCTTCTCTTCTTCCGTCCTTAGCCACCGACCGTCAAAGCAGTCAGTGGCCATTACGCCTAGTGGCGTCTTAGGGCAACAGCAGATAAGTTTTCTTTGCCATTGTTTCCTATCACACCTATTGGCGTCTTTAGGGCAACGGCAAATCAATCCATCTGCTGTTGTTTCCGTAATCGAAGTGACTGGCAAACGGGTGATCAGCCCGTTGGTACCAGGGAGCATTACTTAGGACAAAATTACACACTATAACGCAAGAAATCCCTAGTAGGCAATATTTAGCAATAGAACAGAATGTACAACGCAGTAGACAGATTCATGAAATAACAGATATGAACGGACAACAACAAACAGACAACACCAACATTAGTCACGCTTTCTTCCAATACTACAAAAAACTATATACTAAGGAAGAAACCGACGCAAATATACAAGACAAATTTCTACAATACGCAAAACGTTTAAGTGATGAGGAAAGTGCGAAGCTAGACCAACCTTTAACTTTAGATAATTTACAAGAGGCCCTTAGTACCTTTCAAAAAGATAAAGCACCCGGACCTGATGGGTTAACTGCAGAATTCTACAGGGCTTTCTTCCCCTGTTTAGGGCCCATTCTAATTAAAATGCTGGAAGAGGCATTTCAAAAAGGGGAACTCCCAGAAAGTTTAAATCAGTCATATATTACCCTGATCCCCAAGGATAGTAATGACAAAAAGTTAATTAAGAATTTTCGGCCCATTTCTCTTTTAAATGTCGATTATAAAATTCTAGCTAAAGCACTTACTCTGAAGCTTAAATCACACATGCACCGAATAATACATGAGGATCAACAGTGTAGCGTACATGGTAGGAACATTTGTAGACACACACATTTCATTAGAGACCTAATTACATACACACATGATAGGCAGTGCCAGAGTGCCATATTATCGTTAGATCAGGAAAAGGCATTTGATAGAGTATCACATGCCTTCCTACATAAAAGTCTTAAAGCTAATAATATAGGGAAATATTTTAGATCATGGATAAAAATCCTATATAAAAAACCTGAAAGTAAAATATTGATTAATCATAGTTTAACTAAAACATTTAAATTAACGAGAAGTGTTAGACAAGGATGCCCTCTGTCGCCCTTGTTATATGTAATAACGTTAGAACCTGTGTTGGAAAGAATAAGATAGGACATAAATATCACGGGGACTTTCGTCCCTGGTGTAGGGGAAAGAAAATTGTTGGCCTACGCCGATGATACAATATTCTTTCCAACAACAAAGGATTCTATAAAAAATATCTTAGAGGTTTTCACAGAGTTTGGATACGCTAGCGAATCCAAACTAAATATTCAAAAATCTAGCATAATGGGAATAGGTAAATGGGGCAATAGGTCAGACTTCCCTTTTCAATTAACGGTAGTGAATAAAATTAAAATTTATGGAATTAACTTTTCTTTTAATCCTCAAGACCCCAATAAAGAAACATGGACAAAATTGATAGAGAAAATCCAAAATATGTTAGAAATTTACAAATATAAAACGGCTACCATTTTCGGAAGAAGTATTATAGTTAATTGTTTTATTATGCCAAAAATAATTTACACAGCTAATATACAAATAGTACCTAAAAAGATTATAACAGAAATAAATAAACTAATTAGGACCTTTATTTTTAGGAATACCTGGCACAGTATTAAACACACTACTTTAATACAACCTAAAAATAAAGGGGGGATAGCCTTACAAGACATCAACACTAAAATAAAAGCTTTAAGGATTAAATACATAGGGGAAGTTATAAAAAGCCCGAGTCTATACCCGCTGGCACACTACTACATTGGTTTAAGATTATTAAACCTTTGTAAGTTGAATAACAATCAACCCCATTTTTTTGGTACACCACCACCTTTTTACAAAATATGTCTACAAAATTTAGAAGGGAATAATCATTTAATAAAACAAGACACTAAACTTATATACAAACTTCTAGTCGCAGCACAGGAAACACCTATAAACACACGAAGAGGGTACAACCTCTTTATAACCGATTACACACAGAGTTTTACAAACATTCACGCAATAGACATTAAACCACAAGCAAAAGAAGTCACTTACAGACTACTACACAGTTTAACACCAATAGCTAACAGATCATCAATAAAGGCAAACAGATTAGCGCCTAAATGTAAACTGTGTAGTGACAACATTACAGAGACAGAAGACCACTTGTTTTACACATGTAAGACAGTGGCCCCCACTTTAAACAAGTTAAGGAAGCTAATAGCCCCACACTCACAACAGACACTTAATTTATATAGAGCAGTCACGATGAACACGTTACCACAGATGACGAGACGAATAGAACTTAAGCTACTGACTTTGTTAGCTGACTTTAGATACCTTGTTTGGACATGTAGGAACAGAGCTGTATACGACAATGGACATTATGACAGTACAATATTTACACAAATATACGAACGCATGACGCAAAACATAATAGAACAGATTTGAAATTTTTGTGTTGTAGTACTTAAACCTCTATTGATTTTTTTTTTTTTTTTTTTTTTTTTAAATGTAAAATCTTACAAGCAAGTTGCTTTGATTATAAATAACTTTTAGTGTATAAGTCTTCATCAATCATCTCACAGTAGGGTGTCGATGTTTATAGCCTCATTTACTTCATCATCTAAAATTTTGGTAGTGATTGTGATATTGTTTTTTTTTTTTTTTTTTTTTTTTTTTTTTTCATCAATCATCTCACAGTAGGGTGTCGATGTTTATAGCCTCATTTACTTCATCATCTAAAATTTTGGTAGTAATTGTGATTTTTTTTTTTTTTTTAAGGGGGAGGGGAAGGGAGGGGAGTAGTCTATACTATGTAATTTACATTATTTGTATTTGGAATGTATATAAATTTTAACTCTTGTAAATACTATGGATGTTGTAAAATATTGACCCAATAAAGGTTTAAAAAAAAAAAAAAAAACTTGCAGGGCCGTCGATGTTGAGGATTTTTCTGTGCTTCCATGATTTTTTCGTGTGTGTTAGCTTAGCTGTGTTAGCTAGGCTAACTGTTGTGACTCTTGTTTAAATTTCAATTTGGTCTAGTACCAAGAAGAAAAGAAAAAAAAATGTCAGCACCATCCGTGCCGGTTATAATGATAAATAGAGAGAATGATTTAGAGGGGGGAGAGGTGCATAGGAAAGGCACTCTTGTTATTACCATCTCAGGGCCACAAGCAAATCGTGCGTCCTACTCTCTTTTAACTAGCATCCTAGCCGGACCAGCCGGGGTTGGAACCAGTGGCATCGCCACCCTTTATAGATTTTCTGGGCCCTTCAAGTGGTTCGCCACTTTAACGGCAGCGGCCCAGATGAAGCACTATGCAGGACTTCATGGGAAAAAGCTAGAGTGGTCGAATCCCCAGATGACGGTATACATAGAGCATCTGGATAAGGAAAAATCCAAGGGAGTTCTGCATTGGATCCCTCCGACGATGAAGGCGGAGGCAGTGCAAAGGATTGCGGCGGCAGTATCAGGCGACAAAGATGCAGAGGTGTCGCGAATCAAGGTAGCACATGAATGGAATTTTTTTTTCAAACCTTCAGCACACCAGGTGCCGCACTTTGTCCACCTAAAAATGGAAAACGAAGGTGAGAAGCTTCAGAGAGTGTGGGTAGCCCTTCCAGGGCGTAGAATACAATGCTCCATTTGCGGTCTTGACACGCACTGGGTCAGCCAGTGCCCAAGGAGGCGGGGGGCCACCACCCAAGGTAAACAAACCAGGGAAGAGGAGGCGGCAGAAAATAAAACACCGGCGGAACAGAACCGCCGGGATGAGAGCCCCGCGCCAGGAAACACCGCACGAGAGAGCCCCGAGCCAGAAAACATTATGCGAGAGAGCCCCGCATCAGAGAGCCCTGAACTTGAATCGGGCAGAAGCGAAATCGATTTTCAAGATGTACTTTCCAAAAAAGGTGAGAAAAGTAGAAAGAGGCTTTTAAAACAGGCAGCTGGGCCTGTTAAGCCAAAAGAAGTGAGGCGGAGCAATAGCAATTCGCCTAAAAAACATTCCCCAAGTAGGACAGCCCTACCAATATCGCCTAGGGCGGCCATGTCACCTTCCCCGAAGAAAGGCTCGTCAACACCTGTGGTTGATGAGCGGTCCATGTCCGCGCCGAGCAGCCCTAGAAGGTCGAGTCCCGAAGACCTAGAGGTGCCGATGAACACGCAAGTGAGTTGGGCGGAAGCGACGGCAGTTGGCGACGACATGGAAGCCGCGCTGTCGCCAGCAGACCTGTTTATTGACGGGAAAATATTTGAAGATGTGAGTGACGGATGAACATGTCTTTACAAGCTTTTCTTCCCTGCACTGGGGCCCAGTGCGAGATGAGTCAAGATTCAAGCTCCGAGCAGGTGAGACACGTGAGAGGGTTTATGACGAACGGTGCATGTGAAGGCACGCCGGAGCTGCACCCCGAAACTACCCTCCCATTTGAAGCCTGTGAGAAGCTTGACCAATAGACTGCCAGTGCGTGGGAAGATGTGCCCCCTCAAGTGGACCCAAGAGTGCAAGTCCAGAAAAATTTAAAAAATGTATTTTTTAAAAGTAAAATCTACAAACCCCTATAGTTTAGGACGAGTTAGTTATGATTTAAAAGTGTTGTGTTTTTATTTTAATGTAAATAAGTTTGGTAATATTTTAATGTATATTTTGACAAAGCACACACACAACTAACATGCGCACAGTTTCTTTTAAGCAGTCAACCCCCCTCCCCCTACTGGGGTGAGAGGGTTAGGCGACGCAGTCTCATCTGCGCCTAGCCTAATTTATCAGTACGGAACGGATAGTCAGCCCCAGATCACTATTCCGTCAGGCAGTCATGTAACTAGGTCAACGGGTCAGCCCTTACGCACCCCCTCGTCAATGAACGTATCGAGTGGCCTAGTTACAACAGAGAGCGGTCAGCCCACAGTCACCGCTCTGCTGTGTAAGCCAGGTGCATCAAATATCATTTTGCCTAGTACATTTATTACAACACACAATAAACCATCAACTAGCGATTTGTTATATAATTTACCTGTGGCGGGTAGCCAGGCCCAGACCACTATCCTGCCGTGTAATTCAAAAGAGACAAACGGTCCGCACTCAGTCCCCGTTTTGTCGAATAGTTTAGATATGGCAAGTGGCCACCCTGCCACTTTGCCAGGTAGACAGTTTATAGCGAGTGGCCAACCTCAGCTTACCACTCCGACATGCAGTCTAGTGATAATATCTCTCAATATCAATGGTTTGAGAAATAAGCTGGACCATGTAATTAAACTAATGAAAAAAAGAAAAACCCGACTTTTTGTTCTTGCAACAAACGGGAATTACTTCTGGTTATCATGCCGACCAGATCGTAACTAGATTAGGACTTAAACATGGCTGGTTCGCCCGGGGCACCTGCCATGGGGGTACTGCCATCCTCCAAATCAATGAGGATTGGGAAGCAGTACATTATAGAACAGACAATTGTGGCAGAATTGTCATTATACAAATACAAAATAAACACAATAAACATGACACGCACACACTCATCAATATATACGCACCCGCACTATACACTGACCAACCCAAATTTTACGACGGACTGTATGACACTATAGATAAACACTACAAAGGAACTAGAATAGTATTAGGGGGAGATTTTAACTGTGTTTTGGCCAATCTAGACAGTAGTTCCTTTGGACCCGTATCCCAGAGAAAGAAAATTCAAATCCCCCTATCAGTACGACATTTACAACCCATCCTTGACAAACATGACCTAGTAGACGTTTACAGAAAACTACAACCGAACACACAAGCTTTCACATTTCACGACAAGACAAACCCCTATTTTAGACAGGCCTCAAGACTGGACAGGTTTTACGCATCAAATAGTTACAATATACATAAAACTTACCATATAAAAAACACGCTTAAATTTACAGACCATCAAGCAGTATACACAGTTTTAAGTACGGGGCACACATATACAAAATTAAAGAGATCCCCACATTGGAAATTCAACAATAATTTGCTAACAAATACTTTCTTCACAGACACAATAACACAACTCATTCAGGGTTACACACAGGATATCCCCAATAACAACATTGCAGAATATTGGGACCTGTTAAAAAACACAATAAGGGATAGAACGCAGATTTTAGCAACAACAATACACAGGGCCTTTAAGAGGGAACAAAATATATTAGAAGACGCAATAAGTTTAACAAAGCAGATAGACAAATCTAACCCACACATTCATTCTTTAGAAGAGCAGTTAGACCTGTACAAACAACACACATACCAAGGAGCTCTCCTTAGGTCAAAATTAAATACTATTACACAGGAAACACCCAGTAGACAATATTTAGCGATTGAACAAAACGTACAACACAGTAGACAGATTCACGAAATACTTGACATGAATGGAAAGCATCAGACAGAAGACACTAATATTAGACACGCTTTTTTTGAATACTACACACAATTATACACTAAAGAACCAACGAACGTAAACACACAGGATAAATTTTTACACTACACAAAACGTTTAAGTGATGATGAGAGCAAAAAATTAGACGAAATTTTAACTTTAGAAAACTTAAGGGAAGCAATTAGTACTTTCCAGAAAAATAAATCACCCGGCCCAGATGGGTTAACGGCAGAATTTTACTTCTTCTTTTTCCCACTTTTAGGCCCCCTTTTAATTAAAATGTTTGAGGAAGCCTTCCAGAAAGGAGAGCTTCCGAATAGTTTAAATGAATCCTTTATTACTTTAATACCTAAAGATAATGCTGACAGAAAGTCAATCAAAAATTACAGGCCTATTTCACTTTTAAATACTGATTATAAAATTTTGGCCAAAGCTCTCACTCTGAAGCTTAAATTATTCATGAAAAATTTGGTACATCCTGACCAACAATGTAGTGTACATGGTAGGAACATTTGTAGACATACACACTTCATAAGGGATTTCATTACATACACGCATGATAGACAGTGTCAAAGTGCAATACTATCACTAGATCAGGAAAAAGCCTTTGACAGGGTATCACATTCCTTTCTACACAAAACTTTACAAGCAAACAACAGGTACTTATTTTAGAACATGGATAGAGATCTTATATAAAAAACCCCACAGTAGAATACTAATTAATCACAGTTTAAGTGACCCAGTTAGGCTGACACGATCAGTGAGACAAGGCTGCCCTTTGTCTCCCCTGTTATACGTTTTAACACTAGAACCAGTGCTGGAAAGAATAAGACAAGATGTAAACATCACGGGGACTTTTGTACCCGGGCAGGGGGAAAGAAAATCATTAGCGTACGCTGATGATACTTTATTCCTTCCAGCAACTGTAGATTCCATAAGAAAGATATTAGAAACCTTTACAGAGTTTGGATACGCTAACGAATCCAAACTAAATATTCAAAAATCTAGTTTAATGGGTTTAGGTAAATGGGCAAATAAAACAGATTTCCCTTTTCAGTTAACGCAAGTTAACAGAATCAAAATTTATGGGATAAGCTACTCTTGTAACCCCCATGACCCCAATACAGAGACATGGATAAAGTTAGTAGATAAAATTCAAAACATGTTAGAGAAATATAAATATAAGACAGCTACTATTTTTGGGAGAAGTATCATAGTGAACTGTTTCATTATGCCAAAAATTATATACACAGCAAATATCCAAATTACACCAAAAACAATTGTAACTAAAATAAATATGTTGATTAGGAGTTTTATTTTTAAGAACACCTTTAAAAGTATTAAGCACGCAACCCTAATACAACCTAAGAACAAGGGAGGGATAGCTTTACAGGACATTAACACTAAGATTAAAGCTTTAAGGGTTAAATATATAGGGGAGATTATAAAAAATCCAGGTCTTTACCCATTAGCACACTACTACATTGGACTTAGGATAATTAAATTACACAAGTTAGAAAATAATCAACCACATTTCTTTGGGACCCCACCACCCTTTTATAGGATATGCTTACAAAATTTAAAAGGAAACGAACAGTTAGTAAAGCAAGACACCAAACTCATATACAAATTATTAGTTGCAGCACAAGAACCCTATTTAGGTACACGGATTAAACGAGGGTACAATCTTTTCATAACAGACTACACGCAAAGCTTCACAAACATTCATGCATTAAACGTTAAGCCACAAGCCAAACAAGTTACATTTAGGTTACTGTACAGTTTAACACCTATCATGAGTAGGCATTCAGCAATGAAAGCAGGCAAGGCGCCACCAAGGTGTAAACTGTGCAGTAACAACGCAATAGAAACAGAGGACCACTTGTTCTACACATGTAGGACAGTGGTCCCTACTTTAAACAAATTAAGAACACTGATAGCTTCCAAAACACCACGAACACTCAACATGTACCAAGCGGTCATGTTGAATATTTTACCTACATTACAGAGACAGACAGAACTTAAATTGTTAACTCTATTAGCTGATTTTAGATATTTAGTGTGGACATGTAGGAATAGGGCAGTACATGACGGCATACATTACAATAGTAGAATTTTCTTACAGATATATGAACAAATAACACACAACATGACGGAACAAATTTGAAATTTTTTTGTTGTTGATAAATAATTATTTGACCCTTTAGTCATCACACAAAGCAAGTAGCTTTGTTGTAAATACTATAAATGTAAATACTCCTTAAAATATGTCCTCATTAATCATTTCATGGTAGGGGGTCACCACCCCTTTTGTAGATGTACCATTAATCATTTCATCATTGATGTTCAATTGTTATTGACTTGTAATATATTGGGGGGGGGGGGTGGGGTTTTTTTTGGGGGGGGGGAGGGGGGGGGGTTCATTATTGATGTGATATTTGTAAAAATTTCTGTAAATAATATTGTTTATACTGACCTGAATAAAGGTATTTAAAAAAAAAAAAGCTTCCAGGATTTTTTCGTGTGTGTTAGCTTAGCTGTGTTAGCTAGGCTAACTGTTGTGACTCTTGTTTAAATTTCAATTTGGTCTAGTACCAAGAAGAAAAGAAAAAAATGTCAGCACCATCCGTGCCGGTTATAATGATAAATAGAGAGAATGATTTAGAGGGGGGAGAGGTGCATAGGAAAGGCACTCTTGTTATTACCATCTCAGGGCCACAAGCAAATCGTGCGTCCTACTCTCTTTTAACTAGCATCCTAGCCGGACCAGCCGGGGTTGGAACCAGTGGCATCGCCACCCTTTATAGATTTTCTGGGCCCTTCAAGTGGTTCGCCACTTTAACGGCAGCGGCCCAGATGAAGCACTATGCAGGACTTCATGGGAAAAAGCTAGAGTGGTCGAATCCCCAGATGACGGTATACATAGAGCATCTGGATAAGGAAAAATCCAAGGGAGTTCTGCATTGGATCCCTCCGACGATGAAGGCGGAGGCAGTGCAAAGGATTGCGGCGGCAGTATCAGGCGACAAAGATGCAGAGGTGTCGCGAATCAAGGTAGCACATGACGAATGGAATTTTTTTTTCAAACCTTCAGCACACCAGGTGCCGCACTTTGTCCACCTAAAAATGGAAAACGAAGGTGAGAAGCTTCAGAGAGTGTGGGTAGCCCTTCCAGGGCGTAGAATACAATGCTCCATTTGCGGTCTTGACACGCACTGGGTCAGCCAGTGCCCAAGGAGGCGGGGGGCCACCACCCAAGGTAAACAAACCAGGGAAGAGGAGGCGGCAGAAAATAAAACACCGGCGGAACAGAACCGCCGGGATGAGAGCCCCGCGCCAGGAAACACCGCACGAGAGAGCCCCGAGCCAGAAAACATTATGCAAGAGAGCCCCGCATCAGAGAGCCCTGAACTTGAATCGGGCAGAAGCGAAATCGATTTTCAAGATGTACTTTCCAAAAAAGGTGAGAAAAATAGAAAGAGGCTTTTAAAACAGGCAGCTGGGCCTGTTAAGCCAAAAGAAGTGAGGCGGAGCAATAGCAATTCGCCTAAAAAACATTCCCCAAGTAGGACAGCCCTACCAATATCGCCTAGGGCGGCCATGTCACCTTCCCCGAAGAAAGGCTCGTCAACACCTGTGGTTGATGAGCGGTCCATGTCCGCGCCGAGCAGCCCTAGAAGGTCGAGTCCCGAAGACCTAGAGGTGCCGATGAACACGCAAGTGAGTTGGGCGGAAGCGACGGCAGTTGGCGACGACATGGAAGCCGCGCTGTCGCCAGCAGACCTGTTTATTGACGGGAAAATATTTGAAGATGTGAGTGACGGATGAACATGTCTTTACAAGCTTTTCTTCCCTGCACTGGGGCCCAGTGCGAGATGAGTCAAGATTCAAGCTCCGAGCAGGTGAGACACGTGAGAGGGTTTATGACGAACGGTGCATGTGAAGGCACGCCGGAGCTGCACCCCGAAACTACCCTCCCCTTTGAGCCTGTGAGAAGCTTGACCAATAGACTGCCAGTGCGTGGGAAGATGTGCCCCCTCAAGTGGACCCAAGAGTGCAAGTCCAGAAAAATTTAAAAAATGTATTTTTTAAAAGTAAAATCTACAAACCCCTATAGTTTAGGACGAGTTAGTTATGATTTAAAAGTGTTGTGTTTTTATTTTAATGTAAATAAGTTTGGTAATATTTTAATGTATATTTTGACAAAGCACACACACAACTAACATGCGCACAGTTTCTTTTAAGCAGTCAACCCCCCTCCCCCCTACTGGGGTGAGAGGGTTAGGCGACGCAGTCTCATCTGCGCCTAGCCTAATTTATCAGTACGGAACGGATAGTCAGCCCCAGATCACTATTCCGTCAGGCAGTCATGTAACTAGGTCAACGGGTCAGCCCTTACGCACCCCCTCGTCAATGAACGTATCGAGTGGCCTAGTTACAACAGAGAGCGGTCAGCCCACAGTCACCGCTCTGCTGTGTAAGCCAGGTGCATCAAATATCATTTTGCCTAGTACATTTATTACAACACACAATAAACCATCAACTAGCGATTTGTTGTATAATTTACCTGTGGCGGGTAGCCAGGCCCAGACCACTATCCTGCCGTGTAATTCAAAAGAGACAAACGGTCCGCACTCAGTCCCCGTTTTGTCGAATAGTTTAGATATGGCAAGTGGCCACCCTGCCACTTTGCCAGGTAGACAGTTTATAGCGAGTGGCCAACCTCAGCTTACCACTCCGACATGCAGTCTAGTGATAATATCTCTCAATATCAATGGTTTGAGAAATAAGCTGGACCATGTAATTAAACTAATGAAAAAAAAAAAAAACCCGACTTTTTGTTCTTGCAACAAACGGGAATTACTTCTGGTTATCATGCCGACCAGATCGTAACTAGATTAGGACTTAAACATGGCTGGTTCGCCCGGGGCACCTGCCATGGGGGTACTGCCATCCTCCAAATCAATGAGGATTGGGAAGCAGTACATTATAGAACAGACAATTGTGGCAGAATTGTCATTATACAAATACAAAATAAACACAATAAACATGACACGCACACACTCATCAATATATATACGCACCCGCACTATACACTGACCAACCCAAATTTTACGACGGACTGTATGACACTATAGATAAACACTACAAAGGAACTAGAATAGTATTAGGGGGAGATTTTAACTGTGTTTTGGCCAATCTAGACAGTAGTTCCTTTGGACCCGTATCCCAGAGAAAGAAAATTCAAATCCCCCTATCAGTACGACATTTACAACCCATCCTTGACAAACATGACCTAGTAGACGTTTACAGAAAACTACAACCGAACACACAAGCTTTCACATTTCACGACAAGACAAACCCCTATTTTAGACAGGCCTCAAGACTGGACAGGTTTTACGCATCAAATAGTTACAATATACATAAAACTTACCATATAAAAAACACGCTTAAATTTACAGACCATCAAGCAGTATACACAGTTTTAAGTACGGGGCACACATATACAAAATTAAAGAGATCCCCACATTGGAAATTCAACAATAATTTGCTAACAAATACTTTCTTCACAGACACAATAACACAACTCATTCAGGGTTACACACAGGATATCCCCAATAACAACATTGCAGAATATTGGGACCTGTTAAAAAACACAATAAGGGATAGAACGCAGATTTTAGCAACAACAATACACAGGGCCTTTAAGAGGGAACAAAATATATTAGAAGACGCAATAAGTTTAACAAAGCAGATAGACAAATCTAACCCACACATTCATTCTTTAGAAGAGCAGTTAGACCTGTACAAACAACACACATACCAAGGAGCTCTCCTTAGGTCAAAATTAAATACTATTACACAGGAAACACCCAGTAGACAATATTTAGCGATTGAACAAAACGTACAACACAGTAGACAGATTCACGAAATACTTGACATGAATGGAAAGCATCAGACAGAAGACACTAATATTAGACACGCTTTTTTTTGAATACTACACACAATTATACACTAAAGAACCAACTAATGTAAACACACAGGATAAATTTCTACATTACACAAAACGTTTAAGTGATGATGATGAGAGCAAGAAATTAGACGAAACTTTAACTTTAGAAAACTTAAGGGAAGCAATTAGTACTTTCCAGAAAAATAAATCACCCGGCCCAGATGGGTTAACGGCAGAATTTTACTTCTTCTTTTTCCCACTTTTAGGCCCCCTTTTAATTAAAGTGTTTGAGGAAGCCTTCCAGAAAGGAGAGCTTCCGAATAGTTTAAATGAATCCTTTATTACTTTAATACCTAAAGATAATGCTGACAGAAAGTCAATCAAAAATTACAGGCCTATTTCACTTTTAAATACTGATTATAAAATTTTGGCCAAAGCTCTCACTCTGAAGCTTAAATTATTCATGAAAAATTTGGTACATCCTGACCAACAATGTAGTGTACATGGTAGGAACATTTGTAGACATACACACTTCATAAGGGATTTCATTACATACACGCATGATAGACAGTGTCAAAGTGCAATACTATCACTAGATCAGGAAAAAGCCTTTGACAGGGTATCACATTCCTTTCTACACAAAACTTTACAAGCAAACAACATAGGTACTTATTTTAGAACATGGATAGAGATCTTATATAAAAAACCCCACAGTAGAATACTAATTAATCACAGTTTAAGTGACCCAGTTAGGCTGACACGATCAGTGAGACAAGGCTGCCCTTTGTCTCCCCTGTTATACGTTTTAACACTAGAACCAGTGCTGGAAAGAATAAGACAAGATGTAAACATCACGGGGACTTTTGTACCCGGGCAGGGGGAAAGAAAATCATTAGCGTACGCTGATGATACTTTATTCCTTCCAGCAACTGTAGATTCCATAAGAAAGATATTAGAAACCTTTACAGAGTTTGGATACGCTAACGAATCCAAACTAAATATTCAAAAATCTAGTTTAATGGGTTTAGGTAAATGGGCAAATAAAACAGATTTCCCTTTTCAGTTAACGCAAGTTAACAGAATCAAAATTTATGGGATAAGCTACTCTTGTAACCCCCATGACCCCAATACAGAGACATGGATAAAGTTAGTAGATAAAATTCAAAACATGTTAGAGAAATATAAATATAAGACAGCTACTATTTTTTGGGAGAAGTATCATAGTGAACTGTTTCATTATGCCAAAAATTATATATACAGCAAATATCAAAATCACACCAAAAAAAATTGTAACTAAAATAAATGTGTTGATTAGGAGTTTTATTTTTAGGAACACCTTTAAAAGTATTAAGCACGCAACCCTAATACAACCTAAGAACAAGGGAGGGATAGCTTTACAGGACATTAACACTAAGATTAAAGCTTTAAGGGTTAAATATATAGGGGAGATTATAAAAAATCCAGGTCTTTACCCATTAGCACACTACTACATTGGACTTAGGATAATTAAATTACACAAGTTAGAAAATAATCAACCACATTTCTTTGGGACCCCACCACCCTTTTATAGGATATGCTTACAAAATTTAAAAGGAAACGAACAGTTAGTAAAGCAAGACACCAAACTCATATACAAATTATTAGTTGCAGCACAAGAACCCTATTTAGGTACACGGATTAAACGAGGGTACAATCTTTTCATAACAGACTACACGCAAAGCTTCACAAACATTCATGCATTAAACGTTAAGCCACAAGCCAAACAAGTTACATTTAGGTTACTGTACGGTTTAACACCTATCATGAGTAGGCATTCAGCAATGAAAGCAGGCAAGGCGCCACCAAGGTGTAAACTGTGCAGTAACAACGCAATAGAAACAGAGGACCACTTGTTCTACACATGTAGGACAGTGGTCCCTACTTAAAACAAATTAAGAACACTGATAGCTTCCAAAACACCACGAACACTCAACATGTACCAAGCGGTCATGTTGAATATTTTACCTACATTACAGAGACAGACAGAACTTAAATTGTTAACTCTATTAGCTGATTTTAGATATTTAGTGTGGACATGTAGGAATAGGGCAGTACATGACGGCATACATTACAATAGTAGAATTTTCTTACAGATATATGAACAAATAACACACAACATGACGGAACAAATTTGAAATTTTTTTGTTGTTGATAAATAATTATTTGACCCTTTAGTCATCACACAAAGCAAGTAGCTTTGTTGTAAATACTATAAATGTAAATACTCCTTAAAATATGTCCTCATTAATCATTTCATGGTAGGGGGTCACCACCCCTTTTGTAGATGTACCATTAATCATTTCATCATTGATGTTCAATTGTTATTGACTTGTAATATATTGGGGGGGGGAGGGGGGGAAGTGTTTTTTTTTTTTTTTTTTTTTAGGGGGGGGGGGGGGGTTCATTATTGATGTGATATTTGTAAAAATTTCTGTAAATAATATTGTTTATACTGACCTGAATAAAGGTTTAAAAAAAAAAAAAAAAAAAAGTGCTTCCAGGATTTTTTCGTGTGTGTTAGCTTAGCTGTGTTAGCTAGGCTAACTGTTGTGACTCTTGTTTAAATTTCAATTTGGTCTAGTACCAAGAAGAAAAGAAAAAAATGTCAGCACCATCCGTGCCGGTTATAATGATAAATAGAGAGAATGATTTAGAGGGGGGAGAGGTGCATAGGAAAGGCACTCTTGTTATTACCATCTCAGGGCCACAAGCAAATCGTGCGTCCTACTCTCTTTTAACTAGCATCCTAGCCGGACCAGCCGGGGTTGGAACCAGTGGCATCGCCACCCTTTATAGATTTTCTGGGCCCTTCAAGTGGTTCGCCACTTTA
Organism: Oreohelix idahoensis; assembly: GCA_024509875.1. NCBI lineage: Eukaryota > Metazoa > Mollusca > Gastropoda > Stylommatophora > Oreohelicidae > Oreohelix > Oreohelix idahoensis. The sequence continues at coordinate 387,458 of JAMPIV010011942.1, forward strand.
ACGGCAGCGGCCCAGATGAAGCACTATGCAGGACTTCATGGGAAAAAAGCTAGAGTGGTCGAATCCCCAGATGACGGTATACATAGAGCATCTGGATAAGGAAAAATCCAAGGGAGTTCTGCATTGGATCCCTCCGACGATGAAGGCGGAGGCAGTGCAAAGGATTGCGGCGGCAGTATCAGGCGACAAAGATGCAGAGGTGTCGCGAATCAAGGTAGCACATGAATGGAATTTTTTTTTCAAACCTTCAGCACACCAGGTGCCGCACTTTGTCCACCTAAAAATGGAAAACGAAGGTGAGAAGCTTCAGAGAGTGTGGGTAGCCCTTCCAGGGCGTAGAATACAATGCTCCATTTGCGGTCTTGACACGCACTGGGTCAGCCAGTGCCCAAGGAGGCGGGGGGCCACCACCCAAGGTAAACAAACCAGGGAAGAGGAGGCGGCAGAAAATAAAACACCGGCGGAACAGAACCGCCGGGATGAGAGCCCCGCGCCAGGAAACACCGCACGAGAGAGCCCCGAGCCAGAAAACATTATGCAAGAGAGCCCCGCATCAGAGAGCCCTGAACTTGAATCGGGCAGAAGCGAAATCGATTTTCAAGATGTACTTTCCAAAAAAAGGTGAGAAAAATAGAAAGAGGCTTTTAAAACAGGCAGCTGGGCCTGTTAAGCCAAAAGAAGTGAGGCGGAGCAATAGCAATTCGCCTAAAAAACATTCCCCAAGTAGGACAGCCCTACCAATATCGCCTAGGGCGGCCATGTCACCTTCCCCGAAGAAAGGCTCGTCAACACCTGTGGTTGATGAGCGGTCCATGTCCGCGCCGAGCAGCCCTAGAAGGTCGAGTCCCGAAGACCTAGAGGTGCCGATGAACACGCAAGTGAGTTGGGCGGAAGCGACGGCAGTTGGCGACGACATGGAAGCCGCGCTGTCGCCAGCAGACCTGTTTATTGACGGGAAAATATTTGAAGATGTGAGTGACGGATGAACATGTCTTTACAAGCTTTTCTTCCCTGCACTGGGGCCCAGTGCGAGATGAGTCAAGATTCAAGCTCCGAGCAGGTGAGACACGTGAGAGGGTTTATGACGAACGGTGCATGTGAAGGCACGCCGGAGCTGCACCCCGAAACTACCCTCCCCTTTGAGCCTGTGAGAAGCTTGACCAATAGACTGCCAGTGCGTGGGAAGATGTGCCCCCTCAAGTGGACCCAAGAGTGCAAGTCCAGAAAAATTTAAAAAATGTATTTTTTAAAAGTAAAATCTACAAACCCCTATAGTTTAGGACGAGTTAGTTATGATTTAAGAGTGTTGTGTTTTTATTTTAATGTAAATAAGTTTAGTAGTATTTTAATGAATGTTTTGACACAGCACACACACAACTAACATGCGCACAGTTTCATTTAAGCAGTCAACCCCCCTCCCCCCTACTGGAGTGAGAGGTTTAGGCGACGCAGTTCCATCTGCGCCCAGCCTAATTTATCAATACGGAACGGATAGTCAGCCCCAGATCACTATTCCGTCAGGCAGTCATGTAACTAGGTCAACGGGTCAGCCCTTACGCACCCCCTCGTCAATGAACGTATCGAGTGGCCTAGTTACAACAGAGAGCGGTCAGCCCACAGTCACCGCTCTGCTGTGTAAGCCAGGTGCATCAAATATCATTTTGCCTAGTACATTTATTACAACACACAATAAACCATCAACTAGCGATTTGTTGTATAATTTACCTGTGGCGGGTAGCCAGGCCCAGACCACTATCCTGCCGTGTAATTCAAAAGAGACAAACGGTCCGCACTCAGTCCCCGTTTTGTCGAATAGTTTAGATATGGCAAGTGGCCACCCTGCCACTTTGCCAGGTAGACAGTTTATAGCGAGTGGCCAACCTCAGCTTACCACTCCGACATGCAGTCTAGTGATAATATCTCTCAATATCAATGGTTTGAGAAATAAGCTGGACCATGTAATTAAACTAATGAAAAAAAAAAAAAAACCCGACTTTTTGTTCTTGCAACAAACGGGAATTACTTCTGGTTATCATGCCGACCAGATCGTAACTAGATTAGGACTTAAACATGGCTGGTTCGCCCGGGGCACCTGCCATGGGGGTACTGCCATCCTCCAAATCAATGAGGATTGGGAAGCAGTACATTATAGAACAGACAATTGTGGCAGAATTGTCATTATACAAATACAAAATAAACACAATAAACATGACACGCACACACTCATCAATATATACGCACCCGCACTATACACTGACCAACCCAAATTTTACGACGGACTGTATGACACTATAGATAAACACTACAAAGGAACTAGAATAGTATTAGGGGGAGATTTTAACTGTGTTTTGGCCAATCTAGACAGTAGTTCCTTTGGACCCGTATCCCAGAGAAAGAAAATTCAAATCCCCCTATCAGTACGACATTTACAACCCATCCTTGACAAACATGACCTAGTAGACGTTTACAGAAAACTACAACCGAACACACAAGCTTTCACATTTCACGACAAGACAAACCCCTATTTTAGACAGGCCTCAAGACTGGACAGGTTTTACGCATCAAATAGTTACAATATACATAAAACTTACCATATAAAAAACACGCTTAAATTTACAGACCATCAAGCAGTATACACAGTTTTAAGTACGGGGCACACATATACAAAATTAAAGAGATCCCCACATTGGAAATTCAACAATAATTTGCTAACAAATACTTTCTTCACAGACACAATAACACAACTCATTCAGGGTTACACACAGGATATCCCCAATAACAACATTGCAGAATATTGGGACCTGTTAAAAAACACAATAAGGGATAGAACGCAGATTTTAGCAACAACAATACACAGGGCTTTTAAGAGGGAACAAAATATATTAGAAGACGCAATAAGTTTAACAAAGCAGATAGACAAATCTAACCCACACATTCATTCTTTAGAAGAGCAGTTAGACCTGTACAAACAACACACATACCAAGGAGCTCTCCTTAGGTCAAAATTAAATACTATTACACAGGAAACACCCAGTAGACAATATTTAGCGATTGAACAAAAACGTACAACACAGTAGACAGATTCACGAAATACTTGACATGAATGGAAAGCATCAGACAGAAGACACTAATATTAGACACGCTTTTTTTGAATACTACACACAATTATACACTAAAGAACCAACTAATGTAAACACACAGGATAAATTTCTACATTACACAAAACGTTTAAGTGATGATGAGAGCAAGAAATTAGACGAAACTTTAACTTTAGAAAACTTAAGGGAAGCAATTAGTACTTTCCAGAAAAAATAAATCACCCGGCCCAGATGGGTTAACGGCAGAATTTTACTTCTTCTTTTTCCCACTTTTAGGCCCCCTTTTAATTAAAATGTTTGAGGAAGCCTTCCAGAAAGGAGAGCTTCCGAATAGTTTAAATGAATCCTTTATTACTTTAATACCTAAAGATAATGCTGACAGAAAGTCAATCAAAAATTACAGGCCTATTTCACTTTTAAATACTGATTATAAAATTTTGGCCAAAGCTCTCACTCTGAAGCTTAAATTATTCATGAAAAATTTGGTACATCCTGACCAACAATGTAGTGTACATGGTAGGAACATTTGTAGACATACACACTTCATAAGGGATTTCATTACATACACGCATGATAGACAGTGTCAAAGTGCAATACTATCACTAGATCAGGAAAAAGCCTTTGACAGGGTATCACATTCCTTTCTACACAAAACTTTACAAGCAAACAACATAGGTACTTATTTTAGAACATGGATAGAGATCTTATATAAAAAAACCCCACAGTAGAATACTAATTAATCACAGTTTAAGTGACCCAGTTAGGCTGACACGATCAGTGAGACAAGGCTGCCCTTTGTCTCCCCTGTTATACGTTTTAACACTAGAACCAGTGCTGGAAAGAATAAGACAAGATGTAAACATCACGGGGACTTTTGTACCCGGGCAGGGGGAAAGAAAATCATTAGCGTACGCTGATGATACTTTATTCCTTCCAGCAACTGTAGATTCCATAAGAAAGATATTAGAAACCTTTACAGAGTTTGGATACGCTAACGAATCCAAACTAAATATTCAAAAATCTAGTTTAATGGGTTTAGGTAAATGGGCAAATAAAACAGATTTCCCTTTTCAGTTAACGCAAGTTAACAGAATCAAAATTTATGGGATAAGCTACTCTTGTAACCCCCATGACCCCAATACAGAGACATGGATAAAGTTAGTAGATAAAATTCAAAACATGTTAGAGAAATATAAATATAAGACAGCTACTATTTTTGGGAGAAGTATCATAGTGAACTGTTTCATTATGCCAAAAATTATATACACAGCAAATATCCAAATCATACCAAAAACAATTGTAACTAAAATAAATGTGTTGATTAGGAGTTTTATTTTTAGGAGCACCTTTAAAAGTATTAAACACGCAACCCTAATACAACCTAAACAACAAGGGGGGATGGCTTTGCAAGACATTAACACTAAGATTAAAGCTTTAAGGGTTAAATATATAGGGGAGATTATAAAAAATCCAGGTCTTTACCCATTAGCACACTACTACATTGGACTTAGGATAATTAAATTACACAAGTTAGAAAATAATCAACCACATTTCTTTGGGACCCCACCACCCTTTTATAGGATATGCTTACAAAATTTAAAAGGAAACGAACAGTTAGTAAAGCAAGACACCAAACTCATATACAAATTATTAGTTGCAGCACAAGAACCCTATTTAGGTACACGGATTAAACGAGGGTACAATCTTTTCATAACAGACTACACGCAAAGCTTCACAAACATTCACGCATTAAACGTTAAGCCACAAGCCAAACAAGTTACATTTAGGTTACTGTACGGTTTAACACCTATCATGAGTAGGCATTCAGCAATGAAAGCAGGCAAGGCGCCACCAAGGTGTAAACTGTGCAGTAACAACGCAATAGAAACAGAGGACCACTTGTTCTACACATGTAGGACAGTGGTCCCTACTTTAAACAAATTAAGAACACTGATAGCTTCCAAAACACCACGAACACTCAACATGTACCAAGCGGTCATGTTGAATATTTTACCTACATTACAGAGACAGACAGAACTTAAATTGTTAACTCTATTAGCTGATTTTAGATATTTAGTGTGGACATGTAGGAATAGGGCAGTACATGACGGCATACATTACAATAGTAGAATTTTCTTACAGATATATGAACAAATAACACACAACATGACGGAACAAATTTGAAATTGTTGTTGAATGTTGAAATAAATAATTATTTGACCGTTTGGTCAACACACAAAGCAGGTAGCTTTGTTGTAAATACTATGCAATGTAAATACTCACTAACATATGTCCTCATTAATCATTTCATGGTAGGGGGTCACACCCCTTTGTCGATGTACCATTAATCATCACCCATGTTCAACTATTTTCAAATATTAACTTGCAATATATGGGGGGGAGGGGGGGGGGGGGGGGGGGGGGGGGTTTTTCTTTTTTTTTTTTTTTTTTTTTTTTTTTTTATATTATTTTTGTTTTTTTTGTAAATAATATTGTTTATACTGACCTGAATAAAGGTATTTAAAAAAAAAAAAAAAAGGATTTTTTTGTGTGTGTTAGCTTAGCTGTGTTAGCTAGGCTAACTTGGTGACTTTTGTTTTTGTTTCAATTTGGTTGTTTCTAACCAAGAAGAAAAATCTAAAAATGCCCGCACCAATTGTGCCAGTTTTTGTACTTAACATGGAGAAAGACCTGGAGGGAGGTGAGTTACATAAACCAGGAACACTAGTGATCTCTATCAATGGGCCACAGGCTAATAGAGCCTCTTATTCTTTGATTGCCAGCATTCTGGCCGGACCAGCTGGGGTTGGTACGAGTGGCATCGCCACACTATACAGGTTTGCGGGCCCATTCAAGTGGTTCGCTACGCTAACAGCAGCTGCCCAGATGAAGCATTACGCGGGCCTGCATGGCAAGAAACTTGAATGGACAAACCCACAGATGTCTGTCTACATCGAACATTTAGACAAGGAAAAATCCAAGGGGACACTTAATTGGATGCCCCCGACTATGAAAGCAGAGGCGGCCCAACGAATTGCTGTAGCGGTAACAGGGGACAGAGATGCGGAAGTGTCACGGGTCAAAACCGCCCAGGATAAATGGAACTTTTTGTTCAAGCCGTCGGCGCACCAGGTGCCTCATTTTGTTAATCTTAAAATGGAAGGTCCAACAGAAAAATTCCAGCGGGTATGGGTGTCTCTGCCTGGGAGGAAAATCCAATGTGCCATTTGTGGGGGGGACGATCACTGGGTAAGCCAGTGCCCGAAGAAGCGGACACCCGCCTCTCAGGCTAAACAAGTGAGGAAAGAGGAAGTGGTGGTGGACAGAACGCCTGCAGAGCAAAGCAGGGAGACTTTAGCAGAGCAAGACAGGGCAAGTGAGCCCCCCGCCCTAGATAGTCCAGACGCCTGTGAGGGTGATGACTTTGAGAAAGTGGTAAATAACAAGAGGGAGAAGAAAGAGATAAACAGGAAGAGATTCCTGCTTCAGGCAACAGAGCCTGTAAAGACGAAAGAGGTCAAGCGCAGTGACAGTAGGTCGCCGAGGAAGTGCTCCCCGAGCAAAAGCGACCTGCCACCATCACCACCACTGAGGGAGACTACACCAGAACCATCCCCAAGATGGGTTTCATCGACACCTGTGGTCGATGAACGCAACGCATCTCGACCCAACAGCCCAGCAGGAGGGTCGCCGGCAGAATCAAATTTCCCAGAGGTGCCAACAAACACCCAAGTTGGTATAAATTGGGCAGCAGAAATTGAGGAAGATGAGGACATGGAGGCGATCATGTCGCAAGCCAGCATCTTTATAGATGGCCAGCCTTTTTGAACGACGTGAGCGAAGCATGAGTCTGCCCGTACAAGCTTTTCTTCCCTGCACTGGGGCCCAGTGCGTGAGGTGTCAAGTTTCAAGCTTTGAGCAGGTGAGACGAGTGAGAGGGTTTATGACGAACGGTGCAGGTGAAGGCACGCCGGAGCTGCACCCCGAAGCTACCCTCCCCTTTGAGCCTGTGAGAAGCTTGACCAATAGACTGCCAGTGCGTGGGAAGATGTGCCCCCTCAAGTGGACTCAAGAGTGCAAGTCCAGAAAAATAACAAAAATGTATTTTTTTAAAGTAAAATCTACAAACCCCTATAGTTTAGGACGAGTTAGTTATGATTTAAGAGTGTTGTGTTTTTATTTTAATGTAAATAAGTTTGGTAATATTTTAATGTATATTTTGACAAAGCACACACACAACTAACATGCGCACAGTTTCTTTTAAGCAGTCAACCCCCCTCCCCCCTACTGGGGTGAGAGGGTTAGGCGACGCAGTCTCATCTGCGCCCAGCCTAATTTATCAGTACGGAACGGATAGTCAGCCCCAGATCACTATTCCGTCAGGCAGTCATGTAACTAGGTCAACGGGTCAGCCCTTACGCACCCCCTCGTCAATGAACGTATCGAGTGGCCTAGTTACAACAGAGAGCGGTCAGCCCACAGTCACCGCTCTGCTGTGTAAGCCAGGTGCATCAAATATCATTTTGCCTAGTACATTTATTACAACACACAATAAACCATCAACTAGCGATTTGTTGTATAATTTACCTGTGGCGGGTAGCCAGGCCCAGACCACTATCCTGCCGTGTAATTCAAAAGAGACAAACGGTCCGCACTCAGTCCCCGTTTTGTCGAATAGTTTAGATATGGCAAGTGGCCACCCTGCCACTTTGCCAGGTAGACAGTTTATAGCGAGTGGCCAACCTCAGCTTACCACTCCGACATGCAGTCTAGTGATAATATCTCTCAATATCAATGGTTTGAGAAATAAGCTGGACCATGTAATTAAACTAATGAAAAAAAAGAAAAACCCGACTTTTTGTTCTTGCAACAAACGGGAATTACTTCTGGTTATCATGCCGACCAGATCGTAACTAGATTAGGACTTAAACATGGCTGGTTCGCCCGGGGCACCTGCCATGGGGGTACTGCCATCCTCCAAATCAATGAGGATTGGGAAGCAGTACATTATAGAACAGACAATTGTGGCAGAATTGTCATTATACAAATACAAAATAAACACAATAAACATGACACGCACACACTCATCAATATATACGCACCCGCACTATACACTGACCAACCCAAATTTTACGACGGACTGTATGACACTATAGATAAACACTACAAAGGAACTAGAATAGTATTAGGGGGAGATTTTAACTGTGTTTTGGCCAATCTAGACAGTAGTTCCTTTGGACCCGTATCCCAGAGAAAGAAAATTCAAATCCCCCTATCAGTACGACATTTACAACCCATCCTTGACAAACATGACCTAGTAGACGTTTACAGAAAACTACAACCGAACACACAAGCTTTCACATTTCACGACAAGACAAACCCCTATTTTAGACAGGCCTCAAGACTGGACAGGTTTTACGCATCAAATAGTTACAATATACATAAAACTTACCATATAAAAAACACGCTTAAATTTACAGACCATCAAGCAGTATACACAGTTTTAAGTACGGGGCACACATATACAAAATTAAAGAGATCCCCACATTGGAAATTCAACAATAATTTGCTAACAAATACTTTCTTCACAGACACAATAACACAACTCATTCAGGGTTACACACAGGATATCCCCAATAACAACATTGCAGAATATTGGGACCTGTTAAAAAACACAATAAGGGATAGAACGCAGATTTTAGCAACAACAATACACAGGGCCTTTAAGAGGGAACAAAATATATTAGAAGACGCAATAAGTTTAACAAAGCAGATAGACAAATCTAACCCACACATTCATTCTTTAGAAGAGCAGTTAGACCTGTACAAACAACACACATACCAAGGAGCTCTCCTTAGGTCAAAATTAAATACTATTACACAGGAAACACCCAGTAGACAATATTTAGCGATTGAACAAAACGTACAACACAGTAGACAGATTCACGAAATACTTGACATGAATGGAAAGCATCAGACAGAAGACACTAATATTAGACACGCTTTTTTTGAATACTACACACAATTATACACTAAAGAACCAACTAATGTAAACACACAGGATAAATTTCTACATTACACAAAACGTTTAAGTGATGATGAGAGCAAAAAATTAGACGAAACTTTAACTTTAGAAAACTTAAGGGAAGCGATTAGTACTTTCCAGAAAAATAAATCACCCGGCCCAGATGGGTTAACGGCAGAATTTTACTTCTTCTTTTTCCCAATTTTAGGCCCCCTTTTAATTAAAGTATTTGAGGAAGCCTTCCAGAAAGGAGAGCTTCCGAATAGTTTAAATGAATCCTTTATTACTTTAATACCTAAAGATAGTGCTGACAGAAAGTCAATCAAAAATTACAGGCCTATTTCACTTTTAAATACTGATTATAAAATTTTGGCCAAAGCTCTCACTCTGAAGCTTAAATTATTCATGAAAAATTTGGTACATCCTGACCAACAATGTAGTGTACATGGTAGGAACATTTGTAGACATACACACTTCATAAGGGATTTCATTACATACACGCATGATAGACAGTGTCAAAGTGCAATACTATCACTAGATCAGGAAAAAGCCTTTGACAGGGTATCACATTCCTTTCTACACAAAACTTTACAAGCAAACAACATAGGTATTTATTTTAGAACATGGATAGGGATCTTATATAAAAAAACCCACAGTAGAATACTAATTAATCATAGTTTAAGCGACCCAGTTAGGCTGACACGATCAGTGAGACAAGGCTGCCCTTTGTCTCCCCTGTTATACGTTTTAACACTAGAACCAGTGCTGGAAAGAATAAGACAAGATGTAAACATCAAGGGGACTTTTGTACCCGGGCAGGGGGAAAGAAAATCATTAGCGTACGCTGATGATACTCTATTCCTTCCAGCAACTGTAGATTCCATAAGAAAGATATTAGAAACCTTTACAGAGTTTGGATACGCTAACGAATCCAAACTAAATATTCAAAAATCTAGTTTAATGGGTTTAGGTAAATGGGCAAATAAAACAGATTTCCCTTTTCAGTTAACGCAAGTTAACAGAATCAAAATTTATGGGATAAGCTACTCTTGTAACCCCCATGACCCCAATACAGAGACATGGATAAAGTTAGTAGATAAAATTCAAAACATGTTAGAGAAATATAAATATAAGACAGCTACTATTTTTGGGAGGAGTATCATAGTGAACTGTTTCATTATGCCTAAAATTATATATACAGCAAATATTCAGATTATGCCAAAGTCAGTGGTAACTAAAATAAATGTACTAATTAGGAATTTCATTTTTAAGGGCACCTTTAAAAGCATTAAACATTTAACCCTAATACAGCCCAAACATAAAGGGGGGATAGCTTTACAAGATATCAACACTAAAATTAAAGCTTTAAGGATTAAATATATAGGGGAGATAATTAAAAACCCAAGTTTGTACCCCCTAGCACATTACTATATCGGACTTAGGCTAATTAAATTACACAAACTAGAAAACAACCAACCACATTCCTTTGACACCCCACCACCTTTTTATAGGATATGCATAGAAAATCTAAAAGGGAATGAACAGTTGGTGAAACAAGACACCAAACTCATATACAAATTTTAGTAGGAGCACAGGAACCCTATTTAGGTACACGGATTAAACGAGGGTACAACCTTTTTATAACAGACTACACACAAAGCTTCACAAACATCCATGCAATAGACGTCAAGCCACAAGCCAAACAAGTTACATTTAGGTTACTGTACGGTTTAACACCTATCATGAGTAAGCATTCAGCAATGAAAGCAGGCAAGGCGCCACCAAGGTGTAAACTGTGCAGTAACAACACAATAGAAACAGAGGACCACTTGTTCTACACATGTAGGACAGTGGTCCCTACATTAAACAAACTAAGAACATTGATAGCTTCCAAAACACCACGATCACTCAACATGTACCAAGCGGTCATGTTGAATACTTTACCTACATTACAGAGACAGACAGAACTTAAATTGTTAACTCTATTAGCTGAATTTAGATATTTAGTGTGGACATGTAGGAATAGGGCAGTACATGACGGCATACATTACAATAGTAGAATTTTTTTACAGATATATGAACAAATAACACACAACATGAGGGTGGTCGGTATAATTAATAGACCTTTGGTCATCATACAAAGCAGGTAGCTTTGTTGTTATTAAAACAAATTGTAAATTACACCTTAACATATGTCCTCATTAATTTTTGGTTAGGGGGTCACCACCCCTTTTTTTTTAATTCAATCATTATGTTCACCTTTACTTGTAATATATTGGGGGGGGGGGGGGGGGGTTATCTTGAGTATGTTAAAGTAATATTTGTTATACTGACCTCATTTATTATGTGATACTTGTAAAAATTTTTGTAAATAATATTGTTATACTGACCTCAATAAAGGTATTTAAAAAAAAAAAGAAAAAGAAGGTCTACAGAATTAGCTAGATATAGAAAGGTAGTAATAGGAAATTCAGGAGAACACTTAGAATTGATTAATAATTTGTGCTGCTATACCTAGGATTAGCTCATAGGGGTGATAGTAAGACAGTGATAGGTGACGGACTTCTGAATATTCTGGTAAGAGGTCTTTAACTCTAATTATGCTTGACTTAAGTGAAGAGAGACATGTTTTTTTTTTAAAAACGCTCAACATATTGTCACAGGCTAAGGAAGCTCACATTTAAGGGAGCGAGCTACAGAAGAGAATATTGAAGCTAAGGCAATATTAAAGCTAAAAAAAAAGTGAATAACTTTTATTATCAGATAGCCAGGTTGGGCTGTCATACAAAGAAGATGAGACATTGTTATTAAACAAGAAAATTGCATAGAGTTTTGCAACACTGTCGTATGGTTATGCGCTCTCTCGCCAACGTAAGTATCGAAGCCAGATACTACAACACTTGTCGACGTTGGATTTACAAAATAAGTTGGTTTTGTTTGAGATGCTTCTTAACAGGGTATAAGACTGATCAGGTTGAAACAGATGAGAGGACAGAAGAGTAAATGGTGAATTAGATTACTGAGAAACAACTCATGCGCTCTCACTAAAGAGTAAGTATGAAGATGCCTCCACAGCTGCATCTGACATTATAACTTTATATGTAATTTATGAATTGATATTGATGCATGCAATTGAGCCAGGCCTGACAGGTTGTAGCACTTTAGTCAAGAGTCTACAGTAAGGAATATAATAAAATCTTTGGGAAAATACATAGAGCCTGGGTCGGGATGCCTGGATATAAAATGGAGATTGGAATGTACTTTTATGAAAAAAGGATTGTGGAACATGTTATGTAAATAAAAGTTATTATATTTGGAAATACAGCACTCAAGTTGGTTTAATCAATAAAAAGGATGTGGAGTGGGTATGTGAGAAAGAATTAAACCTATATAACAAATACAGCCTTAAAACCACTAGTACAAGCACGTCGCTGCTTACCACCAAGGAGGGAAGAACGTTCACTGGGAGTCAAAAAAAAGACGAACCTTATATCATCCAGGAATCATCATCTCTGGCGGAACAAGGGGGCCAGTAGGAGAAATAGTCTCACTTGGAGGAAAGAAACAAAGAAAATAATAGATAACTAGGCCTGCCTCAGTCACCTAGTTATAGTTAGGATTGGACAGGGACCATCACCAGCTCGGTCACATAATAACCTATTTGGTGCCTTTTGGACCAGTCTTCAACAACACAGGGCACACGGTCACACTTTAAAAAATTTCCATTGTTAGGGTCATATAATTTATCAGATGTTCCACGAAATGGCAAGCATTGTTGGCTCAAGAACTGGACAATAGCAATTAGGCGTTCTATTATGCTCTTCCAGTGTCGAACTTCTGAATTTAATAACTTTTGTTGCATTGAATCAATTGTCTGTACTGATTTAAGCCTGGACGATAATTCAATCCACTTTGCATGGGACTCCAAGTGGTTTTTAGATTTTTCGTGTTCATTAAGATACACATACAAATGACCCCAATCATTAAAGCCATCAGTAGTGAGTGACATTTTATTACAGGAAAACAACTTACAGCAGAAACACAATACAGAATCTTTTTCTTTTGAATACACTAACCATGATCGATTAATATGTTCCCCATTGCTTAGCTCCCTTGTGTAAAAATTTAGTGAAAATTTCCGACCATTAGAGCTGCGTGGAAAAACGAACTCATTTTTTGGTCTCTCTGGCAGGCCTTTTTTACGATTTCCAGTCTTTCGGTATCGCTTAAAGAAGGATTCCATCTTGCCTAATCAGTATACCTCTCAAGTTCATCACTTAAATCTCTGGAATTGGAAACGGTCAAATCAGTCTCATTTTCGACATTGTTAGTAATATCTACGTTACTGAGGTCCGAGTTAGAAGTACTTGCCATGATCTCAGAATAATTTGTTTCGGCACATTTGCTTATTTTCTTCTGTCCTACATCAGCTGTTTCAGTTTTTAGATATTTATGTAAAGCCCCGCTATGTTTTTGAATATCTCGTTCTTTTTCCAGTTTCCGTTTCCGATATTTGGCACCTGATAGTTTTTTTTCCTGTTATCGGACATTATATCTATTTGAATATTAAAACAGTTTTAATAAACCCTACAATAAAATGTATTATTTAGTAATGAATGGAGGCTGAAGCACTGTACAAATTTCCATAAAACCTTTAAAAAACTTAATTATCACTGTAACACATAGCACACTAACACTGAGCAAAATCAACTTCCCTGAACGCACACTTGAAAACAACGGAAACATTCGAGCCGCCAACATAGAACGGTCGATAAACAAATAAATTCCTGATTCCCACGCCAAGTTAATTAATTCCCGTCTCTCGTTCAGCCATGCCGGAAGATTTATCGTGGCGGTCTTCAGTTGACCACTGAACACGGAAATATAATCCTCTGGGAACCACTGTGGTTTCGACCAAGCGAATAAATTATACTGACGTCCCTAAAGAAATACATTTTAGTGCCTTTGTAGGAGAAGATAGCATTAGGATCAAATGGCAGAACTATTAGGGAAGACTTGAAAAACAGCTAAAGAACAGACGAAAATAACGTAGACGAAACCTTCGAACACTCCGTGACACCATCCACAGAGGGTTTATTTCAGGAGCCGTCCTAAATAAAAAAATTTTACACCCCCCCCCCTCTTGCCAATATATGACCCTACTCATATAATGTTGTTACCATAAAAAATGTACACGCCTCCCTCTTGCCAATATATGACCCTACTCATATAATTTTGTTACCAAAAAAATTGTACACACCTCCCTCTTGCCAATATGTGACGCTACTCATATAATGTATATTGCTACTGCTGTAACAAAACACTGTTGAAAATAAAATATATTTATTAACTAAATCTTTGTTATCTATGTCTACATATCGTATGTATACATGTATAAATATGTGTTGTAACACATGTTTTGTAAAGTACGTATAAATATATATCGTATAACTGTTGTATAAACAAACAACACACCACACAACAACCTACACACCCGTCATTATTGAACGGAGTATTTTGCTATATAAAAGTCACGCGCATCCGCCACGACCGAGCGGAGTATTTTGCTATATAAAAGTCACGCGCATCCTCCTGAATCGATCGGAGTATTTCCTTATATAAAAGTCACGCGCATCCTCCTGAATGCTAACCGTAGCGGGCCTACTATACTACTCACATGTAAAAGGTAAAGGTAGTCCCATAGCAGATACTGCCGTGGTGGAGAGAAGTGTTAGAGACTTCACTATACTAGGTCCAGCATAGATGACCAGTTCCCTTCTTCGCTGCCTTTTCCTTCCCTAATTCAAGAGCAGTGTCAGGTACCTATTTACAGCTGGGTAGACTGGAGCGTGTCGACACCTTGAATCTAACCCGGCACCTGTGCCGCGAGAGACCAGCGCTCTAACCCCTCTGTCTATCGGACGCTCCAGCCCCATTTACAACCTCATATTAGTCGTCAGGTACGGATTATCTCCCTTAATGTTTATAAACGCAGCACCAAAATAACTTCTGATTCAGCGGACACGTCATCGTCATAACCTTTCAACTCTTCGATGGAGCATCGGTCTTCAACACACTGATGACATGACCACATGTCCCGTGCCGTCTGCTCACTGTCTTCCCACGTCTACTTCATCCCTTTCATTTCTGCCTTCAGTTATCTGTCTATCTTACTCTTGGCGTTCCAGACCAAGGACTGACTTTTAATGTTATCAGCGGGTTTCCTCTGTGTGTGTTTTCTTTCTCTCCACCAACACCCCACCCCCAACCATTTTTTTTTTGGACATGTTGAGAACAAAATGAGAATGGAGGGCTGTGGCGAGATAGAAAACAAATATAGTTCCCAGAAATGGAGAAGAGAACTGGTGAACAAGTGGTAGGGATGGCACAGTACAAACCAGGCAGTTAACTGCACAGTTCTACATGGTAGCTGTAGACGAGAAGTCTGAAGTAAGTCAACTTCTCGCCAGACCTATCCTATGCTCTACGGCAGCGGTTTTCAACCTGTGCGCCGCGGCGCCCTGGGGCGCCATGACTGACGGTCAGGGGCGCCGTGGGTGGGCGTGGATTTTTTTCGTAGTTAGCTGTAAAGAAAACACAGAGCTGTGGGAAATTTCATATTTGGTTTTTGTCAACATGCGTGACCCCGGAGAAATTTCACTTTTGGTGTTGGCCAGCCTTTAATGTCCCGCTTCCCCGACCCGCCTATCAACTCAGTGTTCATTTTGAAAAATACTTTCCTGAAAATTGTGACAGGTTTCAGTTGGTTCAACATCTCTTTAGTAGTGATGCTCCGTAGGACTTCAGTGCTGCAGAAAAGGACGAACTGATAGAACTTTCATCAGACTCTTCAGTACCAGCGAAGTTTCCATCCATGGCAGTGCCAAAATTTTGGTATTCCGTAAAACAGGAGTTAGCTTGAGCAAGAGAGCACTGAAGATATTAATTCCTTTTACAACCTCCTATCTCTGCGAGGCTGGGTTTTCAGCAGTGGCTGTCATAAAAACCAAGTTCAGATCAAGACTTGATGTGGAGAAGGAAATGAGCATAGTTGTATCTCAATTGATGCCAAGTTTGACAAGCTGTGTAACAACAAGCAAGCTCAAGTTTCACACTGAGGTGACTGGTACTTTATTCATCATATTTTTTGTTTAGTTTTACTGTACACGTTTATTGTTATGGAGATTATGGAGATTATGGAGTGTACTATATCAGTAAATGATTTTCAGACAAAAATTTTTAAAAATGTTAGAAAGAAACTACTTTATCTGTGCTGTTTTCTTTTATATAGGAAGGGTTTTCAAAGTGCACTTTGTGTATATTTTTTCTTGTACGTCTAATTTTTTCACAGATTGTCCAATTGCATTTTTTTTTTTAAATTACATTAAAAATTACATTGTTTAAAAGCCTTTCCAAAGCTCTCCTTCTCAACAAACGTTAGGCTAAATGTCGAAACATCGCTAGAGTTTTTACCAGTTATCCCACAGGGGAGCCGCAGAAAGAATGTAGTTGGCCAATGGAGCCATGGACTCAAAAAGGTTGAAAACCGCTGGCCTACGGGAATCTTTAGCAGTAGTTCGTTTGAGGCTATTTGAATCTCTGTAGAGCTTTTCCACGAATGGTACTGGTGTCGGCCATTAGCGCTTTCTCTGTTCCGCATACGTTGGGCAACTTTGAAGCAGATGTTTAGCAGTCATTTTACCAGTGCCACAGTTACACTGATCGGTAGTTCCTATCTTTAGCTTGTTGAATAGATGGTATCTCAATCTGTTGTGGCTAGTGCGGAGTCTGAAGATTACCACTTGTTCTCTTCTATTGAGCTGCTAGTGTGCATCATTTTGTGTGTGACCTGGATGGTCTACATTAGGGTGACCATATTCTATTTTTTTAAGGAGGACATTTTCTGATTTTTTAAACTAAAAAGGAGGACAAAAGGTAGGCACTTTTTAAGAAAAGGAGGACATAAAGGAGGACATAAAGGAGGACTCATTTATTTCCCTTATTTAATACATTTGTGTAAAGAGTCAAGATAAACTATATAGAAATACTTCAACAAAATAGCAAATTATAAAAAAAAAAATCTTCATAAAATGTACATTTTAATAATTTTTCCATCAAGCATTATTTTGTCAACATCACTAAATATTCAGTCTTCACCACTATATTTTTCATTTCACATTATTTTTTTCAGTAAGTCTGAATTTCCAACTAAATACTCATGGGGCTATGTGCATGAAACATTCTTATAACTGTACTGAGCTAGTAATATTCCTTTAATACATTCAACAGTGAATCGGTTTCTGTCCTTTGTTCACTGACTTTCCATTAAAGAAAAAAGCCTCTCAATATTAGCAATATGTCCTGGGAACAGCAAGAAAATATTGAGCAATTGGTCCACTTTTCATGTGCCGGCAATTCAATAAAAGTAAAATCATTCAGATTATAGTATTACTTAATGAACAACAAGAATAAAACTAAAATTTCAGTCCATTGATGTAGATTGAGGTTAGTTGTGTCAAAGGTCAAAGTAGAATAAGTAATGATGGTTACTAGCGTTGCTACTCTGAATTTTGAAGAAAAAAAAACAACTTACATATCGGCGACTTGGGCTATTTTGGGCGATTTTTTAATAACTTTTGTCTATTTTTGGGCTACTTTGGCCGAAATTTAGGTGGCGTTCTTCAACTAATAAAGGAAAATGACACCTATACGGGACCAAAAAACCCAAATCTAGGTGAATCCACCTGGGAGTGACAAAGCTGATGGATACCTCCTATCAAATCTGAACGGATTTCAGTATGGCTAGATTTAACCAAATTTAGATTTTTTCGCATTAAAAAAAAAAAATAATTTTTTTCTTCTTTTTCTAATTTTGCTAAAAAGCAGGACAAATCGCAATTTTTAAACAATCCGGCCGGACGCGTAATTATGGTATTGAAATCCGGACAAATCCGGACGTATGGTCGCCCTAGTCTACTTACTGTCGCCGGATGGCCCACTAACTGATACCATAGCATCATTCGTGCTATTAGTTATCAAGTACATTAGGAAGAATAGTTACGAGGTTTTATTGAGATACGCGGTTATCAGATGGAAACTGGAATTAGGGTAAATAGCGACTAACCTCTGATCTTTGGCGGGAGTTGCTCGGCAACCGATGACGATCGAAGAAATAATTAATAGACTGTCCAACCAAAAGGCTGGAAAAAGCCCGGTGCATTTTTGCAAAGGCAAGCTTCGAGGTCACAAAGCAGTTGATCCCGAAAAGCCAGTCTGTATGGACGTACACTGCTGGTCTTGAAGTATCAAGACATCAACTAAGTAAAGCAGATAGCTTTATTTTATAACGTTGGAAATTCTTATGTTACAGTAAGTACAGCTTCGAGTGAGACCTTGTTTATATTACAGAATTAATATATCGTTAGGCCAGAAATGCCTAAATGTACAGAGGACGAACTGAATTTTTATAAGGTATGAAACGGAACCCTGCAAAGGCATCCTAAGCAAAACTCATAAAGAAAATAGAGACTCTAGCAGAAATACTCACCCCAACATGGATAGGCTACAGGGAGAACATAGCCTTTAAAATGAACTATGTATTGATTGAGGAATTATAAAGAAAATGCATTCATGAGACATTGTCTGGATTGTAAATATGAATAAACAGTTTTAACGGATATTGAACACTTTCTTGCCTAAACTCATGTTGCAAGTTATACAGTGTATGCTGTAATTAACACACCACAAATAACATCACAGAGGAATTTCTGGAACAAACCTGGGTTACAATATTCATCAAGAAGCAAAGATCTCTGGCAGTATTCCAGCAATTCGTGACTTGAATGATACCATAAGCATTTACACACCCCACACGGTCATACATTGACTAAATGGTGCCATGAGTTCCTGTACCCCCAGTCACATTACCATTTGTTGCTGTATCTGATTCTGATAAAATTCTTTGCCATATGACTATTTTTTAAAAAATGTAATCGAGAGTCGGATTCGGGAATACGAGACTGTTACGACACGTTTAATGATGTTTGCCACTACAATTGTGACCATTTTAAAGTTACGCGTTAACATATTGGTATGCCATAAATATAAGATGTTTCGCGCTTAAAGATATTTTATTGAACGCGAATTTGTATAGTTGTCTAGGGTTAGACATGACGCGGTACGTTGTTATGATACCGCATGACAACGATCTATATACACCCTTCAGACTCTGAACTTCGTCCAAGTCAGACGTATTCTTCATTGCTCCCAGTATAGATTGTATTGTGCAGAAGTCTTCCTTGAAGATAGGCTATGGGGTCAGCTATCTTGTGAATGAATGCAGTAATGGAGCATTCCTATTGATGTATATGTTTCCTTGGATTAGGAACAGCATGGAGTATTGTGATAATACATAACAGAATTATTATATAGCCAAACCTATGGTTGTTCGCTACCGGATGACCGACATACGGCATCGCGTGTAAACAGTCAGACCTTTTGACGATAGAGGAATTAGTATAGGAGACTGTATTAGACTGCATGGATCTAATGTAACTAATTGATGCCATGATAATTGATGATATGTCTTCGTAATAAGCCATGTAGATGTCTATGGACTCGTATACAGGATGCGTTGTCAAGTCCATCCATGTTGAATTGAAAGTAATTGCCCAACATTCGCAACCAACAACAATTAGTACGATTGCTCAATTAAGAACAATTTTATTACAAAAAGGAAAAAAATGCAGGCAGAAAAATAATATGAAACCACCTTTCACTCTTTCAATAATGGCGACTGCAACAGAGACGAACCTCTTAAATGTCAGGGGTCAGAGTTGGGAGTTGGATAATTTGTTGGCCGACTCAACAACCCTGACCTTTCTTGTATCGCTGGAAGAAGCTGCTAGTTTGTTAACTTTTCTTTTTTAACTTTTTCATTATCTTAATATCTATCACTTCTGTCCGAAGGCAGGGACGATTTTGGGCACAGGCAATTGTGACGACATTATGTGTCCCTTTTAGCCGTTTCTATCTCTCCTACACTGTCCAATTATTTCTTCATTTTACGCACACACATTTGTGCAATTACCACTCCTATAATTTCTATACACTTTCTCACACTGCAATGTGTTATTTCACGGCTAATGGTCCCGGCCGGCTGATTTTAATTTTATCGCCCAGTACCGTGAACTCCTACGGATAGACGGTCACGATACAATAAACGGGGAAGCATTTACTAACTTTCCACGTAATTCTTGTCAGCCAGACAAGAAGATTCATCTGGATGCTTGTTCTTCGCAAACACGTCCCGACACGGTGGTGGAAAATACAATAGAAACCAAGTTGGGTGTGTCTGCCTCCGCGGCACGTTTTAAGATTACCCCACCTTTAAACAGGGGTGAGGCTATACATAATCACTTCGCCCAGAGATTGTCTGTGATAAAATCACAGATAAACAAGTCTGAGGAGACGTTATGAGCAAGGCAATCATCGAGGGATGAGATTACAGATGTATTCGCCAGTCTGTTTAATAGGGACGTAAGTAATCATCACATATATGAGAGATAGATCATGTGGTTAAATTTTAAATGATATTTTTAAATACGCGGGGGAAGAATTAAATTAAACACCCCGACCCCTCTAGTTTCGCGCATGATTAGTCCGAGAGCAGGAAATATACTTTCGCTTTGATTGTGTTACGATATGTGTCGTTAGATGTTTAACACCCACCGTATGTCCGGGTTCATAGGCTCTTCTAGGCTATATGCCTTCAACACAGCAGACTGGCACAGGAACATAGAACATGAATAGGTCAACAACCAACACGCTGAGTACAACAGTACCACGATTTATTACGCCGACAGTACATTTACACCAAAAACAGTCACGTCTGGCCAATCACCACACGAGCCAGAAAACTTTGGGTTGTGCATCTACGCATCTGCAGCCACGCCTATACTCACAAATAAGCTCGAATCACACAGAAACAGCTCGTCTACAATGTTCACAACTCTACCTAAAAATACATCATTACACTCCCGAATCTCTCAGCCGACTACTCAAACTCTACCTATCACAGCGGACTCAACTCACTTACACTTAAAACACGAGAACAGTAACCAGGTCTTTTTCTGCCAAACATTACGCATAAAGCATTCACACCAGTTAACACAACACGCTCACTACAATAAATAACATATACACCTTGCTTTTCCCTACCTACACTATTATCTTTTATCACTGTTCCACAACAGATTGGATTTTTTTGTTGGAAATGCCATGTTGGAGCTTGGAGCGGAAAAAGTAGAATATAACTTAACACAATTTTAAGCTAAAACACACTGCTTTGCAATACGTCAACGTAGCAACTCACAGGAGCCAGAGAAGAATCGGAAAGAATTCCAAATTAAAAGGGACAGGACCAAGTATTTTGAGCATTTTTGAAACTTATAAGAAAACCCGCATTTTTAAAATAGAAAGAATGTGAACCTAAGAACCCATCATAAGAGGAATTCTAAAATGACCCTAGACCAAGTGTTCGAAGCATATAATCTAAGTTGCTGTGTCCATTCATCTGTGCCAGAAGATAGTAGATCCCAAAATTTTGAGGTAAGTTGTACCAATATTTTGCAATGTGAATTTAACATGTTTGTACTCGCTAGTGGTTAAACAAGTCATACGAGACTGGCAACCTCAGCATATGAAAATAGTATATTCATAAACCACTACATCAAGCGCTGGTGATTGCTTCATGCTAGTTCGTACAGAGAACCAAAAGCAGAGGTAACCCCAGACTCCGAATGGAGCAGTGAGTAAGTGAGTGATGATTACATCACAAGTGCATAGTGTGTATAAGATCATTTTGTGAGATATATGTAACTTTATAAGGTTCTGCCAGGTACAAACCATCGCATTTGCGCTGTCCAGACACATTTTTGCCAGTAAATTAACCAAAAGAATAATGGGGATTTCTTTGCATAAGAACTGAGTTATGCTGTATATGCTCAGGGAGAATAAACGTTCTAAGAGACAAAAATGTATGGACGGACAGCGGGAAAAGGCGGATGTTTACTCATCCAACCACCATATACTTAGCAGAGGCATTTGTTCTCTTTTATTTTTCTATAAAGTTCGTGGTACGAGGCCAGTTGTGAAACGAGTCTACGCTTCCAGTTTTTGTGATTCAAGAGCTGGGGCTCGACACTAACCACCTACATTGGATTGGACGAGTTGTGAACATACCTACCTAGACCTTAGGAGTGGAGATCCCTGGAAGTTTCTAGAGAAGTGCCCTCTCATTACAAAAAAGAATTGACGAAACAACAGCAGTAGTAGTCATTGATTTTAAGCTAAGTGTTTACTAAAAGGCAACAGCAAAGAACTTTAACATTTCCCTATCAAGTCTCTATGAAGACAAAACTGTTAATAAATTTCACCCACCATTTATATTTATTTTAAGGGGGAACACCCACCCAGAAATGGGTTATCTTTTTAAAAAATTAACAGGAAAATAACTAACAAACTTGATGACATAAAATTTGGCCACATGTTACAAGAGATATTATATGTTATGATGAACAAAGTTTACTTTATAAATTTTAATGTTTTATATGAAAATAATTAATTAACATGAAGTGATGAAAAAAAAAAGAAAGGAAAACCCCCAGTGCACCTGGGAATGAATTTCACTCACATAAAAGGTGCAAAGAATGCCAAACCAGCAGATGATGTGCATAACATCCCTGCCTATGGCGTGAACCACCCAAAAATGTCTACCCCAATGAGTTTTGTAGATATGGCTCTTGCAATATGACCCTTTTAAATAGCACAAATTTAGAACTTTGTATAGCAATATCTCTGTTTCTATACCATGTAAGAAAAAAGTGGAGGTTCATGCTATAAAGGATAACATGGGCTATAAGTGTGCAAAATTTGAAGGCTATAGCTTTAAAATTGTAGAAAATATCACCGGAACTGTGAATCGCAAGCCCTGTTTTCGTTAAAGTTTAGTTTTTAAAATGTTAAAACACTTATCTGATTCTCTTTGAACATTGATAACTCATAAACCATTACAGATAAACACATAACTCAAAAAGAATATCAAAGTAAAAAGGCTTATAAATATTTAAAACACAATTATTATATGAAAATCAAAAATAACCTTTTTTGTCTTTTTCTGGGTGTATATGCCCCCTTAAACTGTTGAAGAGTAATTGATCATTAAATTTGTTATGTTATTTTACAAATTCTTAGTTGACTTAATTATTACAGAACGAAGGGCACACGTGTGAATCCTGATATATATATATATATATATATATAAATATATATATATATATATATATATATATATATATATATATATATATATATATATATATATATATATATATATATATATATATATATATATATATATATATATATATATATATATATATATATATATATTTACATTTGAAGAGCCAATAATAATAATAATAATAATAATACAAATAATAAGAGGAATTTCGCTGGAGGCTTGAATGAGTTAATTATAAGATCCTTCACAAAAGTTGACGGCAGATAGTAAAGTTAACATTGCTAAAACTCATTCAGCATTGTTCTTGCTTTCCGAATATCTTGTGAAAACTACCTGGAGAAAGAAGCATCATTATCCATATATTTACAACTCTGCCAACAGTAGTCTTGTGCGAAGGTAGACAACCTTTGAAGACGCACATTAGTTACTCTAGGTTTTGGTCACTGTTGGACCACTACTGCAGAGCCAAAGGGTGGCAACCCGTGACAGCAATCTAGGGTTTTACCTAGGGATTTGCGCTTTTAGTAGCCTCGTGCAGTAATATTTAATTGTCGTTACAATAGGAATTTATTTAAAAAGGGCCTGGCAAGTTTACGTTGGCCTAGGGCCCCGCACAACCTAAAACCTAAAAATGCGAATTTGTAAAGAAGCGAAAACAAAATAAGCAACAACAACAACAACAAATATATTTTATTTTCAGAACACAATAAGCTTTATTTAAATAATTCTGAATTGAAAATATAATAATAAATATACACCGACGAGTACAAATAGTAATATAATTTTGTTTTCAAGTACCATTTCAACTGATGTACGTGATGATACCTCTTCACAACCTCCTGTTCCCAGTCAATCAATCAATCAATTAATCAATACCTTTTAGCCCCCTAAGGAGCACAGGATTTCAACAAACACATGCCAAGTCCTCCTGTCACGTGACATCAGATCAAGTTCTTTCCATGTCTTCCGTATCATTTTCACCTCTGTCTCCTGTTTTCATCTCTATATGGTTTTTCGGTCTACCCCTGCCTCTCTTTCACTGAGGATTTAAGAACAATGACTGCCTTGTAATGATATCAACAGGTTTCCTCAATGTATGTCCTATCCATCGCCAGCGTTTTCTTCCTTTCCCCAGTGAAGGTCCATAATTGTGTTCAGAAAAAAATATCGATGAAAAAATTGCAATTATAACATTTTACTAACGCTTTATAAATGATTATTTCTAAAATATAATAAGTATACAACTTTGTGGTTTAAAATCTTATTTTCAAAACATCATGCTGATGATTATTTCCTTCATACACCTCAGAGTTCTTCTATTAAAAATGAAAAGCGTCATGGACTCATAAACACTTACCGCTTAGGCAGCTGTAGCGCCCCTTAACAGCATTACATCGGAATATTATGTTATTAATTGTTACTGGCATGACAGCGCGTTATTCCCTATTCGCGTAAAAGCGTAAGTCATGGACGTATTGTATTAAGTTACAGCATATATGTTTAGCATAATTTGTTAAAATCTTAGAAACCTCAAATTTTGTACACAATTTCGTCCATGTTTTTTTTGTGTTATTCTGTGATTAAAGTAGCAGTGGTTCAATATGTTTAAGAAAAAATTCCATCAGCGTGTCTGTGTCACGGAATTTGGATCAATCTCTTGTCCACTCCGGGAACATTTAGTTACATTTTTGTGTGTATAAAATAAGGGAATTTTCTAGTGGTCAGCACATTTCCTTTCTCCACTTTCTCTCAGGTATTAGCCATTTTGTAATCAATTTTACACTCCCTAGGATGATAATTCGTCGTGTTTGCTTTAAGCTTCTCGGCTTTGCTAAGATTAGGCACAGGTAAAAAAACCCAGATGGGCCGGTCAGTTTTCGTATAGTGACCAAGCGTTGTGTTTACCTAAGGCGTACCAGGTGATAAACCACCAGCTTGCGGACATATTATAGTCAGACATACCTGAGCGGAAATGTTGTAATAAGCTCCGACATAATTATTACGAAGACATTACTTGTGATAATATAGGAACTGGTTGTCACATGATGATGATGATGTTAGTGTAACATAGAATCGAGCATATAATGTAATGATGATGATGATATCAGTGTAATACAATTATCAAGCGTATAATGTATTGATGATGATTACGCTGATGATGATGATTATGGTCAATGTGTGGGCAAATGATAAAGTAAGAGGGGTTGTTTGCGTGAACAGTAAATTGTGTAGGCCTCTGTGTGTGTTAAGTGCGGATGAAAACTGGTCAGTCCGGTTTTACGTAAGTTTGCCTCGTGCGAGACTGTGGATCAAAACACGGGAGAATAGTTCAAGGTGCGAAGTGGTTAGTTTTGGACTGGAAGGTAAACTGGAAGGTTGCGTGTAGAGCGGAGAAGACGGCTAGATGTTATGGATGAATCTTGCTGTTTAATTCTGAAGGAAGAATTACGAATTATTACCTTGGATATTTGTATTTCATATAATGTTTGTGTTTCATGACATTTCCGTAATACAGTGTTCAGTTTGGGACTAAATGTCGGTGTTGATAGGTTTACTCAGGAATGGATGTGTCAATTATGGTGTAAGAAGATAGTAAGCATCTTTGAGGATTAATTAATGAGAAAGCATGCATCACCCAGCATGTGTCAGTGGTTTTTGTAATCATTGACGAGAATATTCCAATGTCACGATTACCATATATGGATGACGTGACCTTTACAATCACACACATAATTCCAAAGAGGAAATTTCTGAATGAACCTCATCCTAAACACGCATGTTTGAAATGATTGGCAGGAATTTGGAATGTAGGAATAACAACCTTCCTGATTGGTTCCTCGTCTAATAGTAACAAACAAATGCGGGGAGACGAAAACTTGCAATATAACCAGACATTCACCTCGCCAAGAAAACAATCAGACCTGCAAGTTAAGAATAAAATCAGAATTCATTTATCGGACCGGACTTGTTTGAGCCTCTCGGGGACTTAAAAGCCCAGGAAAACTCTACCATTATTAGCAAGGAAAACCGGAATCTGAGACACGGAATCAAAGTGGGAACTTATTGTAAAGTAACAACACCCCAGAACACGTGTAAGAGGCATCGTAAACAAGCTTGGTAGTCACTCCCTGACACTTCTTGCAACGCGCTACAACTTTCAAGCTTAACCAGTGACGGGTGTGATCCAGTCATCTATCTGCAAAGACACAAACATTTGCTGGAGCAGAACCTCATTGGCAACTAACTAGAAACTTAAAAGTTGCCAAGTAAAATCTTAACCAATACTCTATAACAGAGGTGGCCAAACTACGGCCCGCGGGCCAAACCCGGCCCTCCAACCAATTTTGACCGGCCCGCCTACTTGTCTTGGCCGGCCTCTTATTGTTGATTGAAAATTACTGTATACTTCGACCAAGGTTGCCACTCAAGGTTTAGAGATAAACCCAGATTTTCTTCTTAAACCCCCCCCCCCCCCCCATAAATACACAGATTATATTATGCCTCAAATACACGGGATAGACAATGCTTACACAATCCTTTAGTTCAACTTTAGCACAAATAAGCTGTGTGCTACTAATTTTTTTTTTATTTCTTCATTTTTATTTTATTTTTTATTACCAAAAATTCACAATCATATAAAAATGATTTTATTAACACCCCAATATATGAACTCTTGAAAATGAGATATTTTAACAGTAACATACTTACAGTTGTTACATTAACAAAATGTTCCTCAAATCAAATATAAAATATTAGTTGTAACTTGTTACTGTTGAAAACTATCACTTGTCAGCGACTTGGCATCCATGTCGACAACTTCTCCTTAGTCAAGATCATATGCATGAATTGACAACGTGGAATCATGATTGTGGAGTTCCAAAATCTTTGCATATCTCTGCTGACAACGTCCTACACGCACATATTCAACCACGCTTTTACTAGGATTAAACTTATGACAAATTCCATCTTTGGCAACTGCTTGCTTAGCTAGTATTGGATTGCAAATTGTTTCACACAAAAGCTTGTTGGTTTGTTTAGTTTTAACTAAGTTAACCTTCGAAAACACTCTTTCGACGCACGACGCATGCTGAGGAGTGAGGTGGCGTGTGTGTCGTCATGCTGCTACAACTACCTAGCGAACCATCATCATCACTCATTTTATAATCTTATAATAACAAAGAAAAAAATCTGCTTAGGTCTAAAATTTAAAAAGAATACTTTAAAACACCTAGCAAAAATGACTGAGTATTGCAGATGACAGCCATTAACAGAATAAAAGGAAATAGATTGTTGATGTAAACGAGTAAAAAAAAACGTTATTGCTGTGGTTTAAAAAAAAAATTAAATTTAAGTGGAATAAAAAATATATAGCACATAATATTTTACATTTAATTGTAATATAAATATAGTGTAAAATACTCACTGCGCAGAATATTTATACAGTACATTGTAAATGCCAATTCTCAAATTTACCCAGATTAATGCAGATTTGAAAAATAAATACCCAGATACCCAGAAGGAAGCCATAAAACACAGATTTAGTAAAAAAAATACCCAGCTGTGGCAACACTGACTCTGACCACTGTGCTAAAAAAAATATTACAAAATAGCACGCACAGGCACCAGAAACAAAACCAAAAAGACCTAAAATGTAAGATTAACATCTCCCTACCCCCCTCTCTCTCTCTCTCTCTCTCTCTCTCTCTCTCTCATACCAATTGAGCTCTACTAGATAGTGCCGACAAAACGGAAATGATAACGTCAAATCTCCGATCGTGCACGTGGACAGGCGAAGACAGTGTCGGTACCTACTTTGATAATGAGAAACTGAAAGCAATGACAGATCTTTTCTGCAGTCGGAAGTCTCTGAGATCCAATGATGTTGCTTTGTCTTTAGCATCGGTATGGGAAAGTGATCGTGGGAGTGGGGGTGGATGGTAGGTACATTTCTATAGGAAGGAGATGAGGTGCACAGTTGGTCTTGTGAAGTGTGTTAAGTATAAACCAGCCAGTGACACTTCTGGGCTTGTAGCTGTTGTGCACGTTTTCATGTATAAGAGTTTGCATTTGTAAAAATGTTTTCTAAGTATAGAAAAGTGGACAGTGAAAATCCCGCATTTAAACCAGAATGGGAGTTCGATTATTTGTTCATTCTCAATAAAGATAAGTATGTCTCAGTCAATTTCTTAAAAATACTTAAACAGACCTATACAATAATAATAAGAGGAATTTTGCTGAATTAAATCAGCTGGGGGCTTGAACGAGCTAACTAATTATAAGAAAACCCTATCCTTTAAAAAAATTGACGGCATATGCTAGAGTTAACATTTGTTCAGCCTCATGCAGCATTGTTCTCGCTTTTCTGAATATCTTGTGAACACTCCCTTGAAGTAGAAGCATCGTTATCCTTCTACCTACAACTCTACCAAGAGTAATCTTGTGCGAAGGTAGACACCTTTGAAGACCCACATTAGTTACTCTTGAGTTTTGGCCACTGTTGGACCACAACTGCAGAGCTAAGGGAAGGCAACCCGTGACAGTCTGGTTACATAAAATTTTATGAAAATAATGTTACACAACATAACTGTTATGTGCAGGAGACGCTGCAGATGGATACGACACAGACTGAAATAAATTGTTGATTGCATTACAAGACAGTCCTTGTTCTGGAAGCCCCAGGGTAAGAGAGGTAGAGGGAAACGAAGGAACACACGGAGAAGAGAACTGGAGACAAAGATGAAGTGGGTGGAGAAGGCATGAAAAAACCTTGAGCTGATGGCACAGGACAGGTAGACTTGACACAGGACAGGTAGAATTGACACAGGACAGGTAGACTTGACACAGGACAGGTAGACTTGACACAGGACAGGTAGACTTGACACAGGACAGGAAGACTTGGCATAAGGTTGTTGACGGCCTATGGTACTTGTGAAGCTGAAGAATGATGATGATGATTATATGCAGCAAACATACAAACCTATCAACAAAGTACAACTGACAACATACAAACCTACATAGCAATAACCTATCAACAAAGTACAACTGACAACATACAAACCTACATAGCAATAACATATCAACAAAGTACAACTGACATCATACAAACCTGTATAGGAATAACATATCAACAAAGTACAACTGACAACATACAAACCTACATAAGAATAACATATCAACAAAGTACAACTGACAACATACAAACCTACATAGGAATAACATATCAACAAAGTACAACTGACATCATACAAACCTGTATAGGAATAACATATCAACAAAGTACAACTGACAACATACAAACCTACATAAGAATAACATATCAACAAAGTACAACTGACAACATACAAACCTACATAGGAATAATATATCAACAAAGTACAACTGACAACATACAAACCTACATAGGAATAATATATCAACAAAGTACAACTGACAACATACACACCTACATAGGAATAACATATCAACAAAGTACAACTGACAACATACAAACCTACATAAGAATTACATATCAACAAAGTACAACTGACAACATACAAACCTGCATAGGAATAACATATCAACAAAGTACAACTGACAAACAAGAGTTTTCTCATCCCAACAGACAGTCAATATCCTGGAAACAAAAATAGTAAGACAGTTAGATCAGTCTTTTTCTTAAAAAAATAAATAAAATTTGGCTTCATTTTGGCGAGGCCTGCACGTTCAACATAAACGCAAGGACCCTCAGTTATATTAGGACGAATGTCAAAATATAAAAGACCGCGTGGTCTTTTGTTTAAGATATGTTAGATCAGTCTTAAATTCACTCACTGCTCCCTCTGACATATATGTCTTTAACAAACCCACGCAAAGCCTTCATGTTCCGTGCCATCAGCTCAAATTCTTCAATGTCTACCTCAGGACTTCTTAAACTTTGTGTCATGAATCCCATTGATTGGCCGGTAAAGGCAACGGACCTCTTCTTAGAACAATGTACATAAACGTAAAATTAAGAATGTTACATTTTTAGTTTTAGGTTATGTGTACGCAGACCCAGTAGAATCCAGTCGCGGACCCTAAAGTGGTCCATGAACAACAGGTTAAGAAATCCTCGTCTATCATATCCCCCACATGATGTCTTCAGTGTTGCCACTACATAATGTCTTCAGTGTTGACATCAACATAATGTCTTCAATGTTGACATCACATAATGTCTTCAGTGTTGACACCAACTTAATGTCTTCAGTGTTGATATCATATAATGTCTTCAGTGTTGACATCACATAATGTCTTCCATGTTGACATCAACATAATGTCTTCAGTGTTGACACCAACATAATGTCTAGAGTGTTGACAGCACAAGATGTCTTCAGTGCTGACAGCACATAATGTCTTCAGTGATGATATCACATAATGTCCTCAGTGTTGACACCAACATAATGTCTTCAGTATTGCCAACAACATTATGTCTTCAGTGTTGACACCAATATGAAGCCGGTGGTGTCAACATATCGTTTCCTCAGTTGTGCCATAACAGGATGTCCTCAGCGTTGTACATACCAAAGTAAGCACTCGTCAAAACAACAGCTACAAGAAGAACAATAGCCAAACAGACATCTGGATTGAGAACAGTCTCTTCAGTTCGCCTTTTCAAGTAAGTTAGATAATCCATCCATTTCACCCTGCAAGAAAAACAAGACACAAGTAAGTTGTCATGTACCAAAGATAACAATTAAAGTTACAGAAGAGAATACATTTTCAATGACATTACAGCCCCACACATGTGGAAGATTAATAAACAAAATTAGATAAGAAGATGATACAGTTTTGTTAGCTGAGAGTGAACTGAAATTACAAGAGCTAGTGAAGCAAGTAAACAAGCGTAAGTCATGAATATGGACTGAACATTAACACTGAGAAAACCAAAACTATGATAATAAGCAAAGCAGACGATAAACCAACGTTACAAATAATAATAAATGGGAAGATACAGGAACAAGTCAGGAGTTTCTAATACCTTGGTCGTATAATAACAGAAGATGGTAGATGGGAAACAGAATTCAAGAAGAAAATAGGAATGGCTAAAGATACATTCAACAACATGAAACAAATGCTAATATCTAAACCATTAACTAATAAATTAAAACTGAGAACCATCAATTGTTTAACCTTCATTACTGTATGGCGTAGAAACATGGACAATGAACAAGCAGTTGAAAGAAAGAATTGTGGCCCTTGAGATGTGAATGTAAAAAAGAATGGGGCACATCTCATGGAAATAAAATAAAGAATACCAAGAGGTGCTAGAAAAGCTAGAAATGAAAATATAATTAATGAAGGAGATACAAATTAGATAGCTACAATATTTAGGCTATATGAAAAGACAAAATGCCTTGTTGAAGACCATAATGAAAGGAAGAGTTGACGACAAATGCGCAAGAGGAAGACAGCGCTATAAGTGGGAAGATAACATCAAGAGATGGACATGGATGAGTCAATTAAAGTTCACCATTAAGACAAAAGACAGAAGACGTTGAAGACCCAGTGCAGCCGACCTTCAATGTAAAGATGGCAGCTGGTGATGATGATGATAGCTCCATAACATTAGACGATGATTAGTTTATACAGGAAGTCACAAATACTTCACCATTCTTTCTTGATCATAGAGCAGGGGGTTCTTAACATGTGGGGGGTACCTCATACACAACTTCGTATATGTCGCTTTATACGACGTTCCTGAGTGTAAAGTTCCCCAATAACAGAGGGAACATATTTATTATTTATAATGTATAGAGACTAAATTAGAGCGAAAAGATGTACATGTACCTTCTTTTTCTTAACAGCAGCTTGTGTCCTGTGCATAGGTCATGCCGGTACCGACCAAGCAGATAATTATCTCTTAAGATAATCTCGTCAGCCATGGTTTTCCCGTCATCTCGTCCTCCACCAACAAGTATCACCAGGTCCAGAAATTCTGGAGGCTCTTTCACGTCACCCAGAGCGTTATGGGATACGATATTTTCCTTGACCTGCAGAGGAAAACAAGTTACATAATATGTCTTTTTACATTATATGTCTTTTCATATAATAATAATAATGTCTTCAGGACAATAATATAGAGCATTTCTTGTTGAAGTGTAAGAGTTATGACCAAATGAGAATACCAATATTGAATTATTTGCAGGCATCCAACTTACCTATAAATGTAAAGGAGGTGTTGAGAATAGACAGACCTAGGGAACTGCATAATATAGTCAAACAATATTTAACACGAACACATGTTAATATATAGTGGCTGGGAATGTGAAGGTCTGATGCTGTTCTTACAATGCATGTGACTTTAAACAGATGAAAGTCAATTAAATATCTGGTAAAGTCCGTTATATAACTAGAACCACCACGCCTTTACGCCCCTCCACTTTAATATTATTCTTGTTCATAGTTTCTTCTTGATTTTGTTTGTTTGTTTGTTTATTTTTTATTTTATTATTTAACGTATAGGCCTAAGCACAATTGTGAGTATCCCTATTTTCAAATGTGATGCCACTTTCTCATGTCGGCAGTTGTTCATATTATTTGGAATTGAAAACAATATATATCCTAATTATAACCCATCAGAGGTTGAACGGGATTTCCGTTTATCTTCATTAATTTAATTAAAAAAAAAAAAAAAAGTTACATTATCGGAATCAGTTCACTTAATTAAAACTGATATTTGTAATAATTATGATAATAATTTTGCGAAAATTTTCACCACAACTCATTCGTTTTTATTATTGCATTGTTTTGTCATTTCATTGTTAATTTTGCCCCCGTACTTCGTATTTTTGTCTTAGACAAACATAAAGGTATGTTTTCAGGCACTCGTAAGAAACAAAGAAGTAGAACACTAGACAACAGAAAAACAACAGGACTCGAACATACCTTTATGTTTGTCTAACACTTATTTACTGTTTACAGGCCTCGGGTTTCCCTTAAGCGTCTGCAGAGCTAAGTCCAAATGACCAGCCTCAGAGAACAGACTATTAAAAAAAAAAAACCAAAAACTCCACCACACATTACTATCTTCCTGATGAAGATACATAAGCATTGTCTGACATATCAATTTTATTCATTTTAACCCTGATCATTAAGTATTTCATTAATAAATCTCTTGTTATCTATCTGGTTGTTCGTCCATCACGGGTGATGAAGACCACTCTGTTCATCCAATTATTTAAGAATATGTTAGGTTAGTCTATGGGTACGAAGGTGACTGAAGAGCCCGATGCGGGCCTGGAAAGATCTTGGACAGTGTGGGCAGGGAATGTTTGCTTCATGTGAAGGTTTTATTTCACGGTCCTTTCTAGCTTGTCTCCGTTGTTCCGCTGCTGCTCTTCTGGATGATTCGCATGCCGCTGCACCTTTACGAAGAGATGTGCGCTGTTACAAGGGTGGTGGGTTGCTCTGAACAATGTTCCATGTAATATGAATAAAACAATTATAAATTTCTGGCCATTGTTTTTTCCTTGATATGTTAGTTTTTCCATTCAGTGATAGTGCATCGTGCCTTCGATGGAAGATTAAGCGAATGCGGGGGTGGAAGATTCCGAACAATACTTGAACCTTGGAATACGATTGATTTGATAAGTCATTTCATTGAGTCCGTACATTTAATTCACAGTTGTACACATAGGATGATCATTTCAAATAGGAGTAGAGCATAAGTCCATATAAGTCATGCATAAATTAATCAATAACGTAGACTGCTGGTTATGTGTCAATGTCCGTTTAAGGATACAATGCAGTATTGTCGTCAGAACATCACAGCTATATGCACGCGCAGCTAGACATGGCTACCTGCCGACAGTGAGACTGCGAGTCTGAATATATTCATACGAATTTGACGATTATTCTTCTCCTTCTGAGAATTCTAGTTAAATACTAACCTCCATAAATTTCCCTCTCATATAGAGTTCTAGGACTGACCCTGGTCCATCAAAAAATGCATATATAAATGGCTATATCATGCCATTGAATTGGAAGGTTAGAAAAACGCAGCTATTCAGCTTGGCGGTCAAGTAACAAAGGGTAGCGTTTCTTAGTTACCGACTGTGTCCTAAACAACGCTATACACGTCATAATCGATCGTGTATGGAGCGTACAATAATTGAAATATCTATCGCAATATATTAAATGCCTTAACCTTTACAATTGCACGTCCGCTAACCTTTAGCAGACGGCGTTAATATCATATACCGTAACAATTCCCTGTACACCGGGGAAAAAAAAATCGATAGATTTTTTTTCAAGATCTATCCGACTTAACAATTTTTCAAAAAAAAATTTAACACAATCGTGACATATGGCCGACGATGTTCTGAGTAGAACCGTGTCGCGGTCATGTCAACCAACTATTTGTCATAGTCATCTAACATTAATCACATGATATATCAATTATACATATTATTATATCAACTAAATAAAATGTCCAATGTTAATAGTGAATGATAGAATTAAATGAAAGTAAGGTCTGTCGTATTAGTATGTCATATAGGAATTAATTTGACTAATTAAAATTAAATTAATGAATTAAAATAAGAGATAAATTATTAAGATTCTAATGTAACGCGATGTTATGAGAGAAGAAAAAAACAAAATAAGTGAGAAGAAGTAGAAAGAAATTCGAATATAAGTTTAACTTAATTGTGTGTGTTAAGTGTTAGTGAATAATAACTATCTAATTTAACTAACTAAATAATGTATAGGTACATTAAAAAAAATATTAATCTAATACTTGTGTGAGATTTATTTTCTCTTTTCATAATTTCTTCTTTTTATATTTCGTTCTCTTTTTTTTTTGTTCTTTCATTTCATTTTTTCTCACATTTCATTTTATTGATAATAATTCAATTAAGAAGTTAAGTTAACTAATTAATTAGTATAGGATATGATGATCCATCCGTAGTCTTGATCCTGATGAATTCTTTTAGGCAAAAATATTCAAACGTTTACGTTGGAAAGAAATGTCATTTATCACAGCATCCAAGAATTAAGTGCACATAGGACAATAAGTTCGACTTGTCGTCAGATATTGTTCCATGATTGTTCAACGAATATTCATATATCGTGTATGGACGTTAGACGAAGTTCCAATGTCAAAATGTATACCCCGATTGTCTTTTAGTTCAATTCTGTGATGCATACAGTGTTTATAAAGTTTAAATTGAAGGCAAGGTTAGTTCCTTTATAGTTGATATGTTTTAGGAATGTTAATGTTGATTATTCGTCGTCAATAGGATTACGTGACAACGCATCAGCCACAATGTTTTCAGTGCCAGGAATATGTTCAATGGAGAATTCAAATGGCTGTAGGATGATTGAATATCTGGCGAGTTTCTGGCTTTTATGATTAGATCGACGCAAGGATGCTACAGCACGTTGGTCCGTCTGTATGGTGAAGGGAGCACCAAGCAGGAACTTTTCGAGTTTAGTTATTGCCCATATCACAGATAAAAGTTCCTTGTCGACTGTTGAATACTTTGTTTCTGCAGGCTTTAGCTTTCTTGAAATGTATAAGGTAGGATGTAGAATGCCATCATGGTTCTGGAGCAGGCATGCACCAATGCCGTAGTTACTAGCATCTGTTCGTAAGAAAAATCTTTTGGAAGCATCGGGAAGTCTTAAAATTGGTTCATGCGAGAACAAATTTATAATTTTGTTGAAAGTTTCATTGCATGTACCAGTCCATGTCACCTTCACCGGCATGTCTTTCTTTAACAATGAAGACAATACAGCCGTGATGGATGACAAGTTAGGTATGAATCTACTGTAATATTGAACAAGTCCTAACAAACTCCTGACCTGTTTCTTCGTCTGAGGAACTGCTATGTTTAGAATTTTGGAGACTGTACTAGGTAACGTTCGGATATATCCCGATCCAATGATATGTCCCAAAAAGGTTATCTCATTACACGCGATTTGCACCTTTGTAGGTTTAGCAGTTA
This sequence comes from Oreohelix idahoensis, assembly GCA_024509875.1. Taxonomy (NCBI): domain Eukaryota; kingdom Metazoa; phylum Mollusca; class Gastropoda; order Stylommatophora; family Oreohelicidae; genus Oreohelix; species Oreohelix idahoensis. Next base: position 423,848 of record JAMPIV010011942.1, read on the forward strand.
GATGATAATTCCTTAGAGTGTTGAAAACATATCTAAGTCCCGAAACATGTTCCTCAAACGACGAACTAAACAAGCATATGTCGTCAATATATGTAATAACGTCTGGTCTACCTGATAAAATTTGTCGCATTAGGCGAATGAAGGTAGCTGGCGCATTAACAAGCCCAAAAGGCATCACATTCCACTGGTATAGACCTTGTGGAGTGGAAAATGCGGTGTAGTACTTAGCCTTTTCGGTCAGTGGTATCTGCCAATAACCTTTAGTTAAGTCTATCTTACTAAATATAGTTGCGTTGGATGGACGTGGCAGTAAGTCGTCGATAAGTGGATGTGGTTCGCTGTCAACTATAGTCTTAGCATTTAATTTTCTATAATCAACACATAGTCTGATGTTATTGTCCTTCTTCCGGACAATCACCAATGGAGAAGAGAATGGCGAATTACTAGTCTCAATGATTCCCAGAGACAACATCTGTTCAAGTTCCTTAGTAGTTTTAGCAAGGAAATGTAAAGGAACAGAATAGGGATGTACACGAATAGGTGTATCATCATTGAGAGTAATGTCATGACTGATAGCCGATGTGCGACCCGGGACGTCGGTCAATACATCTGGATAAGATTGTAATAGATTAGCAATCTGTAGACGCTGTTGCGGTGTAACCGTTGAAGAGATGGTTACATCCCGCCAAGATTCAGTAGGTTGAACTACTGGTACCGGTAACGGTTACTGTACCTCAGGAAAAGAAGATTCTTCTTCCTGGATGACAGATAAGTTAGAATAATAACAAGTAGATACCGTGTTGTCATCTAGTTCATGAAAAATTGACTGTAAGTGTTCAGGACGTGTATGAAATTGCTTGAGCATGTTAATATGAAATATCTTTTTGTGTCCCTTGATATCTAAGACGTAATCAACGTCGGAAATTTTATCAATGACTTTGTAAGGACCATTCCAAGATATCAATAATTTATTGTTATTGTGAGAGAAGTAACACATAAGCCTCGTCGCCTGGGAATAATTGGCGTAATCGTCGAGACCTATTTTGTAGAGATCGAGCCTTAGCTTTTGCAGCCTCAGAAGAAGCTGTTGCCAACTGGCAAGACTCAATAATGTTCTTCCGAAGATTAATCACGTACTCGTAAGATGACTGAGTGTCCTGAGTCATCTCCGCGTCAATTAATAAGTCTTTTATTAGTCCCATAGGACCTCTTGGGGGAGCACCAAAAACTAATTCAAAGGGAGAGAAGCCAGTTTGTTCATGCGGTACCTCCCGATAAGCAAATAGAACAGCTGGGAGTGCTCTGTCCCAGTCATGAGGGTGCTTAGCAGTAACCTTATGTAGTAGTTGTTTAAGTGTACGGTTAAGTCTTTCAACCGCACCATTACTCATCGGATGATAAATACTACTTAAATTCCTATCAATGTTCCAAGTTTTCATGACTTCCTTCATGGTGTCAGATATAAACTGTGACCCATGGTCTGATAAAAGTTTTCTAGGAAACCCTATTCTAGAAAAGATGAGATGTAGTGCATCAGCTACATCTGTGGTAGTGGTGGTCTTTAATGGGATGGCTTCTGGCCATCGTGTGCACAAATCAATGCACGTAAGGACGAATCTATGTCCTCTGGCCGATGGTAGCAATGGACCAATAATATCTATTGCCATCTTGTCAAACGGTCTTACTGAGATATCGCAAGCCTGAATAGGCGCCGTGTGAAAAGCTCCACGTGCTTTCACTTCTTGGCATGTAGTACAGGAACGTACATACTGCGAGATATCTCTTGACACTCCTGGCCAAAAGAATGAAGCCAGTACTCGAGATCGTGTTCGAGTATATCCCATATGTCCAGCACAATGTGAGTCATGTGCATGTTGAAGAATGTACCGTCTAAAAGTATACGGGACCATAACTTGTTGTTTCATTTGTGATTTGTCATTAAAACATCTAATCAATATGTCATTTTTAATAACAAAACAATGTTTGTTATTATTACCTGAGGATAGATTGTCAACTTTATCAACCAGCTTAAAAATTTTTTTTAAAGATTTATCCTCTTTTTGTTTGGTTGCAAATGTTTCCCTGTCAATAGGTGAATTGACTACAAATTCCTCTTGGTTGTCTGCATCCATTTTATTATCATCAACTTTCTCCATGAGTTGAGTCTGCGCTCTAGTCGTCACGGCGTTTCCAGTGCATAGGTTATGTTTCTCCCATTCTATAATCTCATCTGGAGTACAATCTTTACTGCCGTGTATACGACCAACCATCAGATCAGCTATAGGCTTTTTTAGCATACATACTTTTACGTTCCCTGTGAAAAAAGGTGTGTTAACATGAATAATAGCTGTGGGGTAAAACTCAATAGTTCCCCCAAAAGTCATGCAACGGACATATTCCCCCGTTGCACAGCTAGGATGTACCAGCGACTGTCGTACACCAATCGTTGTGGATCCTGAATCCCTCAGCACTGAGACGACGGATCCATTAACTAATCCCCTGTTAAAAATTAGTAGGCCTGTTCCATCGTTGACTGCAAGACCTACCTCTGGTGTAATATGTCCGCAGTTAAGCACTGTTTCTTTCGCCTTCTGAAAAATAAGATTGCATTGTTGGCAGCTATTTGCCACATTATAATTAATAGCAAAACATGCAGCAGAAGACTGTGTTGTATTATTGTCAAGTGGGACCTGAGCTATAGGGGTAGTATTATTTGTAACTGCCGCCCCTGTATTATGGTTGTAATGAGATGATCCCCGAGAATGAGATCGATTCCGAGTATAATTGTTAGAATTATCTCGTCGTCCTCTATAGTAACTATTATCTCGATGTCTCGAGCCATGATTATTACCATTCCAGTTACTATTATTATTGGGAGTATGTGATCGATTATAATGAGTGTTATGTTGACCATTGTGGTAGTTTGTTTGAGGTGAATAATTTCTATCTCGTGATCTACCTCTGTTGAACTCATTTTTATTGTTGAAATCATTATTATATCCCTTCTGAAAGTGAACATTGTGATTTCTTTGGAACCTGCTTCTGTCTACACTGTGATGTCTTTGTTTGTTATTATGATTGTAGGCCATATTAGACGCCACAGGTAGAGGTTCTCTTAATGAGGAGTTAGAAATGGTTGCATTCGGATGTGCCGAACAGTAGTTTAAAGAAATTTTTTCTAACTCGTCCATAGTACATGGTTTACGCTCCTGCAAATATGCAAAAAATGGCTGGCTAACCGAAGATAATACCTTATCCCGCAGTAGTAAATCAACTAATTTGTCGTATGATTTGTTGACTTCTGCCAGTTCAACCCATCTATTAAATATATTGCGTATGTTCGCAATGAATCCTGCAAAATCTTTTGGAGATTCAGGTAAAATTCCCTTAAATTTCAACCTACAGTGTTCCTCGTCCAGGTGAAACCTTCGTAAAAGCAAGGACTTAATAGCACCGTAGTTATTTGCTATTGATGGGTCAGCATTTTGAGAAGCCGTCAGTGGTTCTCCAACCAAGAATTCATTTAATTTGAGTACCCATGACTCTTCAGGCAAATGGTTAGTTTTGCAAGTCTGTTCAAAACGTGACAGGAACGATGAAAGGTCGTCCACGTTCAAGTTGAGAGTGGGTAATTTAAAGTTGTAGAAATGTTTAGTTTGGCTGGATGATGATCCATTTCGTGCGTTATTATTCTGGTTTGCATCAGCACTTTGTGCTTGTAATCTTGCTGTCTCCAATTTAATACGCGCCAATTCCATTTCTTGTTGTAAAATAATTTCCTCTCGTTTCAATTTATTCTCTTCTTCCTGTCTGGCGATTGCTCTTTGCTCTTCTCTTTCACGTTGAGCAATCTCTCTCAATCTATTTTCCTTGTCAATTTGCTTCATCTCACGTTCTGCTTCCTCTTTCTTTAATGCAGCCTTTTGTTCCTCTTCCTCTTTCTTTAATGCAGCTTTTTTTCTCTGCTTCTTTTCTTTCATGTTTTTCCAGTTCTGCCTCAGCAAACTGACGAAGTTCTTGAGATTTATAACCATATTCCCGACCAATTTTAACGAAATGGTCTATAGTAAGCATTTTGACTTTTATCTGTAAGTAATTATTGATAATTACTGATTAAAATAGTCAATAGTAGCTTCAGAGTAATTATTATACTTACTCAACTTAGAAATATTCAATATAAATAATCACAATAGTACTGAACTCTAATGTCTAAGTTCAACTAATAGACAATATTTTGTAACAATATTGTATCTTAATAATACTATATCATAAATAGTTATGATATCTGTTAACTATTATGTAATTACTTCACACAATTAATCTCAATATCCAATAATGTTGGGTATGATTCCTAGTAATTATATTGTTCAATGTACTAAGTCACTCTCTTAGTACCAGAAAAGTATATTAAATAATATACAATGGGTCTATTACCTCAAAGGTAGACTATAAGATTATTTTATTTTGTCAATATATATATTATATTATTATGCCCTAGCCATCTATTATAAATTGTAGTGCTACTTTCTTGGACTATCACTGCATAATTATGCAATGTCCCATATTAACCTTAAATATCAGAAAAAATTAATTAAATTAAATTACAAGTGTATTATTGCATATAATATCATATTATTAATATAGTATTTAATATATATTATGAGGACAAACAAAACAATGATGCAACTAAAGGGTACAAACAATGTCAAGACGCAAACAAGACATTTGCACAATTAAAAATGAATTTATGAACTAAATAAAACAAGCGGAAATGTCACAAGCCAAATGAAGGGTCAAGGTCTGACCCGAGGTCAACTTAATATTCAAAGTACACAAAAAAAATGACTGCAAAAAATGATGACATCACAGGACTCATAACGGACGAAAATTTAACAATCATCAAATAAATGATAGTAAGGGGAGACTGGACGAAATAGTTAACAAACATGATACAAAACTAAAAAAAAATTGTTAACTGAGTACGAATAAAATACGCCAGTTATCTACGGAACGGTACAGCTAACACAAATCGTCAAACGGTAGCAGATTTGGACAGACAGTCCAATGGCAAACCTCAATGGGGCTTCCAAAAGTGCAATCGTTTAACTGTACTAAGAAACGACCGAAATCAATTCAGGCATCGTGAGAGCCACAGAATCTTATTTCGGTTCATCCTCCCTGCCTCCCACGAATTAACAACACATTAAGACAACAAAAAGTACATTAAACATAGGTAAAAACATGCCGATGTAGGCAGAGGGCATGGACTTAGTAGCACTGTTTGCAATAACAACAGTTAAACACCTAGACTTATCTTTTCCGTTGCTTAGATCAGTGCTAGAAGTCGTCAACAGCTAGGCCTGTGCCTTTGACTGTCTGCTCCTGATGGGCAGGCAACGGTAGTCCATCTTATGCATCTTGATCAATTTGAAACGAACTAGAGAGGCGTTGAAAAGATGTCTTCTTCACTGCGACAATGCAACAGTGACGTCATGTTGCTATTCATGATCACGTGCGTCACGTCAGCTTCGTAATGGTCATGTGATCGAAACTTGATCGTAAATATTTCATTCGAAAGTCATGAAAAAATTTTTGGTTTTTGGTTGTTTTTCGTCCCCACACTGGCCACCACTGTTACAAGGGTGGTGGGTTGCTCTGAACAATGTTCCATGTAATATGAATAAAACAATTATAAATTTCTGGCCATTGTTTTTTCCTTGATATGTTAGTTTTTCCATTCAGTGATAGTGCATCGTGCCTTCGATGGAAGATTAAGCGAATGCGGGGGTGGAAGATTCCGAACAATACTTGAACCTTGGAATACGATTGATTTGATAAGTCATTTCATTGAGTCCGTACATTTAATTCACAGTTGTACACACAGGATGATCATTTCAAATAGGAGTAGAGCATAAGTCCATATAAGTCATGCATAAATTAATCAATAACGTAGACTGCTGGTTATGTGTCAATGTCCGTTTAAGGATACAATGCAGTATTGTCGTCAGAACATCACAGCTATATGCACGCGCAGCTAGACATGGCTACCTGCCGACAGTGAGACTGCGAGTCTGAATATATTCATACGAATTTGACGATTATTCTTCTCCTTCTGAGAATTCTAGTTAAATACTAACCTCCATAAATTTCCCTCTCATATAGAGTTCTAGGACTGACCCTGGTCCATCAAAAAATGCATATATAAATGGCTATATCATGCCATTGAATTGGAAGGTTAGAAAAACGCAGCTATTCAGCTTGGCGGTCAAGTAACAAAAGGTAGCGTTTCTTAGTTACCGACTGTGTCCTAAACAACGCTATACACGTCATAATCGATCGTGTATGGAGCGTACAATAATTGAAACATCTATCGCAATATATTAAATGCCTTAACCTTTACAATTGCACGTCCGCTAACCTTTAGCAGACGGCGTTAATATCATATACCGTAACATGCGCCAAGCAGTTCGGTCTTGCGCTGCAGCTTCCCATGTGTCTGGGTTTATGTCAAAGGTTTTCAATGACGTCTTTAACGTGTCTTTGAAGCGCTTCTTTTGGCCACCATGGGAGCGTTTACCCTTCTGCATCTCACCATAAAAGAGTATCTTTGGCAGTCGATGGTCTGGCATGCGGACTACATGACCTGCCCAGCGAATTTGTGACTGCATCAGAATAGTATCAATACTAGGGATACCAGCTCTGTCAAGAACGGCGGTATCCGGGATCTTGTCTTGCCATTTGATGTTCATTATCTTCCTGAGACAGACTGTATGGAAGTGGTTTAGCTTCTTTACGTGGCGCCTGTATACAGTCCATGTTTCACATGCATATAGCAGCACTGGAAGCACCGCAGCTCTGTACACCTTCAGCTTTGTCTGTAGACTAATGCCACTTCGATGCCAAACGTTGGTGTATAGTCTGCCAAATGTGCTGCTGGCTTTGGAGATCCTGGTGTTCACCTCATCATTAATGACAATGTTCTGGGATAGTGTGCTACCAAGGTATGTGAATCTGTTCACAACATTCAGTTTCTCACCATTAACCTTGATGACTGGCTCAGTATAAGCTGTGCCAGGAGCTGGTTGGTACATGATTTCTGTTTTCTTCGTGTTGATGGTAAGCCCAAAGTTGGCGCAGGCTTCGGAGAATCTATCCACACTATGCTGCAGATCAGCCTCTGAGCCAGCATTGAGGGCACAATCATCAGCAAACAGAAGATCTCTGATGGTGTGTGATTTGACCTTGGTTTTTTGCTTGAAGCCTCCTAAGGTTAAACAATTTTCCATCAATGCGATAACTAATGTCGATTCCTGTGTCCCCGTCTCTAAAAGCATCAGTCAGCATAGCAGAAAACATGATACTGAACAGAGTCGGTGCAAGTACGCACCCTTGTTTAACTCCATTTGAGACGGGGAAAGGCTCTGATAGCTCACCATTTTCCTGAACTCTAGCCTGCATTCCATCATGCAGTTGCTGCACTATTGTGATAAATTTCTTTGGGCAGCCGTATTTTGCCATGATCTTCCATAGACCCTCTCTACTGACCGTGTCGAACGCCTTTGTCAAGTCGATGAAAGCTGTGTACAGGTCACAGTGCTGTTCTTGGCATTTTTCTTGTAGCTGTCTTGCAGCGAACACCATATCTGTGGTTCCACGTTCTTTCCGGAATCCACACTTACTTTCAGGTAAAAGACCTTTGTCAAGATGAGCCGTAAGGCGATTCAAAAGGATTCTGGCGAATATCTTCCCAGCGATTGATAAAAGAGAGATGCCTCGATGATTGTTGCAGTCTTGGCGATTACCTTTACGTTTATATAGATGTATAATTGAGGCATCTTTGAGATCGTGTGGGATGGTTTCACTCTGCCACATTTGCTGGAAGATCATATGAAGTTTTTCTATCAGAACTGCACCGCCATCTTTATAAACCTCAACAGGAATTGAATCGGAGCCAGGGGCCTTTCCACTAGACAGTTGACGAATCGCTTTTTTAGTTTCCTCCAGAGTTGGTACATCATCTAATGCTTCATTTATAGGAATTTGGGGCAGGCGGATGATGGCTTCGTCGTTAATAGATGATGGCTGGTTCAAGATATTATTAAAATGTTCAGCCCAGCGTTGGAGAATTTTTTCCTTGTCTGTAATTAGTGTTTTTCCATCTGCATTAAGGAGGGGAAATGATCCTGATGATGTTGGACCATAGACCGCTTTGAGTGCAAGGTAAAAGTTTTTCAAGTCATGGCTGTCAGCAAAGCCTTGGATCTCATCTGCTTTATTACTCAGCCATGAATCCCGCATCTGGCGTAGTTTATGTTGGACGATTCTACGCATGTTGTTGAAAGCGTCTTTCTTGGATGTAGATTTTGGATCATTTAAATATGCTTTATGGAGATGGTGTTTCTCAGCCAACATCTGCTTTATATCATCTGAGTTCTCATCAAACCAGTCATTTTGTTTCTTGATGGAAGGACCCAGGACCTCTGTAGCAGTGTTGTAGATCTGCTCACTTAGGGCTGCCCAATTTGTTTCCACACTTTGGCCGTCTAGCGAGATAGATTTGAGACGGTCTTCTAAGGTGTCAGTAAATGACTGTTTGATTTTTGTCTTCTTTAGTTTGGTGACATCCAGCCTCTTTTGAGTTTTCTTCCCCTGAGGGCGCCTGGCTGGTTGGATACGAATTTTAAGTTTAGATACAATGAGGCGATGATCAGTCCAGCATTCGGCACCACACATGGACTTGGTCACCCGGACATCTTGCCTGTCCTTCTTCCTAACAATTACATAGTCAATTAGGTGCCAATGCTTTGAGCGAGGGTGCATCCAGGAGGTCCTGTTGCGGGTAGGAAGTCGAAAAATGGTGTTGGTGACAAGGAGGTCATGTTCTGCGCAAGTCTGGAGGAGACGAAGTCCATTACTGTTACAGCGACATACGCCGTACCTACCAATAGTGCCATTCCAGGAGATGTTATCTGAGCCTACTCTTGCATTAAAGTCACCAAGAATGATGAGCTTATCTGCTTTAGGAACTGATGCAATGACTGCATGTAGTTCTTCGTAAAACTTATCCTTGACATCATCCTGGTTTGTCATAGTTGGTGCATACGCGCTAATGATGGTAGCATGTTTTCTTCCATAGAACAGAGGGATCTTGATTGTCATGAGTCGGTCATTTATTCCCTTTGGGGGCCCCGCTAACTTGCTGACAATTGCTGTTTTGATTGCAAATCCAACCCCTGCTTCTCGTCTTTCTTCAGTTCCTCTTCCGCTCCAAAAGAATGTATAACCTGCACCCTTTTCGCAAAGTTGGCCCTCGCCTGCAAGTCGAGTTTCACTCAGTGCTGCTATGTCAATGTTGTACCTGGCCAGTTCTCTCCCAATCAGGGCAGTTCGTCTCTCAGGTCTGTTTGCGTTAAAGTCTTTGTCAAGTAAAGTGCGCACATTCCATGCGCCTAGAATGAGGGGGAAAAATCTGTCCTTTCTTTTTCTTATATGTCGACCGCCGAAGTAGGGTACCCACCAACCGCGGTAAGCTGGTTAGGTAATGGTGAAGCAGGCAATGTTTAGGGCACCTTTTCTAGCCCCTTCCTCATGCCATGGAGGTGAGCAGTGCTTTCCTAAAGAGGGCTGCTCAGACACTCAGGGGGCTGCCGAATCCCACTGCTGCTCCGATCAGTGGAAGACGACCATATGGCCTGAGCCGCCTGTGTGTAGGTCTGCGACTACGACTGCCAGCGTACCCACGCCTGCCGCTTCGCCGCTCGCCCATCGCCACAGGACTTGTTGTGAGTGGATGGATAATGGATGAATGGATGAAAGAGTGACTTGCGCGGTGATTTGGATTAAAGTGAGGAAGAGTTGCGCAATTCGTCGACCTCACTCTCTCGCCTGGGTCCATCTCAATCCAGTGGCAAGACAAGTCGGGACGACTGGAGATGAAGTCAGGTGCAGTGGATGACCAGGGCTTTCTACGTGCCTCGCCGTGCTCCTTACGCTCCACAGCGCGTTGCTGGTAATCGCCGTCATGCCCGTTGAACCAACAGGTGGTTTCTTCCGCGCAGTCTATCGAATCCAGTCTTCGCATGCATGGGTAGGCAGACCCTAACTCACCGAAGGTTTATAACCATTCGGCTACCCTCACCTAGTTTAGCCGGCCTGTCAAAGCCGTTGTCCGGGGGTGGCCGCTGTCGCATGCTGACAGCTACGAGGAGCCACAGGTGAGAGCTGGATGCCAGGTTTGGACCAAAGGTGGCTGAGCTGCCCTGTTATCTATCTACTGTAAACATAAATCCTTATTTGGAGTAGACAACTTGGTTGAGCGAATCTATGTCCGCACCCGTATGACTCATTTAAAAAAAAAACTTATATTCAGAGCTAAATATTAAATTACAACTTTGTTGAATTACGTTCAGCTGGTGGCTCATTAAATAAGAGTCGAAAATATATGTTTCACGGAAGTGGGTGGAGAATAAAAAGTTTAAAATCAACTTAGACGACGCAGTTTTTGTTCTTGCCACTGTAAAATCCATGTGAGGCTACCTAAAATAGTGCATAAAATCCTACTTAAATATATGCCAAGAGTAATCTTACGAAAACTCATCCGTTTACTTTAATTGTTACCCTTTCGTGGACCACTACTGCAAAACAAAGGGGACAACCCGGGACAGCAACGTACAGGAAAAGGTCAGCGCTATAAGTGGGAAGATAAAATCAAGAATTGAAAAGGAAATGAATCTATCAATGTGTACCGTCACATAATTGGTTGTTCTCTTTTGCGTATTTTCTCTCTCTCTCTCTCTCTCTCTCTCTCTCTCTCTCTCTCTCTCTCTCTCTCTCTCTCTCTCTCTCTCTCTCTCTCTCTCTCTCTGCCAGTATCTATTTATTTCTCATTTTCGGAGCACGGAAATCTGTTCCACAATCACTGTTTACATTTTCACACTTCGATTCGCATCTGGTTAAGGCGTCATTGGCCACCCTTAAGTCCAGCAAGCTGGTCTGAACATCAGTCTGTAGAAGACATAGGTCATGACACTAAATGTGGGCAATCCTGAGCCAATAACAGTAAGGAACCAGAAGTTAGAACAGACCGACACATTTACTTACCTAGGATGCATAGTAACACCTGACGGCGGAACAAGCAAGGACATTAACAACAGAAAGAATAAAGCGAGAACAGCCTTTGCTAGTCTCAACAACATTTTGAAGTCTACCCAGTGTAGCACAAACACCAAATTAAGACTGTATGAGAGCTGTGTACGTTCTGTGCTTCTCTATGGCGCGGAATGCTGGAGAGTAACAGAGAAGGAAATGTCGAAACTGTCCTCCTTCCACACAATCTGCCTAAGGAAAATTCTCCGAATCTTTTGGCCGAATACCATCAGCAACCAAGAACTACTTATTCGGAGTAACCAGGAGGACATGCACACCATCATAGCTGGCAGACGCTGAAGTTGGGTTGGCCACGTCCTCAGAAGGGACACTGATACCATCACAAGAACAGCTATGCTATGGACCCCGAGGGAAATCGAGAGGCCGACCAAAAACAACTTGGCGGAGAATTGTGGAAGCCGAGATGCAACGAATGAACCAGAGTTGGAGCACTGTACGAAGGATGGCCGCCAACCGAGCAAAGTGGAATCAATTTGTTGCTGTCCTACAAGACGCCACCAGGCGTGATGGCCACTGACTACTTTGACGGTTGGCGGCTATCTATCAAAGAAGAAGAAGATAAGTGGGAAGATAAAATCAAGAGTCGAAAGAGAAAGGAGTCTATCAATGTGTAGTGTCACATAATTGGTCATTCTCTTTTGCGTATTTTCTCTCTGTCTTCCATTATCTATTTATTTCTCATTTTCGGAGCACAGAAATCTATACCCCAGTCACTGTTTACATTTTCACACTTCAATTCTTTGATTACCCTCAAGGATTAATTGTGATTGCTTAAGTGACTGCACCAGACTGACTTCAGGCGTGAATTGTTTGTTTATAATTGCGCAACCAACTTCCGTACAGATAAGTCAATCGGAGTGTGTCGCTTCAGTGTTAATGCAAGCTACTATGAGTGTCTGATAAGTGATGCAATCACTTCCTTTGAAGGTACCTGTGATGATAATTACAGATAATATCAGTCTGGCGAGACATTTGAAGAGTGAACTTGTAAATGCGATAATAGACGTAAGCTGGCACTACCATATATGGGGATTGTAAACAACACATTTAGTTGTGCGTTTGTTATGTAGGAATTTTTCGTGAGAGAAAGGGAAATAAACGCTCTTGCTTGATATTGGCCTTGCCTTTGAATGTAAAAATACATCATTTCTGATTGAAGCCTTGTCATATAGTAGCAATCTGGATGTAGGCCGAATGATGCCTTATAATTTTGAGCCTCTTGAGTTTACCGCACTGTGAATTTCAACTCGTCAAGAAGACAGCCAGACAAGCCAGAATAAGGAATAGGATCAGGATTCCACTTTAAAGGACCGGACATTATGTTTAAGCATCTTGTGGACTTGTATCCCAGCAAAACTCTAATTTCATTAATACGGAAAGCCCGGAAACCTAGGAACCTGAACACTAAGTCAGAGTTGGATTTTATTTGCAAAGTAATACACAGACCGCGCGTAAGAGCATCTTAAACAAGTTGCCTTAACTATTTCTCTGAGCCAGAAGTCGGTATTTCCAAAAAAAAGATTTTGGTGTAAGTTTTACATTTTATAATTCTATATTTTGCATCTATTAACATGTGAAAATTGCTAGTGAATGTCCAAGTCATACGAGGCTGCCAACCTCAGCATATAGAATGATGGTTTCATGAACCACCACTGCAAGAGCTGGTGACTACTTCATGCGGGTTTCTCAAAGAAAACCGAAAGCAGAGGTAGTCCCAAGTTCCATATGGAGCAAAGAGTGGATGATGACAGAAGTGATGTACATACTTTTTAAATTAACCTTTTCAAGCTGTGCATGTGTAAATGTAAACATGTTCAATATAAATGCAGTGGATGTTTTCCGCTTACTGGAATTATCATTAATGCTAAGAGAAGGTAAAGTTCTGAGGCAGATGGGATGGTGGAATGGAAAGGGGGCTGGGGGGGGGGAGACCAGATTTTGTGTCAGGAAACCCAATACTCAGGAGGGTATTTGTTTCTCTCTTATTTCATGATACTAGCCCGTGGTACCAATTGGTGGTGCTATCTGTGGAACAAGAATTGTATAAGTGGCCTGCAGTCAAAACTAGACACACACAGCAGACGAGTCTTAACAGACGCTGTTCCATCTTCGCAATTACCCCCACGAGACTACAAGGGACGTGTTGCAGCCTCCAGACTTGGCCAGTGATGAGTGAACCATTCTCTAACCTGCAAAGAGCAGGCATCGGCTGGAGCAGAAACCAACAGACATTTTACTGGCAGCTAAGTACACATTCAAAGTTGCCAAGTGAACACTCTATTTTCAAACTAGAAACATTTTTTTCATATCAGACCATCACCTGTGAAGAAATGTTAAAGACTTTATCTAAATTCTCCATACCCTTATTTATTTTACAATTGTTAACGATAATTGACAATTAAATTGTTTTATCTGTAAATATACAAATTTATAGTTGGTTTAGTCATTTGAATGAACTGCACCCGCATGTCTCAGTCATTTAAATACCTATAATAGAGCTATTAAAGTAACATTTTAATGATTTAAATCAGTTGGGGGCTTGAACGAGCTAAAATACATAATAATTCTTCATAAAAGGCGGCAGACAGATACAAAGTTAACAGTTGCTCAATCCAATTCAGCATAATTCTTGATTTCTGAATTATCTTATGGTACTCCCTCAAGATAGAAGCATCATCATCCTTCTATCTACAACTATGCCATGAGAAATCTTGAGGAAAGGTAGATACCTTTGAACACTCTCATTAGATACATTAGGTTTTGGCCATTGTTGGACCATTATTGCAGAGCAAAGGGTGTAAATTCCGTGACATGTACCATCAAAGTATGCGGCAAAACAAGGTGGAAATCCTTTGAAACCGACTACCGTTTTGAAGATTTTACCTGATGTGATCCGGTTGACCCTGCCTGCCTTTTTCTCAGCTTGTTACTGCGCCTGTGTCAACATTATTTGGTTTATCTTCACACATAAGCACGCCCTTGTTGACGTTATCTTATCCATAAATTGTTGTTGATAAAGAATAACAAAACAAAACACTTCTTGTCCTTCGAATCTTCTTCGTCTGCGCGCCTTTCAGAGTTTGTGTGTTACTGCATGTCTGACAGAGACAGAGAAATAGACAATAAATACGACATATAGACACTGTGAAGGAATAATTGGGTCGATCTCTTCTCCTCTCCGGCAGTATTCAGTTGCAGTTGTTGTGCGTACTGATCCCGTGAACTTTCCGTGGTCGGCACATTTCTTCTCTGCTATCGAGCATATATTAACTTTTTTCTTATCACCTTACACTCCTTTCAGTAATAATTCGTCTTGTTATTTTATCTGACCATCCATTTTGATAGAGAAGATAGGTGATGCAATATTGACCAACAGTCATGTTGGTAAAATTCTCGTGTACCAAACCTTGGCCGCGCCATATTAGCACAACGTACACCCAGTTAGTTTATTTATCGCTGATATGGCGATTGGGATTCCATAATTACTGTCGTGAAGAGTCACAGCACAGATGGTTACACGAGGGTCGGTGTTTGCACAAGGACGGGGATATAAATTACCCGTCTGTGAACGTATTACAGACAGACACCTGAAAGACGGAATGTTGTAATAAGCTTCCTGCAGAATTATTATGAAGATATTACTTAAGATTAGAGTAAAAAGTTATTTGTAATCATTGACGATAATGGTACGGAAATCTCACTTCCATATTTGGAAGACATGACCTTTGCATTAACGCACAGAAATCTCCTAGTGGAAATATTTTGAATTACCCCACCAAAACAAACAGGTTTTCAAACGGCTGGATGGCATTCAAAACATTGGGAGAATAAAATTCCTGATCGGACTCTACCTAAGTCGTAACAAATTACTGCGGGGGGAGCGAAGTGCAATATAACCTGACACTTTAATCAATTTATAAAACTGTGAAAATTCACCTCGCACTAAGAAGGCAACCAGACCTTGCTAGAGTTAAGAATAGCAGTAGATTTAATTTACCAGACCGGACCTTATTTGAGGATCTTGAGGACTTACAGCCCAGGAAAACTCTACCATTTTAACACGGAAAACTGGAATCAGAGGAAACTGTAACACAAAGTCAAAGTGGGAACTTATTGCTGAAATAACAACACCGTCAGACCACGTGTAAGAGGCACCGTCACGCTGCTTTAAACTACTTCTCTGAGCCAGCAGTCTGTGAGCCCAAGATTGGCTTGGTAGTAACCAGTTGAGGGTACTATCTCTGGAACAAGTGAGGGTATAAGTGGCCTGAAGTCGACACTAGACACCATCATCAGACGGGTTTTAGAGACGCGGGGCCAGCTTGGTAATTACTCCATGACACTTCTTGGAACGTGCTACAACTTTAAAACTTGACCAGTCATGAGTGTGAATCAGTCATCCATCTACAAAGAACCAAACATCAGCTGGAGCAGAACCATCAAACTATTGGCAGCTAAGTAAAATTTAAAAGCTGCCAAGTGAACTATCCAATTTTTAACACAGTAACATCACTCAGTGATGATAACTTTCTCTATAAGGAATTATTATAACTGTTAAAACATAACTGATTATTAAATTTGTTACTTGTATAAAGACAAATCTAAAGCTGATTTAATCATTTTGAATGCACTACATCCATATGTATCAGACAATTTCTTAAATACACTTACAGAGCTATATAATAATAAGAAGAATTTCGCTGAATTAACTCAGCTGGGTGCCTGAACGAGCTAACGAATTATAAGAAAACCTTATCCTTCACAAAAGTTGACGACAGATACTAGAGTTAACATTTGCTCAGCCTCATGCAGCATTCTTCTCACTTTTCTGAATGAGACGTGTAACGGAAATAGAGATACAGTACTCTGACAGCCTTTGCTTTCCCATTCAGTGTCTACCATTGGCTAAGCCAAACCACGCAATTTTCTGTTCGTATGACTCACCCTTGCATCCACACCCCTTTTTCTGAAACATAAAAGCAGAGTTGTTTACAACTTTTCGCAACCTGCCAGTCTAACAGGGGAGAGAACCACATGTGGTTACCTGAGTTTCTCACGCGAGCTGATTTGCCAATTATCGGTCATTAGACAGACGCGCGTAGAAATAACGGACTGTTTTGAAGAAATACAGGGGCGATAATATTTTCCCGACCACCTTTGATGTTGTACATGTCAGGGGCAGATAACGTTTGATCTGAGCAAGGGGACGTAATCTAAGAGAGGCCCGTGCACGGCAAAATCATCTGTTGTCGATCAGCATCACTGAGTAGAATGAACGAAGAAACCTTTGATCCGGGAAACGCAGTTCCTGAATTTCCCTACTATATAGAAGGTGTGAATTGTAACGTCTTCTGGTGATGATAACACCATGATCTGTATATATACCGCGCTCTCTCAAATTCAGTTATTAGAGTCGCTCAGAAATTCTTGGATAATCTAAGCACGCCAGACTAGAACAATTCTTTGCTAAATGTGTTAAATTGTCTCGTGTGGATTTCATTTTCTGACTTGTGGCAATGGAAATTGTGATTAATTGTTAAAATATGTTAAGTTTACCATTTTAATTGACTGTAATCCCTTAGCGTTTAAAACCAGTGAAATAACTAAACGCGTAGATACTTTCTTGCCAAGTCGTTCAGTGTAAAGTAATTTCAAACACCCCATTTTCTTTCAAGAAGATACGGCTTTGCTGACTGAGATTATTACGCGTGACGGATAGGATGACAGAATAGAATTCGCCTTATATTTCATCGTGTGAAATTATATAAGTGACTAAAGTTAATGTCATGTGACAAAACAACAGACGCCGACAAATAGCTAGTAGTGACTGGCAATTTTTGTTAAAGTGCGCGTAGGGATAAATTGAATAATAAATGACTTTGTGAGCTGTTCATTTTCTAGCAGGCAATAATGGGGGAGGGATATACCCTTTTTCCCGACATGCCATGGCGGAAAACTAACGGGTGAATAGGACAGTAGCAGTTTTTTTTCATAAATGTTCTTTTCTTCCCAGTATACCTCGTTATCAAAACCAGCGGCCAACGGTTCCTACCAGTACCATTATTATTATTTTGGGTCTTCGATTTTTGGACTAGTTTGGTCCTTTGTCTTCATTCAGTGAAGGATTAATGGTGTCTTCTTAGTGGCTACACGTCCCGAGTTCCTTCGTGAACATGTTGAGCTCAAGAGACTAATAAACATTAATATTAAATCGTAACTGGACTGTACCATACCCAGAATTATTTATTCAATTTTTCCAGCCCACTGGGCATACGAAAGAACATATATTCCTGACCTTTGACAGACGCAGCACTGGATTTATTCAGACAGTTGTGCTGTTTCAAAATCGGCACTCATCATAGAGTCAGCCAATGGGATTTACCATCATCATCATTTACTACCTCACGGTAGAAGAGGAACGAATAAGTAAGTAATCATTTTTTTTACATATTGTAACATTTGTCTTAGCAACCAGAGGCTTCGCAATACGGGATTTACTTTTCTCCTTTTGCAACTGTGAACGCCCAGAACACGTCTTGCTTCAGTAACTATTTGTGGTGTCGTTTCATCCAGGGAAAATTACACCACCAAATTTGGCGTCCACCTTGTAATAATTATTCGATATATAGGCTGGACTAGGGCCATATTTGGGCAACTCACCTGACAGTATATGTTCAGGAACTATTGTTTTTTTTCAAGGGATACCAACACTACGAATAGGTAAGCGAGATTGTTTGTGGCCACAGATGACAGAGTGAGAGATAGAGAGAGTGAATATTTTCCTTTTGTTACAATCATTGTACTTTTTTTTTATTTTTCGCTAAACAGAGTATTTACTGAGTAGTAATTTAGTGGGGAATTTGTTCTTCATATTCTATTCTGTAACCTAATGCTTATCTTGACCTTTGGGTTATTAACTTCTTTTGGGATCTTTTTCTCAACAAGGGGAGGCCACTTATTCGGTTATTTGCATTTGTCTGTAAACAATGATTTTATTGATTTCTCTATATTTATGATTTTGTAAAAAGTTTAATGATAATAAACCACAAAAAGAACTTAACTTTGTGTGTTGGTCTGACCCATACACAATTAAACATAGTTTTTCAAGTTTTGTGTGTCTTGTTGTCACATTATTGTGTGTGTGGGTGTGTTTAGTGTAACTTATATTTCATAGAGGGAGAGAAAGGTTGTCTTATACTAAAAGGTCGTATGGATAGGCTGGACTAGAGAAACTACTCATTCCAGAGACAGATCCTCCTCTTACACTATTCATTCGTGAAATCTATTTCTTACACCTTTATTCTCACCGATTTATCACTATCACCTCTGCTCAGACGGGACCATAAATATCTTCTAACCTATCTAAAAATATACCACACTGAATATCTTGTGAATACTAAATTGAGGTAGAAACATCATTATCCTTCTATCTACAACTCTGCCAAGAGTAATCTTGTGCGAAGGTAGACACCTGTGAAGACACACATTAATTACTCTTGAGTTTTGGCCACTGTTGGACCACTACTGCAGAGCTAAGGGAAGGCAACCCGTGACACACATATAAACATGGAAGGAGAAATAAATAGACAGACAGACGGACGGACTGAGACAGACGCACGGATGAACAGAACCAGACAGACTGTGTGACAGACAGACAGACAAGACAGACAAGACGGACGGACGGACGAACAGACAGACAGATAGACAGATAGATAGATAGATAGATAGATAGATAGATAGATAGATAGATAGATAGATAGATAGATAGATAGATAGATAGATAGATAGATAGATAGATAGATAGAATCACAACTCAACATTGTCTATCAAATCTTAGCAATTGACACTTCGCCGGCTCCAATGTTGTTTTGTCTGGTGGGGATATCTATAAATAATTGTGTAGCTACATGTGTTAATACGAGCAACACAGCAAGGGTTTAAGACGACAATATTATACACAGCAAAAACAGTAGGTCTACTAGTTATACATCGCCAAGGTTGCACTAACACGATAAAATATTTAATTTTTACAAATAAAAAAAAAAAATTAAAAAAAAATTACGATTGATAAGAATGTCATAATTTCTGGAAATCACGCATACTGAATTGCCAATTAGCATTATGTTAAGGTTTGTCAAAATCATCTTTATTGTTCATACGAACACAGCAATTAGGCTGATGGAACTCTAAATCTTTTACATTTAATGTTTTTTTTTTAAGTTATTGCTTTGAACGTGTCTTTAAATTAAAAAAAAAAATCTTCTTTATTTATTGTAAACATGAGGGTTTAGTCACCGAGTCGTCTAAACTAAATGATAAAACTACTCTAGTTGTCTGGCATCGAACTAACGCGCCCCAATGGAATAGTCTTCCCTTGTAACCAAATTCTCCGTAGCGTTGTGGAAGAATAGATTCAAGAAACATGAACTTCGACAGACATTTCAATGAAGGATCGTAGCGGCAGAGTATCTGGCATACGGGGCGGATACTACACTTTGCACCCATTTCCCTCAAAGAAACACACTTGCAAGTTTACTTTTAACAGTAGAAACTATCATAATAGGGCTCGATGGCACCCCCTCTCCCCCTCCCCCTCCCCCGGCTGTCACCCGGGGCGGACCGCCCTTGGCACCTCTTAGTACGCCACTGCGTAGAAATTATAATGTTTCTACGCAGACTTGTAATGTTTCTACGCAGACTTGTAATGTTTCTACGCAGACTTGTAATGTTTCTACGCAGACTTGTAATGTTTCTACGCAGACTTGTAATGTTTCATCATTACTAAAACATAAAAGGTCAGATACCGTCTTTCTTTTTAAAGTTCTGGTGGGGATGGACCCCATATTCTCTTAAGAACGAGCCGATACAGCACACTTCAGTGAATCACTACCTTTGCCACGGGCCACGCCAACTTCTCATCGTCAAGAAGTAAATTCAGAGATTCAGCAAAGTCATCGTACTGAAGTGGGATCATTATGCTGTCAACAATCACCTCTGAAAAGAAAAAAACATTCGGAAAGTTTTTTCAGTAGTGAATTCATATGTATGAGTTGACATGCGATGATGATGATGAATTGACCTACTTCAGCAAAATATGCAAGTGAGGCAATAATCAATGTTTCTCAAACCGTGTACCGTCGTGTTTATCTATGTGTACCGCGTACCTTTTGTTAATATAGTACTGTGGACTTTGGTGATTTGAAATCTCGTTGATCGTATTTTTAGGTTCAGATCACAACCCTACAGCAGACCAACGGTTGTTCTACCAATACCTTAAACATCATACACACACACACACTCTCTCTCTCTCTCTCTCTCTCTCTCTCTCTCTCTCTCTCTTCCTATCAGACTGTAGTACGCTCAACACCAGAACGACTTGTAACAGATGATGGTGATGTTTATTTACATAAGAGGCGTATGAGATGCTACTTGCATCTTGACATAAATCGTTCACAGCAACAATTTTCTTCAGCCTTCTCAGTGAACAATATAGGCTGGCTGGTACAACCCGATTATACGATAATAGTTAACAATATTTCTTCAGTTATGTCTCTCTTGCTATCCGACTGCTCTACTGTGTCTGCTAGACTTAGCCATTTTGAGAATCCTTGTTGCTACGTCTTGTTCCCAACCTTTATATACTAAAATGTTTGTCTCAAATCATTTGTACTGGTAAACAGCAGCTATCATTTGGCATATCTAGATATAGACACTGGCCTAACCGCCAGGGATGTACATTAACCCAACTCTGCTGTCCTTTTCTCTAGAATGTCTACTATAATTCACTTAACTGCCTACTGTAGTTCATTTTTATACTTGACTGTCTACTATAGTTCACTTTACTCTTGGCTGTCTACTGTATTTCACTTTACCAACAGTTCATTAATAGTTTGGCAAAACTCAACGTACCTGATACTTAGAATACATACAGCCCATCTCACATGAAACACTGACATCTTGTCCTCAGAATAACTAAACACAGTCATATATCTCACGTGGCAAATAATCTAGTTGGATGTCTGGGCGATAGTACAGCTTACAACCAATATACATTGGCTTATCGGCCCGATGAAAACGTCCACTCGCTACCACATCTAGAAGCCAACTCGTGTAATCTAAAACGTAGATTTGCAACGACGACTAATTTCGAACACCCCAGAACAACTTTGTCTGACAAAAAACTCAAAAAGTCATAAATTCCATGTGCACAAATCTCTTCGCTCACCTTGTCAAAACCAGGCAATCTAAACATCAATCCTCAACCAAGGGATATAAGCACAGCTTTTGACCAACTTTTCTCATTCTATCGATTATTCCCCTTAGACTATAAATTAAACTTCAGCTAATAAAACAAATCTCATACAATAACTCGAACAGAATTTTCCCTCTTAACTAGGGTTCCCATAATGTTTTGTTTAAAAACCGGGACATTTCCAAATTTTTACCTAAAAAACCCGGTACATTTTGTAAAAAACGGGACATGTTAAAAATTAAGGTAAAGCACAAATAAATCTATTATATATTATATGTTGCACTTAAAATAAGGTACTGGTATAAAAACACACACATTAACTAACACAACTTCCACTTTAAAAAAGAATCCTAAATTACAAACATACTTAATTAGAAAAATCGCACCTTTAAAAAATACACAATAGTCAAATTTATATTTCAGATTCATCAGAATATTTATCAGATTTATGGGCCTGTTCAAGAAGTTTTTTTTTCCTTCTGATATTTGGACATAGAACTCAGCACAAGAAAAAACCTTAAAATGGATCTTTATAATGGTTAAAGCTTTCACTGTCTCAATTTTAAGTCTGTTTTTTTTCGTCTGTCTAAAGCGCATTTATTAATGAAAAAACACGTTCAACCGCTGCACTGGATCCTGGCAGTGCCAAACAAATGTAACCGGGGCAGGTGTTCCTTAGGACTGGAACGGCACCATATTACATCATGTGGCAGTGCCGGTATATGCAGTATTTTCAGTTTACTTTACAGAGAGCAGATGTTTAACTGGCCTAATCACCAGAGATTTAGATTTCTCTCTTAAATTTGTGTTACCAGGTTCGATTTTCTTCTCTTAGGTGTTGATGTAGCGAATTTAATTGAAATGGATAGATTTCTTATCTAGATCTCAAAACTGTAGTAATTCACCTTTTCAACAGCGTTCGATTTCATGCAAAACTTTTAATATCTTTCAGCATGAAACTTAAAATTTCAACAAAGTCTGGAATTCAGAACATTTTTACAATAATAAGTATAATAAAATTCTATCATCTCATCAGATGCTTTCATCGATGCAAAAATCCCTTTTTGCATCCTTGTCTCGTAGGCCTACTCAATTGTCAAATATGGCGAACCTTCTCATTCCACCGTGTTCCTTCCTTTAAGTTACAGTCTTATTTTAGGTTCGACGACATTTACCCATCTCCTCAGATTTGTCCTTGATTTCTTTATCGTCATAAGCATTCCTTGAGTTAAATGCTTTCCAACACAAGAATATTTTCTACTCTACATGGTTTGAGGTGTAAGACATTTTTTTGCAAATTGACTCAAATCCTCGAACCTAGTTCTGCTGCGACTAGGGTTGGGAGCTCTATTCAAAATACATATTTAACGATTGTCACTACTTACGCCAGTAAGAAAATTATAACCACTCAATGTCCTGAAATACACATTTTATAAGAAATGTTGAAGTTTGATTTTCTCAAACTAAGAAATATGTAGAGCTGGACCAGATACGACCTCTTGAGTTGCGCTCTTTCCTTCTACTGCCAAAATGGCGTCGTTGTTCCACTTTCCCCGGGGTAAATCTGAGCTATCCGATTGGTCAGGGGAAATCACCCAATTATTAGAAATGGCGTGTAGAAGCGGCTCTACCCTAAATATGTGACACTATTTATTATTTTCTGTTTCTCATAAAATATAAAATTATGGGGTGGTCTGTGCTTCCTCTGTCTTGTAAGAATATAGTCTGTTTCCAAAGGAACAACTATGTACACGGCCACACAAAAACTAACTAGGCATTTCAGGTTCTCAGCATTTATATCCTGCTTTGTAAAATGAGCGAACATCTCACACCATTTTTCACTGACACTTTGATCCTTCAGTTCACTCCACACATCAAATTTGCTTTCACAATATTTTTTTCACACATGCAAACTCATCAAATAAGTCCTCTTCATTCACAGTAAAATTTGGTGACACTGTCTTCATGAATATGTAGCTTTCTTGGATGTTCTTCCAAGTCACAGACTCCTTTCCCTTCAAATTGATCCAATCCATAGACTGAAGAGGCGTAAGAAATGGTGTACACCACTTCTGAATATATTCAATGCAGGTGTCACAGAAATCTACTGCATAGCTTTGAAACTTTTCAACTGTTATGTGTCCTTCTTTTTCTAATTCTTGCAACTGATTTCTCACAGTAGTGGTAAGAAACTTTTCTGCCTTCCTGTAGTTTAATTTTTCCACCAGTTTGTTTACTTCATCCTTCACTTCAATTACTGTTGTCTCTTGCTTTTCAACACATTTGATGGTATCAGAAAAGGTTTTTAACTGGCTGGCAATGAAATGCAGGAGTGTAATTGAAAGTGGATTTTCAAAGAAATTTTTTTCACTATGGGTTTTCGCATTTAAGAAATGACTTATACTGCTGTTGGAAGCCTTACTTTCAACAGCACCTTTATGTTTTTTCGTTTTCACGTGGTTGACTACGTCTGACCGACCACCATGTGAAATGCAAAATTTAGAGCTGCATAAAGTACATTCCACATTTTCATCTACCGTAAAATCTCGCGTATAATATGCACTCGTGTATAATACGCATGCTTGATTTAGCCCAAAATTTTCTGGTAAAATGGAAATTCGTGTATAACACGCACACTAATTTTTCAAGATTTTATTTTATGAAACATTTGTTAAAAAACTGAAAGTATAATAACAAACAGAAATAGGTACGCAACACCTACATTTTAGGTACTTTGGACTGAAAGACCATGTCGCTTCATAAAACGAACTGCCCATCCATATGACGCTTTAAATGTTGTTGTGCCTGTACGAGATTTTTGTAAGTTCCAGAGCTTTAAGTCGGATTTCAATGCATGAAACACTGATGCCTTATTGCCTTCTATCCACTACCCACTCCAATAATGTTTTTTTTTTCCTAGGTCTGGAAGATCTGGTAGTGACCCACGATTCGCCTTTTTCTTACTAGGCAACACCTGCAGCACCTCTTTGTTTTTTCGCCATAATCGAATGTTACACTCGCTAATGGAAAAATTTCGACTTGCTGCCCGATTGCCGTTAGATTCTGCATATTTTACCACTAAGAGCTCTTCTGCTGCAGTATAAAATTTTCTCGAATTCATTTTTAGGGCTCAAAATAATAACACGACAAACTTCACAACCAAGCTTAATATCAAAACGGATTGAAGACCAAGAGTGCGAAATGCGTTTTGCGACAATGTCTGAAATATAAGAAAACACAGGGCACATTCAATTTCGCGCTATTTTCACTGTTAAATTGTGACAAAAACTTGACAGACTTTCCAATGTAGGTTACTTTCGAAATCGAAAATGACGTATTTTTTAGTACTCGCGTATAATACGCACCCGAGTTTTAGCGGGCAAAAATGAGTAAACATTGTGCGTATTATACGCGAGATTTTACGGTACACCTTTAATGAAGGGGAATTCTCTTGTAATGTTATCATTTATACTGCACTTACGTTTCGGCATTATGCGGATGAAAAACGATAAAAATACTGTATAATAATGCTAATAGGCCTACGCATTAAATCATTTGGTAGATGCTCACTGAACACTGTTTTGGTCGACTTTCGAATTTTTGTTCGAGATTCAAACCGAGGGTCCAATGTAACCGGAAAGTGATAAAGTAACACTACTAAAACACGGAATAAAATCCGTTACCCAAAGATTTTTTTTTTCCAGGAAGGACCCTTAAAAAGCGGGACATTTGGAATAAATTCGGGACACCGGGACATTTTATTTTTAAAAAAACGGGACTGTCCCGGGAAAAAACGGGACGAATGGGAACCCTAGTCTTAACCAACCTAAAGGCTACAGTACATTAAGTACGTTTTTCACGATCACGTGAAATAGAACTGATCTACAGTTTCGATTCAGTCAAAAATAATTCGAACTATCCATTGACTTGGGGGAAGAAAGAATTTACTTCCAAATTTCATGACATCTCCAAAATGCACGCTCATAAACAACGTTTACAGGTTATGGACGAAACGCCATAACCTTTCGTAATTAGGTTTCATATCTATAATCTGAAGTGGTGAGGTGGGGGATATTAAAAGATTCCGGATATGCGTGCACTTCTGGTGTTGCATCGGTTTATTAATAACACAGTAGTGTGTTGTTTGTCTTGGATTTGTGAAACCGTGTACACATATTTAGTACACGACATTTGCCGTGTTTAAAGTCTATTAAAAGTAGCAACTCTGAAATGGATAGATTTCTTACATGAAAACGTTACAATAAAAAGCAGGACAATGACAAAGAAAGATATTATATGGAGAAATAAAAACTACAGTTTCATCGAGGTCACGCCAATAGGACCGGCCTTAGTAATTGTGGGGTCGATTTGGTCCATTTTAAGGGGTGTTAAATTTAGATTTCACGGCGCAACGTGCGTCTTTTCTGGATTTTCCCGAAAAGCTGCCGGGATTTTTTCATTGTTCGTTACAAGACGTAGCACACACAGACAATTATTAATATGGAGAATGTTGATGTGACAGCCTAGATATGGATTTCCTGTCCGTTCTTCAGATCAGTGTATGTCAGGGGTTCCCAAAGTGGTCGATATCGACCCCCAAGGGTCTCTTTGGTTGTCCATTGAAGGCTACGGACACCTTTGATTGTCTATGAAGGCTACGGACACCTTTGATTGTCTATGAAGGCTACGGATACCTTTGATTGTCCAGTAAAGGCTACGGACACTTTTGATTGTCCAGTGAAGGCTACGGACACCTTTGATTGTCTAGTGAAGGCTACGGACACCTTTGATGTCTATTGAAGGCTACGGACACCTTTGATTGTCCAGTGAAGGCTACGGACACCTTTGATTGTCTAGTGAAGGCTACGGGCCCCTTTGATTGTCTAGTAAAGGCTACGGACACCTTTGATTGTCTAGTGAAAGCTACGGACACCTTTGATTGTCCAGTAAAGGCTACAGACACGTTTGATTGTCTAGTGAAGGCTACGGGCCCCTTTGATTGTCCAGTAAAGGCTACGGACCCCTTTGATTGTCTAGTGAATGCTACGGACACTTTTGATTGTCTATTGAAGGCTACGGACACCTTTGATTGTCCAGTGAAGGCTACGGACACCTTTGATTGTCTAGTGAAGGCTACGGGCCCCTTTGATTGTCCAGTAAGGCTACGGACCCCTTGATTGTCTAGTGAATGCTACGGACACCTTTGATTGTCTATTGAAGGCTACGGACACCTTTGATTGTCCAGTGAAGGCTACGGACACCTTCGATTATCTAGTGAAGGCTACGGGCCCCTTTGATTGTCCAGTAAAGGCTACGGACACCTTTGATTGTCCAGTAAAGGCTACGGACACCTTTGATTGTCTAGTGAAGGCTACGGACACCTTTGATTGTCCAGTGAAGGCTACGGGCCCCTTTGATTGTCTACAAAGGCTTTCGCGCTTATAAAACCCATTCATTATTATCTGGGACTGACCTACGTTTGCCCTGTCAGAGCAGTTACTGGCAACTGAACTTTGAATGAATACTGCGTTTTGTGTAAAAACGTCTTATTTGCTTTTAAGGTCTGTCATTCTTACATGTAGCATTTTCTAGCACATATAAATGCTTATCGTGAAGTAGGAGGGACAAAGCTAGCGTGAAAGGCCAAGCGGTCACAAGGCTACGGATCCCTTTGATTGTCCGGTGAAGGCTACAGATTATTTCTCAGGAAAAAAGAATTACACAGAAGCATAATGAAAATTATTGCATACAAATTATACATTTCATTACAAGGAAGAACCATTAATCTTACATATAGTCATACTAAAATATAAAAACAACATGTAAAAAAGAATACTTCTTTAAATGCAAAAATCTATGATAATTTTCTGAGTAACATTTTTGGGAAAAATAAAATTCAACTTGTAAACGGACTCATAGAATCTATTCATGGATCCCCCCCCCCCCCCCCCCCCCCCCCCCCCCCCCCCCCACACACACATCCACCACCCCAACCAAGGAGTCTTTGGACCACAGTTTGAGAAACCCTGACCTAGATTCATCCATCAACGCACAAAGCTGAAATATCTTTCTTGTTGTATTTTTATCATGAATCTTCTCCCATGTTATTCTTAATTTAGACTTTCAAAGATAGGTGTGGTCACATAATAGAAAGATTAAAATGGTTAGACATGATCAGTGATGTGGAAACTGTTGGAAATCAGGCAAATATATGTGAAGCAGGATGTGAATAGAATGCTCTGGCGTTGAATAAGACATTCACATTGAGACAAGAAGTTGAAAGCGTTACAAGGTAGCCCTTGTTCTGGAACACTCAGGGTAGGAGAAACAGGGAGAGAGAGAGAGAGACCAAACAAACAAACAAACAAACACACACACACACACACACATCGAATTAAACAGCCATAAAGATAATAAAGAAGATATGGGAAAACCTTGAGCGAATGACACAGGACTGTAGGGCTGGGCCTGTTTATGTTGAAGGCCTATGTTCAGTCATGAGCTAAAGTGTAATGAATTTTGAACAAATTAATTTGTTCGTTGTTTTCGTCCTTGTTTTGTTGTTCATGAAGGACACAGATATCGAATGGAAGCTGGTAGAAAATTGAGAAAGAATTAGAATGAACAAAGGTACAGCATAACACGAACAAGTAAAACAAAGAGAACAAATGGACAGACAACATAGAACTGGATATACAAGATAGGGGCTAGCAAGGATAGAAAGTATACAAGTTTGTACCATGTTTATGGTTATGCCGTGCCACTAGCTGATAGTTGCTTTCATGACATGAGCTAATAACTCAGAGATTTTCAGAGAGCTACAGAGACAGAGAGATATGTAGAGAGACACAGAGACAGAGAGATATGTAGAGAGACACAGAGACAGAGAGATATGTAGAGAGACACAGAGACAGAGAGATATGTAGAGAGACACAGAGACAGAGAGATACGTAGAGAGACACAGAGACAGAGAGATATGTAGAGAGACACAGAGACAGAGATATGTAGAGAGACACAGAGACAGAGAGATATGTAGAGAGACACAGAGACAGAGAGATATGTAGAGAGACACAGAGACAGAGAGATATTTAGAGAGACATAGAGACAGAGAGATATGTAGAGAGACACAGAGACAGAGAGATATGTAGAGAGACACTGAGACAGAGAGATATGTAGAGAGACACAGAGACCAAGAGATATGTAGAGAGACACAGAGACAGAGAGATATGTAGAGAGACACAGAGACAGAGAGATATGTAGAGAGACACATAGACAGAGAGATATGTAGAGAGACACAGAGACAGAGAGATATGTAGAGAGACATAGAGACAGAGAGATATGTAGAGAGACACAGAGACAGGGAGATATGTAGAGAGACACAGAGACAGAGAGATATGTAGAGAGACACAGAGACAGAGAGATATGTAGAGAGACACAGAGACAGAGAGATATGTAGAGAGACACAGAGACAGAGAGATATGTAGAGAGACACAGAGACAGGGAGATATGTAGAGAGACACAGAGACAGGGAGATATGTAGAGAGACACAGAGACAGGGAGATATGTAGAGAGACACAGAGACAGAGAGATATGTAGAGAGACACAGAGACAGAGAGATATGTAGAGAGACACAGAGACAGAGAGATATGTAGAGAGACACAGAGACAGAGAGATATGTAGAGAGACACAGAGACAGGGAGATATGTAGAGAGGCACAGAGACAGGGAGATATGTAGAGAGACACAGAGACAGAGAGATATGTAGAGAGACACAGAGACAGAGAGATATGTAGAGAGACACAGAGACAGAGAGATATGTAGAGAGGCACAGAGACAGGGAGATATGTAGAGAGACACAGAGACAGAGAGATATGTAGAGAGACACAGAGACAGGGAGATATGTAGAGAGACACAGAGACCGCGAGATATGTAGAGAGACACAGAGACAGAGAGATATGTAGAGAGGCACAGATACTGAGTGAGATAGTGAAGAGAGAAATAGAGACAGAGAGATATGTAGAGAGGCACAGAGACAGAGAGATATGTAGAGAGACACAGATACTGAGTGAGATAGAGAAGAGAGAAATAGAGACAGAGAGATATGTAGAGAGGCACAGAGACAGAGAGATATGTAGAGAGACACAGATACTGAGTGAGATAGAGAAGAGAGAAATAGAGACAGAGAGATATGTAGAGAGGCACAGAGACAGAGAGATATGTAGAGAGACACAGATACTGAGTGAGATAGAGAAGAGAGAAATAGAGACAGAGAGATATGTAGAGAGGCACAGAGACAGAGAGATATGTAGAGAGACACAGATACTGAGTGAGATAGAGAAGAGAGAAATAGAGACAGAGAGATAGGTAGAGAGGCACAGAGACAGAGAGATATGTAGAGAGACACAGATACTGAGTGAGATAGAGAAGAGAGAAATAGAGACAGAGAGATATGTAGAGAGGCACAGAGACAGAGAGATATGTAGAGAGACACAGATACTGAGTGAGATAGAGAAGAGAGAAATAGAGACAGAGAGATATGTAGAGAGGCACAGAGACAGAGAGATATGTAGAGAGGCACAGATACTGAGTGAGATAGAGAAGAGAGAAATAGAGACAGAGAGATATGTAGAGAGGCACAGAGACAGAGAGATATGTAGAGAGGCACAGATACTGAGTGAGATAAAAAAAAGTTAGTTGCTTATCCTTTACAGGACGTGGCAATCAACCCCAGCTTTTATTGGCTGTTTGTGATTTATCTAGGCAATTTTTTTCATTCAGTAGTTTGCCATTGCTTTCTGAACGGTACGGCGCTTATACCATTGTTAAAAATCCACACAAAGCGATCTGCTACCGAACCGCCCACAGCAGGTTTCGAACCTGGTATATCTGGATTATGAAACTGCGTTCATATCCATTAGGCCACAGACGCCGACCCTGAGTGAGATAGAGAAGAGATAAATAGAGAGGTGTAGAGAGATGGACAGGGAGAAACAGACAGAAGGAGGGACAGATAGATACTGAGCAGAGAGACAGGCAGAGAGGGACAAACAGATACATGATGAAGACACAGGTAGAGAGAAGCAGGGAGAGAGATAGATGGACAGAGTGCGCCAGAGAGAGAGAGAGAGAGACAGACAGAGAAGGAGGGACAGACTAATACAGACTGAGAGAGAAAGATACAGAGGAGCAGTGAGACATAGAGTGAGAGAGGAACAGACAGACAGGGAGACATAGACAGAGGAAGATGCCGAGACAGAGACATAAACTGAAGGAGAATGAAACAGAAGGAGAGACAGAGAGACCCAGACTGAGAGAGGAACATAAAGAGAGGGACAGAGAAAGAGCGACAAACGGGCATAGAAGACTAAGAGAGAGAGAGAGAGAGAGAAAGACGGAGAGAGAGGAGAACATGAGACATAGAGAGAGAAACATATTTAGAGGTAAGAAGCACATATACCTTGAATAGGCCTACTGAGCGCCATCAGGGAGCGTAAATCTGCAACTGTCACAACAAACAACTGTTTACATCAGATACCACAAGATCCTCTCTGTAAGTCCACCAACACACAGATCTATTCCCCAAAACCTGTCGAATGACACACAGTTGTTGTGCGGACACATTTATACGCCAATTTGCCAGGTGTATCGTAACAATCAGGTTCTTGATCAAGAATACCGCCTCCCGGATGCACAACTAAATTTTAAGTGATTTCGATTTAAATAAAGTTCACGTTATGTAATTTATAACCTCTTTTCTCCCCCGACATGCGACAATAACAAGTGTTTACGTCCCAGCCGAACACACTTTAGAAGGCCCACTGGTTTATTAACATGTTCTATTTCTAGAACAACGAAGTTCCCGCCTGAATTATTGTATTAATCATCCTTGTTGATGCACATAGATATGAATAATCTGTGTTCTTTTGAAAACCCGAATGAAAGCTTTGTTACATTGGTTATTATATCTATTGATCTTTGATACGTCCTGCCCCTTTTGTTACTCAATGAACGTTCGTTTTTAATTGGCTAATGAAAATTGTTCTGTTTGAAAATTTTAATATGGTAATTTCCCAAAGTTTTACATCGGAACTCTTTCTGATGTTAAAACTGCTTATCAACGTGTTATTTCAAGACTCTAAGTCTAACGTCCGTATCCATAGATGAAAGTGTTTCATTATTTTCTTTTCGTTTTTCTGTATTTTTTTTCTCTCAGCTGCACCATGATTAATGTTAATTCCCTTGTCCGTCTTATGACATACCTGGTATGTTACAGTAGTACTATTCTTTGCTCCCCTCTTAGGGGTTGTCCACATATGATGTCACGCAATATTTTAAATTTTTTTTACCCCCACCCCCTTTTCTCATCCTTTGTCACACTTGGATTTAAACAAAACGCATACCCCTTTGTGTGACGTCTCTTAACCCTTCCTACCCCTTATTTGGAAAGGAATAGTGTCTAATTAATCTGGTGTTTCGGCAGAAAAAGCCAAGACACCAGTAATATTATGAATAAAGCCAGAACAGCCTTTGCAAATTTAACCAATATTTGGAAATCTTTTCAGTACATCACAAACACCAAATTAAGATTGTACGAGAGTTGCTTACATTCTGTACTTTTGTAAGAAACGGAGTGCTGGAGAGTAACAGAAATGGAAATGTCCAAATTATCGTCTTTACACACAACCTACCTGTTGCACAAGAATTTCTCAAGACTTTACTTGGTAAGATAACTGAGGATCATCCTCAAGATTGGGACAGGGTTTTACCCGCGGCTCTCTTTGCTTATAGAGAAGTCCAAAACGAGCACCCAGGATTTTCTCCCTTTGAACTTGTCTTTGGCGCGCGTCCGCGCGGCCCTATGTCTTTATTACACGATCTCATCACTGCCGATGATATTAGTGATGACACTCAATCCTCATATGAGTATGTCATTGCTCTTAGGCAAAAGATCATTGAGGCATGCAAACTAGCAACTGCTTCTTCAGAAATTGCTAAAGAGAAGGCAAGGCAGTTTGCTAACAAGAATAGATGTCTACGACAACTTTGTCCAGGTGACAAAGCATTCGTCCTACTCCCCAGTAGGGAAAATAGACTTCTTATTGCATGGAAAGGTCCGTATGCAATAGTCTCGCGAATTTCCAATGTTGACTATGTGGTCGATATTGATGGAAAGCATAAAACTTTTCACATAAACATGCTTTCGGAATTTCACGAACGTCCGGACTATTTGCTGCCTATTTTCCAGGCAACGGATGATTCTCCTGCACCTCATGGTCATTACTCATCCCTGTCTGTCATACAGGATGAGGAATCTATTTTCTGTGACGTCAATCTTCCCCTTCCAGTGGTTCCGCTACATTCCACGGAATCTTGGAAGAACGTTTCTATTTCTCCTAATCTTTCTGTCGAGGAACATCGTCAAGTCTCGTCGATGTTACAAACATTTCAGGATGTTCTCACTGACATCCCTGGACACACAAATGTCATAGAACATGACATAGTTCTTACCGACATTAGTCCTATTAGGGTTAGGTCTTATCCTATCCCTATACACTTTCAGTCGCAAGTGGAAAAGGAATTGGATGAAATGATTCAATTGAACATAATTGAACCATCTACTTCACCATATTCTTCTTCCATGGTTATTGTCCGGAAGAAAGAAAAGAACATACGAATTTGCGTTGATTATCGCAAATTAAATCAAGTCACTAAGTTCGATGCTGAACCGATGCCTTTACTAGAAGATCTACTTATTAGACTTTCTAACTCTAGATTCTTCACTAAACTTGACTTGTCTAAAGGTTATTGGCAAGTGCCTTTAGCAGAGCATGCCAAACGTCTTACTGCTTTCTCTACACCTAGGGGTCTATTCCAATGGAATGTTATGCCTTTCGGTCTTATGAACGCCACTGCTACTTTCGTTCGCATGATGCGTCGAATTCTTTCACATCGTTCAGATGTCATCGCATACTTAGGTGATATCTGTCTTTTTAGTGATTCCTGGGAAGATCACTATTTGGGTTTATATGACTTACTGTCCACTCTACGTGAGTATAATTTGACAGCAAAACTTTCTAAAGCTTTTGTTGGTTTTGGTGAAATTTCTTTCCTGGGTCATCGTGTTGGTCATGGTCTCTTAAAGACAGAGGACCACAATACTTCCAAAATACTGAACATCTCTGTACCTAAAACGAAGAAACAAGTTCGTAGTCTCTTAGGTCTAATCCAATTTTATGGGAGATTTATTCCGAATTTATCTTCGATCATGGCACCTCTCTCAACATTGTTGAAGAAAGGTTCGCCTAATCTGGTCCGTTGGTCTCCAGAATGCCAATCTTCCTTAGACCAGATCAAGAAGATATTTTCATCTCCTCCCATCCTAAGATTACCTACTCTTGATAGGACTTTTGTTCTTCGAAGTGATGCTTCATCCACTGGGATTGGAGCAGCACTTATGCAAGAGTATTCAGAAACTCTGCATCCTGTTATGTACATTTCTAGGAAACTAAATGCGGCAGAGAGGAACTACTCGGTTTTAGACCGTGAGTTGTTGGCTATGGTTTGGTCAATTCTCAAACTACAACGATTCCTCCTGGGCGCTCATTTCATATTAGAAACTGATCAAAAAGCTCTTACAGCTATTCAGACTAAGAATTTGAAGAGTTCGAGATCCACTCGATATGCTATAGCTCTTCAACCTTTTCACTACACGGTACGAGCTATCCGTGGTTCGGATAATGTGATGGCTGACATTCTGTCTAGATGCCCACATGATTCCAACTGATACTTCTGTCCTATATTTCTACATATATTACAGAGTCATAAAAACACCGATATTACTACAATACATTAGCACATCTGTTCTCACTTTATGTGAACACATACTATTGTGCATTGTTGTCATCTCCTTCTGTTTCTGTCTTTAAGATAACAGAGGAAGACTGAGTAGTTAATATAAGGGCCGAAAGTTTACTAAACGGCCACAATTGTTAATAATGTATTGTATCTTATGAAGCATATTGGTTGTTAAATAGCATTATATTGTTTGTACTTTCTCAGAATGTCATTGATGATCTGAGGACTTACCTTACTATTGTCAAGCAATGGCGAGTTCTAGATTGTGTACTTACCTTCGGAACGTCAGAGGATATGTCATGGATCGTCATGTACTTTAATTTCATTATGTACTAAGGTTATTACATGTCAAATAATGTGCTATTTGATATTTTCTATCAAATTTGTACATCCATTTTTAAGACAATATTAGAGTATGCTATTTGATGATGACTATAGTAACTTGCATACGTATATTGTGTTTACATGCTAGCGTGATGTGTGTTGGTGACACCCCCCGATATGAATATTTTTTTAGACAGATTTATTTTTCTGTTGAGATATATTCTCACCAGACACTCTATGTGTCAATTTAGCCTCATGTTAGGCAATTTAATTAATTATCCGCGCATAATTCGTGCGTTTTGAGCCGCTTGTCGCTTGCTCTTGGATATTTAAAAAAAAAAAATATATATGTTCCACATTTTTTTTTATCGGGAGGTGGTGGTGATATGTTGCACAAGAATTTCTCGTATTCTGTGTACAACATATATTTTTTCTAATGCAAGGGAAATAACCTTGTGAAATTAATAGTCACTTTTTATAGTATGCAGTTGTCTGTTCTTGTTGGCAAAAGGTGGCAGATAAGTTTGTTAAGCGCTCTTAAATCATGTCCATGTATGGATATGACAGGCCGGTTTTCTCAGAAATAGTTGGCAACTTGCTATGCCGTCTAATGGTCTCCTTATAAGGCATTGATTTCGACGTTGTTCTTAGAAAGAGGTTCTATCTTCATATATTGTGTGAACAGTATTCGTATTGCGCTCTTTACTGCGCATGTCCAAGTTTTAAGTCTTTGTGTTCTGGTTTCCGCCCTGCTGTCGAGAACGGTTCGTTTTTGCGAGCAAGACGTCTCTGTGAGAGCGTCTATGCGTATTTTGTTCTGTCAGGAATATGGAGTCCTCTTTATAGATTGCTCGTTTATTTGAGATGACATTTCTCTTGTGATTTAATACGCCTGGAGGCATGTGAGTTATGTGGTGTATTTCCTGAAGGCAAGGTAATTGCATTTTGAATAACTTTATCTTACGCCATCTTTCGAGATTGACATTTGTTTCGTAGCCTGTCATTGAAGAGTCTTCATTATGAGATGTTTCTCGGCTCACGTATTGCTACGTTGTAACGCATCGGGTTGATGCATGTCCTAAGGACTATTACTTGCTGCCCTGCTACATGATCTAGGTTTGATACCTTTGTTAACTAGAGGATTTTTGAGGACATTATTGATACTTCAGAAGACGTGCCCGTCTTGCTGAAGTCAGTTCAAGGAGAGTGGATTGATCTCCTACATATTGTTATCTCCTGGCTAAGATAGAAAGGGATGGAGAATTTTCCCGACTACATTACAGCCTTATAATGTATTGACATGCATATGATTCATCTCTATTATGATGCCGTCTATCGTCCATTGCTGTACTGACTATGTTGCTGTAATAATGACTGTTTGATCGTACCTATGATGTACTTGCTTGTTTATGTCTACACACCTCGTCATTGTGGCGTCTACAATAAATAATCAAAACGTCACGAGGTGTTATACGATTCATTGACTCCATTCGTCGTGATTTGGTGTGACGTTCCTGTGGGAACTGTACCTGTCTGGCTGTACATGATCTACTTCACACACGCATACCAGACCTAAGACACCATATTACTTCACTCAACATTTGGAGTCGCTACACTACCTAAGGAAAATTCATCGAATGTTTTGGCCGAATACCACCTCCAAGCAGAAACTGCTTATGCGGTGAGTCCAAAAGGCATACACACCATCAATGCAGGCAGACGCTGGAACTGGGTTGGCCATGACCTCAGAAAGGACCCTGACACCATCACCAGAACTGCTATGCTATGGACCCCAGAAGACTGGCGAAAGAGAGGCAGACCAAAGATAACCTGGCGGAGAACTATGGAGGCTGAGATGCAAAGCATGAACCAGAGTTGGGGTTCGGCACGCAGGATGGCCACCGACCGAGCAAAAAGGGGATAGTTCGCTGATGCCCCACAAAACACCACTAGGCGTGATGGCCACTGGCTGTTTTGTCAGTCAGGGGCTAAGGACCCAAGAAGACGAGGAAGAATCTATTGTTCACAAATATCTTTCCTTTCATGTGCTGCCTCTCAACACGAGACAGTATCTAACCCTAACCCTAACCCTAACCAGCTATATATTTTAGTATTTCCTCCATCACACACACAATAAGCACTGTACTCTATTGTGGTTTTTTTTTTCCTGTTCGTCTTTTGCGCTGTTCTCGTTTTCTTCGCTTCCCCTGTCTACCCATAGCTTCAGCTTTCAAGGGGAGCCTGTTGCAATGCAACAAAAGGGTAGGCAAGCTATTGGAGCCTGTAAAGCTCTGACACCAACCCTATAATTTCTTGCACAGAGTGATATGCTTATATGGTTTTTTGTGTGTTTGCTTTGTGTATATACCGTTTTAATATCCATTGGACTTCCACAGGGACATCTATAGTAAGCACACTATCCACTGTAATATCTATATTGTGATTTCTAAAGTACATGTTTAATTCCTTCCTCTGTTGATCGTGTTTTTTTACAGTGTATCAGGTGGTGATCTATATCATTGTCTTCCTGGCGTTCTTGGCAGGGTGGTTCCTCTATTATAATGTATGCTGCACCTAGACGGAGACGCCACAATTATCTGTTCAAGGGCACCTTTAGTTCTTCTTTTATCTGGCTCATTCTTGTTGGTTCTTTCAGAAGTTTGAACGCGTGTCTGCCTTTCCCCAAATTTCCTTCCTTGTTGTCTTCCATTCCTCGTTTATAGTTAGCTTCACTTGACTCTTTCTCCGATTTTCCAAGCCCTGCTCTTACGTTGTTTTTACGTATTCTTCCATGTTTAGGAGTCTAGTCTGCTAACTCGTTTCCAGCTATACCAATGTGTGCTGGAACCCACATTATTATTATTATTCTTTTTTTAAAAATACCCCTTTTGGGGCGTAAAATGAGGTCTATTGGCTTTATTGTGTAAAATATGTGAGATCTCGGCCCTGGCTAAGACACTTTGATCTTAGCCAAAAGGTGTGGAGAATTAGTTTTGTACCCACATTAGCGTCACACTGCACTCTGTTCAGTAATGATGTATTGATTAAAAGAACTTCTTCCTTGATGTCTGGCCGGCTGGATTTACGTTGGTGTTCAAGTACTTGTAATGACGGTAGTTAACCTGTAAAAATTGTAATTACCTATGGCGAATTATCTGCAGTTAATTATAAACTTAATTATAAACTTAATTATAAATATTGCAACCATTTCCGCTGTAAAAATTGAAGAACCTTCAGTTATACTATAATTCCTTTTTATTTCTCATTGTGGAAGTACTAAACCTGCACTTAACTACCCGCTGTCGCCCTTGGATCCATCAGTGTAAACAGCCAAGCTTAGTTTTGTAAGCTGAATTATGAATTTTCTTATTACCGTCTTGACTTCCCGATCTTCTGTGTATTTTACCTTTTCAATAAGTGTGTAGTCTGTAATTGGCTCTTTTATTTCCTAAGATGGTATAGTATTTCTATATTTATTACTATTACTAATTGTGTATGACAGTTCTTTGTACCGTGTTAGATCTCCAATAGTTCTCCAACCTGTTGGATATCTTTCTATATCCAATGGGACGTCCCATACACTTGGTTAGTTTTGAACAAATGCTTTATGTGCTGGGCATGTCACTTCGTGGGATGCTTTGCTCCAATAATTAAATCTTAGTTCTTTTCGTCTTAGTTCAAAGGGCAGTATGCAGAGAGTTACTTCTAGTGCTTCTACTGATGTTGATTTAGATGCGCCTGTAATAGCTCTCATTGCTGCATTTTGAATTATGTCTACTTTTGCGTTGCTAGAAGATGAAGCAGAGTAATAGAATATGCATGCATAGTCTAGTTTCCCCCTGATGAATGACTTATAGAACATAAGCATAGTTTTAATGCTTCCTCCCCCCTCTCCACATTCATTACCTTATACTATTTTTAGCACATTAAAGAGGCCCCTACAACTTTCTAATAACATTTCTATATGTTTGCTCCAATTTAGTTGTCTTTCTAAAGTGATGCTTACGAATCGAGTTGTTGTTGATGTTATATTTTCTGTCCTTTAATGGATATATTATGTTTTCTGATTTTTCCCTTGCAAAAAAATCAAACCAACTGTTTTGTTAATATTAATTTGAAAGCCCCAACGTTTTATTCATTCTGAAACTTTGTCTATTTGTTTTTGCAGTGTTTTGTAAATATGGCACACGTTTATTCCAGACCACCAAATAGCGTAGTCATCTGCAAATTGTGTTAGCGCATTCTTAACGTCTCCAAATTCACCTTCTAGATCATTTTGAGAGATTATGAAAATTGTAGGTGAAATCGCTGAACCCTGCGGAATCCCATTCTGTTGTTCATATATTTCTGACTTATCATTGTTCATCTGTACTGCTAAATGCCTATCCTGTAAACATTTTTCTAGATAATAATAAGCTTTGCCCTGAAATGTTCATCTTTGTCATATTATAAAGATCTCCATCTCTCTAGCATTCATCATATGCTCTAGCGACATTCAAGAAAACTCCCACTGTTTTCTCTTTTCTCTTGAACCCTAATTTTACTTTGTTTTTTTTTGTTTTTGTTTTTTTTTTCGTACGCCCGCTAATACTCGAGGCGAAATCTCAGGTTATTATTTATGTCTAACCTGACATTGATTTTACGTGAGTATCCCTTTTTTCTTGTACAGAGACAGGTGTCCCTCGCCATTCTGGCAGATACTCTCCGATTTCGGAGGTACCCATTAAAGCTGGGTCGGCTCAGGAGCCGCCAATCCCTGGTCGACGACACTTCTTCAAATGTCCTCGCCAGGTCTCGAGTTTATCCAGTCCAAATCCCGGTCGACGAAAAATCCTCAAATGCCGTCACCCGGGTTTGATCCTGGATCACCCGGTCGCAAGAGCGGTGTGGTAACCACTACGCTAGCGCGGCTCCAACTTTGTTTTCTAATCTTACAAGCTGGTCTACTGTACTTCTGTTTAATCTGCACCCAGATTGCTGGAATTTTAAATTTTCTTATTCGTCCATTTTGTTACTTTAAGGTTTCTCCGCACTTCTTTAATTTGGTTGACAGAAAGCCCAGAGTTGAGTCTAAAGCGGGCTTATATACAGTTAACCATTCCGCGTGATTTGATTGAGCGCTATTTGATTGGATCTTCACATCAATCTGTTTCTGGTTGGAGCTTCTGTTATTTTGTATTCGGATGAGTTTATCCTTTTCGTTACCTCTGCGTTTGATTGGTTCATTAGTGACACTTCTGATTGGTTGCCTGTCTTGTCGTATCAGAATACTTAGGTAATTCTCCCGTTGTGAACGTCACTTATAGAAATATATAGGATGTATCATCATCCTATATATAAAATCTCATCTTTTCTTGTCAATGCGTAACGCTAAGGGATGCAACTTTGGTTGAAAGTTAGACATTAATTGTATTGTTTCCCTTTTATGTACTCTCCCGAAAATAGTAACACTTACCAAAGAAGAATGCGCAAGTGATGGTGTGCATGAACAGTTTGATTATACTGTATGGAAAGAAGTTAACAACACAACTGATAAAAAGTACATGAACTGGAGACAGGAAGATGCGGAGATCCATGATTTAAGTTGTACCAGATTAAAACAACAGAAAATCAATATACTCTTCTGTGATGTTCAGACTTTTAACATCAGATGTAAAACAAATATTTGGGTTTTTAAAAAATACTTTTGAATAAGTAAAATTGCCATTAGGTATTGGTGCTTTTGAATTTAATTCCCGTCTTATGACGGGCTTTTACACTAGTCCTAGATGTATAAAATCCCAGCTTTTTCTGTCAGTGCGTAACGCTAAGGGATGCAACTTTGGGTGAAAGTTAGACATTAATTGTATTGTTTCCCTTTTATTTACTCTCCCGAAATTAGTAACACTTACCAAAGAAGAATGCGCAAGTGGCGATGTGCACAAAAATATATTTATAGAATGTATGATCCCGTATACACACATTGAGATCCTCGCTGCTGCTACGTAGTTCGTGTACTGTGGTGATGCACAGTGGTTTTTTTAAAAATACTTTTGTTGCCGTTAGGTACTGTTGCTTTTGAATTTAATTCCCGTCTTATGACGGACTTTTACACTAGTAATGATAATAATTTGGGGCGAGTTCCAGAATGTTCCTGTCCGTTTCGCTACAAGAGTTCAACACCATCTGTTCAAGAAGTTATATATCGTACACACAAGAAATGTCCAGGTGGAGAATACATGCACAGAGTAGAATATCGACATCATCATCATCATCTTTATCACTCCCCAATGAAGCATGAAGCCTCCACTTTAGATGGCCCTTTTAGCCTTTTCCAGAGCATAAACTCTTGCAGTCGTGGTTTCTGCAGCTATGTGATTTATGTGATGAGGTTGTCAGTCCGATGTTCAACATTTAATTAGCCGTGTTTGTTTTACAGAGAAGTCTGAGATCGACTGCAAACCATGTGAGAGAAATAGATATGGTTATATAAGATCGAACGGTGAAGACGAAGACAAAGAAGAAGATGATTGTCGTAAATTTTTAAAGATAGGTCAGAAGATATTTATGGTCCCGTCTGAGCAGAGGTGATAGTGGTAAATATGTGAGAATAAAGGTGTAAGAAATAGATTTTCACGAGGGAATAGTGTAAGAAAAAGATTTGTCTCTGGAATGAGTAGTTTCTCTAGTCCAGCCTATCTATACGACTATATTTTAATATAAGACGACATTTCTCTCCCAATATAAAATATAAGTTACACTAAACTCACGCACACACACAATTATGTGACAACAATACACACAAACGTAAAAACTGTGGTTAATTGGGTATGGGTCTGACCAACACACACATGTAAGTTCTATTTGTTGTTTACTATCATTAAACCTTTTACAACATTAAACATATAGAGAAATCAAAAACACAAAGTTTACAGATATATGAAAATAACCGAATAAGTGCCCTCCCCTTGTTGAGAAAAGATCCCAAAAGAAGTTAATAACCCAAAGGTCAAAAATAAGCAGTAGATAACATAATAGACTGTGAAGAACAAGTTCCCACTAAATTACTACTCAGTAACGTACTCAGTTTAGCGAAATAAAAAAAAAAGAAGTTAGTACAATGATTGTAACAAAGGAAACTATTTACTCTTTCTCTGTCTCTCACGCTGTCATATGTGGCCACAAACACTCTTGCTTACCTAATAATGGTGTAGTTATCCATTGAACAAATTAAATTACAATAGTCTGACCCTATATTGTCAGGTGGGTTTCCCAAATCTGGCCCCAGTCCAGCCTTTGTATCTTATGATAATTACAAGGTGGACGCAAATTAGGTAGTTTGATTTTTCCTGGATGAATCCTGTGTCACCGTATATAGTTATTGAAGCAAGACGTTCTCGGGACGTTCACAGTTACAAAAAAAGGAGAACAGTAGTTCCTGTATTGTCTAGCCTCTGGTTGCTAAGACAACTGTTACGATATGTAAAACTGATAAATGATGGTAAATCCTATCGGCTGACCCTTATGGTGAGTACCGATTTTGAAACAGCGTAGTTTCCTGGATCACTCCGTTGCTACGGCTGTCAAACGTCAGGAATATATGTTCTTTCATATGCCCAGTAGGCTGGAGAATTTTGATAAATAATTCTGTGTGATGTACCGTCCAGTTACGATTACTCTTATTGTTTCTATTGGTCTCTCTCTGAATGAAGAAAGAGGACCGAATAGGTCCAAAATTCGAAGACCCAAAAATAATAATAATGTTACTGGTACTATTAGACAGCTGGTCGCTGGTTTTGATCGAGTGCTAGATAAGGAAGAAAAAACATTTTAAAAAACTGTTACCACTAGCTATTTGTCGGCGTCTGTTGTTTAGTCACATAACGTTAACTCCAGTCACTTATTTAATTTCACACAATTAAATATAATGCGAATTCTATTCGGTCACTGATCCGTCACACTTAATAATCTCAGTCAGCTAAGCTTTTGTGTAAGAAAAATGGGGTGTTTGAAATTACATTACTCTGAACGACTGGCAAAAAATATCTACGCGTTAAGTTTTTTCAAGGAGCCGCGGTAGCATAGTGGTTAGTGCACTGGCTTCCTAGCGCAATGGTCAGTGGTTCGATCCCCAGATGAGGTGGGATTTTGTTAGACCACAAACGGCTCCTGGGTCGACCCAGCCCCAAATGGGTACCAGAGCAACTCTGGGAAGGTTAAGGCGGCCGGCGTGATGCTGACCACATCACCCCTAGTGTGCCGACGGTCAAGAAGATATGGGCCTAACACCATATTCCTAATATGCCTCAATGGGCGTGTAACGGGATCCTATGTTATTTCACTAGTTTTAAACGCTAAGGAATTGCAGTGAATTAAAATGGTAAACTTAACACATTTTAACACTTAATCACAATTTCTATTACCACAAATCAGAAAATGGAATCCCCACGGGACAATTTAACACATTTAGCGAAGAAATGGTTCTAATCCGTCGTACTTAGATTTATCCAAGAATTTCTGAGCGACTCTTATAACTGGATTTGAGAGAGCGCGGTATATATTCATATTGTTTGCTCTCAGATCCCTAATGGTGTTAATTTCACATTTACGTGCGAACCATAGTATTGAGAAACTGTATACCCGATAAAAGTTTTCTGGCGGCCACCGTTTTTCTCGTCAATCGCTGCTTTGCCCGACATCAAAAGACGTCGTCCCGCTAACGGAGTTTCTTTCAAAATCTCTGCGTTCTCGAGATGAAAGACAAAAACGGCGTCAGCGTTCCCTTGTATCTGAAGATCAAAGGGTTACGTGTTTATCCTGCGTGCGATCGGTCCGATGTTCGGTGATTGGCAGATCAATTTGCGTGAGAAACTCAGGTAAACGAATCATGGCTCTCTGTCTGTTATGCTCGCAGGTCACGGAAATTGGTAAATGTTTGTTTGTTAACATGTAAAGAAAAAGGGCGTGGATTAGATATGCGTAATGCGGTCAGAAAATTGCTTGGTTTGGCTTAGCAAATGGTAGACGCTAAATGGGAAAACAAAGGCTGTCAGATTACTGTATCACTATTTACATTCCACGTCACAATGATATCAACCATTAAAATACCAGTTTGTTTTCTTCTGTCCTCAAGTGTGTTTTCTTCTGTCCTCAAGTGTGTTTTCTTCTGTCCTCAAGTGTGTTTTCTTCTGTCCTCAGGTGTGTTTTGTTTTGTCCTCAAGGTATCTTTTCTTCTGTCCTCAAGGTATCTTTTCTTCTGTCCTCAATGTATGTTTTCTTCTGTCCTCAAGTGTGTTTTCTTCTGTCCTCAAGGTATCTTTTCTTCTGTCCTCAAGGTATCTTTTCTTCTGTACTCAAGGTATCT
Organism: Oreohelix idahoensis; assembly: GCA_024509875.1. Classification (NCBI taxonomy): domain Eukaryota; kingdom Metazoa; phylum Mollusca; class Gastropoda; order Stylommatophora; family Oreohelicidae; genus Oreohelix; species Oreohelix idahoensis. The sequence goes on from JAMPIV010011942.1 coordinate 467,787, forward strand.
TTTCTTCTGTCCTCAGGTGTGTTTTCTTCTGTCCTGAATGTATGTTTTCTTCTGTCCTCAAGTGTGTTTTCTTCTGTCCTCAAGGTATCTTTTCTTCTGTCCTCAAGGTATCTTTTCTTCTGTCCTCAAGGTATCTTTTCTTCTGTCCTCAGGTGTGTTTTCTTCTGTCCTCAATGTATGTTTTCTTCTGTCCTCAATGTATGTTTTCTTCTGTCCTCAAGTGTGTTTTCCTATGTCGTCAATGTATGTTTTCTTCTGTCCTCAAGTGTGTTTCCTTCTGTCCTCTTATGTCTTCTTCTGTCTTCAAGGTATGTTTTCTTCTGTCCTGAAGTGTGTTTTCCTATGTCGTCAAGGTATGTTTTCTTCTGTCCTCAAGGTGTATTTTCTTCTGTCCTCAATGTGTTTTCTTCTGTCCTCAAGTGTGTTTTCTTCTGTCCTCAAGTATGTTTTCTTCTGTTCTCAAGTGTGTTTTCTTCTGTTATCAAGTGTGTTTTCTTCTGTCCTCAATGTATGTTTTCTTCTGTCCTCAAGTGTGTTTCCTTCTGTCCTCTTATGTTTTCTTCCGTCCTCAAGTGTGTTTTCTTCTGTCCTTATGTTTATTTTCTTCTATTCTGTCCTATGTTTTCTTGTGTCATAGTCTTGGCTTTCTTCTCTCCTCTTAAACACTGTCACAATCGTACGTTTATTCCACCCTGATATTTTTTCTTCTTTGATCCTTAGCCGCCGACTGTCAAAGCAGTCACTGGTCATCACGCCTAATGGCGTCTTAACACACTGACATAATAGTGTTAAAACTCCAGTCAGGGCGTCACATGTTGGTATCGTGACAATCGATAACTATGTTGACCACAAGTGAAGGAAAAAGTTGAAAGGCATTGTGCAAGAGAAAGATAGCGTTGTAAGAAGGGAGATAACATCCAGAAATTGACATGAAAGAGTCTGAGATCGAACTATCAAGAAAAGAAACAGAAGACGTTGGTGGTCCATTGCAGCCCACCTTAGATGTGACAATGGCAAGTGATAAGAAGCTTTAACTTGGACGTTCACACGACACATTTATATCCTTCTGCTGAATCGAGGATTCTAATATTTCATGGGACAACATATGCTCATATTGTAGATGTTATTCCTCATTACTTAGATTCATTCTAGTAAACAGCCTTCCCATAAAAATTTTAGTTCCTTGTGTCTTGTTTTATTTGATTTGGCGCTCTCTCTGACAAACCTATACACCCTAGGGTAGAAAAGGAACGATTAATTACGAGTAAGTTGTTTTAAATGATATGTCGGCAATGATCTGTTTCTCGTGTTCTGTTCTTTTAAGAATGTATACGTTTCCCGCTTTCAGTTCCGTTAATTTTGCGATGTCTTCTATAATTTTTTTTTCATATTGTTTTTATATGGTGAATCACTTCCTGTGTGCTTTCCAAGCCTCCTCCTAGTATTTCACCACATGTGATATTTGGGGGGCTTCACTGTAAGTGGACTGACTGCTTTCATGCTCTTTCCCCCTGGTAGCTTAAAATCAGAGGTGAGGATCCTTTTAATGCATGCCAGACTAGGATGGGATAATCAGGAAAGTTGTTGGAACACGTGACACCAGTTAACAAGTTGTGGAATATCAGAAAAGCCATATGAAAACTCAAGATCTACACAATGCCAAGTAAATCAAGTTGTATTTTGGTTGAAGAAGATCGACAAACTCAGCAGCCCTAGCTAAACAACAACAACAACGATTCGCCTGCCTTTTATCTTTGTAGGTACGTGACCTCTCACCCTTGTAGGTACGTGACCTCTCACCCTTGTAGGTACGTGACCTCTCACCCTTGTAGGTACGTGACGTTTTTCTACGGAGTCATTTTATTTTGTTGTTGTTGATTTCATCAAATAGGTATTTCTTCCATTTGTCAATCCTCTAGTTTTTGTTGTGTAGGCACCGTGAGTAACTTCAGTGGAATTTAAAGGCACCTCGTTTGTGTATGATATATCCATCTTAAAAGTTTCTCTATCCGCTTCATCTGGCTGTCGTTGGATTTATGTTGTACGAACGAACCCGATCAGACCCATCATACATTGCAAAAGACTCAACACTAGGGATACGAAGCTGTGGAGAGTTATGATCATATTTGCCAGCCGATATTAAGCGTAAAGAAGATATTTAGAACATTAATTCTAGTTTATTCCTGTCACTTGTAGAACACTGTTCTCATTTAGAACATTAATTCTAGTTTATTCCTGTCACTTGTAGAACACTTTCTCATTTAGGACAGCGGTATTCTTTAACATTCATTGAAAAATAACACAACAATAATCATTTGTTGCAACATATTTATTTAAGTAAGAGCTAGTATACCCATCAAAACTACGATGGTGGAATAGTTAAAGCCAACGCCTTTTAACATTTCAGCACCCGTAGTACAATTAGAAGACTGAGGATCTCGCCTGGAAGACATTTTGTTGATTCTGAGCGATGTTATTTTAAATATTTGTAAAGTCCTGAAAATAGAATTTTAATTTTTGCCTTCTCTTTTCAAGGGGTGTAATTTTTTCTTCCCTTCGCTGATTAAGGGAAACAATAAACCCGAGAGAACATCATAAAATATATGTAATTATATGACATTTTACAAATAATTTATCCAATTAATAGTGCAAAATAGAATTAGCACTAACATTTGATTAACATAAAGAAAATCTCAACTAACTAGTCCCCACACAAAAATTTAGTCACACGAAAGTTATTTTTTAGCTAACATAAACATCACAGCTGTGACTTCTGTGGTTAAAGGAACATAACTCTCGTGACTGCATCTTCCCAATGTGCTAAATAAATGAAATATTTATATCAACTACAATGTAGAAATTTTGAGTTTAAAGATATCAACATTTTTACCCATTCAAAATCCTATTTCTGAGGTTTTAATGGTGGAATAAATGTTCAAGAAATCTTAATTTCACGCCTGATACTCAAAACTCTGTCTGTCTGTCTGTCTGTCTGTCTGTCTGTCTGTCTCTGTCTGTCTCTGTCTCTCTCTCTCTCGCTCTCTCTCTCTCTCTCCACTAATTATTGTTCTTACTTACTTAGTCGTTCCCCCGTGAGGTGTTTTTTTTCTCCACACTGAAATATTTACTGGCCTCCCCCTTTTTCAACCCCCTCTCCTACCCACGAACAAAATGCGCGTGGATGTGGAATGTAACAGCAGATATAATAAATAAACAACCAAGTGGAATTAGGCTTGTGTAACTGTGGCTGACGAAGGTTGAATCCCGATACGTCCCGTGTTTCCCGTATAAGTTCATTTGTAAAACTGATTCCATACCATTTTGTTTTGTTCATTTATTGATCATTTTTTCAATGATTTCCCTTTGTTTTTTGTTCATTGTCGTGCGACACTGTCGTTACACATATTAAACGTGAAAGTCTTTGGTTTTTATTGTCTTTTTCGCAATGTTGTGTCTGTTTTATTTTTAAATACCTGTATGTATGTATATATATATATATATATATATATATATATATATATATATATATATATATATATATATATATATATATATATATATATATATATATATATATATATAATAAAAAATAGCCCCGTCAGTCATAACTGAATATGGGAATGCGCCCCTGAGGTGACAGCCCTCAGCTGCTTATTTTCATGACGTTTTTTTCAACGTTTTCTCTCCCCCCCCCCTTTTTGTGCTTGCCGTGAGAGCTTCTATTCGTCCAATTTGAGATGGCGCATTAGAGAGCATCGCCACTTTGTGCGATTGGCAGCTTCATCCTCCCAGGCTGCTGGATTTATGTCCAGTGCCCTCATGTCTCTCTTGCACACATATTTGAACCTCAGCTGTTGTCGCCCAACTGTTCGTTTGCCATCTGCCAGTTGTCCGTAGAATATATCTTTCGGGATACGACCATCTTCCTTGCAGCGGACATGGCCCAGCTATCGTAGTCTGCGCTGTCTAAGCAGTGTATACTTGCTTTGAAGGCCAGCACGTGACAGCACCTCAATATTTGTCACTTTGTCCTTCCACAAAATATCGAAGACGCGGAGTAGACACCGTAGATGGAAGGTATTGAGCCTTCTTTCTTGCTTAGCATAGGTTGTCTATGTCTCGCTGCCATATAGAAGTGTGCTGGTGACGCAGGCATTATATACCGCAGCTTTGGTCTTCGTTGTGAGTTTAGAATTTCCCCAAACACACGATGTGAGGCGGGTAAAGGTAGCTGCAGCTTTGCCAATGCAGCTGTCAATTTCTGTTTCCAGAGAGAGTTTGTCATTGATGGTAGACCCCAGGTATGTGTAGTGGTGCACCACTGCCAATTCATAGTTATCAATAGTGATAACTGGTGCAACATCCACATACTGACACAGCACATTGGTTTTCTTTAGACTTATTGTGAGGCCAAAGTCCTTACATGCTTGGGCGAAGTGATTCATCAAGCTCTGAAGATCCTGTTGACTTTGAGTGGCGACTGCAGCATCATCAGCGAACTACAAGTCTATAATAGTGACCCTTCTGATTTTTGTTTTTGCCTTCAGCATTGCGAGGTGTAACAGTCGGTCGTCTGACTTATTGTCAAGGCATATTCCTTCAGTTGCATCTCTGAATGTATGTTTCAAGACAAAGAAGATCCCGAAGAGGGTTGGAGCCAGAACGCAGCCTTGTTTAACGCCACTGCGTATGTCAAAGGGTTGTGATGTGCTTCCAGCATATTGGAATGTTCTTTTGATGTCTTCATGGAATAACTTTATCAAGTCCAGCAATTTAGCGGGGCAGCCTATTTTCAGAAGAATTTTGAAGAGTCCATCCCTGCTAGTCAGGTCAAGTACCTTTGTGAGGTCTGTAAAGGCAATGTATATATAGGCCATTTCTGCTCTCTTAATTTTTCCTGAAGCTGGCGGAGAGAAAAGATCGTGTCTGTTGTTGATCTGCCAGCTCTGAATCCACACTGTGACTCTGGATAAATGCACTCAGCTAACTTGTGTAGCCGCATTAAGATGACTCTGGCAAATCCCTTACCAACAATACTAAGAAGAGAGATGCCTCTCTAGTTATTGCAACCACTTCTCTCACTTTTATTTTTATAGTGTTACAATCTTGGCATCTCACATGTCTTGAGAGATTGTTGTCTCTTCCCAACACTAGCACAGCACAATATACAGGTATGTAATAGCGTGCTCTTACAGCATTTGATTAAATCGGGAGGAATCCCATCAATGCCTGGTGTTTTTCCAAAGACCAAGCTATCAATGGCCTTGCTGAGTTCTGCCAATGTTGGTTCAGAATCCATCTCCTCCATAATTGGCAGACATTGAACTGCGTCTAGGGCTGCGGTATCACGGTGTTTTGTCTTGCGTAAACTCAGAGTAGTGCTCGACCCACCGTTCCATCTGTTTACTCTTATCGGTTAGCTTCTCCCCGCTAATGGTTTTTAGCGGTGCCGTCTTACTTTTTTGTGTGTGTGTGTGTGTAAAGTTGTGCCTCGATTTGGCGAGGCGCGTGCCGTTCAACCTAGTCGGTTATATTAGGGCGCATGTCCAAATATAAAAGACCTTTAGGTCTGAGGTCCAAGGACTTTCTTTATACCGTCGAACTTTTGTCTAGTGTTGCCTGTTTGCGCTGCCGTCTGGATGCTCTCGCTGAGCGGGAGCCAATAGTCATTTGCACAACGTCGAGCAGTTTGTTGGACTTTGCTTCTCGTAGCCTTCAGGATCTGAAGGGTTCTAGCACTCGGTGAACGCTTGTATTCAACCGCAGCACTGCGTTTAGCTTCATTGACAGGTGACATCACATCTGATGAAGCATCAAACCAGTCATTTGACTTCACTGTCTTCTTACCAAAGGTGGCAAGTGCAGTACTTTGAATGGTGTTCCACAGGTGCTCTCAGTTCTCTGTAACAGTATCACCATGATGAGGGCTACTGAGCACTTTCTTGGAGGTCGCAGTAAATTGAGCGATCATGACAGGGTCTGACATCTTGGTGGTATTGATGCGTGGTTTCCTTTAATGTATGACATGATGGAGTTTTCTTGGTTGTGCTCTGATTTTGCAGCAAACCAAGGAATGGTCTGCATCACAGTCTGCACTATGATACGAGCGCGTGGAGAGCTCAGACCTGAGACGTGGCCTTCTGACAAGAACTAGATCCAGTTGATGCCAGTGCTTGGACCGTAGGTGTCTCCAGGACACCTTATGCTGGAGTTTTGTCTGAAAGGTTTGGTCACGCAGAGGTCATGATGGACACACAACTCCAAAAGCCGTTGTATACTGTAGTGAAATTGACAGAGATACAACGGTAAAATTCCTCCCAAGGATAACATTTAAGGATAAAAACATAATGCGTAGGCTGCTGATGTACATGATCGCCTAGACCGCGAGTCATCACCCTCCATAAATTTGACTTGCTAGACCGGAGGGGAACGGAGGATCAAAAAGGAAAAAAATATGACTGGAAAGGCTAAAGAGACGCAATTGGGGGGGGGGGGGGGGGGGGGGATGAAAGTAAAAATCCACGTTCCCCAAATTGACACGAGGTACGGAATTGGACGTTTTGCGATACCAAGCGCTTGATTTGAATTTGAGCGGAAGAACGCAGATGTCTGAAAAAAATTACAAAAATTAAAAAGTAAAATTTTCTTAATATTAATGTTAGGAATATAAAAATTAGCTGGCCAGATGGCCTATTCTGAGCAGTGAACGAATATGGTCTTAATTTTACAGACGGATAGATAATATTGAAAATAATGACAAAAGACAGTGTAGTTTACATCAGCCACAGACTGCATTGAATCTAACATATCGTTATTTGCACACAAAAACACGACCTTGGACACAGATGTTCACATTTACTTGGCATAGAAGTGAAGGGACATTGGTGGTAGCTGTGTCTAAATATAACTTTTTACAACAAAAATTTGAAGGGGAGAGAACGGTTGGGTCAAAAATCGAGCACAATTTTTGTAGAAACACAAGTAGAGACGGACAGACTAACAGATAACCATCCATACGTGACTGAAGCTTGACTGAAATGACTTTAGTGAGGAAATTTGAAATTAAAAATAAACCTCGGCAGTGATTGGCCACAGACAATCATATCATTAGCGCTCAGAGCGCATTTGGGGTCATTCTTCAATAATTGTTCAGTGTTAGACACAGATTTTAAAGTGTGGTGTTTTCCCATATGAAAGACAGTGAGTTAAATTTAGGGACGCCATCCTATAGCCAGCAGCTCAGCTGAGTTTTGCTAGCACTTCTGTGTTAATTATTCATAATCTGGTAAGATTGAAATTATTTCTTTATATATTTTGAATATTGTTTCATGTTCGAGTGATTTGATACTGCCATATCATAATCTAGCCTTACAAACAAGTAGGGATTTTGCTCTAGACCCCCGCCCAAGTCAGGGTCTAGGGACTAACAATGTACCTAAACACCAGCAAGGATTATGCAAGACCGATCAAGAGTTGAGAATAAGGAAAACATATTACCTATCCTCTTTTAGGGTAGAAAACTAATAATTATTTTTCAGAATCTATAGTCTGGGAGGATCTATCGGATGTAAACCCACCATGGTAACTGTGCTGTTTGGTCAGAGAGATCTGACCTGTCTGTATAATGTGGTTGTTGTGTCAGTGTGGTGTCCAGACGTGGGTAGAGAATAGATTTTGACACATGGCCCATACTTTGATTGCAGAGCTGCGAGTTTCTGTCGTCAACGAAGCAGTATCTATTCGGGTGGTGATTTACACAAGTGTATCTGTGCAGTCCTTGTGACAGAGACCACCATTATTGCCCGCCAGCACGGAGAGGTGGGACCACCTGATTTCAGCACCAGAGCTACAAATACCAGATGAGTGAGCCTCTGGTCTGCTGGATATTCACCAACCCCATTAAGTTGCAGATACCCCATAAAAATTCCCACCATTTTCTGGACACTATGTAGTCAATATAGACAGGTGTGATGAGACCACCCCAACAGCACAGACAATAAATATCCTCCTTAGTAGCTGACTACCAGAACATTTTAATAAAACTAACTATTCTAGTACTTAAATATGTACACTTTTGCATTTATTATGTAACATTCCATGCATAATTTTCATAAATTTTAAATCCTTCTTTTAAAACAAGTTCTGGTCAAAATAAAACTTGATCCAGAACAAATAAATGTAATATAATTATATCAAAAACTTTACACACGTGAGTTAGTTCAGTGTATTGTAACACTTGTTAATCTTATTAGTCTTGTTAAATATCTATGGGTATATTTATAACTATCACACCACAGTACACATCATAACCCTAGACACTTTACGCAGCTACATTCATAAAAAAAAAATTAAGTGTGAGGTCGTAGTGGTAGCAAGAAAGGCCTTCTGACAATTCTCAATTACATTTTATCTCAGGAGCCTTCACAGCTGGCCTCATACAATTTACATGTAGTACCATCATCATCATACAAAACCATCAATCCCACTACATATATTGGGGGCTCGTCCGGGATAATTAGCCCAACAGTAATATTAAGATCTCCTGGTGGGAGAAATAAAAGTAGGGAAATAAATTGTAAAATTTCCTTTAAAAGTGAAAGTGTCCCTGCAGATAAAAGTTGGTGAATCTTCACAGCCAGTAATAATTAATTAGTTAACTGGTTAGTTAGAATTAGTTAGATTATAGTCATAAGAAGTACTTAGCTTGTATATTATTATATTGTCTGAAAAGTATGGCTGAGCTAGCAAAGTTTAGATCAGCTGCTGTGCTCACTGCGAAGGAGATGGGGATGGATGGTCAAATTTTAATTCAATACGTAACGACTGAATGTGATAAATATATTGAAAGGGAAGATAGAAAGGTAGCTGAAGAGAAGAGGTTACAAATTGAGGCTGATAGAGAAATTAAGAGGCTGCAGATTGAGGCAGAAGAAAAACGACAGCAAAGGGAGGCAGAAGAAAAACGACAGCAAAGGGAGGCAGAAGAAAAAAAGGTTGACTGCCGAAAGGGAGGCAGAAGATAAAAAGGCCGAAAGGGAGGCTGAAGATAGAAGGTTGCAGAGGGAGCACGAATTACGACTAAGGGAGCTGGAATTACAAGGCCCGGCCCCTGAAAATGGTGCCAGCCCTTTTGCCTCAGATGCTACGCCCAGTATGGGAGCCTCAAACTCAGCTATGGGGTTTCATTTAGACCATTTTGTTGAGAAAGACGATGACATAGAGGGGTACCTGGGACGTTTTGAGTTATTAGCTACTACATATGGGTTAGAGAGAGAGAGGTGGAGTTTAAAGCTATCACAGGGATTGAGGGGTGCTTCTTATGAAGTATTTGCCAAAATGAACAGGGAAGACCAAGACAATTATGACATGTTAAAGCAGGCTTTGTTATTAAGGTACGAGAAGAATGGTGAATTTTATCGTAAGAGATTTAGAAATGCCAAACTGTTGTCTGGGGAGACATACCACCAATTCTCTGCCAGACTAGAAACCTATTTGGAGAAATGGACGGCTCTGGGGAAGACCCAAGATCTTAAAGAAATGATCATGATTGAGCAATTGAGAGAGTCCATGGCTCCAGACATGAGAAAATTTCTCATGGAACAAGGTGCAGAGAAGTTGGGGGAAATTTTAAATGTTGCTGAGAGGTATCAGGCAGCCCAGGCAGAGGTAAGTGGTGCTAAAAGAAGCACATAGACAATTTTAAAGCTCCACAGCAATTTAATAAATTTGATAATAGAGAGCAGGGAAATAAAGGTAGGACAAATTTTGAGCGGCCAAGAAATGACTATCGCGACAGAAACTCACAGTTCAATGACCAAAAGTTCAATGAAAGAAAACCGTTGAACCAAGGAAAAAGATGGTGTAAATGGTGCAAGAAGGATAACCATAACACCGAATTTTGTAGAAGGAAACCTTCAAACATTGCTGCAATGAAGTCGGGGACGCAAAGATTAAAGGTTAATCCTAAGGGACAACAGGAACCTTATCACCCCCCAGTTTGTGAGGATGTTATTTGTAATGGGGTCACCATAAGGTGCCTTTATGATACAGGTTTGGATTATGATTCAGTTGTGAAGTCTAGCCTAGTGGACCCAAGTCAGTATACCACAGAAACAGTGGAAATACAAGGGGCGACTAAGGACATACCACTCATGACACTTCCCATCGCAAGGATAACGGTGAAAACTCGCTATGTGGAAGGAGAAATCAGAGCAGCAGTGATAGATGAACCAATCTACCCTCTAATCTTGGGGTGTAGATACGTCTTCTTGGGGAATCCCGAGAAACCTGTGATCATGGCGACAGTGCAGACCAGGTCACAGAAGAAGGAGGAAGAAGGTGAACCTATAAACGCTCATCCAGAGGAGATGAGGAAGGCGCAGGCTGAGGATAGGACACTCCAGCCATGTTTTAAAAAATTACCCAAATGCCACACACCTCCGAGCAAGGGGGAATATTTCATGAAGAACAAACTCTTATACAGGAAGGCCGGAACTGGAACAAATGGTCACAACCAGCTGGTTCTTCCCATTGCATATAGAGAGAAAGTGATGGAACTCGGACATGCAATCCCCTTCAGTGGTCACATGGGGATCAGCGCCACAGGACAGCGTATAGCTTGTCATTACTTCTGGCCAGGGATAACGGAGGATATAAAAAGATATGTCAAATCCTGCCCAGAATGTCAAAGGGTAGCTCCAAAGCACTGGACTGCCCCTGCAACTCTAGGGGAAATGCCCATAGTGGGAACACCTTTTGAGAGGGTTGCAGTGGATATTGTAGGACCTCTCACTCGGACCAAGAGGAGGAACAGTTACATCCTTACTCTGGTGGACACTTGTTCTATGTGGGGAGAGGCGGTAGCCCTGCCATCAATTGATTCAAAACATGTAGCAGAGGCACTACTTACAATATTTACCCGATTAGGATTCCCGCATCAAATCTTGACGGATAATGGTTCTCAGTTCAAGGGGAAACTAACGGAAGAAGTTTTTAAGCTATTTCAAGCCAGGCACTTTCATTGTAGTCCGTACCATCCACAAGGGAACGGCCAGGTAGAGAGGTTCAATGGGACTCTCATTTCTATCCTGAGAAAGCTGGCACACGAAAAACCGGATCTGTGGGATCAATTCCTGCCCGCCGCATTGTTTGCGTACCGGGAGGTACCACATAGTTCAACCGGGATGGCTCCCGCAACTCTGCTATTTGGGAGGCCAATAAAAGGTCCTTTAGAAGCTTTATTAAGGACCTGGACAGATGAGAAGGCAGAAGAGACTGTTACCTCATCGTATCAATATGTGAACGAACTGACCACTCGTTTGAAAGCTGGATGGAAACTGGCAAATGATAATTTGAAACAAGCCAGGAAGAAACATGCAGCATATTTTAATAGGAAGGCAAAGGACAGGGAACTGGCAGTCGGAGAGAAGGTGCTGCTTCTACTACCGGGAAGCCAGAATAAATTACAAATTGGTTGGCAAGGTCCATATACGGTTCTAGAGAAGGTGTCTAGAACAAACTATAAAATTGACAAAAAGGGGAAGGAAAAAGTTTATCATGTAAACCTGTTAAAGAAGTATCTGGACAGACCACTCCAGGAAAGCACCCCCTTATTGACCTTGGCTATTGCAACCCAGATGCAAAAAGAACCACTCACCTCACATGAATACCCATTACATCCTTGTGAAACAGCAGCACAGGTAAAAGTCAGTAAGCACCTGACTAAAAACCAGAGGGAGAGAGTTCAACAAGTTCTGGAGGAACATACAGATGTATTAACAGATAAACCAGGCCATACAAATTTGCTACAGTATGACATGAAACTGGTAGACTCAAACCCAATCTGTATGAGAGCCTATTCTATTCCGTTCGCGAAGGAGAAGGCATTAAAGGAAGAAATAGATTATTTATTGAAGGAGGGGATTATTTCGCACAGTGAATCATCTTTTAGTTCTAGTGTCGTTTTGTTGAGGAAACCGTCTGGGGAACACAGACTGTGCATAGATTACAGGAAACTGAATGCTGTCACAGAAGGACAAGTGGATCCATTACCAGACACAAAACAGCTATTTGCCAGACTGAACAAGGCAAAATACTTTTCAAAAGTGGATCTTAGTAAAGGCTATTACCAGATCCCAGTGAAGCCTGAAGTGAGACCTTATTTGGCTTTTAGCACTTCGGATGGACATTATGAATTCAATATGCTACCATTCGGACTGAAAAATGCTCCGAGTGTGTTTTCAAGGATGATGCGAAAATTGTTGGACCCCCTGAATAACCCATGTATCACAAATTTCATGGATGATATTCTCGTCGCCACCGAGACATTTGAAGAACACATTGAAGCTCTGGAGATGTTGTTTGATAGACTTCGGGAGGCGAACTTAACTGCTAGGCCAACAAAATGTTGTATTGGATGCAAAGAGTTGGAATTCTTGGGGCACACTGTATATCAGGGTAATATGACCCCTGATCCTAAGAACTTGGAAAAACTGCAGAGAGCACCTAGGCCGCAAACCAAAAAGGACGTGCGATCATTCGTGTCGTTATGCGGATTTTATCAGAAATACATCAAAAATTTTAACGCCATTTGTGCTCCTCTGACTGATCTGACTCGCAAGGGACTTCCAGATAAAATTATTTGGACTGCACAATGTGAATTAGCGTTCCAAGAGTTAAAGGAAAAACTCACTAGCAAGCCTATTCTCAAACTGCCTGATTTGACACAGGACTTTGTTTTAAGAACCGATGCAAGTAATGTAGGACTAGGAGGGGCTTTGTTGCAAAGATCATCTTCACCTGATGGGGAACTGAAACCAGTCGCTTATGCAAGCCGCAAATTGAATAAGGCGGAACAAGGATACTCCACAAGCGAAAAAGAATGTTTAGCATTAATCTGGGCAATAAAGAAGTTTCAAATCTATCTGTATGGTAGGACATTTGTGGTGGAGACGGATCATCAGCCTCTCGTGTTCTTGTCTCAGGCTAAGCATGAAAACGCAAGATTGCTGAGGTGGTCTTTATTGCTTCAACCTTATCAGTTTAGTATCCAATATATCCCAGGCAAATTGAATGTCGGTGCAGATTTCCTCAGTCGGCACCCCTGTGATCAAAATTAGAGTAATGGCAGACGGGAGGAGTAATTTTACCTATGTGTATCGCTGGTTTTGGAACTTGCCATAGGCATGTTTTCAGGTGGGGAGATGTGTAGTGAAATTGACAGAGATACAACGGTAAAATTCCTCCCAAGGATAACATTTAAGGATAAAAACATAATGCGTAGGCTGCTGATGTACATGATCGCCTAGACCGCGGGTCATCACCCTCCATAAATTTGACTTGCTAGACCGGAGGGGAACGGAGGATCAAAAAGGAAAAAAATATGACTGGAAAGGCTAAAGAGACGCAATTGGGGGGGGCGGGGGGGGGGGGGGGGGGGGGGGGATGGATGAAAGTAAAAATCCACGTTCCCCAAATTGACACGAGGTACGGAATTGGACGTTTTGCGATACCAAGCGCTTGATTTGAATTTGAGCGGAAGAACGCAGATGTCTGAAAAAAATTACAAAAATTAAAAAGTAAATTTTTCTTAATATTAATGTTAGGAATATAAAAATTAGCTGGCCAGATGGCCTATTCTGAGCAGTGAACGAATATGGTCTTAATTTTACAGACGGATAGATAATATTGAAAATAATGACAAAAGACAGTGTAGTTTACATCAGCCACAGACTGCATTGAATCTAACATATCGTTATTTGCACACAAAAACACGACCTTGGACACAGATGTTCAAATTTACTTGGCATAGAAGTGAAGGGACATTGGTGGTAGCTGTGTCTAATTATAACTTTTTACAACAAAAATTTGAAGGGGAGAGAACGGTTGGGTCAAAAATCGAGCACAATTTTGTAGAAACACAAGTAGAGACGGACAGACTAACAGATAACCATCCATACGTGACTGAAGCTTGACTGAAATGACTTTAGTGAGGAAATTTGAAATTAAAAATAAACCTCGGCAGTGATTGGCCACAGACAATCATATCATTAGCGCTCAGAGCGCATTTGGGGTCATTCTTCAATAATTGTTCAGTGTTAGACACAGATTTTAAAGTGTGGTGTTTTCCCATATGAAAGACAGTGAGTTAAATTTAGGGACGCCATCCTATAGCCAGCAGCTCAGCTGAGTTTTGCTAGCACTTCTGTGTTAATTATTCATAATCTGGTAAGATTGAAATTATTTCTTTATATATTTTGAATATTGTTTCATGTTCGAGTGATTTGATACTGCCATATCATAATCTAGCCTTACAAACAAGTAGGGATTTTGCTCTAGACCCCCGCCCAAGTCAGGGTCTAGGGACTAACAATGTACCTAAACACCAGCAAGGATTATGCAAGACCGATCAAGAGTTGAGAATAAGGAAACATATTACCTATCCTCTTTTAGGGTAGAAAACTAATAATTATTTTTCAGAATCTATAGTCTGGGAGGATCTATCGGATGTAAACCCACCATGGTAACTGTGCTGTTTGGTCAGAGAGATCTGACCTGTCTGTATAATGTGGTTGTTGTGTCAGTGTGGTGTCCAGACGTGGGTAGAGAATAGATTTTGACACATGGCCCATACTTTGATTGCAGAGCTGCGAGTTTCTGTCGTCAACGAAGCAGTATCTATTCGGGTGGTGATTTACACAAGTGTATCTGTGCAGTCCTTGTGACAGAGACCACCATTATTGCCCGCCAGCACGGAGAGGTGGGACCACCTGATTTCAGCACCAGAGCTACAAATACCAGATGAGTGAGCCTCTGGTCTGCTGGATATTCACCAACCCCATTAAGTTGCAGATACCCCATAAAAATTCCCACCATTTTCTGGACACTATGTAGTCAATATAGACAGGTGTGATGAGACCACCCCAACAGCACAGACAATAAATATCCTCCTTAGTAGCTGACTACCAGAACATTTTAATAAAACTAACTATTCTAGTACTTAAATATGTACACTTTTGCATTTATTATGTAACATTCCATGCATAATTTTCATAAATTTTAAATCCTTCTTTTAAAACAAGTTCTGGTCAAAATAAAACTTGATCCAGAACAAATAAATGTAATATAATTATATCAAAAACTTTACACACGTGAGTTAGTTCAGTGTATTGTAACACTTGTTAATCTTATTAGTCTTGTTAAATATCTATGGGTATATTTATAACTATCACACCACAGTACACATCATAACCCTAGACACTTTACGCAGCTACATTCATAAAAAAAAAATTAAGTGTGAGGTCGTAGTGGTAGCAAGAAAGGCCTTCTGACAATTCTCAATTACATTTTATCTCAGGAGCCTTCACAGCTGGCCTCATACAATTTACATGTAGTACCATCATCATCATACAAAACCATCAATCCCACTACATATACTTTCATTCATCGTGCCAATACCAAACCTGTCCAGACATGAAGGCCATGAAACATTATCGGCACCCACTCTAGCGTTAAAGTTACCAAGTAGAACAAATTGTTCTTGCCTAGGTACGCTTTTGATGATTGCTGCTAGGTTCTGATAGAACTCGTCTTTAGCTTCTGAGGCAGAGTACAGAGTAGGATCATACACACTGACAAGGGTGATGGGGCCTGCGCTAGTTTGAAGGTGGAGCGTTAACAGGCGTTATGACCCATTCTTACCTGGTTCAGCTATTTAAGTTAGCGATTTTTTGACCGCAAAACCTACCCCATGTTCTCTAATTTTGTTAAGGTCTTTCCCTTGCCAATAAAATGTGTAGTCCTTCTCGCTCACCATTCCAGAGCCTGCCAGGTGCGTTTCATGAAGTGCAGCTATATCCACCTGAAGTCGTTTAAGTTCGTCATGCATTGTTTATGGCTGTCTTCCTGACATCGTTTATGAACTGTAGGTTTTCAGATAGTTCAGTCAACATAATCCGGACGGTCCAACATCATAGTCTGATAGTTTGTTTCTTTCTATTACTTCTTGTTTTGTGATTATTGCTTGGTACGAAATTTTCTGACCGCAGTTTGGGTTTGACCCTAATCCCCATGCACCCAATGAGGAAAGCAGACAGTGGCGGGGTAACACCTAACTGACTAGGGGCTGGCCAGCTTGAAGGGGGCGGTAGCTGTCCTGCGAGATCCTAGAACTTCTCCCACTGTCGGAAGTAGCCTTTTGCATAATGCCCAACGCCAATGGCAAGATGCTTATAAGCGGAAACTACTACATCAAGTGTTGTGCCGACACCTATAGGGTGAAGTTGGAGTGTCCTCTCTAGGGCGCAAGCTTGGCCATAGTTATATAGAGATCAAGCTGTTGCATATATATATATATATATATATATATATATATATATATATATATATATATATAGATATATATATATATATATATATATATATATATATATATATATATATATATGAAATTAGGAGTATTTTTACTTCGAGATCTAAATGCTACTTATAAGTACAGTAAGCGCATGAGATTAAATTGAATTAAGGATCGTCTCAAAGAAACAACAAATTGTCAAGAATGCTGCATAAAGGGACTAATGTGGAGGAAAAAGCTTATATACTGGGGGTTTTTTTTGGCACAATAATAACACAAGATAGAGGACTGAACTCAGACCTTACATACACTATTGGGTCTATTCATTTGCCTTCTTCGCTGAGGTTGACTGAAATGGATTTCCTACGTCTTCTATTTGTTCTCATAATGGTATACTCTAAAGGGCTTTCCTGTCCATCTCTGGATGTTATCTTCTTACTTAAAGCGCTATCCCACTCTTGCACGTTCGCCTTCAACTTTTTCTTCTAGTGTGATTTCTTTGTGACCAAATTATTTTATAGGTTTAATTTTGATCTCATTCATTTATCTTCTTTTCACTCCTTGGTTTTCTAGCGTTTCTTTATTTATGTTCTTCTCTTTTCGTGAGATGCGCTCCATTCTTCTGTACATCCATAATGCAAATGTCTTAATCGCTTGTTCATTGTCCATGTTGCTAACCCATACAAAAGAAAAGAGCATACGAGTATATAACACTAATGAATATAATAGGCTAATCCAGAAAAAAAAGTAAAATTTGAAAAAAGCAGTATCGATTATAAAAAAGCAACCCACGCAAGAAATAACCACTTTGTTGATGGAAGTTAAATAGAGTTCTTCAATGTTACTTTGAGGGAATTATGTTAAACTACAACATGGAACATGATATTTTCTGAAAGACGAACCCTACTGTCTAGCAGTATTTCTGAAGCGGTGTACCGCGGCACACTAGTGTGCCGCCGAGCCTATCAAAGTGTGTCGCAAAAGTTTTGTACATTTACTACATGAAATACATTTTTATCGACCATGTAATTTAAACTGATCTTACAACTTGAATGCATTCAATAATAACTTGAGCTATTAACTGCTTTGAACAAAAATAGATATACTTCAAAATGTCAAGATGTTACAAAAACACAACAGGAGTATAAACAAAGTTCAAAAGCCAAGGACGAAGCATAGTGCAGCGTCCTCTTGGACTTAATAACATTTCTAATTCTTTTTGTTTTTAAATATACCTTCTAATTATTTTAAACAATTAAAAGAAAATCGAACTGAAAGTTTTCTTCATTCTAAAGTACCCACAAATTAGTGTATTTAATTTGGTATTTATCACTGTAATTTTTTTTTCTGGCGCGAGGTCAGATAGGTGTGCCGTAAATTTTTAGAAAATTGAAAAGTGTGCCGTGAACACAAACAAGTTGAGAAACGCTGGTCTATAGATTAAACAAAAATACTACAGCACAATATCTGCTAACATGTACAGAATATGAACAATAACAACCACTAATAAAAATACAGCAGAACTCCAATTATCAGAATTAGTTCGGGACAAGAGTTGTTCGGATAATGGAAATTTCGGATAATGGATTAAGGATACAAGCACTCGTATCAACGGAAAAAAATGTATTGACTAGTGCACACTTCAAAGACATTGTTTCTTCAGAGACTTCAACTGTTTTTCTCATATTCCATGTCGAGATTTAAAATCACTTAACCATTCATTGCTAATTTTAAAGTCGATATCACTTTGTGACCATTTATTAAACATTGGTGCTTTCTCACATAAATAAATATTAGACAAACATAAAAAACCATGTTGGTCAGCGATTTCCTTTCATGAATCCACTTTATCAACAAATTAATTATTTTTACTTTGTCCTCCATTATCAGAAAAACACGTTTCCCTGACATTGTAAATATTTTGGCGTCCATGAAAATTAGACTGGATAAACACAAATTTAACTAAAACGAAACTTATTGACTGTACTCCAGATAGAAACTGACTGGTTTACTCAGCGCGCGAAGACCATTCCTAAAGTCCTTGGTTTATGTGATTCAGTTAATTTAAAATTCGGATTATCGGAGTTCTGCTGTATTTAAAGGCACATTTTTAAATAAAGTTTTGCCTCGTTATGGCGAGGCGCGTCCCGTCCAAAGCGCATGTCCAAACAAAATAGGTCCTTAGGTCTGTACATTTAATTATTTAAAGGCACAAAACTCACCATCACCATCGCTAGATTTGTGCTACAAAAACCAGGGACTACGCAAAATAGTAAAATGCTACATTGCTAAAACAAAAACAAGCAAAAAGCTATATAACAACTATGCGAGCAAAAGAGAACAATTAAAGATAAAGAAAGAAATAAAATAATATTCACTACACTATTTCAGTGGAGAAATTAAATATTAAAAACAAAAAAGGTTGTTCCATTGCAAGTACTGCCGTAGGGTAGAGAAGTGTTAGAGACTTCACTGTGTTACGTTTAGCATCATGAGGTGGAGTGACCAGTTTGCTTCCTCTCTGCCTTTTCATTTTCTAACTCATGAGCAAAGTCAGGTACCCATTTAATCTGGGTAGACTGGAGCGTGACGCCATCGCGTTTCGAACCCGGCACCTTTGCTGCGAGATACCAGCGCTCTAACCACTCTGCTCTAACCACTCTGCTCTAACCACTCTGCCACTAAACCTAAAAAAATCAAAAAAATTTAAAATATATATTTAAAATAATTTTAATTAGAATAAAGAAAATAGTAAGATTTAATAAACCAAATTAAAAATGTTTACATTCATTCATAACCCTTCGCTCTCCAAGGTGCATAAGCCTTCAACAAACACAAGCCAAGTCCTCCTGTCAAGTAATATACTTCTTTTATCGAGATCTTATCTCAACATGGCCACCCGTGAGGTGGGGCAAATAAAAGATCGATTCTTTGTCCTTGCGCATTTCTGTCTTCATCCTTCCATTCGAGTCTACGATGACAACAACAAATTGATTTGGCTGCATAGACGTTCTACCTTCTTCGCGGAAGAAGCGACGAATTTCCTGTTGATGCAAATAAAAAAAAACAATAGTCAATTGGTGGTAGCGTAAGAACTTTCGGCGTTCACACACTCTCATGGGAATTTTTCATTCATCATCATCAGTTGCCATCTCCACAACGGAGGTTGGCTGTAATGGATCTCCAACGTCTTCTGTCTCTTGTCTTGGTGGTACACTCTGATAGACTCTTTCCCGTCCATCTCTTGATGTTATCTTCCCACTTATAGCGCTGTCTTCCCCTTGCACGTTTACCTTCAACTCTCCCTTCTGTTATGGTCTTCTGCAAGGTGTTATGCCTTTTTATGTGGCCAAAGTATTTTAGCTGCCGAACTTTGACCTCTCTCATTAGTTCTCTTTTCATACCTAGATTTTCTAGGACCTCCTTATTTGTTTTCATCTCTTTCCATGAGATACGCCCCATTCTTCTATATATCCACATTTCAAGAGCCTCAATTCTTTCTTCCAAATGCTTATTCATCGTCCATGTTTCTGCACCATACAGAAATGCAGAATATATATAACACTTTATGATTCTCAGTTTTAATTTATGAGATAACTGTTTGGATGTCAGTATATGTTTCATGTTGTTGAATGTAGCTTTGGCCATTCCTATTCTCTTCTTGATTTCTGTTTCACATCTGCCATCTTCTGTTATTATATGACCAAGATATACGTAGCTCTTGACTTGTTCCAGGATTTTCCCATTTACGCTTATCTTTAATGTGGGTTTATCGTCTGTTTTGCTAATTATCATAGTTTTAGTTTTTTCAATATTAATGTCGAGTCCATATTCATGACTTATACTGTTCACTTGCTTCACTAGTTCTTGTAACTCCTGTTCGCTTTCAGCTAACAACACGGTATCATCTGCATATCTAAGGTTGTTTATTGATCTTCCACTGATGTTCAGTCCTGGTATTTCCTGTATCTGTTTGAAAATTTTTTCGGTGTATAAATTAAATAGGCAGGGGGACAGCACACAACCTTGTCTGACACCTCTTTTTATGTCTATGTATGGTGAATAATTCCTTCCCGATCTTACTGTGGCAGTTTGCTCCCAATAAAGGTTACTGAGTATTCTTATATCTTTTCCATCAATACCTATGTCTTTGAGGCATTCAATTATTTTCTCATGATGGATTCTGTCAAAAGCCTTCTTATAGTCAATGAAGCACATATACATACTTTTTTGGACCTCTGTATATTTTTCTGCTAATCTTCTTAGGCAAAATATTGCCTCTCTTGTTCCACTGTTCCGTCTAAAACCAAACTGTTCTTCTTGGATTTCGCTGTAGAAAGTAATGGAATCACAATTTTTCATTACCAAAGTTCTACAAACTAGTGGGAATTTCTTATTACCAGAAGCGTTTTTGGTTGTAAAAAACTAATGAGAATTTCTCATTACTATAAGCGTTTTTGGCTGTACAAAACTAATGAGAATTTCTCATTACTATAAGCATTTTTGGCTGTACAAAACTAATGAGAATTTCTCATTACTATAGGCGTTTTTGGCTGTACAAAACTAATGAGAATTTCTCATTACTAGAAGCGTTTTTGGCTGTACAAAACTAATGAGAATTTCTCATTACTATAAGCGTTTTTGGCTGTACAAAACTAATGAGAATTTCTCATTACTATAAGCGTTTTGGCTGTACAAAACTAATGGGGATTTCTCATTACCAGAAGCGTTTTTGGCTCTACCAAACTAATGAGAATTTCTCATCACCAAAAAAAATTTTGTCTCTCTGGCAAATTGGAATTTATTATTACCAGGAAGCGCCTTTCTCTCTACCAGACAAAGTGTGATTTTTCATTTCTAACTTTCATATTCTCTATGAACCTCTATGTTCAGAAGAACAATAATAAGAGAAGGAAGAACGTTGGGCCTAAATAATGTGCAAGAGCTAAGAGGAGTGGCGTCACAACGAACAACCTGGAGAGCACTGGTTTCTGCCTTATGCGCCGTGTTTGGCGCTTAAAGAATTTATTATTATTATTTTATGAACCTATGTTGATGAGCAGGCATCACATAGAATATAACAGATAAAGCACTTACGTCCCACACAGTCATGTGGAGTTCACATGTAAAAGTTTTGTCAATGACGTCAGTATTGGGAAACTTCACAGATACAACCATTCCCTCAAGTTTGTCCCTCTGAAACAGGAGAAAATAATAAAAAAATGAAAACATTTATTTATAACAAGAATTATAAACTACAGACATTTTTGAGGCTGTCTATTTTAATATTCAGTAAAAACACAAAGTGCTCGACAAAAATGGAAAAACGAATGCGACAAAATTTAACTTTTAAAATTCAGTTAGTTGTATTATTGTTTTTTATGTGTGAGTTATTACATACAAAAGCTCTTATTATTATATTAAATAAATGTTAGTTGGCGTAGGTAAGCATGTCTCACCCCAGCTTCTTGGCACCAATGCTGCTTATCAGTTATGTTGCTGACTTTCTATAGCAGGGTATCATGCTGTTCAACTTGTTCTCTCTTTCTTGTCTTCTTCTTCTTATTCCTTCAGTCTATCTTGTTGTCAAAATATGCTCGAGCTTTCTTTTGCTCATCAAACATGCCCACAGAAAGTGTTTCCGTTTAATACTATGAGTAATACGCTTCCTTCCTTCAGGACCTCCTAATTACTCTGTTGAGCAGTTCTCGGTAATCTAAACGCTGTTCTGGTACGCTCCATCTCTGTGGCCCCCATAGATTTTCCTGCATGTCTATTAATTGTCCACGACTCACTACCATATGTTATGATTGGTTATGTTTAATACAGAAAAACAATTATCTTTCTTACTTTACGATTGGAAAGTTTTATTGAATAAAATATTTTTCATTTTATTTAACGGTGCTTTTGTCTGGGCTATTCCATTCTTTGCCTAAGCAAATTTTGCTTGGAAGCATAACTGGAGTCATCCTTGTGTGACTGCCAGTTATGCACAATGCTTCAGTGTGTAGATCTGGATGTGAACCTCTGTCTGTGAGGCTAATTACACCCTCATTGACTTTTGAAAGCATTCACGCACTTCCATGAATTCCCCCTGTTATGAAACTTGTTGAGAACCCAACATTGCACACTAAGCTTGGAGGAGTCACTTGAGCCCCAGACGTAACTCTGGCTTTTACCTGGTTGGCTGCATGCAGGAGGATCTCACTACGGACCTGATGATAGGCAAGGGGAGCTGAGAGGTGACTCTGTTAGGACATGACGATTCCTTGGGAGAGCCTAGCATCAGAGAACAGTATTGTAGCTCTACATATTTGGAGAGCCCCTTGGATGGCGGGCAATGCACGATGTGACACACGCTTCTTCCTCCTAGACCAGATGTGAAGATCCTTTAAATGCAAACCAAGCTGCCATCAATGGTACCTATACCTTGTAGCGGTATGGCAGCTTGTGTACCCTGACAATCTCCAGAGCTATGCCAGTGGGAATTTACTCCTGGTAGGTTTAACCAAGCTGGACTGGTCTGCGTGGGTAGGGGTCAGACAAAAGCTGGTACCCTGGTCGGAGAACTGTGGAAGCCGAGATGCAAAGAATGAACCAGAGTTGGGGCACTGTACGAAGGATGGCCGCCGACCGAGCAAGGTGGAATCAGTTTGTTGCTGCCCTACAGGACGCCACCAGGCGTGATGGCCGCTGACTGCTTTGACGTTTGGCGGTTATGGATCGAAGAAGAAGAAGAAGCTGGAGAAACTGGAGCTCATGACTTCAACTCAACCCGTTTCGGAATGACAGAAAAGCCACAGGAAAAGCCTAGATCTACAGTGTAGTTAATACCAAGGACTCTTTAATTTGGTATTGGCTGCAAAAAAAGCAAAAATCTCAGGAGCCCTAGTTAAACAACAACAACAATTTAAGCGATTTATCTTTTCTTCATATTTTATAACGTTATTAGGCATATGGATCTACTGACGTGTTTCAAAACTGTTTCAAAACTGTGTCACTTATGCCAATGGAACATTCTGCAGAAGTTAAATCTTTCCGAGATGATGATTACGTCTTGTATTTGCTATTTAGCCTAAAGCCTTTATTTTTATTTTCTGTCACTATTGCAAAAACCATTTCCTGTGACTCTTTTATTCCTTGTTGTTATTAAGGCTGTATCATCAGCACATCTCGTTGTTGTTATTAAGGCTGTATCATCAGCACATCTCGTTGTTGTTATTAAGGCTGTATCATCAGCATATCTAGTTGTTGTTATTAAGGCTGTATCATCAGCATATCTAGTTGTTGTTATTAAGGCTGTATCATCAGCATATCTCGTTGTTAATATTATGTCCTCCAGCTGATATTCCTGACATGCTTACTATAGACAGATCTCAATACATATTCGCTGCATAGACTGAACAGGTCACGTGACAGCACACACCCCTACTTATCACCCCGTTTTATCTTCCTTCCAATTCTTATAGCCGCTGTTTGTTGTCAGTAAATGTTCTTTATTGTTCTCAGGCCTTTGATTCGATGTTTATGCTTCCTTACATTTTAGTCATTTGCTCATGTTTTACCTTAGCAAGTACATTGCTCTACTGTAGCCTAACAAGCACAATTATAGATATGTTTTGTTTCTTTAGCTCTATCTAATCTATAGCATTGTTTGTGCCTTTGCCTTTTAGAAAGCTGCACTGTTAATTACTAATTTCTGGTTTTATTATCGTTTTCATTTTTCTCATGATAAGTACCAACAATTTTTTGGTCATATGGCCCATAAGATTTAGCGTGTGGTGGTCTTCACATTCGATGGCTATGCTTTTCTTTGTCAGAACGATAAAATATTTTAAAAGACCATCAGGTGTAGATGATTTTTCCAGACACGGAAAGGCCTTCAGCTGATGGCAATGCACAGGAAGACTAGACATAAGTTTTTTGTAGGTCTATATTCCTTGGGGAGCTGAAGGGTGAAATGATGCTGCTGATGATGATGATGCTGATGATGATGCTGATGATGATGATGATGATGCCGATTATGATGATGCTAATGATGCTGACGATGCTGATGATGATGATGCTGATGATGCTGATGATGACGATGCTGATGATGATGATGCTGATGATGATGCTGATGCTGCTGATGATGATGATGATGCTGATGATGATGCTGATGATAATGCTGATGATGCTGAGGATGATGATGATGCTGATGATGGTGATGATGATGCTGATGCTGCTGATGATAATGCTGATGATGCTGCTGATGATGCTGATGATGATGCTAAGGATGCTGATGATGATGCTGATGATGATGCTGATGATAATGATGCTGATGATGGTGATGATGATGATGCAGATGATGATGCTGATGATGCTGCTGATGATGCTGATGATGATGATGATGCTAATGATGATGATGCTGATAATGCTAATGATGATGATGATGCTGATGATGGTGCTAAATGATGATGCTGATGATGCTGACGATGATGGTGATGATGCTGCTGATGCTGCTGCTGATGATGATAATGCTGATGATGATGATGCTGATGGCGATGATGATGATGCTGCTGATGATAAAGCTGATGCTGCTGATGGTGAAGCTGATGATGATCCTGATAATGCTGATGATGATGCTGATGATGCTGAAAATGATGCTGATGATGGTGATGCTGATGATGCTGATGATGGTGATGCTGATAATGGGGATGCTGATGATGGTGATGCTGATGGTGATACTGCTGATGATGATGATGCTGATGATGATGCTGATGATGATGATTATGATAATGATGATACTGATGCCGATGATGATGCTGATGATGATGCTGATGATGATGCTTATGATAATGCTGATGATGATGCTGATTATGATGGTGATGATGCTGATGATGATGATGATGCTGACGATGCTGATGATGATGATGACGATGCTGACGATGATGCTGATGATGATGATGATGATGATGCTTATGATGATGCTGATGATGATGATGCTGGTGCTGATGATGATGCTGATGATGATGCTGCTGCTGATGATTATGCTGATGATGCTGATGCTGATGATGATGCTGATGATGATGCTTATGATGATGATGATGCTGATGCTGCTGATGATGATGATACTGATGATGATGCTGATGATGATGCTGATGATGATGATGCTGATGGTGATGCCGATGATGATGCTCATGATGATGCTGATGATGATGCTGCTGATGATGATGATGATACTGATGATAATGATTATGATGCTGCTGCTCATGATGCTGCTGATGCTGCTGCTGCTGCTTATGATGATGCTTATGATGATGCTGATGATGATGCTGCTGATGATGATTATGATGCTGCTGCTGATGATGCTGCTGCTGCTTATGATGATGCTGATGAGGATGATGCTGATGCTGCTGCTGTTGATGATGATGCTGACGATGATGCTGATGATGATGCTGCTGCTGATGTACTGATGATGCTGGTGATGATGATTATGCTGATGATGCTGCTGCTGATGATGATAAAGATGCTGATGATGCTGCGGATGATGATGCTGCTGATGATGATGCTGCTGCTGATGATGATGCTGCTGCTGCTGATGATGCTGATGAGGCTGCTGCTGCTGATGCTGCTGCTGCTGATGATGATGCTGATGATGACGTTGCTGATGCTTATGATGATGATGATGATGATGATGATGATGATGTTGATGCTGATGATGATGCTGATGATCACACTGCTTCTGATGATGCTGATGATGATGCTGATGAGGATGCTGATGATAATGATGCTGATGACGATGCTGATGATGCTGCTGCTGATGATGATGCTGATGATGATGATGTTGATGATAATGATAGGCAAGGTGTGCTGAGAGGTGACTGTTAGGACGTGACGATTCCTTGGGAGAGCTCAGCACCAGAGAACAGTATGATGATGTTGATAATGCTGATGATGATAATGCTGACGATGATGCTGCTGCTGATGCTGATTATGATGATGATGATGCTGATGATGATGCTGATGATGATTATGTTGATGATGATGATGATGCTGATGCTGATGATCCTGATGCTGATGATGCTGATAATGATGATGATGCTGATGATGATGCTGAAGCTTTTGCTGATGATGCTGATAATAATGCAATGATGCTGATGATGATGATGCTGATGATGCTGATGGGGATGATGCTGATGATTATGCTGATGATGATGATGCTGCTGCTGATGATGATGATGATGCTACTGCTGATGATGATGCTGATGATGATGCTGGTGATGATGATGAAGATGATGAAGATGATGATGCTGATGATGATGATGCTGATGATGATGATGCTGATGATGATGCTGATGAGGCTGATAATGATTCTGATGATGATGATGCTGCTGATGATGATTCTGATGAAAATGATGCTCCGCTGATTATGATGTTAATGATGATGCTGATTATGATGATGCTGATGATGATGCTGATGATGCTGCTGATGATGCTGCTGATGATGATGCTGCTGCTGCTGCTGAAGATGATGATGCTGATGATGACGTTGCTGATGATTATGATGCTGATGCTTATGATGATAATGCTTATGATGATGCTGATGATGAGGATGATAATGATGATGCTGCTGATGAGGATGCTGATGATGCTGATGAAGATGCTGATGATGCTACTGATGATGATGATGCTGATTATGATGATGTTGATGATAATGATATGCAAGGTGAGCTGAGAGGTGACTCTGTTAGGACGTGACGGTTCCTTGGGAGAGCCCAGCACCAGAGAACAGTATGATGATGTTGATGATGATAATGCTGATGATGATAATGCTGATGATGATGATGCTGCTGATGATGATGATGCTGCTGATGATGCTTCTGATGATGCTGATGCTAATGATGCTGATGATGATTATGATGATGCTGAGGATGCTGATGATGCTGATCCTGATGCTGATAATGCTGATGATGATGCTGAAGCTTCTGCTGATGATGCTGATGATGCTAATGATGCTGATGATGATGGTGATGATGCTGATGATGATGCTGATGATGCTGCTGCTGATGATGATGATGCTGATGATGATGAGGATGCTGATGATGATGCAGATGAGAATGCTGATGATGCTGCTGCTGATGATGATGCTGATTATGATGATGTTGATGATAATGATAGGCAAGGGGAGCTGAGAGGTGACTCTGTTAGGACGTGACGATTCCTTGGGAGAGCCCAGCACCAGAGAACAGTATGATGATGTTGATGATGATAATGCTGATGATGATGATGCTGATGATGATGAAGTTGATGCTGCTACTGATGATGCTGATAATAATGCTGATGATGGTGATGCTGATGATAATGCTGCTGCTGATGATGGTGGGGATGCTGATGCTGATGATGATGATGCTGCTGCTGATGATGATGGCAATGCAGATGCTGATGATAATGTTGATGATGCTGATGATGATGCTGATGATGATGCTGATGAAGCTGATGCTGCTGCTGCTGATGATGATGCTGATGATGGTGATGCTGATGATGATGATGCTGCTGCTGATGATGGCGGTGCTGATGCTGATGATGATGATGCTGATGATGATGCGGCAAAACAAGACAAGACAAGACTACTACACTTTTGTCGCTAGCATTTCGACAAAATGGCCACTAGTAAAAATTACTGTAGATGTCATTAAAGAGTAACTGACAACTATTTAACTTATGACTGTTAAGACTGTATCATTAATATTGTCATGACACGGGCAAAACACTCTGCTATTGCCACGTAAACTAGTGTCTTTATGATAAATTATGAATTGCACAATAGAAGTGCTGCTATAAATTTATGGTTAATGCCCCAAACTGGACTCTTTTTTTTTGGGGGGGGGGGGGGGGGGGGAGGGGGGGAGGGAGGGGGGTTGAACTTCAAATTCATGTAGTTATGGCAGTGGGAAATCATTATCTTTGGTAACTGACGAGGAAATTATGGTTTTGTTGGTAAATTCGCACAATAGCATTTAAATCCCTCGGGACTTTACAACAGGAAAAGTGAACTCGGGCGCAGACCTATGAGAAAGCAAGAGTTAAACCTGAGATTGGGTATATAAGCCCGCCTCAGACATAATAAATGCGCCCTGTTATTACCGACGAGCCCTGTGTCTAGGTTGAACGGAGCGTGCCTCACCAAAAGGAGACACATTTTATTTATAAGTTAGTGATGCAGTTTAAAAGTTAAAACAAAGTTCCTTACTTCCCGAAAACATTTCAAGATCTGACAGAGCTGAGAAGATATTCAGAGGGCTGACTCTTCTAGTTAAAAGTCTTAACCCAAAACACAACAAGATAACCGAGAAGAACTGACCGCTATCGGGAGCGATTTGTAGATCGAAGCTTTTAACAGCCGCGGACTTCGAAGTACTACTGTGTCTTGAGAGTTTGTCTATAAGCTTGCAAAATATCTTAGTGAATTAATGTACATTAAAAATTAATGAATATTTAAAATTAATGTTATGCTTAACATAAATCCTCATGTTTTTAAGTTGTGCCCGAAGAAAGATGGCTTCAGCCACTATATAACATCAATCCTGGACAGCATTGGCTCAGCTACAAGTCCTTGTTAGGACTGACCAACGCTAGCAATGAAAGCTTGCAATTTGTTTTTTTAGGGTTTTGCTTTTGGGTGCTGCGCTCAAAGAATTAGTTCGTCTTCTCTTTTTTCTCTCTTGTCTTTTATTTCGTCGCATTATGTCGATGTACTAGTAGTATGGTAAATAATTTTGCTAACTTTGGCGTTACGCTAAGCCCAAGGGGAGTAATTATGACTGGGGTTGGAACATGTGTAGCGAGATTTGTTAACACTTGCTTGGTTGTAGCGCGACACACGCCCACGCGACACCCACACACACAGTGCAAGGTCGGCGGCGGGTCTTTCTTTGAAGTTTAAGGACGGGAAATGTAAATTACGGTTGAAGCCAGACAATATTACTAAAGAATGAGGAAATAGTTATATAGAAATGTATGGCGGACTTTAAAAGTATGCATTTACTGAAAATTAAATTATTAACTACCGGAGAACGCCCGGTTGGAATAATATTAAATAAATATAACTCAACAAAGGAGATAGACTAGGAATTATATCCAAAAGGATATTATTCAAATATAAATAGTTTTAAAGATAATTAATATTTTTCACCTTCATCACATCGGCTAAAAGTCAGCTAATAATCTTTAAAAATGTATTACACTAACAAGCCTCAACGGATTTGTATAAAACTTATATGTAATGAAAGCCTCATATGGGGAAAAGGGAATGATACATAGGAAGGACGGAAGAATATAATTGTGTAGTAAACAGAAGAGAAAAACAAGTACAAGAAAAACACAGATTGCTTCAAATCGCCTCAAATCAGGAGATGAAACTAAAATCTTTTGGGGAATTTGGGAGGTGCTTTCTCGTACGTGCGAGAGACTGAAATATAAGGACAGAGGGATGCGTTCAAATCACACACACCAAATCCAGAAGCCAGAGTGAGAAACTGGAAGACAGCATCTGCAAGAAAAGTTCTATTTTCACGCTGCATGCAGGGCAGATTAACTTCAACCAAAATAATCTCACCGTGAGCTTATAAATCCTAAGAGGGTATGTAAGTTTATTAAAGATATATGTATGAATAATATCATTTTATTTCAGATTTTATTTCTGATTGATTGTATCAGATATAATAAAAAAGAGAATGACGCTAACCAGAGATAACCTTCACCGGTATTGTCAGGAAGCATAACCATTAATTGGTTAGCCAAATATATCATGGCTAATTCTTGCCTGGAAGCTTACGACATACCAGCAAGTACTTAAGTGACTTGACATCCATAAGTGGAAGGCAAAGGTTATATCGTACCCATGTATCATACCATATGATTTATTCTCGGAGGAACCTCGAGCAGACGTGGCTAATAACATAAGATGAGTTTATATGTACCCATCCAACAAATCCTGTGAGCAGTTTCTAAAACGACTGTCTAATGATGACAACTAGATGGCAAGAGATAATGTGACAATCCTTTTGTTGTAAATTCAGTGGAAGATAAATCCAAGACTTTTCTATTAGTTATTTTAATTTGTAACTGTAAATAATCATACATTTTACCATCTTCCAACACCCATTTATCATTACAAGAATATATAGATGTACATAATAAATTGGATAATTGTACTCATTTGACTTGTTAAATTTTTAACTGTTAAATTTTGAGTTACCTTTTCAAATTTAATTATATTATTACATAGGGTTACGATAGCGAAAGTAGCAACTTATACTTATGAAGCCTAAATCTATTGTCCAGCTCAGAGTATTCACAGCTGTAACTCACTTGTGATACCAGTGTACTTCTCGGGCACTGGAACTTCATACTTTCTGGAGAGAGATTCTACTTCTGCTCTACCACTATTATCATAATAGGAAAACCTTTTGCTACACTGGGGGCTCTTTCGCGGGATATTATTTTTTATCCTGAGCCACTATCTATGTATTCTTCTATCGTGAGCCACAAATAGTATAAAAATAAATTTTTATGAGAAAATTCTAAAACTTAGAAATTTTTTTCGTAATAGTAGTACCATTGAGTACGAAGTAAATAGGAAACGCTCACAAGGTTTTAAGGATTTGTCTTGTTCAAAGTAATTAATTGATTTTAATTAAGTTAGTTGGTTAGTGAAGATAAAATTATATACCCTCTGGTAAGTAAGCATCATGGCTGAATTGGTGAAGTTTAGAGCTGCGATTATGCAGGAAGGAAAAGACTTGGGTATGACAGGAGATGCTCTAATTCGACATATCACAACTGAAGTGGATAAATATTTAGATAGAGAGACTAAAAGAATGGAAGCTGAAGCTGAAAGAGAGACTAAAAGAATGGAAGTTGAGGCTGAAGCTAAGAAATTAGAGGCAGAAAGAGAAGCCAAAAGAATGGAAGCAGAAAGAGAAGCCAAAAGATTTGAAGTTGAAGCCGAAGCTGAAGAAAGAAGGTTACAAAGAGCTCATGAGTTAAGTTTAAAGGAACTTGAACTCCAGGGAGCAGCTAGCAATCATGGTGCTAGCTCACCTCACTCTGAGAGTAGCTCCAACCATAGCACGGCAAATGGAGCCATGAGTTTCCACCTGGATCCATTTATTGAGAAAGAGGACGCCATTGAGTCGTACCTGGATAGATATGAGAGACTGGCCTCTACCTATGGATTGGAAAAGGAAAAATGGAGCCTTAAGCTATCTCAGGGGTTCAGGGGAGTTTCCTACGATGTTTATTTAAAACTCTCAAAAGAAGACCAGGAAGATTATGAAATCTTAAAACAAGCTTTACTGGTCAGGTACGAAAAGAATTCTGAATCTTCTAGAAAGAGATTCCGAATTGCTAAGCTACTTCCAGGAGAAAACTATCACCAGTTTTCTGCCAGATTGGAAACTTATCTGACAAAATGGATTAGCTTAGGAAAATGTCAAGATATAAAAGAAATGGTCATGATGGAACAACTGAGAGAATCCATGCCTCAAGAAATGAGAAAATTTCTTATGGGGCAAGGAGCTGAGAGATTGGAAGATATTTTAACCATGGCTGAAAGATATCAAGCAGCTCAGTCAGAAGTGTCAGGAAATAAGAAGAAGCAGGGTGAGAACTTCAAACCTTCACAAAACTTTACCAACTATGAACACAGGGACAATTCCAACAAGAACAAACACAGAACTGATTATAAAGACAAAAACCCTCTAGGATCAGATAATAGACCTTCAAGAAAGGAAGGACAGTGGTGTAAATTTTGCCAAATGAGTAACCACAATACTGCGGAATGCAGACGGAAAAACCCTCCTTATCACGCTGCGTGTCTTACAACAGGGAACAAGGGAAGGAAGGAACTGGCAGTTAGTTAGAATGACCTCCATCATCCCCCTGTCTGTGAGGAAGTGACTTGTAATGGCACTAAAATTCAGTGCTTATATGATTCCGGATTGGAATTCGACTCAGTCGTGAGTGCAACCCTAGTGCACCCTGATAAACTTACCACAGAAACAGTGGACATACAAGGGGCAATGCAGGGAACCGTCACCATGATACTTCCCATAGCAAGGATCAACGTGAGAACTCGCTATGTGGAAGGAGTGATAAGAGCAGCAGTGAGTGATGATCCTATATACCCGCTGGTAATAGGAAGTAAATATGTCTTTTTGGGTGACCCAATAAAATCGGTTGTCATGGCAGCAAACCATACCAGGTCGAGCACCAAAAAGGAGGAGGGATATCCAATAAACATTCATCCTATAAAGATGAAAAAGGCTCAAACAGCAGACAGCACATTGAAGCCTTGTTTTGGCAAATTGTCAAAGGCCCATAACCCTCCAGAGAAAGGAGACATCTACATGGAAAATGGCCTACTTTACAGACAAGCTGGAAAAGGACCTAAAGGACATGGACAGCTGGTAGTGCCAAAATTTTACAGGGAGGAGATTATGGAGCAAGAGCATGCTACATCAGGCAGTGGTCACAGAGGAAAAGGGGCCACTGGTCAAAAGATAGCATTGCGATATTACTGGCCAGGAATAATTGAAGACATAAGTGGGTATACTAAATCCTGTCCAGAATGTAACCAGGTAACCTCATTCAGAAGTGTAGACCAGTTACAGGACCTAGGGAAGCATTGTTGCGGACGTAGGCCCATTAAGAAAACTCACAAGAGAAAACAACAGGTAGTTGCGGTGATAAGGAGAAAACAAAATCACCACACGTCTACTGTTACACCAGTAACCATGGCAACTCTCCGTATTGTACAGAGAGGGGACGAAAGACATCCCACCCCGACTAAATATTGTTCGGAACACCATGGCCTGGATCATCTGGGAAATTTGGTTAGTCAGCAACGAGTATTAACAAAGCTGCAGAAACCAACCAGAACCATAGGAGGTAGGAACCAGGGCTGTACCAAACAATTGATGGATACATACCCCACTTCGGTATACTGCCCCTTACAATAGAAATAGGTGTGGGTCCGGCAACGTTGTTGTTTGGCCGTCCCCATACACGGTCCACTGGAAGCATTGTTGCGGACATGGACTGAACTATAGCAAGCATAAGCACTCAAGGATGAGATTGACTATCTCTTAAGAGAGAAAATTATTTCAAAGTCTGAATCTCCCTACAGCTCAAGTGTGCTGCTATTAAGGAAGCCTAGTGGTGAACACAGGTTATGCATTGATTATAGGAAACTAAACGCTATCCCTGAATCTCAGGTAGACCCATTACCTGACACCAATCAGTTGTTTGCTACATTGAGTAAGGCTCGGTATTTTTCAAAAGTAGATCTAAGCAAGGGATACTATCAAATACCAGTAAAACCAGAAGTTAGGAAACTGTTAGCCTTTAGTACACCGGATGGACATTACGAGTTCAATGTACTCCCATTTGGTTTAAAGAATGCTCCAAGTATCTTCACCAGAATGATGAGGAAATTGTTGGAACCATTACAAAATCCTCATATCACCAACTTCATGGATGATATTCTGATTGCTACCACTACCTTCGAGGAACACGTAGTAGCACTCTCCATGTTGTTAGATAGATTGAGAGAAACGGGATTGACAGCACGCCCAACTAAGTGTCATATTGGATGTGAGACATTGGAATTTTTAGGTCACACTATCTCTACAGGGAAAATGTCTCCGGACCCAAAGAATGTAGAGAAAATGAGAAAAGCACCAAGACCACAAACTAAGAAGGATGTAAGATCCTTTGTGTCACTGTGCGGGTTTTATCAGAAATATATACCCCATTTCAACTCATTATGCGCGCCATTAACCGACTTAACCAAAAAAGGTCAGCCGGATAAAATACAATGGACTGCGGAGTGTGAACAGGCTTATACAGAGTTGAAAAATAAGCTGACAAATAAACCTATTCTTGCCCTTCCCGATCTCACACAAGAATTCGTACTAAGAACGGATGCTAGCAATGTAGGCATCGGAGCAACATTACTACAGCGGGCAGACACACCGCCACATATGCTATCACCAGTAGCTTTTGCCAGTAGAAAGTTAAATACAGCTGAAAGAAATTATTCTACCGTTGAACGTGAATGCCTCGCTTTGGTCTGGTCGATCAACAAATTCGCCCCTTTTCTTTACGGGAAACACTTCATTGTGGAAAGTGATCACCAGCCTTTGATGTTTTTAGCAGTGTCTAAAAAAAATTAAATTCACGACTTTTAAGGTGGAGTTTACTGTTATCTCCATATTCGTTCAATGTGAGATACATACCAGGACGGGACAATCTTGGACCCGATTTTTTAAGTAGGCATCCTATCAAAGGAGATATAGAGAAACAGAAAATTAAGGAGGAACTGCAGCATGTGTTACCAAAAAGTTAACCGTGCAGGCACTGTTTTAAAGAAGAGGGCTCTGTAGCGAGATTTGTTAACACTTGCTTGGTTGTAGCGCGACACACGCCCACGCGACACCCACACACACAGTGCAAGGTCGGCGGCGGGTTTTTCTTTGAAGTTTAAGGACGGGAAATGTAAATTACGGTTGAAGCCAGACAATATTACTAAAGAATGAGGAAATAGTTATATAGAAATGTATGGCGGACTTTAAAAGTATGCATTTACTGAAAATTAAATTATTAACTACCGGAGAACGCCCGGTTGGAATAATATTAAATAAATATAACTCAACAAAGGAGATAGACTAGGAATTATATCCAAAAGGATATTATTCAAATATAAATAGTTTTAAAGATAATTAATATTTTTCACCTTCATCACATCGGCTAAAAGTTAGCTAATAATCTTTAAAAATTTATTACACTAACAAGCCTCAACGGAT
Source organism: Oreohelix idahoensis (assembly GCA_024509875.1). Taxonomy (NCBI): domain Eukaryota; kingdom Metazoa; phylum Mollusca; class Gastropoda; order Stylommatophora; family Oreohelicidae; genus Oreohelix; species Oreohelix idahoensis. The sequence goes on from JAMPIV010011942.1 coordinate 502,986, forward strand.
TTGTATAAAACTTATATGTAATGAAAGCCTCATATGGGGAAAAGGGAATGATACATAGGAAGGACGGAAGAATATAATTGTGTAGTGAACAGAAGAGAAAAACAAGTACAAGAAAAACACAGATTGCTTCAAATCGCCTCAAATCAGGAGATGAAACTAAAATCTTTTGGGGAATTTGGGAGGGGCTTTTTCGTACGCGCGAGAGACTGAAATATAAGGACAGAGGGACGCGTTGAAATCACACACATCAAATCCAGAAGCCAGAGTGATAAACTGGAAGACAGCATCTGCAAGAAAAGTTCTATTTTCATGCTGCATGCAGGGCAGATTAACTTCAACCAAAATAATCTCACCGTGAGCTTATAAATCCTAAGAGGGTATGTAAGTTTATTAAAGATATATGTATGAATAATATCATTTTATTTCAGATTTTATTTCTGATTGATTGTATCAGATATAATTAAAAAGAGAATGACGCTAACCAGTGATAACCTTCACCGGTATTGTCAGGAAGCATAACCATTAATTGGTTAGTCAAATATATCATGGCTAATTCTTGCCTGGAAGCTTACGACATACCAGCAAGTACTTAAGTGACTTGACATCCATAAGTGGAAGGCAAAGGTTATATCGTACCCATGTATCATAACATATGATTTATTCATGTATTTTGTAAATTCTGCACAGTATACATTATCTTATCATGCTATCTCTGTAACATACTACCATGATTCATTCATTTATATACAAACACTGAAGACATGGTCGCATCATGAACAGTAGTTGGTGGTGAGATTGTTGGAACAACATGGCCACCTATTACTTCTTGTTCCAGGTTTTTATGATCAATGTTTATGATCATTCCTGATCGAGAAACTAAAAACTTGAAGAAGTTTATCCAGCTCACTGAAGCCTAGAGGTCAACCAAACTTCAACACCTTAGTCCCCTGTAGTTATAGGGCGGGCTGAAGGAAAGTCTTCCGTACTCCAGTGTGTCGGAGGAACCTCGAGCAGACGTGGCTAATAACATAAGATGAGTTTATATGTACCCATCCAACAAATCCTGTGAGCAGTTTCTGAAACGACTGTCTAATGATGACAACTAGATGGCAAGAGATAATGTGACAATCCTTTTGTTGTAAATTCAGTGGAAGATAAATCCAAGACTTTTTCTATTAGTTATTTTAATTTGTAACTGTAAATAATCATATATTTTACCATCTTCCAACACCCATTTATCATTACAAGAATATATAGATGTACATAATAAATTGGATAATTGTACTCATTTGACTTGTTAAATTTTTAACTGTTAAATTTTGAGTTACCTTTTCAAATTTAATTATATTATCACATAGGGTTACGATAGCGAAAGTAGCAACTTATACTTCTGAAGCCTAAATCTATTGTCCAGCTCAGAGTATTCAAAGCTGTAACTCACTTGTGATACCAGTGTACTTCTCGGGCACTGGAACTTCATACTTTCTGGAGAGAGATTCTACTTCTGCTCTACCACTATTATCATAATAGGAAAACCTTTCTCTACAACATGTTTTAACTGATATCAAAATTCTTCAGTGTATTGTATTGTTGTACGACATACCCCCTTTTGACTGACTTAACCACAGCCGCAAGACAGTGTTGTCGAAATGTGGAGTCTAATCAACAGTGGCCAGTCAGCATCAGATGGGCGTCTTGGTTATAAACCACTGATGCCATAACCTAGTCATATTTTGCAGGTGCAACTAATTGCGAAAAACGTGACACAATTTTTGAAAATTGTAAACTGTTTAACAGTGGACTAACACTGCTCCTGGCATAAGCATAGCGTCTTCAATGTCCAGATGTTTAAACGACCTGTGAAAGTCAGCTACAACAGCGTGTCAAGCAAGTTAAGTACATCTTTACGTGAAAACACAAACAACTACATAAAAACCAATAACATGATGGAAACTGACCAAACAATGACATTATACTATTTTTGAAAATTGTATAACATCTTCTAAGATATTGATATACCAAGGTGCTAAACTTTTTTTTACTAGACATCATTAATCAATAAAGCGCATTGATTTGTTTATAACTGCACTTTTTGAATTATTTAAATTTCCAGTTATAATTTTGTTGTGTGGTCAAAGAAATATTAATATTTTAAACTGGTAGGGAATAAACCAGAGCTGGGCTCACATAATTATATAGCACCCCTGGAGCATAGGATAGGTCTAGCGAGAAGGTGAATTTCCTATCAGTTCTCTTCTACAGCTATCATCGAGGACTGCGCAGTTAACTACCTGATTTGTCTTGTGTCCTCACTACCTCTCGTTTACCAGTTCTCTTCTCCATTTCTGGGAACTACTTTCTAATTTTCTATTCAACATCAATCTCGCCACAAATATAAAGTGTTGTTGACATTATCAACGTTGTCAATCATCATCATGTTTAGCACAGTCTGTCAACAAATTAAGACTTAACGTCTTCGTGTCCTGTGACATTCACTTAAGATATTTTCATGTTTTCTTTAGCCCTTTCATGCCTGTCTCCATGTCTCTTCTCTGTATGCTTTTGGTCTTCCTCTGTTTATCTTATCCTTGGGATTCCAGATCAAAGACTGCCTTGCGATGCTATCAATTGGTTTTCTAAATATGTGGCCTATCCCAACACCAGCGTCGTCCCCTCAGATCTTGTTCCATTGATATTTTGCTTGGTTTGTTCCAATAGTTTCACGTTTGTTGACATTATACAATCTCTAAACAGTGAAAGTTGAGTCTCTAAAGACGACACAATCGTAACTCTATTTTAAAAACCCATTTTCTTACTGCCAGAAATGTCCTCGCTTCAATGCTTGCTGTGAAATTGTAGACTTTGTCGTGAGAATGCGAACAAAAAATAAAATCACATTAAAATGCAATATTTTATTCCATTAAATTTCTTGTGTGCCTTTACAAGGTTATATGTCGTCAATTAAGATATTAATTCAACATCTGAACTAACCTTGTGTGGCCAGTTTGCCATTTTAAGCTGAATGTGTGCAGTTCTGGTGTTTTCTGAAATTGGGAGATATAACACATTCAAGAACCAAACGAACATTGCAATAACACCAACAACCCCAACAACAACAAAACGCTACCAATTCATGTCAACATTGTACAGCGCTCAGATTGGCAATGCTAGATTAACATTAACCATAAGAAGTGCTACCCATACATTTTCCAGCGTTTATGAAGAGTTAAAGGGAGAGTCGGCCGACGGCTTCATCAGTCAAGCCACAATAAGCTAGTTAAGTGAGGAGGTTAAGTGAGTATACATGGTATGTACTACTTGTGATTATATTATGTCGAGATAGACATGGTCTTTGAGTTTCATTATTTATTGCTATATCGAGTTTAGAAACTTGTCCTCTACACAACGTTGTCGCCGCTGTTGTTGTTGTTAGATTAGTGATATGAGCGATTGTGTGGCAGTTATCAGGGACAAAGGTGCGCGTGCTAGCACCTTTTGTCTCGTGACACTGGGAAATCCTAGAGAGAAAAACTATTGTCTCTCGGGGAAATCTTAGAGCAGTTTTTTCTTAACATTTTCGTGCCATGGATTACATTGATTGTCCGATGAAGGATATGAACCCCTTTGTGTATCCGATCAAGGATATGGACTCCCTCTTGGGGGGAAAAAATGTACCAAAAAAAAATAATAATAAAAAGTTACACTTTAAAATTTAGGTTATTTACACAGACCGCCTAGAATCCATTCACGATGGACCACCAGTTAAGACATCCTGTCTTAGAAATATTTATAACACATAAGGAAGAGAAACCCGAGGCCTGTAAATAAATATTAGACAAACATAAAGGTATGTTTTCAGGCACTCGTAAGAAATAAAGAAGTAGAACACTAGACAACAGAAAAACCACAGACTTGAGTGGCTTACTCAGGACTCGAACCCAGGACCTTCCGTTTGACAACCCCGCCTAGCTTTTCAAGCGAATCACACTATCCTAGGAAATGCCGTTGAGAAACGCTGTTGTCTTTCTGGAAATCCAGTTTAGAAACGGTGTTGTCAGTCTGGAAAATCCCGTTGAGAAACATTGTTTTCACTCTGGAAAGTCCCGTTGAGAAACGTTGTCAATGTGGGAAATATTTGTTTGCAGATTACGTTAAGAATTTCTGGAAATTTTCCATCCATATCTTTATTTATCCGTTGATGTTGCTATGCATATTTCCATTCTTGTTTTTAAATAGGTTGTCTGGTTTCTAGTATCTCACTGTTAGCTTCTTCGTACTGTTGTTTACTTTGGCTGTAGCTTTCTCCGCCTCACTTGCCAATTCCTCAATATGTTTTCTCGTCTGAGTTTTCTTCTTCATTTGTTTTTCTATATATATTTCATAAGCATTGGCTCTGGGACTTCTGCTTTTACTTCTGTTGAAATCTTTCTTGTTTTTTTTTCTTTCTTTCTGTTATCTTATTGATGGCTTTGATTGTAATTTATGCTTTGTGTTCTCGTTTCCCCAGAACTTCTCCACTAGCCTAATTCCATTAATTTTTAATCTGTTGCCAGTGTTCTGTATTTGCTACATGCTGAAGTTGTAGAAGCACTTGGATTTTGCTTACTTACTTAGTCGTTCCCCTTCTACTGTGAGATGTAGAGGTTTGGAACAGAGAGCACCAGACTATCCTATCGGCTGTCTTCCTCCTGGCCTGGTTCCATTCTAGTCCTCGGTCCTTCAAAGATTGTCTAATGTTGTCCTCCCAGCGGACTCTGGGTCGTCCTCGGGGTCTGGATCCTTGGCTCTTTGTTTCCCATGCTTGTCGTGGTATCCGATCTTCTCCCATTCTGCAGACATGGCAAAACCATCTTAGTTGGGACTGTTCTACTTGGGTCTGCAGGGGGTGGGATTTTATGCCTTGACGTATCCTCTGGTTGCGGACCATGTCTCTTCTTGTTACTTCAACCACCTTCCTCATATACCATATTTCTGATTTTTGGAACTGGCTTTTGTGGGTTGTAGTCATTGCCCATGACTCGCATCCATATGTCAAGACTGGGACATAGGTGGAACTGTATACAGCCATCTTCGTTTTCTTACCAACCTCTCTCTTGCTGACGAATCCTCGATTTATGGCCTGAAAAAGTCTCCCAGCTGCAGCTTTTCGTGTGGCCAACTCTTCTTTGATGCCTCCCTTTCGGTCTATAATAGCTCCGAGATATTTAAAGTGGTCGACCTGCTCCATGACCTGTTCTCCCAGCTTAATCTGATGTCTTCTTTCTTCTCGTGATATCATCATGGATTTTGTTTTAGAGCTGCTTATGACCATCCCTCTCTTCTCCAGCTCTTGTTTCCATATTTGCCGGTTGGATTGAAGATGTGCGTCTAATTTAGCGATCAGGGCAACATCATCAGCAAATGCCAGCTCGGAAATACATACCTGTCTCATCTTCCAGTACCCCACTGAATACTTTCTTGTTCTCTCATTACATGCCTTGATAACATCGTCCATGAGGAGTATGAAAAGATAAAGTGACAGGATATCACCTTGTCTTACACCAGTGGTTGTCCTGAACTCTTCTGACTTATGGTTTGCTGTCTTCACATAATTTCTACAAGACTTGTAGAAGCTCTGTATAGCATGAATCAGAAGTGCTGTAATGTTCTTCCTTGCCAAACAGTCCCAAAGTTTGCTACAGGGGCCCCTATCAAACGCCTTTTCCAGATCTATGAAACAAAGATGGATCTCACTCTTATACTCAAGAGCCTTTTCACTAAGCTGTCTGATTGTGAAAATTAGATCTTGAGTACTTGGGTTTGCTCGGAATCCACACTGGACCTCATCCAATTGTGGCTCAGCTAGGCGTCTGAGTCTCTGCTCTGGGATTCTAGAGTAGATTTTACCAGGTACACTGAGAAGTGATATGCCTCTATGGTTTCCACAATTTTTGAAAATTGTTGTTATGATGGCAATCACCAATTCTTTGGTATGGTCTTGTTGCACCACGCTACCTGTAGGACCCTTTAGAGTAATATGTCACCTGATGCTCCCATGTACTTAACCATCTCTGATGTTATACCATCATGCCCCGCCGCTTTGCCTATCTTGATTTTCTCCAGTACTGCCTTCAGTTCTTCCATCTTTATGTCATCTTCATCACCATTGGTTTCCTCTTCTGTGCTAGTGGTCATTATTTCTGATGCTTGAACTTGCTCACCATCAAGGAGTTCTGAGAAATATTCTTTCCATCTTTCCATTACTTGGATTTTGCAACAATAAATATTACTTTTGTTTTATAATGTCCTTTTTACAGTTGTTTATAGTTACGTATTGCTGTATATCTTTTGAGTTCTGTATTTTGGCTAAGAGCACATGGTTTTCTAATGTCGCATCTATATACTATACTACACGTCAAAAGTCAAGGGCCACTTAGAAAAACCTTGCTTGAAACCATAAAACAAATCTGATATAAACGTAATTCTTCTTCTTCTTCCGTCCTTAGCCACCGACCGTCAAAGCAGTCAGTGGCCATTACGCCTAGTGGCGTCTTAGGGCAACAGCAGATAGGTTTTCTTTGCCATTGTTTCCCATCACGCCTATTGGCGTCTTTAGGGCAATGTCAAATCAATCCATCTGCTGCTGTTTCCGTAATCGAAGTGACTGGCAAACGGGTGATCAGCCCGTTGGTATAAACGTAATTGGTATCAGTCAAAACGGCATTTATTGAATACCAAATTGACACGTCACGTAAAGAAATGGAAACACACATTCAAACGCAATGAAGCTGTGAAGTGTGTCACCCACCTTTTCAAAAGTCACACAATAGATATTGGACAAATAGACATTTCAAAATCGGGTGTGACCACCGTTTGCAGCAAGGCATTCAAGACAGCGTAGACGCATCGAGTCCACAAGGGTCCGAAGAGTACCCTGAGGAACAGCTTGCCATTCCTGAAGCAGAAATGCAGTCAGCTGTGCAACATCCATTGGCAGGGGGTGATTTGTTGACAATCTTCGACCAAGGACATCCCAGAGTTGCTCAATCGGAGAAAGGTCAGGTGAATGAGTTGGCCACACCATACTGATGATTCCATGTTGCTGAATAAACTCATTCACCACACGAGCTCGATGGGGTTGAGCGTTATCATCTTGGAGGATGGCATTACCACCTATGGCCTCCAGAGCAGGCTGAACAATTGGTCTCAAGATTTCGTTCTGGTATCTTGGGCCGGTCAAGTTGCCTTGGATGATGTAGAGTGGGGTCCTGCCGTGTCTGTAGAAGCCTCCCCAGACCATGACTGAACCCCTACCATAACGATCCACCTCTCGAATTGTGTCATCAGTAAATCGCTCTCCTGGTCGTCTCCAAACTCGAATCCTGCCATCATTGAATGACACAGGGAAGCGAGATTCATCAGTGAAGAGAAATTGACTCCATTGTTGCCTTGTCCATCGGATGTGCTCGCGACACCAAGCAACACGGGCTCTGCGATGAGCAGGAATAAGAGGGATTCTGACTGCAGGACGTCGAGCAGCCAGTCCAAATTCATGTAAACGTCTGCGAATGGTGCTTTGACTGACATTAACGTTTACAGTTTGTCTCAGCTGACATCTTAGAGTGGAACAAGTCACTGTTCGATGGCGCAGGGCTGACAACAAGAGGTACCGGTCATCATGTCTATTGGTGCATCAAGGGCGACCTGGCCGGTGGCGATCTCCACACTTCCTGTGGCCTGAAATCTCTCCAAAATTCTTTGGATAGTAGAGTGTGACACTGCAAGCCGTCTAGCAACCTCACGGTCAGATAAACCACTTTCAACTCACGCTATAGCCCTCATTTTTTGTAAGGTGTCAAGACTTCTTCTCGGTGGCATTGTTTTTGCAAGTGATGAAACTACCCTAAGTCTGCTGATTGTTAAACAAATTAAGAGTGAACTCTGTTCACGAAAAGTCGCTATTGCACGTGGAATGTCAATCAGCACGATTACTTCACCTGTTTGGTTGTACGGAAGTTTGAAAAAACAGATTAAAAATGTGAATTTATGATCAGCAAACCAAATTGCACGTGATCACCATGGTTGTCGGCGAGTTGTTTTTATGTTTAACGTGCAGAGAGGACTGTCAGAGGAAGGCATTGCACCCATTTTTTACTAAAAACTTCCTTCATTTAATCATTCTATGCGCTTATATAAAAGTGTATTGAAAATAATAGGGTGGCCCTTGACCTTTGACGAGTAGTATAAATAACTCATTTAGAAAAAAAAAACACACTTTCTAAATGTTCAATTCCGAAATGTATTGTAATTGTAGCGTAGTCCTGAACCAATATCTAAGGGCAATTAACGAGAGCCTACCTTGCCTACATATATCAAAATATGTCAACAAATGTTTTCTACCAATCGCTGCACGAGCTGTAAACCGGTCTCAGTAACCGTAGGCGGCAGGATTGCTAGATGGAATCTGTGCAAACGTGAATGTGTACTTGTGACTTCAGGCCAAAAGATAAGTTATGTCCCTCAGAACAGTGAGCACAATAAAATAACAGGAATCGTAAACTTTCATTAGATACATGGATTTAGTTGTAGAAGCATGGACACAGGAGTTTTGAGTGATTACATGCAGTATAACTTAGAGCGAAGACTGTTTTCCCCGGTTTCAACTGTGATTGCAAACGCTACAAGGGAGGCAGAAAAAGGTTAGCGTGTTTAAATGGTAGCGCCCAGATGGCCGGTTTAAACAAGACCGGGATGGAAAGAATCGGTTGGGAAACACCGGAAGAATAAATTATCGAAGTTTTGTATGATCGACAGATCGGGCAGAAAGGGTGTTTTTACAGAAATTTTTGTAAACATAAACTGACCCAGCCAGCCAATAGAATCGCTTGTCTTCCTTTTGCCCGCTACCTGTAATAAAAAGGGGAAACAAATCTGGAATATTTCTCTTGAACCGCCAGAACCCAGCTCCTTCGCCATTTGCCAGTGAAGCAGACTGCATGGGTTTATGAAAAGCCTGTTGAATCTGAGATTGTGGGTAAGAGAATTAAGTCATAATATGTATAATATTAATTACTAGTGTTTAAGGGAAGTGATTGTGTGTGTAAAATCTCATTGTGTGATTCATAGAAGGAAAGCTAATTTGTGCTGTACAAATTATGTTCGACTTTAAAACTAAGGCCGGACAGAATGAGGGGTGTTAGTTTCAGAAGCTTTTAAAGCCTTTTCTGATTGCTGGACTAGACTATACTATCAGGAACTAGTAAAAGAGGAAAGATTGTAATTTAATGTATTGTTTGAGTAGGCCTAGACACTCAACACTCGCCGTAAGGCCTATGCAGTTAATGATGTCAATCTTGGACATATTGGGAAAGTGTGTGTGTTGTAATGCTGTGTTATATTATTGCATAAAACTTATTTAGACACTCAACACTCACCATAAGGCCTATGCAGTTTTGGTGATGTCGGTCATGGACATATTAGGAAAGTATGTGTTGTAATGTTGTTATATTATTGCATAAACCATTTGTCACTGACTGAGTCTACCTTTCCTGTGTTATCATCACTTATTCTGAACTGCCTCACTAATCTACAATCTGGGTAGGAGGATTTTAGAACCCGATGCTATGTAAGACCTACTACATTTCAGGTCAGAGGTATCCTGTCACTCATCTTGTAGCAGAGAAGAACATTGGTGTTGTACCTAGCGGTGTATGATTTAAACAAGCACCCTGTACCTACATCAGTTGGAAGAGTGGGGACCCTCAGTGTTGGGCTTCTCCATCTTATATTCTGGCTTCAAGGAAAAGGCGGAAGCGAAGAAGTTAAGTTCTATTAGACAAGACTGACTCGCAGAGCATTGGCGTACCACACCCAGTTATAGTAGTAGTGATGAAAACAGTGATGATTAAATTAGTCTGGAAGCAACATAGACTTTAGTCAGTGTGACATTCTCAAAAGCTACATAACATAGAAATAGTTTGAACTCAAGTGATCTCAATAACATTGTAGTCAGTGTGACATTTTCAAAAGCTACATAACAAAGACTTTATTTTTAGTGATTGACTTTATTTGGTATAGATCCATGCAACATCATCAGTGTGTTTTTTTTTAGGGTTTGTGTTTACACAAACAAAACTAAACAGATGACTGTACATAAATAAAATTAAGATAATTGTAGTGCACTGGTTGTATTACTTTATGTCAGCTTGAATTACTTTGAATTTAATTAAATCCCCTAAATACTATAACAGCCCATAGGTATAATTCTGAGAGGGGCACCATAGAATTCTGGTACTGAATATTACTATCTCGGCCAGAAATTCTTTACAGCCTGACTTTATACCTATGAACTCTATACACCATTGCTCTTTTCTGAGAATGGGGTATTTCTTTTAAGACCAGATTCTTCTCTGGCAACTATCCTAGTATCACCTGATACACCTGGTTGTCTTATTCTTCATAATTAAGAAACCTCTCGCGACAGTAATGATACGTTAAGTTTAAATACTATTGTCAATAATATTGTCACTCGTTCAATGTTCATCAACACACAGTCGTGTATGAATAATATGCTAATAACGTGTCACATGAAAGTCAAGGAACACAATGTCCTCAATTAGTTATGTGCAATATCAAAGCTCCAGCGGCCTTGGAAAGTCTTATGAGCGTGTTGAGACAAAATCATCTATTGCGGAGTCAGAATTCCGAATGGCTTGAATGGTGAAGTCCAACATATTGATATCTATTGCAGAGCATCGACGCTCAAATTCAGTCAATCGTATGAAGATACGTATAACAGCTCCGATTCCCATCGAGAAGCCGTTCCTGCGAATAATCAAATGAAAATTCCTGTTTGGTAACGGTAGGTTATGATTGGAGAAAAAAGTTAACTTTAACTTTAACCTACCGGATGTGGCCGTGCAAACTTCAGACCACTGTATGATTTTAGTCGAACCTTCCTCCGATAAACGAGAAAGGGTAGCAGTGAAAGTAGCACAGACTGAATTGAAATTATCAATAATATAGGGCGATAAAAGTGTCCGAGAAAAATAGCAGCGTGCAATGATGTACAGAAAAGTCGTGAATATACAAATGATACCCACGTCAATAGGCAAAGTACTAAGAGTGTCATGATGACTGACAATCTGAGTCACTGCGTATAACCAAGGAAATGTAGTTGACAAAGGCATATCTCTCAAAGGCTGAAGTGAAGTCATAGCCTGTGTACTATTCAAAGAAAAAAAGCAAGAAATATACAATAAAGATGTAAAACCAGACAGTAGTAAACTTGGACCTGCGTCGAAGTTTAAAAGGAAAGCAGAACGTGCGACAAAAAGTCGAAAAACACGAAGATACTAAGCTAACCGGCCCAATAAGAAAGGTAAAGAAACTCATAAGGTATAGATATGTACTAACAACCAAGTCCGTACATGTAGCAAAGAAAACACTAGTCATTGCAGCAAAGAGGTTGCAATCAACGTGACTGGATCTCCTAGCTTCTCAGGTCCTTGAAACGTACTAGTTGACGTCTAGTTGAAAAAACTCGTACACGAAAACTCGCACTGGCAACACTGTATAAATTGACTTGTATATCACAAAAAACTTCTGTTAGTTGATGTTCTGGGGAATGCTGTTAAACTTCTGTTAGATCTTACTTCTGTTCTTGGTATCGTACTCCATATAACTAGAGACACCACTTCTGTTACTGTAGAAATTCGTTACAAGCTGTTCTGTTAGTTGATTCTGTTATTGTTGATTGTTTGTGTTGGGTGTTGTGATGTAGTACCACTGACAAGGTTGTTGTCATCAAGGTCGGGCTTACTAGTAGTGGCCGACAGTGTTTTATATATATACTGAATGTCGTGAGTTCTGTAACGTTGACATCATGGACAACAAATCACAAGTTAGAACAGCAGGTATAATCCATGGCAGTAGGTTGCAGAAAACAGCAACTCATCATAAATTGTGAAAGTACATATAATCCATCAGAAATTGGTAACATTAACAGCAATTCCTTATAAATGGTAATAGCCGGTATCATCCATGGCATTAAGAATATACTGAATCTCTTCCCTTAAAAAAAAAAAAACACTCTGGACACACTAGCGAGATTATCCAAAACCCTCTCGAAGCTCTGCCAGATACCTAATCACCGAGATTATAGTTTCTCAAAACAACTCAGTACATCTTCACTCAAGCGCGAACTAACAGCTTGACATGTGAGCCCAGCTCACCCGTATCTCTCCCCCAACTACTACAAAGAACATTTGAACACTTTCTTTATGTTTAAAAAAAACTAACACATACTCAGTTGAGCTATGTTCAAGCTCCCAAATAAAAAATCATCTCATAACTTTAAAGGTGCTTACTAGCGTGTCTATAAAAATATCAGACCCTTACGTAAGAATCCCAAACACTTAACGCCCACGCGAAAACATGACTTAACACTAACTATTACTGACAAGTTATAACTTCACAGAGTACTAAACTAACTATTACTGACAAGTTATAACTTCACAGAGTACTAAACTAACTATTACTGACAAGTTATAACTTCACAGAGTATTAAGGTAGTAGGCTACCTTGATAGGGTAAAAAACTCAAATTTTCCTTTCAGAATCAAACAACCATGGGTATAGTGTTAGTATGGACTTAAAATTTTTGTCCACATAATGACCTCATTAATTATGCAAATTAGCTATCCAATATGGCCGCCGTAGTGTATAAATTATACACCTTTTTCAAAACATCATAACTATGTTATTTGTACAAGGATCTGACTGAAACTTGGCAAATTGAATCATTATATATAGCGTGAGGTTATGACCTAAAATGACAGAGATTAACAGAAAGGTTAATTTTTAATGAATTTTCAAAATTTATATTTCTGGAATGTTTGATATTTGTGCCTCATTATATATGCATGATAGTCATAAAACTAAAACTTTGAATTCAATTGTATCCATTTTAGGTCAGAATCTGTAAGATTATATGACAACCAACTGTGTTAATTTTCATGTCAATTGAATGTACAGATCCAGAGATATCTTGTTTCAAAGATCACCAATTATGTTGAAAAGACAATTCCGAGAAATCAAAGAAAAACAGAAAAAGAACTCACAAAATGAAGTTTAATGAGCTCCTGTTGAATAAAGGTCTCCTTCTACTGCAGCTGCAGTGTCTATGAATCCCCTTTTCGGTGCTCTTAGGGTCTTTCCATTGCAATGTCCTTACTTGCTGAATAGATCCTGTGCAGCGTTCTCCTGTATGCTTTCTTTGCCATGGGTTGACTTGTGTTCATGTATATTGAAAAATTCTGCAATGCTCTGTGGCCTTTCCCAATAGAACGCACAAATGCCACCATTCGCACATTTACTTCTTTGTGTTTGTGAGTAGCTGGAGATGAAATATCAGAGGTATTGAAATTGGCATTCCATTCGACACAGTTTGTGCACTTGATACTGATTTCATGACAAAAGCCATCTCGAGTCTCTTCGACGATCTCACAGGTCAGTGAGTACTGATAACATTTGTCACATCTAAAGTTAGCGCATAAAAACCCAAACAGCAGTTTTACATCCATAAGGATAAACACATTTCCTCTGTTGTCATTTTTAGCTTGTCCTTCACTTTCTTGGACCTTTATTTTCTTTGCTGAGGAGCACAGAGGCTTTATAGCGCCACTATCGACAATAGGTGTCTCATTTTCAGGCAACGGTTTGTTGGTGTACCGATTTCCAAGGAACTTACTTTGTCTTATTTCCCATTGTGAACAAAAGAAGCTCTGCTAACTACTATTATACAGTATAAAACTAGGTCTAGCAATAAATAGAGTTGATGTGGGTGAAAATGCACAATGCATGTAACAAATGCTGAAATTTACGATCAAAGCTTTCTAGACACACACTTTTGAAAAATTCATAAGAAATCATTGAGTGATTCCTCTTGGAAAAGTTATAAATAGCTTTCTCCTGTTGCCTCAGTATAATTATAATTTCGCAGTTTTACAATTACGCACCTTCATGTTGGGTCATTATTCACAAGGTAACCAACTATAAACATTGGTTGCTATGCAAATCACTCACGGGGGTGTGTGTAGAAAAACACTGATTCCTATCATACCAGAGTATCTCTAAGCTTCTATGAATTATTTTTAGTACAAGAACATGTTGACGATGATTTAAAGCATGAAAATGAAAATTGTTGGATTTTTATTTTTTTTAATCTTTTGTGGGTAGCCTACTACCTTAAACTATCTATTACTGACAAGTTATAACTTCACAGAGTACTAAACAAACTATTAATAGTATAGTAGGGAAGAACCAGGTCGAAATCAGGTGGCGCGCAGGTGGCGCGTGACTTTTTATATAAGGAAATACGGTGGCGCGCAGGTGGCGCGTGACTTTTTATATAAGGAAATACGGTGGCGCGCAGGAGGCGCGCAGGAGGCACGATATGACTTTTATATAGAGATATATTTTAGCCGGGGTGACGACCAGCGTCCTGGTAGTGTGTTTTTACAGACAATATTGAGACAACAGTTATACGATATATATTTACAACAGTTAGACGTATATTTAGACAGACAATATTTAGACAATAGGAAGGCGATATATTTGGAATAGGAAGACGATATTTATGTTACAACAGTTATACGATATATAATTACAACAGTTAGACGATATAGACATATATTACAACAGTTAGACGATATAGACATATATTACAACAGGTATATAGACATGGGTAACAAAGAGGTTAGTTAATATATTTTATTTTTCATATAACATATAGTGGTATTGTATAATTGGCAAATAACACATAGGATCACACATGTACAGTATTTTTTAACATTACATAAGTATATATTAACAAGGTACAATTCTTATATATTTATATTGGAAGATGGGAGGTATTCAAAATAACATATATGAACATACATTGGTAAGAGTTGTGTTTTCAAATAATATGATCATCAAACTAAAGCACAAGTCTCAGCCGCTTGGCAGGTTTCTGCTTCTTCTTCGGTGGTAGATTAGAGACAGCGGCCAGGTGGTTGTATGTGGTGGGAGCTGACGTACAAGGGTTGGTGTTAGGAAACCAACTCGGTTCTGGGGATATTGGACAACTGGAATTGATGTAGTCGACAAACGTGTTACTGGGGGAGGTAGTAGGTTTCTGCTTCTTCGGTGGTAGATTAGAGACAGCGGCCAGGTGGTTGTCTGTGGTGGAAGCTGACGTACAAGGGTTGGTGTTAGGAAACCAACTCGGTTCTGGGGCTATTGGACAACTGGAATTGATGTACTGGTCAAACGTGTTACTGGGGGAGGTAGTAGGTCTCTGTTTCTTCGGTGGTAGATTAGAGATATCGGCCAGGTGGTTGTCTGTGGTGGGAGCTGACGTACAAGAGTTGGTGTTAGGAAACCAACTCAGTTCTGGGGATATTGGACAACTGGAATTGATGTAGTCGACAAACGTGTTACTGGGCCAGGTAGTAGGTTTCTCCTTCTTCGGTGGTAGATTAGAGACAGCGGCCAGGTGGTTGTGTTGGGTTTTCTTAAAGTGGTTGAAACTGGCATCGACATTGTCCCGATTGCAACCGGTAACACTAAGGAGTATCTAGTTGGCGCCATAATCTAGTCTGCCTATGACATATATCTCTACGGTTGTGTTCAATAAAACTGTCTATTTGGCTTTGTCCAACCTGACCTTTGATATTATATTTTATGTTGGAAACCTCGATTGTGTACGGGTCGTTTACATAACACTAGATGGACATTGGGGTGAGTAGATTTTATTACTCGATGCTAGATCTAGTCAAGTCTCTAACACTTCACTCCCACTTCTCGCCGAGGCCAGCCTGTGTTACACGTGCGAAAATACTTTGGTAAGTCATATCTAAAGTTTCCTACTAAACCGGTGGTCACATTTCTATCGCCTCTCGGGCACATTTCTATCACCCCACGTGTACATTTTCTTCCAATAAAGAAATGTTAAAGCTACGTCTAAATCAGCTTGTTGTTGTTTGGCAAAAATATAAAACAACAAAAGTGTGCTTCAAAATTATGCTAAGAAAATTGAGAGATATGAAAATTATAGTACAGAAGTATGAAATGTCTATATGAAAATTACGATGTTAAGTATGAAGTGGAAATATGAAAACAGTGGTGCCAAAATTAAGATATGGGAGTGTGAATGTTGTGTTGTAAAAATTACGAAATATGAAAACTGATACCAAAAGTAAGAAATGGAAATATGAAAACTGATACCAAAAAATTATGAAATGGAAATATGAAAATCGATACAAAAATTATGAAGCGGAAATATGAAGACTGATACCAAAAGTATGAAATGGAAATGTGAAGGTTGTGGTGCAATAATTACGACGTGGAAATATGAAAACTGATACCAAAAGTAAGAAATGGAAATGTGAATGTTGTGATGCAAAAATTATGAAGTGAAAATATGACAACCGATACCAAAAAAACGAAATGGAAGTGTGAGTGTTGTGTTAAAAACTTACCCACCCTTTTATCGGATATTTGCTGTTATTTTTTCATCACGCCAATACGTCCATGGGTCATACACTTACAATGCCAGCACACAAGAATTTTCACATCGACAACGCATCACCCGCCATTTTATCGGATATTTCCTGTCGTCTTTTTCCTCACGTCAATACGTCCATGAGTCATACACTTACAACGCCAACCCACAAAAATTTTCACAATTACAACGGTTCAACTATCGATTGGTTTTTCGACTAATCAAGTCCTGGCTAACACAAGGCTGGTCACATCGACAACGCGTCAACTATCGATTAATATTTCGACTAATCACGCCCTGGCTAACACAAGGATGGACACGTGTCAAAAACCAGATTAAACTGGTATTCCTTCATATAAATAACGACTTGGAAGACCAAAGCACTCACGTTCATACTTTACTGACGAGTTGGTGTGATAGCGACAGATACTTACACCTCACTGAAGATGACTTCCACTGTTCCCAACAACTGGGTCTATATCAAAAGCTGTGATGAAATGCTTGTACCGTTGGAGAGTGGGCTGAATGCCGCGTCTGTAAGTGTTTACCGAGGCCAACCTTTACTACAGGTGCGAAAATATTTTGGTGAATCCTACCTCAAGTTTCCTACCAAAACCGGCATTACGTTAACTCGCCCTGAGTTGGAACATTTGTTGACTTCAGGGTGAAATCCTCGCCGAATTTGACCGACTACATTCATCAAGCACGGGTACCTATCCTACTTGTACCAGTAACACGTTTGACCAGTACATCAACTCCAGCTGTTACCAACCAATTTCCCCAGAACTGAGTTGGTTTCCTAACACCAACCCTTGTATGGCAGCTCCCACCACAGACAACCACCTGGCCGATATCTCAAATCTACAACCGAAGAAACAGAGACCTACTACCTCCCCCAGTAACACGTTTGACCAGTACATCAATTCCAGTTGTCCAATAGCCCCAGAACCGAGTTGGTTTCCTAACACCAACCCTTGTACGTCAGCTCCCACCACAGACAACCACCTGGCCGATATATCTAATCTACCACCGAAGAAACAGAGACCTACTACCTCCCCCAGTAACACGTTTGACCAGTACATCAATTCCAGTTGTCCAATAGCCCCAGAACCGAGTTGGTTTCCTAACACCAACCCTTGTACGTCAGCTCCCACCACAGACAACCACCTGGCCGCTGTCTCTAATCTACCACCGAAGAAGCAGAAACCTACTACCTCCCCCAGTAACAAGTTTGTCGACTACATCAATTCCAGTTGTCCAATATCCCCAGAACCGAGTTGGTTTCCTAACACCAACCCTTGTACGTCAGCTCCCACCACAGACAACCACCTGGCCGCTGTCTCTAATCTACCACCGAAGAAGAAGCAGAAACCTACCAAGCTGCTGAGACTTGTGCTTTAGTTTGATGATCATATTATTTGAAAACACAACTCTTACTAATGTATGTTCATATATGTTATTTTGAATACCTCCCATCTTCCAATATAAATATATAAGAATTGTACCTTGTTAATATATACTCATATAATGTTAAAAAATACGGTACATGTGTGATCCTATGTGTTATTTGCCAATTATACAATACCACTATATGTTATATGAAAAATAAAATATATTAACTAACCTCTTTGTTACCCATGTCTATATACCTGTTGTAATATACTTGTATGTCTATATCGTCTAACTGTTGTAATATATGTCTATATCGTCTAACTGTTGTAAATATATATCGTATAACTGTTGTAACATAAATATCGTCTTCCTATTCCAAATATATCGCCTTCCTATTGTCTAAATATTGTCTGTCTAAATATACGTCTAACTGTTGTAAATATATATCGTATAACTGTTGTCTCAATATTGTCTGTAAAAACACACTACCAGGACGCTGCTAGTCACCCCGACTAAAATATATCTCTATATAAAAGTCATATCGTGCCTCCTGCGCGCCACCGTATTTCCTTATATAAAAAGTCACGCGCCACCTGCGCGCCACCGTATTTCCTTATATAAAAAGTCACGCGCCACCAGCGCGCCACCTGAATTCGACCTATTACTGACAAGTTATAACATCACAGAGTAGTAAACAAACTATTATTGTTAAGGCAGCTAAATTGCTGCTACTAACAATACGGCACCAATGCTCCCAACACTACTACATTAAGACTGCCACTGCTATAACACTACTATTACCAGCACTGCTACCCTATCCCTGTGTACTTTTCCCACTATTACTACTTAATCTACTACTCAATATACAGTGAGATGCAGGAAAATGTGTAGTGTACGCTTCACTAGGAGAAATGACATAAACATGACCACCATTTCTTTGTGTCGGAAACTCAAGATCGAAACCACTAAAAAAACAAATACAAAAGAGAGCTAATCTAAATGCAAGGAATAAATAAATAAATAAAACGGTACCAAACATAAATGGAAACCGTTGTCATTCTGGTAAAATCCAATGGGAAATAATGCCGAGATAAGACTGACAACTTCAACTACTACTTCTACTATTTAGTCGTTCCTCTTCTATCGGCTGTCTTCTTCCTGGCCTGGTTCCTTTCTAGTCCTCGGTCGTTCAGAGATTGTCTAATGTTCTCCTCTCAGCGGACTTTGGGTCGTCCTGGAGGTCTGGATCCCTGGCTCTTAGTTTCCCATGCCTGCCGTGGTAGCCGATCTTCTCCCATTCTGCAGACATGGCCAAAACATCTCAGTTGGAACATTGGGTCTGCAAGAGTTGGGTTTTTAGGCCTTGACGTATCGTCTGGTTGCGGACCATGTCTCTTCTTGTTATTTCAACCACCTTCCTCAGACTCCGCATTTCTGAGGTTTGGATATGGCTATGGTGGGTTGTAGTCATTGCCCATGATTCGCATCCATACGTCAAGACTGGGACATAGGTGTATAGGTATACAGCCATCTTTGTCTTCTTACCTTCTCTCTTGCTGAGGAATCCTCGATTTATGGCCTGAAAAAGTCTCCTAGCTGCTGCTCTTCAGGTAGCCAACTCTTCTTTGATGCCTCCTTTCCGGTCTATAATAGCTCCAAAGTATTTAAAGTGGTCGACCTGCTCCAGGATCTGTTCTCCCAGCTTAATCTTATGTCTTCTTTCCTCTCGTGATATCACCATGGTTTTTGTTTTTGAGCTGCTTATGACATCCCTCTCTTCTCCAGTACTTCCTTCCAGACTTGCAGGTTGGATTAAAGATGTGCCTCTGATTTAGCAATCAGGGCAACATCATCAGCAAATGCCAGCTCTGAAATACAGACCTGTCTCATCTTCCAGTACCCCATGAATACTTTCTTGTTCTCTCCTTACATGCCTTGATGATATCGTCCATGAGGAATATGAAAAGATAAGGTGACAGGATATAATCTTGTCTTACACCAGTGGTGGTCCTGAATTCTTCTCACTTATGGCTTGCAGTCCTCACATAATTTCTGCAAGACTTGCAGAAGCTCTGTATAGCATGAATCAGAGGTGATGGGATGTTCTTCCTTGCCAAACAGTCCCAGAGTTTGTTCCAGGGGATTTTGTCAAATGCCTTTTCCAGATCTAAGAAGCAAAGATGGATCTCACTCTTATTCTCAAAAGCATTTACACTCAACTGTCTGAGTGTGAAGATTAGGTCTTGAGTACTTAGATTTGTTCGGAAGCCACACTGGACTTCATCCATTTGTGGCTCAGCTAGGCGTCTGAGTTTCTGCTCCAGGATTCTAGAGTAGATTTTACCAAGGAAACTGCGAAAGGATATGCCTCTATGGTTTCCACATTGTCGGTTGTCACCCTTTATGAAAATCGGTGTTATTATGGCAATATCCCAATCCTTTGGTATGGTCTTGTTGCACCACGCTGCCTGTAGGACCCTGAAGAGTAATATGTCGCCTGATGCTCCCATGTACTTAACCATTTCTGGTGTTATACCATCATGCCCTGCTGCTTTGCCCATCTTGATTTTCTCCAGTGCTGCTTTCAGTTCTTCCATCGTTATGTCATCTTCATCACCATTGGTTTCATCTTCTGTGCTAGTGGTTATCATTTCTGATGCTTGACCTTGCTCACCATCCAAGAGTTCTGAAAAATATTCTTTCCATCTTGCAATTACTTCTTTTGGGGCAGTAAGCAATTTGCCTTGCTTGTCCTTTATAAATTTAAGAGGGCACTGTTTTTCCTTCATCATATTCTTTTTTAAGGGACTTATAGAACAGTTTCTGGTCTTCTTGCGCATCGTTTTCTAGCTTTTCTCCAAATTCTTCCCTAGACTTCTGTTTTGCTGCTAGCACCTTGTTCTTTGCTTCTGTTCTATCATATATTCTCTGTATTTCTCTGGGTTTTTTCTGCTGTGTTTTTAGCTCATAAGACAACTACAAACGATATTAAAAGGATATAACAGCTAATGGGAAAAGATGAGAGCAAAGAAACAATTACATAATAATAGATATTACAAAATACGTAATAACAAGGCAATATATGAATAATAATAATGTAAGCAGTAATAATGACATATGTGAATGATTTTTCGACGAGTCGTGGCGACTTCTCTCAGCGGGTTTTACCAGATCGACAAAATGGAAATCCACTTACAGATCGTTTTATTTAAACAAAAATTGTTATGCATTTACATTACTTCTATTTTTGCTTTCTTTACTGTCTTTGTACTTTTGTCTCAGACGAAGTCATTCAGGCCGTGACGTTGGTCATTTATTTGTCCTTTGTCCCAGTAAGAGTGACGCTACCTATTTTTAATTAACCCTACCTTCCTGTTGGAGTCTTACTGTAATATAGCTTATTTTCTTACTTCATTGTCACTAGTAATTGTCATTGTACTACACATGTCGCTACCTGTACTACTACACATGTCACTACCTGTAGTACTGTATGACACATGTCGCAACCTGTAGTACTACACATGTCACTACCTGTACTACTACACATGTCACTACCTGTACTACTACACATGTCGCTACCTGTTATACTATATGACACATGTCGCTACCAGTACTACTATATGACATATGTTGCTACCAGTACTACTATACGACACATGTAGCTACTTGTAGTACTATATGACACAAGTCGCTACCTGTAGTACTATATGACACATGTCATAACCATTACTACTAAATAACACATGTCACTACCAGTACTACTATATGACACATGTCGCTACCAGTACTACTATATGACACAAGTAGCTACCAGTAACACTACTTATGTCACTACTATTACATTTAACCAGTAATACTTCATCAACTGATATTTTTATTAACCTTGCTGGTCATTTCTGCAAAAGTGAACTCCTGCACCAAATCAAGAGACTAGGTACGCCTTCTTCGATGGCCCTCAGACCTCTACATTAATGACGCTAATAAATGCAGAAGTCAGCTCAAGGGTCCTGAGATCTCCAAACAGTTTTTCATGGACAGAAGCAGGATGTTGCCAAATGCTACTTCATTCACTGCTGTATATTGGGCAGGACTTCCGCAGATGTCCGGCTTGCACAAGGCTGATGCCACAGGTGTAGAGATCTGTTGTACCAATTCTGTACTTGTGGTATAGAAGGTAGGCTACCTGGTTTGTTGTGTCCAGTGCGTAGCCGGAAAATGATGACCTAGATAGCATTATGCTAGGCAGCACTTTTAGTATGTCCTGCATTGGCGGATCCAAGGTGGTGGCGACGGGGCGATCGCCCCTCCCTTGGGACTTTGAAAATCTTTATTTAATATCAACCGCTCTAGTATCCCCCTCCCCCACTGAGGACTGTCATCGTTAGGTCGGACGACGGACCAATTAAAACATGTCTGGTACTGGACAATGGTAAGTACCCTAAAGGTTGCTAACTTAGTTTGCAATTAATTCTACGTGGTGTGACAATGAAGGAAATAAAGGGAACCGCCATACAACAATGAGACAAAAGACGGCGCCAGGCAGGCGACACAAGGGGACTTAAGTCGAGCCACAAAAACAGGCGGCCATTCCCAAATCAAAAAATGTTACGCTATAATCTAAAACATGTATGAATTTTAATCAAATTTTGTTTCTTTGTAGATGCACCTTACTTTTATTTAATTATGTTATAAATAGTTATACATTTTTAAAAATAAAAAGGGATATTTTTTAGTTACTGTATAATAAAACTATCAAGTTGTCACAATGTTTCAAAATTCGATAGGCTATTTTGTTTTTTAATTGTCTACAAATATTTGTAAATAGGGGTGTGTGTGTGGGGGGGAGGGGGGAAGCCTTATCATTCTGATATATCGCCTCTCCCTTGGACAATTCCTAGATCCACCAGTGATGTCATGTGTGTTCTCTCTCCCATTTGGACTTGAATTTGGCTTTTTGACTGAATACGATTGAAATGAAGATAGTGGGATGTGTTCGATGAAGTATTCCAAATAAGTCGCCCACGTCGTTAGGGTTAGGATTAAGGTTAGGGTTTAAAGTCAAGTTTAGGATTCCTTAACCTAGCGTTAGCCCTTACCCATTTTACTGCATCTCGGAATTCATTTTTTAAGGCCGTATCGAACAGACGGTCAATTATATATACTTCATTTCCCACCTGCGATATAATATTTTCTCAGCGCTAATATAGGTTAGCTTGAGTTGTCATCATTTCATTTGTTCGCCCCTTATGAAGCACCTAGCCACCATTACAGCTGGTTCCCTCGCTCATATTAGTCGCCCCCTGCGAGATGCGAGAGGGAGCAGCAGTATTTTTCTTTCGTTGCCTGCACTGAGCTCCCCGGAAGACCATGGGACAGTATTGACTGTCGCCAACCTCTCATGGAAGGTCGTCACTCAGTTCCAACAAACCATGAAAGACGTTAACATCCTTTCACCGTATCCTATTCCCATTTCACTTCCAAGAAGTGTTAAAGGTATAATAATTTCATTAAAAACAATATTCTATAATACTCCGTCGAAAAGAATCTTTGAAACTTGAACAAAACTTTCGATTTTGCTTCTTGAACAAAGTAAGTAAATAAACAAGGGGGCTGCAGTGAAACTGGTAAGGGAAGTAATATATAATTAAAAAATAAATGGTGTGGTAACAGTTTTAAATAGTCGGTACACTGTAATCACGTGACGTTTCCGGGTTCACCCTTCATGGGCCATAGTTACAAACTGGCGACATAGACAAGAAATGTAGACGTGTCTGATAAAGGGGCGGGTCTTTGGATAAGGCCGAGCTGGTTTAGAGCTGGTTATGTATTTTGTTCAATCGCGAATGCGTGCTTCGTCCGGTTATCATCTTGGAGTAAGGGTCAACGTTATATTGATTAATCATTTGTTGAATGTCCAAGAATACATTCGTTCCTTTCGGAGCTCATCATTATAGGTACATATTTTTCCTATCAGAAGAGTTCTTCATTTGCATAGTCATCAACATTGGCAAATGCAGCAAATAGCTGTAACGTATCGATGTGATAAAGTCCTCAATTCAGAGTCCATGAATTTATTTACAGTTCATACATAAGACATTCACGTAGGTACACGTTCATATATAGTTCATATATAGTTCATTAGGAATTACATGCATAATATTCATGTCCGTCCGTGTCAAAACAATATGTCAGATGAACATCGTGGCTATATACGTGCGCTGTTGTAGTCAACAGCCAGAAATGAGCACACGAGTTCTTGACATCTACAATTTGAATCATAATACGATTCTCCTTCCATTATCTAGTTTAATGTAATTAATCTCATGCTTAGATTAATTTCCGAACTGACCCTGAAGTCTACATCGATTCATCTATATAATATAGGCTATATACTCAGCCTTATTTCCTTGGAAGAAATACAAGACACGACCTTCTTGCTTGACGGATAGCGTAACAAAGGCCCTGTAACCAAGTCACCCGGCGTGACCTTCCCAACGCGAATGCGTCATAATCTCCGCATATATTTCGCGTTCACTATACCGTAAAATATCGACATATTCTATAAATATTAATGACCCCTAAACGTTGCGCATTGGTAAACCCCAGCAGATGCCGTCATTTAAAATAACACCGTAACAGATTTCCTGTCAGACGGGGGCAAAAAAAATCTATTAAATATATTTTTTTTGAACAATATTAATCAAATTATCAAAAATTTAACAAAACCCGACGTATGACCTACGATGTTCTATCTAGAACAGTGTCGCGGTCATGTCAGTAATATATTATAATAAAATCAACGTCATATCATACATATACCTTATATTAAACAAGGAAATGTCACTGTCACTAACTAATTAACTAATTAAATTGTTGTATGTATAATAAATAATAATAAATTCTTTAAGCCACATTATTTAGGCCCAACGTTCTTCCTTCTCTTATTATTGTTCTTCTGAGTGTTTCTTTTGGTCTTCCTTTTTTCCGCTTACCCTCAGGAACCCAAGTGAGCGCCTGTAGTGGTATTCTGTTGTTTTGCATTCGTAGGACATGACCGATATATGACCATCGTCTTTTCCTTATATAGTCGGAGACATATTTCTGCCTAGAGTCTTCTCTTATTTGTCGATTAGTCTTGAATTCTTTCCAACTGATGTTCATGAGTTTTCTAAGACATTTGTTCTCGAATGTATTCAGCTTGTTCTCCAATGATTTTGTTATTTTCCAACTCTCACAGCCGTATGTTAACACTGAGATAACATTTGAATTAAACAGACGAAGCTTGGTATGTATATTCAATGATCGTAATTTCCAAATGTTAGATAATCTATTGAAGGCGCTAGCTGCCAAAGCAATTCTAGTATGGATTTCTCTTGTTGTGTCACCATCCTGAGTCATTTTACTGCCTAAATAATTGAAACTTTCAACTTTCTGTAGTTTTTCCCCGTTCAAGATGATATCAAAGGTCTCGTTAGAAAAGTTCATAGCTTTAGTTTTAGAGGCATTTATTTGGAGACCAATTTTAACCGAGAGATGACACAAATTATTTATTGCTTCTTGGGATTGTCTTGGTGTTGAACTTAAGAATGCTACATCATCTGCGAAATCCAGGTCCCCCAGGAATTTTCCATTTGTCCATTTTATACCCAATTGTTCATTGTGGGTATAGTTTCTCATAACCCAATCAATAGCTATTCCAAAAAGTAGTGGTGACATAATACAGCCTTGTTTCACCCCTGTTTCTACTGTAAACCATTCTGTATTCCCTTTATTTGTTCTAACACAACATCTTGCATTGTCATATAGCGCTTTGATTATATTCACATATTTTGTTGGAAAACCATAGATTGTAAGTATCTTCCACAATGATGGGCGGTGTAGACTATCAAAGGCTTTTTGAAAATCGACGAAGGTGATAATAAGTGGCGATTGCCTTTCCACTGATTCTTCTATAATTGTTCTTAGTGTGAATATTTGATCAATACATGATCGTTTCGGCCTGAAACCCGCTTGTTCTTCTCTGATCTTTTCGTCAGCATGCAATTTAAGTCTTTCTAACATCATGCAACATAATAATTTTCCAGGTACTGATAATAGAGATATACCACGCCAGTTATTACAGTCTGATAGATCACCTTTCTTCGGTAACTTTACAATAATACTGTCTTTCCATTGTTGTGGTGGTTGTTCTTCTCTCCATACTTCATTTATAATATCTAAAATTCTCAAGAGGTTGTTGTCATTAACTGCTTTAATCATTTCCCCTGAAATTTCGTCAACTCCAGCAGCTTTAAAATTTTTTAATCTTTTAACGGCTTGTTTGATCTCGTCCAGCGTGAATTCATCGCAAGTTATTGGCAAAGTGGTTGTGGATGTTTCATTATTAAAATCAGGTGTTACTGTTGGTGGTGGTCTGTTTAGCACCTCCATGAAGTGCTCAGCCCATCTCTTCATTTGTTCTTTTTCTGTTGGTATTGAATTCCCTAATTTACCTTTAACAGGTGTTTCCATAGCAGTAGGCTGGTGACATAGTTGTTTTGTAATTTGATAAAGGCACCTACTATTACCAGTTCTTGCAGCATTTTCAGCTTCTACGGCCAGTTCATTGATGAAATGTCTTTTATCTCTTCGAGTTTTTGTCTTCACTTCTTTATTTAACAAGTTATAAGTTAGTTTGCAAGATTCAACTGCATTATGTGTACTTGCCGCTAGTAGTTTAAGTTTTGCTGTTTTCCTTTCTTGTATTTTATCCCAAGTATCTTCTCTCATCCATTTTTTCTTTTTATGTACTAGGTATCCGGTGGTCGCTACAGCTGCTTCTGTCATTGCTGTTCTCAGTTGTTCCCATTTAGTATCGATTGTCTTGGTGGTGATATCGTTGTCAATTTTGCGTCTATTTTTATTCGGTTGGTATAACTTCTTCAGTTTAATTCTCATTTTAGCTATGCAGAGGTTATGATCGCTTCCGATCTCTGCACCTCTGTATGCTCTGACGTCTTGAACTGATGAGCGAAATTTAGCGCTTATGCAGAAGTGATCTATCTGGTTCTTAGTTCTGCCATCAGGTGAATTCCATGTTATCTTGTGGATATTCTTATGTGGAAAGATGGTGTCTGCCACAACGAGGTTTGATATTTCACAAAGTTCTAGAAGTCTTTCGCCATTTTGATTCATACAGCCTATGCCATGAGTACCGAGATATCTTTGTACTCCATCGTTGTTGTCACCTACTTTGGCGTTAAAATCACCCATGACTGCTATTATGTCATGCTTGGGTATTGTGTTGATGGTACTTAGAAGTGCTTCATAGAAGTCATCTTTTGTGGTATCAAGAGCGTCGTTAGTTGGTGCATAACATTGTACAATTGAGAGCTTGAAAAATCGTGTCTGAAATCTAGCTAATATTAGCCTCTCATTGATAGGTACCCAGCTGATAAGCGATGCTGCTGCTTTCTGTGTCATTAGGATGGCTACTCCCTCTGTGTGACGATTATCATTACTACCAGAGTATATAATTTGCTTTTTTTCTTCTGAAATATATTTTATGCCCTTCCCCGTCCATCTACACTCGCTGACACCCAATAAGTCCAACTTATAATTATCGTGTATGTATAGACTAACTAATAATGTGAGGTGTTATTAAAATTATTCTAACTAACTAAAATTAAAATAATTAATTATAGTATGTACGTATGGTACTAGCTAATTAATATCTAATAGAGGAAAATGAGAAATAGTATAAGAGAGTAAAAGAAATAAAAATTGGGAAGTACGGATAATTAAAACCAAATATTAAAGTATACATTAAATTAACATGCGTGTGAAAATGAACTGTAAGGATAGATACCTAATTAATTTAACGCAATCAGAAGAAAAGAACAGAAAAAATTCATACATTTTAACTATATATATGAAATGTCATAATGTAATATCTATTACCTTAATAATTACACTAATTAAAAGGTTTAATTGGTGTGATATTCTTTTGTTTCATCTTTTCTTAGTATATTTAATTTTTTTTATTTCATCACACTTTGACTTTATTATATATTATATATTAATTTAATAACTAGAAAATTTAATAATATTGGACATGAAGATCCAATCGTTGTTACCTCCTGTTGAATTGTATGAAAGTTCATTAAGACACAAGGTTCATATTATCAAATTATGATTTGATTATCCATTAATCGTTAGTTCCTTTATTAAACTTTTGAAAGTAAATTGACTAAGTCATCAACGTATCTGTCCCTTCTTCATCAGAGATTGTTCCTTTTTAACAGTTTTCAATCGAAATGAGTGATACTCAAAGTGGAATTGAAGTTCAAATTTTCAAACGATCCGTAAAACTTGATATTTTGATCACAATAGTTTATTTCGAAATGTCCTTATTTAGGTAGGAAGTCCAACTGAATTGTTGTATATTCTGACTTGATATCAATACCGTTCATTGCAAATGTAATGTCATGATATTGCAGTAGACATGCCCCGAGTCCGTAATTACTCGCATCTGTACGTAGAACAAACTTTTTAGAAGCATCTGGTAATCTTAAAACAGGTGGGCATGAAAATATTTTTAAGATAGTGCGAAAAGTTTTGTCACATTCGTCGGTCCAATTTATCCTTAAAGGCATGTTCTTCTTTAGTAACGAAGACAGGACAGCCGTGATGGATGATAGGTGAGGTACAAATCTGCTATAGTATTGGATTAAACCTAACAGACTCCTAACCTGTTTCTTCGTTTGAGGAACAGATAAATTTAATATTTTAGAAACCGTACTGGGAATTGTTTGGATACGTCCTGATCCAATAATGTGCCCCAGGAATGTTATCTCATTACACGCTATTTGAATTTTAGTTGGTTTAGCGGTTAAATGGTTATCCCGCAATATTTCCAAAACTGATTTAAGACCCAAAAAATGTTCCTCAAATGATGAACTAAACAAACATATGTCGTCAATATAGGTACAGTAGAACTCCATTTATCCGAACCCCAATTATCCGAACATCCAATTATCCGAACATTTTTTCCAGAAAAAAAAAATCAGACGCCACCAGTCACGTTAGACTACATTTCTGAATCTTTTGATGCGGCAAGCTTCAAATGTGTGCGAACAATTTGTAGAGGATGGTATGGACTAATGGTCGGTCGCTTATGTACAGGATGTCAGTTAGATCATAAAGTCAGTTAATATCTGGTTTACCAATCCAGTGTACGTGTGCGTTCTAGGCAGAACACTGGCTAAACAGACAGTTCAACTAGGAAAAGGTGAAACTGTGTCTTCACTTGCGAGGATTTTCAATGTTAGGAAAGTTACCGTCTCTGACATCAAAAGTAACAAGGATAAAATTATGAGTTTTGCATCGAAATTGGATATTGAAAATGGGTCGAAGAAACGTACGTAAAACCATGAGAAATGCGAAAGATTTGAAATTGGAAGAGGCTTTGTATATATGGTTTGTGCAAAGAAGAAGCAAAGGGGAACCTTTCTCTGGCTCTCTATTGTGTGAAAAGGCACTTTAGTTCAACAATCAACTTGACGGTTCTCCTGACTTTAAGGCTAGCCAGGGATGGTTAAGAAACTTTAAATCTCGTCATGGCATACGAGAATTGGAGATTCAAGGGGAATCCTTATCTAGCGATTCAACTGCCGCTGAAAATTTTAAAGAAACATTCTTATCTTTTTTGGAAGAAGAAGGTTATTCACTCGATGATGTGTACAATGCTGATTAGACTGTCGTATACTGGAAATCATTGCCTCAAAAATCACTTGCATCTCAGCGCGAAGCAGCTGCCCCTGGGTTTAAAAAGTGCAAAGAGAGAGTAACAATTTTGGTAGCCGCGAATGCCAGTGGAAGTCATCGTTTACTGGTGCTAATGATCGGCAAAGCCAAAAAACCACGTTGTTTAAAGAATGTGACATGTCTCCCATTGTGCTGCAAAGCACAGAAGAGTGCTTGGATGAATAGTGAAATATTTCTTTATTGGTATACAAATCAGTTCATCCCAAATGTGAAGAGGTTGAGAGAACAAGAAAAGAAAACTGGAAAAGTAATTCTTCTACTGGACAATGCACCATCTCATCCAGAGACGGATACATTGAATGCAGTTGATGCAAATTTTAAAGTAATTTTTCTGCCTCCCAATGTAACAGCACTGATTCAACCAATGGATCAGGGTGTTATAGCAAAGCTTAAAAAGATGTACAAGAAGGAAGGCCTGCGTCGTTTATTGTTGGCTGAAGATGAAGAAAGTGTGGTGGCGTTTTCCAAAAAGCTTAATCTCAAAGACTGCTGCTATATGTTAGCTGATGCTTGGACCACCCTGTCACAAGATAATCTCAACAAGGCTTGGAATAGCTTGCTTGGGAAAAAAGAGGAAATGAAACTACTGCAGTGGACACAAATGATGATTGTATAAATGAAGTTGTGGAACTGTTTCAAGCAATGCCCGGATTTTCGGACTGTCACAAAGATGATGCACACATGTGGCTAGAAGATGATAATGATTCTGGTTTTCAGTTTTTGAATGACGAAGAAATTTTGTCTTTTGTGCAAGAAGAAAACCAAATACATGTAGTGACCGATGATGAAGACTCCTCAGAAGTACATGATGTACTTGTAGATTATGAAGAAAACCCAAAACGTCGACCAAGTCCTGAAGAGGCCTTTATAGCACTAGAAACAGCGATGGCTTGGTACGAGCAAGAAGATGACAGCTGTCCTACACAGCTTCTGCTGTTGAAGAGAATGCGGGACTTAGCAGCCAAAAGGAGACTATCCAGTTTGGTGCAAAAGAGGATTCCTCATTATTTTAAATAGTGGGCTACATCTGTGCAAGTACATATATACGTAAGTTGCGCCTGGTTTTGAATCGTTTGTAATGTTATTTTGAAAATATTTCTCTTTCTTAAAAAAAATAATTAATACAAGTAGTACATGCACTGCAGTATAATGAAAGATTTTGGTGATACAGTGATCTAATACAGTGTGGGTATTATTATTACAGTACAAGTAAATATGTTTTATAGTGTATTTTCCTTGTGATGGTTAATTATTTTTAGAAATATGTGTACATGTACTCGATACATTATGTAATCCAATTATCCGAACATTTGATTATCCGAACGATGCTGGGTCCCATGGGGTTCGGATAAATGGAGTTCTACTGTAATTATATCTGATCTACCTGCTAAAATTTTTCGCATCATGCGAATAAAGGTAGCTGGAGCATTCATTAGCCCAAAAGGCATCACGTTCCACTGGTAAAGACCTTGTGGATTTGAGAATGCTGTGTAGTATTTGGCTCTTTCGGTTAGTGGAATCTGCCAATAACCTTTAGTAAGTCAATTTTAGTGAAAAGTGTAGCATTGGATAGACGAGGAAGTAAATCGTCAAGGATAGGATGTGGTTCGCTATCCGGTACTGTCTGCGCATTAAGTTTCCTATAGTCAACACATAAACGTATGTTGTTGTCCTTTTTCCGGACAATGACTAAAGGAGAAGAAAATGGAGATGTACTAGTCTCAATAATACCTAATGATATCATCTGTTTGAGTTCCTGAGATGTCTTACTCAGAAAATGTAGGGGTACAGAATAAGGATGAACACGAATTGGTGTATCATCGTTAAGAATAATATCGTGACTAATTATAGATGTGCAACCCGGTACATCAGTTAACACATCTGGGAAAGATTGTAGAAGATCAGCAACGCGTTGATGCTGTTGCGGTGTAACCGTAGAAGAAATGGTCACATCACGCCAAGATTCAGTAGATTGGACAGTAAGTACAGGTAAAGGCATCTGCACTTCAGAAAAAAGAAGATTCTTCCTCCTGTATAACAGATAGATTAGAATAATGACAAGTAGATACAGTATTGTCATCTAATTCATGAAAAATTGACTGTAAGTGTATAGGACGTGTATGAAATTGCTTGAGCATATTAATATGGAATATCTTTCTGTGTCCCTTGATATCTAAGACGTAATCAACGTCTGAAATTTTATCAGTAACCTTATAAGGACCAGTAAGGAAAAGAAATGATGAATGACTATGCTGAGTCATCAATGATATGAGACAATTGTATTACCATAGAATGTTATCTGCGTGACGCAGCATTAGGTACTAATTGTAACCGTAGACAATGATGGTTAAAGTAAGCACCATTATCATGCTCGATGACCATTCGAGCATCTCTATTGTTACGAAATGTAACTATAGCTTCACCATACCTGTCATTGGTAGGTGACAACAACCGTACAAACATAACGTCTGCCGTGTCATTAAAGAAATTGCTAAGTGCCTGCCATCTGGTACCTTGTGGCAGATTGCGCACTAACACGGTGCGAGAATATGCACCCTTCCCAATGTAAGTGGGATCAGTGTCACTAACGTGATAAATAGTTCTTCTATTTCATCTTTTGGATATGGTAGTCTTATGAGATGATGTCTCATAATGATTGACATATTTATTTGTCCTAATTTTATTAGTTAAGTTCATAAGAACTTCACCATCATTACCCTTGTTCGGGACATTCCTTCATTTCCCATTTTCAACAATTTTATTCAAATCACTGTTAATATGATCCTGTCGCCAACATCTATCTTCCGACTTGGCGGCATTCTCTTGAGAAAAGGTATATCTGCCTCGAAATGATTTTCTAATCTTCCTAGGATGGGCTGGTAGTTTAGTATACTTTTTATCCTGTAGGAGAGTCTTATCCTTCTCCTCATTGATTTCCAGAATCGTACTGAGACTGAAATTAGAGAAAACTGTGTCACGTGTATTCATTTTGTTGGCCCGTAATGTAGCCATTGCAATGACAGCGTTAGCATTGCAATAAGATTGCACATTATTTAATTCCCATTCCTCAATTTCCTGTGGGGAACAATCCTTACTACCATGGATGCGTTCCAGCATCAGATCTACAATTGGATTCTGAAGCATGCATACCTTAACTTGTCCTGAAAAGAAAGGTGTGTTAACATGGATAATAGCTGTGGGGTAAAACTCAATAGTTCCCCCAAAAATCATGCAACGGACATATTCCCCCGTTGCACAGCTAGGATGTACTAGCGACTGTCGCACTCCAATGGTTGTGGACCCCGAGTCTCTCAATACAGAAACTACAGAACCGTTTACTATCCCTCTGTTAAAAATCAGAGAGCCTGTTCCATCATTGGCTGCAAGACCTACTTCTGGTGTAATGTGTCCGCAGTTTAGCACTGTCTCCTTTGCCTTCTGAAAAATAAGATTGCATTGTGGGCAACTATTTGCCACGTTATAATTTATAGCAAAGCATGCAGCAGAAGAATTCATTGTATTATCGTTAGGTGGAACCTGAACCTTAGGGGTGATATCATTTGTCACTGCTGCCCCGGTATTATGGTTATAATGTGAAGATCCACGAGAATGAGAACGATTACGAGAATAATTAGTTGAATTATCTCGTTGTCGTCTATTATAATTGTTATCTCGATGTCTCGAGTTATAATTATCGCTATTCTTCCAATTGTTACCATTATTATATTGATATGACCGATTATAACTTGAGTTACGTGGATTACTGTTGTATCTTGACTGAGGTGAATAATTTCTGGTTTGTTGTCTTCCTCTATTAAAGTTATTGTTAAAGTTATTCTGTCCCTTATGAAAATTAATGTCATAGTTTCCTTTGAACCTACCTCTGTCCACACTGTGTGTTCTAGGTTTGTTATGATTATGATATGCCATATTGGAGGCTACAGGAAGTGGTTCTCTTATCAACGAGCCAGAAATATTAGCATTCGGATGAGCTGTGCAGTAATTTAAAGAAATTTTTTCTAACTCATCAATAGATTCTGGTTTTCTTTCTTGCAGATAAGCAAAGAATGGTGGGCTGACAGAAGATAATACTTTATCCCTCAATAACAAATCGACTAACTTGTCGTAAGATTTGTTGACACCTGCCTCTTCAACCCATCTGTTAAAAGTATTGCGTATGTTAGCAATAAAACCTGTGAAATCTTTATTGTTATCTGGCAACAAACTTTTGAAACGTAATCTACATGCCTCTTCGTTCAAGTGGAAACGACGTAATAACAACGTCTTAATGGCCTCATAATCTGTGGCTAATGTAGGATCAATGTTTTGTGCTGCACTTGCAGGTTCGCCATCCAGAAATTCCTTAAGTTTAAGTGCCCATGCAGTTTTGTCAAGGTTATTGACCTTACATATATCCTCAAAGCGCGCCAGCCACGATGAAAGGTCGTCCACGTGTAATTTGAATGGTGGTAATTTAAAGTAATAATTGCCCTTAAGTCGGGTGGATGAAGATCCAGATTGAGCATTATCATTTTGGCTTGCTGCAGCACTCTGCGAATTAAGTTTTGCTGTTTCCAATTTAAGCCGTTGCAATTCCATTTCTTGCTGTAGTATGATTTCTTGTCGTTTCAATTTATTCTCTTCTTCAATCCGTAGGATTTCATCTCTTGCCACCTTTCTTTCTTCTTCTTGTCTTAATTCTGCTTTCTTTTCCGCATGTTTTCTTTCAAGTTCTTCCATCTCTGCCTTAGCAATGGTTTTCTTTTCAGCTTCTTTTCTGTCAAGTTCTTCCACCTCTGCCTTATATCTTGCCAGTTGTTGTTCAGCAAATTCAAGGAGTGCCTCTCCCTTTTTATTACAATCTTTTCCAATTTTAATGAAATGTTCCAAGCTAAGCATTCTTGGAGTTTGATTATTTAAGTATTCAATTACTTATGTATTGTAATCACAAATATAATCTATGTCGATAATTATAATTACTCAACGAATAAATAATTAATATAAGAAATTGTAATATTCCTGTATTGTTATGTATAAGTTCCACAATCTATAATATTTTGTAAAAATATTATATATATACTCACTGATATCTATCATAAATAGTTATGATAGTTAGTTATATAAGATGCTGAAATTATATCAAGCACTTAATATTAATATTTAATAATTATGTGTATTATCCCCAAATAATTAGTCTTAATTGTCACTAAGTTCACAATATAGTACTGAGAAAGTGTACTAATTTATATTAAATATGTATTAATATGTTATAAAGTTTTAATAATTAATCATTATATATTATGCCATAATCATGAGGCATAAAGTGCATTGCCCATTTCTAGGACCACTACTGCAAATATGTGCAAAGTCCCTAATTCCTCATCAAAGCTGATAAAAATTTAATCATATTCATCTACACTATTATTAATGAAGAAATTATAGCATTAATATTAAATTATAGAAGGATGAAATGAATACAAACAATACAATGGGTTAACCAAGGATTACGAAACAGTATTACCATACGACAAGACATTTTCACAATAAAAAATGCATTAATAACTAAGTGGTATAAAACGGAAGTGAGAGATTAAGAATGAACTGAATAGAAAGTTAAGCTGTGTACGTAACAAATAGTGACGTACACAGGACTCATTTGACGTTAATACAATACATTTAATTAAAATTAAAGATAGCTAGATCAGAATAAACAAGATAGATTACGAACATAAGACTGTAAATGAATAAAAATAAGAACCAAATACACCAGAAAACACCAGTTATAACATGACTATACACCTAACATGCAAAGTGAATTAATGCAAGTCCGAACCAAACGATCACCGATAATGATAATTCGACGCTTTCTTCGCGAGGTGCTATTAATTCACAGCCTTAGGAACATTCAGAATGAATATCGGCATCCTGAGAGCCATTTTATTCATTCCGAACCGCCGCCCAACCATACCCGCTACATGAAAAGGACAGGAACAATATTTAACATGGATACAACGAAAAAAGAACATGGCGTTATTGGAAGAACAGGACGAAATATTTTAACCTTTAAAATCAGTGACTTATCTTGTTTTGGCGGTAATATCGTACATTATATGCTTCGACGACAGACTCGAGAGCTTGTTTGTATCATTGAGAAAGTCAGCAATAGGTTTCATTTGATGTTTGAAAGCTTCAAATAAATTTTTTCGATGGACATTGTCAGCTGCTGGCTTTTCCAACCGTTCATGCTGTCGTCAAGGGCATGACGTCACCGGTGTATTTGCAAATAATGTCCATTTCGATCGAAAGGAATTTAGTTCTTTCAACTCGTTAATATTTGAAATTATCCACGCCACATCTGGCCGCCAGTTGATAAAGGGGCGGGTCTTTGGATAAGGCCGAGCTGGTTTAGAGCTGGTTATGTATTTTGTTCAATCGCGAATGCGTGCTTCGTCCGGTTATCATCTTGGAGTAAGGGTCAACGTTATATTGATTAATCATTTGTTGAATGTCCAAGAATACATTCGTTCCTTTCGGAGCTCATCATTATAGGTACTGTACATATTTTTCCTATCAGAAGAGTTCTTCATTTGCATAGTCATCAACATTGGCAAATGCAGCAAATAGCTGTAACGTATCGATGTGATAAAGTCCTCAATTCAGAGTCCATGAATTTATTTACAGTTCATACATAAGACATTCACGTAGGTACACGTTCATATATAGTTCATATATAGTTCATTAAGAATTACATGCATAATATTCATGTCCGTCCGTGTCAAAACAATATGTCAGATGAACATCGTGGCTATATACGTGCGCTGTTGTAGTCAACAGCCAGAAATGAGCACACGAGTTCTTGACATCTACAATTTGAATCATAATACGATTCTCCTTCCATTATCTAGTTTAATGTAATTAATCTCATGCTTAGATTAATTTCCAAACTGACCCTGAAGTCTACATCGATTCGTCTATATAATATAGGCTATATACTCAGCCTTATTTCCTTGGAAGAAATACAAGACACGACCTTCTTGCTTGACGGATAGCGTAACAAAGGCCCTGTAACCAAGTCACCCGGCGTGACCTTCCCAACGCGAATGCGTCATAATCTCCGCATATATTTCGCGTTCACTATACCGTAAAATATCGACATATTCTATAAATATTAATGACCCCTAAACGTTGCGCATGGGTAAACCCCAGCAGACGCCGTCATTTAAAATAACACCGTAACAGTGTCAAAAGAAAAAGACAATTGACACTGCAAACACGTGGAAAAACATGAGGAATAAATCGAACAACGATATGAAAAGTGATTCAGAAAGGTGAAGATAATCAACACAGGTAACGCTAAAAAAAACGTACAAAAAATAAGCAAGTAAAATTACGAAACAAGTTAGAAAGATTATCAACTCATATAATTCAAAAAATAACGAAAATGTGAAGGAGAAAATGAAATAACAAAGCAAATATATACCGGTACTCCTGATAAAAACTGTGAAGAAAATAAACCCTCTGGCGTAGTCGTGCTGTGAACCAACACAAGAACAACCTTTTTAAAAATGAAATCTAGCTCTGAAAATATTACAAGAACAAATGTTAGGTCATGTACTTTATATAAACAACTCAGATATCAAAAAGAGATATTTAAAAATGTGAAAAACTCACGTTATTAAATAAAGTAAATGGCGATGACTTGCCGATTTGAATGAAAATATTTGTCTATATTTTAAAGTAAACTTGGGAATTCCCGAAATTTACTACAGTTCCACAATTTTAATAAAAAATATCCCCGTTCAACCTTATGGGCTATAATTAGGATATATAGTGTGGTTAATTCAAGATAATAATTCAGATATAAAAATGTGGCATCATCTACTCACTCCAAGTCTTAATAGAGTAAATCAAAAATGTGTAATTGTGTGAATGTGTATGTATGCCGTCCCCTTTCCAATAACAAACAAACAAATAACAAAAAACAAAACAAAACAAACAAAGCCAAACACATATTAAAGAAACAAACAACAAAACTCTCAACTGCCACATTTTCAACAAGAGGGAGAAGGGTGGGAAAGCTGGTGTGCCAGGGACACTCAATCAACCAATCATCTGCCATCATCAACATGCATGATGATACCCCCTCCAGAGTCCCACTTGTCCACCACTGATGCTTATATATTAATTTTTGTTCGTGTTATAGACAGACCTAAGTAGAGCAGTCCCAACTACGATGGTATGGCCATGTATGCAGAATGCAAGAAGATCGACTACCATGATAAATATGGGAAACCACAAGCCAGGGATCCAGACCTCTAGGAAGATTCATAATTCGCTGGGAGGACAACGTTAGACAATCTCTAAAGGACCGAGGACTAGATTGGAACCAGGCCAGGAGGAAGACGTCGCTAGGACAGTATAGCGTTCTCACTGCCAAGTCTGTACAAGCCAAGGTAGAAGAGGAAAGTATGTGTAAGTAAGCTATATACTGTTTTACTATACTGTGCAATTCTCTAGGTCTATATATTCTCAACACCTGTTCTGCAGTTGTGGGTGAATTGCATGCTTGTAAATAATCTAACATTGGTTTTCTCTGTTATTCATACCTCCTACATATTAGTAGGAAATACTCTATATTATTTTTTTTTCTAGACACTCTGCACAGTAGGGTTCTTCTGTTCTAAAATAGCCCATTCCTAGTTGCATTTTAAATAGTTTCTTATTGCTAGGAATTTTTAATTCTCTAGATACCTGACACGTTCTTATTGGAGCCCTGAACAATTTATATGCATGTTTGCCCTGTTAGGCTCCATCAGATTCTAGCATGTCTGCCCTTCAGACTTCCATCCCACTCTTGCATGTCTGCCCTTCAGGCTTCCACCCACTCTAGCATGTCTGCCCTTCAGGCTTCCATCCCACTCTAGCATGTCTGCCCTTCAGGCTTCCATCCCACTCTAGCATGTCTGCCCTTCAGACTTCCATCCCACTCTAGCATGTCTGCCCTTCAGACTTCCATCCCACTCTAGCATGTCTGCCCTTCAGGCTTCCATCCCACTCTAGCATGTCTGCCCTTCAGACTTTCATCCCACTCTAGCATTTTTGCTCTTCATGCTTCCATCCCACTCTAGCATGTATGCCCTTCAGACTTTCATACCACGCCATTGACGAATTTATTTTTGCCGTCCACTATTGTATGGAGGTGAAGTATGTGTTATTGAGCCAAGTGTGTCGCTTTGGCTGCTGTGAGTCCGTGTTGTTGTAGGATGTCTGTGATGTTGTCTATCCATCTGTCCCTTGGTCTTCCCCGCGTTCTGAACACAGATTCTCTAATGTTGTAGGCGCGTAGTGGTAATTTATCGGGCTCAGTCTCATAAGATGGATAAACCCCTTAATTTTCTGTCTCCCTCTATACTTGATGCAGGATGTAGTTCCTACAATTTTTCTTATTTCATCGTTTCTCATTCTATTTCTCCTGGTAACATTAATAGCTTTTCTTAAAAGTCTCATCTCACTGGATGTGATTTTCTTCTCCTGCGCTTTGGTCAGGGATAATGTTTGACACTGATCGCAAAGAACTGGTAAGGATATACAATTTATCACCTGCCGTTTAGTTTCCATGCTGATATTCTTGTGTTTGAGTAGTGATGCCAGTTGATAAGTTATTGCATGGGCTTTTTGATTTCTTGTTTCAGTTTCTGTGTTAAGTCTTATTTTCTGTAAAAGTGCTTCCTTCCTAGGTATTTGAAGTCAGGAACCTGCTTAAGCCTGATGTTGTTGACAAGTAAGTTAAGCAGGCCTGGCGGTCTGCTAATCTTCATACTTTCTATCTTTGCTGTGTTGATCTTCATGTTGTATCTTCCACAGGTTGAACTAAGTTCATCTGTATGTTTTTGCATTGTTTTCATCTTCATACATTAGACTTTGGTCATCTGCAAACAGCAACTCATTCAGTGTGTTGTATTCTCCACTTTCTGTTTTCTTCGTCTTCTGGTTTTGCTTCTAGGTTAGCGCCTGGTGTTTTTGTGTCCATACAGATGTTGGACAGTAATGGTGATAGTATATATCCTTGTCAAACTCCTGTGGTTATATCAAATGCTTCAGAGAGTCCATCAGTTGTCCTTGCTACACTGTTGCATGTATCGTACAAAGCTCTCACATTATCTAATAACTGCCCCTGTATTCCGTAGACATCTAGTACTCACCAAAGTTTATTTCTGTCCACTCTTTCGAAGCAGCCTTCTAAAGCCCAACCCCACGTCTGTGTTGTAGGGGATGGTAACAGGATGAAGTAGGGGATGGCTGTGCCCGGGTGAAGTATAATGTGGATTATTCCAAGGGACTGCTACGATAGCCATGAAGTCCGGGCCCAGGTCACCCTGAAAAGTCGCAGGCCAACGGGAAAATGGCGCTGTTGCGACAGATCTAGCAAGCCGACAGTGGCTATTCTACTGCTAAGAAGATTAAACAGGTGCCTAAACTGACATATTACTACAGCAAACATGCATTACTACAACAAACGTGCATTACTACAACAAACGTGCATTACTACAACAAACGTGCATTACTACAACAAATTAGTTAATGTCCGTACAAGCATATTTGTTGTACTCATATTGTTATTGTTGCTCTAGTGTTGATCAGAATCGACGTCACTGCACTCCGGGCAAACACACAGATGCTCAATCACCCTCATCAAATGTCGAGTGATGTGAAAGTTACTTGTTTCTGTTGCACGCTGGTTGTATACACGCCAGATGCATCCTCTCATATGTCAATCTCTGCTGGTCTTACGTACGATGCCAAACTCCAGCAATCGTAGTCTCGGTGATTCATGGATTGTAGTGTCATTCTCTAATAGGCGATGATTAATTGTCCCCAGTATCTTTCCCTTATCCATACCCAGTGCACATACTATGGGTGCTCTTGAAGCTAGTCTGTCAGCTATTTCCTCGCATCATTTAAACACCTCATGTAGTGTCCAGTGTAAGCTATTGACCATTTCCTGTCGGTCACAGCCAGTCCTGTAAATGAATATGTCATCTGCAACAGTCAATGTTCGTCCCAGCCCAATTAGCTGAATGATGGCTACTTTTGTTGTGTAGATGTTAAACAGCACCGGTGATAGTGGAGAACCATAGGGTAGTCCCGGGCAAATGAGCATTGGTTCTGATGCCCATGTTCCCAAGCGAAATGCAACTCATCTCTCAGTTAAGGCAACTGGTATTCATCTTGTTAGTGAAGGGTTAACACCGCAAGCCATTACATAGTTCATTAAAGTTTCAAAGTTCACACTGTTATAAGCATTCTCTAGGTCTGTTGCTACAGCAACCGTTTCTCGTTTACCCTGGAACCCCTCGTACACATCATAAGCAAATGATCCAGTGTTACCCCATGTTATTTTCATGGGCCTATAGCTACCGAGGATATCAGGGAGGATTTGTATTCAAAAGCAATTTTTAACGTAATATGTCATATAAGAGGAAAAATACCCACCAAAACCTTGACGGGTGAAGAATTAAAGTTAAGATTTTAAACTTATAGCACGCGCAGCACATTTAGAACACTGAGAATTTGGAATAGGTAACTAAGAGTGTAATTTGACTAATTACATAACCGCTCTCTGATCAGAACAATTGTTTTTAAATGTACGGCTAACTTACTTTAAAATTGTTGCATTGATAGCCTTTAACATATATATATATATATATATATATATATATATATATATATATATATATATATATATATATATATATATATATATATATATATATATATATATATATATATATATATGTGATGGGGCCGAACAGGAGACGCCCGCCCCCTTCCTGTTTTTGGGCAGATTTATCGCCCATGTATTTTCGATGTGCGAGAAGCATGCTGGGATGTAAAAATGTCTTCAAGAAGATATATTATTAAGGCCATAATAATGCCTAGAAATTAAGTTGTGGTGTAGAATTGTGTTTTTGCTCTAGAAATAGTTGTGTATATTTCTGTTTTTGGGCCTTCTAAAGCGAAAATCGCGAGTGTTATGTATGCGGCCAAATCAATACGCCCTAGCGCG
Source organism: Oreohelix idahoensis (assembly GCA_024509875.1). Taxonomy (NCBI): domain Eukaryota; kingdom Metazoa; phylum Mollusca; class Gastropoda; order Stylommatophora; family Oreohelicidae; genus Oreohelix; species Oreohelix idahoensis. The sequence goes on from JAMPIV010011942.1 coordinate 544,774, forward strand.
CAGTAAATTGAGTGATTCGACCTGGGCTTATAAAAGAAATAGCGGCCGGCAAGCGGGCCTATTTTTGCCACAGCCGCCAGAGAGAACAGACACACAGAGCCAAGCTGTAAATGCCTTGAGCACGTGAGTTAATTTAAATTAGAATTAGTTTTATATAATTCTGAAATAATATCGATGTGGCTATTTTAATGTTTAATGAGATAAAAAGATAGATAGATAGATGTGAAAGTTTAAGAGCGAGTATTTTATTTATCAGAAAGGCAGATATAGTATGAAGCTATTTCACTGGAATTTAGATAAGATTAACAATAGCAAGATGGCACCCACGTGGCGAGGACTGTATAAAAAGCGGCGCCAGCGAGTCGGAATAACACGCCCCGCGTGGTAAATGTTACGCCATGTGACACGTTGTGTATTTAGTTCCAGTTTTGTTTAAGTCGAGAATAATTATATTGTATTCCTTAATGTAAAAGTAATTGAGTGTATTTCACGATAGCCTACTTATCAATATCCTACTGTTTATCTTTGGTGGGTTACTTTGAGGTGAGAATATATATTTAGATTTCTAGAGAGCGTGCGTAAGGCGTAAGGCACGTTGAGACAGGTGTTTCTCTGTTTGCTCCTGGCGGAGCATGGAAACACCAATGCAGCTGGTGTCCATTACAGACCCACAATAAGCATTTTTATGCTATTGCTGTGGTTGTTTCGGTGACGGTAACGATGTGTTTCATGTGATGAGTTCTCAGTCTCATCAGGGGTCATATACGACACGCTTGTTGCCAGGCGCACCAGTCGTCACTTACGACACGTTCAGAATGCAGTAATGAATATTGAGATGGATCAGATGCGAGGTGGTGGTTTATGCCCATTAAGGAGAGTATTGGTGGTACATATTGGTTAATTCTATGTTATACATATTTTATGATTATTTAACTATTGTTATGTGAAGGATGGTTTGTGAGAGCACGTGGGCTCACTTGAAGATATATATTTCTCTTCTCCGCTCCTGAGGGAGCATGGGGCCACCAGTGTGGTTTCATCCGTATGAAGCATTCAGATGCTCGTGCAGTAGTAGTTTCGGTAGCAATCTGTGTTACATGGTGAGATTGCCAGCCTCACGCACAACACCATACTAGTCTCATCGACGACACGCATGAGTGTGAGTGTGTGTGTGTGATAGTTGAGTGTGCCCTTGCAGTAGTGGTTTCGGTAGCAATATGTGTTACATGGTGAGATTGCCAGCCTCACGCACAACACCATACTAGTCGCATTGGACGACACGCATGTGTGTGCGTGTGTGATAGTTGAGAGTGTCAGGTATTACACGTGGAAGGACTGTTTGGCAGGTGAGAGTATCATGATTTAACTATTATGATTTTAACCAGTCGTTGCTTTGTTTGCTTCTCCAGAATTAGCAATCGGGCACATGCTGGGTGTTTTGTTTTGTTTTGTTATGTTCGTTGGTTTATTTGTTTAATGTTTGCTTTGTCACTGAATGGGTTGTAAAAATAAATACAGCCCTTGCCTCTAGAATCAAGTCTTATTGTTGTTCGGGTCGGTGCGAGTGTGAAAAGTATAATAATCATCATCATCATCTCGCCCACCCTATCACACACACACACATATATATATATATATATATATATATATATATATATATATATCTATATATATATATATATATATATATATATATATATATATATATATATATATATATATATATGAGAGCTATATTTTGCCGATGAGCAAAAACTGATTCTGGTAAGTACACGTTTAAAGAATTAAATGATTGTCCCTATGCTCGTTTGATAGTCATGGCAAAAGCTAAAAAAAAAAAAAAAAAAAAAAAACTCATGAAACTGGCGTCGTCTTCAAATGAGAGGAGGGCTAGTACAATTTGACTTTAAACGGATGCGTGGAATGAAAACTGGTCCACCTTAATTACTGTCGTAGATTGTTGATAGGAGAATTAAGACTTGGGTTGGTCCCTTCTGAATAGATTAGAATAGGTGATAGACACAGTGAGAGTTAGTAAAAGCAATAGAATTTCCACAAGTGAGATGGTAGACTGTGATATAGAGGCTGTCTCTGAAATCGAGAAAATCTCTCTTTCACCTATCTTCTACGACAGTTCTTTAAGGCGTCAGACAGTCTAAACACAGATATATATATTACATATATTTCTATCTACTCACGGGCACGCACATACACGTGACGACAGTTAAACACACAGACGTGGGAAACCTATAACAATGATTATATATATTCTAGAACGAGCTGACCAACGCACTGATTTAGTTCAAGAGAGATTTTAATTATCATCTAAAAATCTTCTCACAACACCTAAAAAAAAAGTACATCAAGGAAAACATATACAAATAGTCATAAAACTATCAAGAAAATGCTACAAGGATGATAGCCCCGTTATGCTCTTAATTCTAGGTTTAGCACACAGTCCCGTTAGGAGAAAGATGATGGCCCAAAGAGTTACAGATACATATGGTTAGGGTCTAATATTGTCCCCTTTTCGAAGGTATGAACTGACTTATGACAGCAGTATCTATTCTAAAGGAACAAATTTAATTAAGCAGCAAATCTTGCATAAGGAAATTACAAAGTATGTGAATCAATAGTTATCAGAAAAAACATCACTCAGTCCACTTTCACTCAGTTCTTTCATCAGGGTACCCTGGCACACGTGCTTACTTATCTGTACCGATGTTCGCCGTCTGGCGCAGACTTTGTGACACTCACACACTTTCTATCTGTTTCTGTCGTTGAATGAAACCGACCCCAGCTCTACAGATTTGTTTGGTGGTTTCGTCAAAATTATCCGGGGAGCGTCGGCTTCCTGCGACAGTTCTTTCAGACTAAAGTTAGTGTCACTTGACTCACGAGGTAAGAATTAGGTTCAAGCGGGCACAAAAATGTCAGAAACACCAGGTTTTTCCGTTAATTTAGAAAGATGACCGGTGGACCATTTCTCTCACACAGATAATCTTTGTTCACCACTCACTTGGTAACCGTGTCGGAACAGTTAATGATTGTAATGAGTTACTTGCCACAAAGGCTAAAAAATTGTACTAGAGTTTTTCTCAGTAAGAATAAATCAGGCTCGATGGGCCCGTTACTTCTTTAAAGTCTTTACGGAAGAATGTTTTGTTCTTCACATATATTACTCTGTACTTAACGCTGGCAAGTTTGGGTCAACCACAGTATTCACTGAATAAAGAAAAAAACCACATATAAAATACTTATACAATCTTTGAAGGACCGAGGACTAGAATGGAACCAGGCCAGGAAGAAGACAGCTGATAGAATGGTCTGGCGCTCTCTCTTCCAAACCTCTACACCTCACGGTAGAAGGGGAACGACTAAGTAAGTAGTAAGTAAGTACTTAACGCTGGCAAGTTTGGGTCAACCACAGTATTCACTGAATAAAGAAAAAAACCACATATAAAATACTTATACATACTATGTACTAGTTATAACTTACAATTTAAAGAGCAAGCCGACCGCTTGACTTATTATTTAAACTTCCCGTAAAATAAGTTATATACATAAAATCAAACATCGTGAATTAGGAATACATACGTATCCCGTCAATACTCACTGATGTAGCATTTCAGTTATAAGTAAATTGTTGAAAATATATATTCACGTCTGATTATTAGCAGTTAAATTAACTTCATTTATAGCTGCATGATTGTTAAGCTAGAAATATAATTTATTCTGCTTTCCACTGAAACCCGTCTGATGCGTGATGCTATATGATGATGGATGGTATCCGCATGTCTGGTTTTGTGTGGTGTGCAGATGTGTTCAGTCAAAACAATGTTCATACAAAAATAACAGGGCAATCCACATAGGACGTCAGTAAACTCACGACGTATAAAGTCAATGATTCTTGTAACAGCTGTTGACGTTTTTCTTCATTATTTATTGTGGACGCCACAGTGACAAAATGGTTACGCGAATATGTGGGCACATCAAACAGTCATTATCACAGCAACATTCAATACAGCAATAGACGGTAGACAGCATTACAATGATGAGTCAGATGCATGTTATATTTCATAGTGCTGTAAATGTAGTCAGGTGGAAAACTCCATCCTTTTCTATAACAGCCAGGAGATAACCAGATGTATGAGATCAGTTCACTCTCCTTAATCTGACTTCAGCAAGACAGACACGTCTGCCGAAGTATAAATAATGTCCTCAAAAATATCCTCTAGATAACAAAGGTTTTTCAAACCTAGTTCAGGTAACCAAGTAGCAAGTAATAGTCCTTGGGACCTGCATCAACCGATGCAGCACAATACAGCGACATGTGAGCTGGGAAAACATCTCGTGACGACGACTTTCGAAGACAGGCTATGAGCCAGAAATCGTTCACGACCAAAAATCGATAGAGTTAATGAAAATGTTAATTTACCTTGCTTTCATGAAATACACAGAAATATCACGCCTCCCGGCATGTGGGAAACACTAGAGGTATTATCTCGAATAAACGAAATATCCATTAAGAGGACTACACATCCCTGACAGAACAAAAAAATAGCGGAGATCCCCTCTTCAACGAGGCATCTCTTTCGCCATTCCAAATCGCTCACTCCACTAGTGGTGGGCGGAAACCGATCGACCAAGAAGCAAGACAAGTCATGCGCAGTCCAGCGCAAAATGACCACAGCTCAAACTTAACTGCATTCGATACCAACGCGAGAAGACAAATGCTTACCGAGAAAAGTGACTATAAATTTCAAGCAGTTGTTGCCCTTGCGTTATAAAATAGATATTGAAATAAAACGATGTTGCGAGAATTTATCACGCAACATATCACCACCTCCTCCCGATAAAAAAAAAAAAATGTGGAACATATTTTTTTTTTTTTTTAAATATCAAAGAGCATGCGATAAGCGGCTCAAAACGCACGAATTATGCGCTGATAATTAATTAAATTGCCTAACATGAGGCTAAATATAGAGTGTCTGGTGAGGATATACCTCAACAGAAAAATAAATATGTCTCAAAAAATATTCACATCGGGGAGGTGTCACCAACACACATCACGTTAGCATGTAAACACAATATACGTATGCAAGTTACCATAATCATCATTAAACAGCATACTCTAATATTGTCTTTAAAAATGGATGTACAAATCTGATAGGAAAATTTAAATAGTACATTATTTGACATGTAATGACATAAGTACATAGTAAAGTTAAACTACATGACGATCCAGGACATATGCTCTGGTATTCCGAGGGTAAGTACACAATCTAGAACTCGTCATGCTTGATACTAGTAAGGTAAGTCCTCAGCTCAACAATGACATTCTGAGAAAGTACAAGCAATATAATGCTAATTAATAACTAATATGCTTCATAAGGTATAATACATTATTAATAATTGTGGCTGTTTAGTAAACTAACGGCCCTTATATTAACTACTCAGTCCTCCTCTATCATCTTAAAAACGAACAGAAGAAGATGACAACAAAGCACGATAGTGTGTACATATAAAGTGAGTACAGATGTGCTAATCTATTGTAGTAATATAGGTGTGTTATGACTCTGTAATATATAGGAATATAGGACAGAAGTATTAGTTAGAGTCATGTGGGCATCTAGACAAAATGTCAGCCATCACATTATCCGCACCACGGATAGCTCGTACCGTGAAGTGAAAAGGTTGAAGAGCTATAGCATATCGAGTGGATCTCGAACTCTTCAAATTCTTAGTCTGAATAGCTGTAAGAGCTTTCTGATCAGTCTCTAGAATGAAATGTGCGCCCAGGAGGAATCTTTGTAGCTTTAGAATTGACCAAACCATCGCTAACAACTCACGGTCTAAAACCGAGTAGTTCCTCTCTGCCGCATTTAGTTTTCTAGAAATGTACATAACAGGATGCAGAGTATTTGCATATTCTTGCATCAGTGCTGCTCCAATCCCAGTGGATGAAGCATCACTCCGAAGAACAAAAGTCCTATCAAGAGTAGGTAATCTTAAGATGGGAGGAGAAGAAAATATATTCTTGATTTGGTCTAATGAAGATTGGCATTCTTCAGACCAACGGACCAGATTAGGCGAACCTTTCTTCAACAATGTTGAGAGAGGTGCCATGATCGAAGATAAATTTGGAATAAATCTCCCATAAAATTGAATTAAACCTAAGAGACTCCTAACTTGTTTCTTCGTTTTAGGAACAGAGATGTTCAGTATTTTGGAAGTATTGTGGTCTTCTGTCTTCAAGAGACCATGACCAACACGATGACCCAGGAAAGAGATTTCACCAAAACCAACAAAAGCTTTAGAAGGTTTCGCTGTCAAATTATTCTCACGTAGAGTGGACAGTAAGTCATATAACCCTAAATAGTGATCTTCCCAGGTATCACTGAAGAGACAGATGTCATCTAAGTATGCGATGACATCCGAACGATGTGACAGAATTCGACGCATCATGCGAACGAAAGTTGCAGGGGCGTTCATGAGACCAAAAGGCATAACATTCCATTGAAATAGACCCCTAGGTGTAGAAAAAGCAGTAAGAGGTTTGGCATGCTCTGCTAAAGGCACTTGCCAATAACCTTTAGACAAGTCAAGTTTAGTGAAGAATCTAGAATTAGAAAGTCTAATCAGTAGATCTTCTAACAAAGGCATCGGTTCAGCATCGAACTTTGTGACCTGATTCAATTTGCGATAATCAACGCAAATTCGTATGTTCTTATCCTTCTTCCGGACAATAACCATGGAAGAAGAATATGGTGAAGTCGATGGTTCAATTATATTTAATTGAATCATTTCATCCAATTCCTTTTCCACCTGCGACTGAAAGTGTATAGGAATAGGATACGGCCTAACCCTAATTGGATTATTGTCGGTAAGAATTATGTCATGTTCTATGACATCTGTGTGTCCAGGAATGTCAGTGAGAACATCCTGAAATGTTTGTAACATCGACAAGTCTCGTCGATGTTCGTCACCAGAAAGATTAGGAGAAACAGAAACGTTTTTCCAAGATTCCGTGGAATGTAATGGAACCACTGGAAGGGGAAGGTTGACATCAGAGAAGGTAGCTTCCTCATCCTGTATGACAGACAGGGATGAATAATGGCCGTGAGGTGCAGGAGCATCATCCGTTGCCTGGAAAATAGGCAGCAAATAGTCCGGACGTTCGTGAAATTCCGAAAGCATGTTTATGTGGAAAGTTTTATGCTTTCCATCAATATCTACCACATAGTCAACATCGGAAATCCGAGAGACTATTGCATACGGACCTTTCCATGCAATAAGAAGTCTATTTTCCCTACTGGGGAGTAGGACGAATGCTTTGTCACCTGGACAAAGTTGTCGTAGACATCTATTCTTATTAGCAAACTGTCTTGCCTTCTCTTTAGCAATTTCTGATGAAGCAGTTGCTAGCTTACATGCCTCACTGATCTTTTGTCTAAGAGCAATGACATACTCATATGAGGATTGAGTTTCATCGCTAATATCATCGGCAGTGATGAGATCGTGTAATAAAGACATAGGGCCGCGTGGACGCGCGCCAAAGACAAGTTCGAAGGGAGAAAATCCTGTGTGTTCATTAGGGACTTCTCTATAGGCAAAGAGAGCCGCGGGTAAAACCCTGTCCCAATCTTGAGGATGATCTTCAGTTATCTTACCAAGCAAAGTCTTGAGCGTTCTATTCAGACGCTCAACTAACCCATTAGACATAGGATGGTAGATACTACTGAGAGATCGTTCAATATGTAAGGTAGACATTACCTGTGACATAGTGTCAGATATGAGTTGAGTGCCATGGTCTGACAATATTTCTCTGGGGAACCCCAAGCGAGAAAATATCAACCAAAGAGCATCTGCGATATCTGTAGTAGATATGCTCTTAAGAGGAATAGCCTCTGGCCAACGTGTGCACATATCGACACATGTAAGGATAAACTGATGTCCTCTGGCCGACTTGACCTTAAAAGGGCCAATAATAACTATGGCCATTTTCTGGAACGGCCGAATAGGAATGTCAGCAGCCTGGATAGGCGCAGCATGTCGTGGTCCTCTAGATTTGACCTCCTGACATACCTTGCATGATCGGCAGTAAATACGAATGTCCTTATTGACAAAAGGCCAAAAGAAAGCCGCAAGGACTCTCGACTTCGTACGGGAAAAACCCATATGTCCAGCACATTGCGAGTCATGAGCATGTTGTAATATTTGCACTCTCATGCTCTTGGGAACAAGAATTTGCGAATGTGCCGACGTAGTCGAATCTTGTACCATACGTACAAGTACGCCGTTTCTCATTGCAATCCAAGATTTTCTATTTGTATCCTGATTCGGATCACCTTTCTTCGCAAGAACGAAGAATTTTTTTAAAGAAGGATCTTCTTCTTGCAATTTTATGAAAGAGTCACGAGTGATTACTAAGTGACTATCTTGGCTATCAACTTCATTATCACTATTCAGTGAAGTTTCGGGTGTTTGTAGAGCTTGTGCTCTTGTAACTACTGCATTTGTAGCTTGCATGTTATTATCTTCCCAAGCAGCAATCTGCTGTGGGGTACACTCCCTAACTCCGTGAATACGACCAATAATAAGGTCCGCAATAGGATTAGGTAAGAGACAAGCATGCACATCTCCAGTAAAGAAAGGAGTGGCAATGCGAATTACAGCAGTAGGATATTTTTCTAGAGTGCCGCCAAATGTGACACATTTAATAACCTTTCCTGTAGCACAAGATGGATCTACAAGCGATTGTCTAACACCAATAGTGGTGCATCCGGAATCGAAAGTAGTGAGACCGGAGTATCATTAACAAGACCCTTATGTAGAATTAAAGAACCCCTCCCGTCATGCGCAACAGCAGCAGGAAGAGCGGGAAGTGGGTGACCACAACTCAAAGTAGTTATGGTACCCGGTTCGAATAAAGTACTGCATTGGGGGCATTTGTTTGCTCTCTCAAAGTCAAAAGCAGAACCAATGACAGCGTCAAAGTTTTTATTATCAACAACATGATTACAGGCTCCCTCAGTTTCCTGTTGTACAGCATTAGCCTGCTGATATCTCTTTTTTTGTGTTGAGATCTACCCCGACTATTATTACCTCTGAAGTTATCAGAGTTATTATTATCTCTGCAGTTATTATTGTCTCTATTGTAATTGTTATCCTGGTTCGAATTCCAGTTTCCACGATTACTATCATGTTCACATTGATGCGAACATCTATTTGTTTGGTTCTGAGGTCTTCGGCAGGAATAACCTCTATTACCATATCCTCTTTTGAAATGCCTATAATTATTAGGGTGATAGTAACGACCACTATCAGGTTGTCTCCAATTCTTCGAAGAAGAATCACCATGAAATTGGTTTCCATGATTTTGACAGAAATTACCGCTGCTCTTTCTATCAAAATTTTGTTGGAATCTACGAGCAAAGTTTTGACCATACGGAGCTGCCGAAGCAACTGGTAAACCTTCTTTCACCTTAGAGTTACCCATGGTTATGTGTGGGTGTGCAGTTACGTATTGGCAACAGAAATCTTCCATTTCTTTTATTGTTTTAGGTTTACGTTCATGAAGGAAAGCAAGGAAAGACTCATTGACAGACGACATGACTTTGTCTCTAAGTATTAAGTCCATAAGTCCTTCATAAGTTTTTTCCCTCTTAGATAGTTCAACCCATCGTGAGAAAGTAATGCGTATTCTTGCAATAAACTCGGAGAATTCAACTCCATTTTCAGGTAACATGTTTTTAAATTGTAGACGATAGCCGTCTTCGTTAAGCTGATATTTCTTTAACAGACCGGCCCTGACAACCTCATAATTGTTCTTGTCAGGTTCATCCACCATATTTAATATACTTAGAGCTTTACCTGTCAGTATCCCTGATAACTGATAAACATATTTTGCTTTGTCTATGTTATGAGCTGTACATGCTTGTTCAAATCTGTCCAGATAGAACATTATGTCATCACTGGAAGGACTAAAAGTTGGTAACTTAATCTTAAAAGTATCATTATTAGCCTTACCAGAAGATGAACCCTTGTTTGAATCATTACCATTACTCATGTTCATCAATTTCAATTTTTCCAACTCTAAAGCTAAGACCTTTTCTTCATGTTCCATTTTTGCTTTCTCTTTCCTCTCATCAGATTCTCTCTGTAATCTTCTCTCCTCAGCCTGAGCCTCTATTTGAAGTCTTTCAGCTTCTTTTTCAAGTCTTTTATTTTCAGCCTCTTTTTCAAGTCTTTTATTTTCAGTCTCTTTTTCAAGTCTTTTATTCTCAGCCTCTTTTTCAAGTCTTTTATTTTCAGCCTCTAGCTGGAGTTTTCTTTCCTCAGCTTCTGATTCCCTTTTTTGTTTTTCCATTTCCATTTGGAATCTTTTCTCATCCACCTGCATCTGCAGTTTCTTTTGTTCAGCTTCCATATGCAGTTTCTTTTGTTCAGCTTCCATTGCTTTATCATATCGAGCAGTTGCAAATTCTTCTAACTTATCACCAGTCTTCCCAAGCAATTTACCCTGCTCAATAAAGTGCTCAAATGTAGACATGTTGTCTAACATATGAGTCCAAAACCTGAAATAATTAACTAATTTATTTCAAACCTAAGTGTAACAAGTCTTAATTAAGCACTTGTATATTCACATCACCTTATATTATCCCACTCTCTGTGGGAAACAAGTCTCCAATCAAAGAACTTGTATATGAAATATCACCAATCAATTCTTGATCATAAGTGCACTTCTCATTCAATAGTGCACAACACTATTCATCATTCATTTATCATCAGTGTAGTAGTAACAGTGCATTAGCATAGCCCATTAACTAATTACTATAACTGTAAACAATGACTATGTAAACACATGCAGAATGTAAACATTGAAAATGTAAACAATGCAAACAATGTAAACAATAACAATGTAAACAATAACAAAGATCAGCAACAATACAAAAACGTTCGCAGAAATCAACTAAAAATAAAGCAGAAATTAATGAAATATCACAAAAAATGTGACGATATCTGCGCTATAATTAAACAAAATACATGACACCACAGTGTATAAACAAAAATGTTGTATGAAACTAAATTATAGACAAGAGTAGGCTAACAAATACAAACAAATCAAAACAAAACTAAAGAATGCGAAATAATAACGAAAACAAAATTAAAACATGTCATCACAGCTAACATAAATAGCAACAGAAGTCGCTTAGCAAATTCCAGTATCGGAAATTTGCAAACCCTACAGAAAACGCTCACAATAGACGACCTCTATGACGTGGCATAATCTAACGGAGACACCACCCAACCGAGAACCCGCTGAAATATAAACATATAAATATACAAATAACATATAGACATATAACATATAGAATGAGATGATACACAGAAGACTCAGCAGAAGTATAAGGGCACAGTTTACATACAAACAGGCCACTTAACTTATAGGCTTCCAATCGTCGAACAGCAGAAAAAACGGATGTCAATCAACGTCCTAAAGAGCGAAGCTCCAACGATGATGGCACATCTGAACTGCTTCCACTGCTAACACGATGGTACATGAGCTTCTGACATACTGTGTGTTGAGTTGTTTCGGCACTTGACCTTCTAATCCAAAAGTAAGTTGATGGAAATCGGTACTTGGCCTTCTTCAGAAAACAACCCGTTTCAACCGGCACTTGACCTTCACAAAAACGACAGCACTGGAACCTTGACAGCAGCAACTTGCTTGACTTGCGTAAAAGATAACAGCAGTCCGAGTTATCCGGCAACATGTAACAACGCCGGGTACTGTCAAATTCTTGTTTCCGTCAAAAAATTGAAATTTTGACTTTTACCGGGCAACGCCGAGTAATTTGAAAATTTTGAAGATGTTGACTGTCTTGAAGAATGTTAATTTCTTGATGGATGCTGATAAATTCTTGTTGAAAATGAAGTGGGTAAGGGACCCCGTGTTTGCTGGTACCAGATCAACCCAGCTTATGGCCACCAAATGATGCGTGATGCCATATGATGATGGATGGTATCCGCATGTCTGGTTTTGTGTGGTGTGCAGATGTGTTCAGTCAAAACAATGTTCATACAAAAAATAACAGGGCAATCCACATAGGACGTCAGTAAACTCACGACGTATAAAGTCAATGATTCTTGTAACAGCTGTTGACGTTTTTCTTCATTATTTATTGTGGACGCCACAGTGACAAAATGGTTACGCGAATATGTGGGCACATCAAACAGTCATTATCACAGCAACATTCAATACAGCAATAGACGGTAGACAGCATTACAATGATGAGTCAGATGCATGTTATATTTCATAGTGCTGTAAATGTAGTCAGGTGGAAAAACTCCATCCTTTTCTATAACAGCCAGGAGATAACCAGATGTATGAGATCAGTTCACTCTCCTTAATCTGACTTCAGCAAGACAGACACGTCTGCCGAAGTATAAATAATGTCCTCAAAAATATCCTCTAGATAACAAAGGTTTTTCAAACCTAGTTCAGGTAACCAAGTAGCAAGTAATAGTCCTTGGGACCTGCATCAACCGATGCAGCACAATACAGCGACATGTGAGCTGGGAAAACATCTCGTGACGACGACTTTCGAAGACAGGCTATGAGCCAGAAATCGTTCACGACCAAAAATCGATAGAGTTAATGAAAATGTTAATTTACCTTGCTTTCATGAAATACACAGAAATATCACGCCTCCCGGCATGTGGGAAACACTAGAGGTATTATCTCGAATAAACGAAATATCCATTAAGAGGACTACACATCCCTGACAGAACAAAAAATAGCGGAGATCCCCTCTTCAACGAGGCATCTCTTTCGCCATTCCAAATCGCTCACTCCACTAGTGGTGGGCGGAAACCGATCGACCAAGAAGCAAGACAAGTCATGCGCAGTCCAGCGCAAAATGACCACAGCTCAAACTTAACTGCATTCGATACCAACGCGAGAAGACAAATGCTTACCGAGAAAAGTGACTATAAATTTCAAGCAGTTGTTGCCCTTGCGTTATAAAATAGATATTGAAATAAAACGATGTTGCGAGAATTTATCACGCAACACCGTCCCTAGAAAATAATACAGACTTATAAATTAATCGCTCTGCACCAAATCTAACTAGTGAAATAAAATAAGCGATTTAACACTTTACAACTTCACAGAATCCTAGATAATATATAATATTTACCTCCCCACACAGGACTACAGACTAAACCATGAACTAGAATACTGCAGTCTAATGGTAGTCTAGAACTTGGCAAAGTGGCCAAGAAACTCAGACTTCGCCAAAACACAGATATTTGGTCTAGCACAGCGAGCTGTCTACTGCAAGATCTAGGAGTCAGAATGAGAATAAAGTTTAACATTCTGGTTATATCTATTACCAGACAAAGAGGTAAACGTTTATTTCGCAAAACGCAGTACTCTCCCGTTTTCCGTCTTTAGCGCCTACGTTTAACACTCAAACGCATGCCGTAACTGCCACTACTGTCCGAGAGGGTGCGTGTCAGTTGCGACTCTCAGACGCCCGTCTTCCAATGCCGAGGCAGTTTTCGCACCTCACGCTGATCATGGCCCACAATGAGTGTCGTGTCAGGTGGAATTCCCAGACACTTGTCTCAAACTGCGCCGTAGAAGTGTCGGCTATCGAGCCTCACCTGAGCGCTTCAGCCGATGCAACTCGTTGTGGCAGGTGAAAATGCAGACGAATTTGTCGCCTATAAGTCTGGCGAAACGAATATTCACAGCGTATTTCGTCTGGTGCAGGGAATGCTGTAGACGTAAGTCTGCTCTTGTGTGAGATAAGCGAAAGTCACAGTTTCGTTTCACTGACATCTACGTAATACCATCACTAGTGCGATTCTCAGTTTTGAGAAAAGAAACAGGTAAACGTTAGAATGGAGAAGAAAATATTTTTCGTAAACGAATGGATGCGAAAAATACAGGAACAAGGTAAAGAATGATAATAAAAATAGAGGATACGGGTGAAGGAAAAAGAAGAGGATATAAGCAATTTATGAACAATTAACTCTCTGTGACAGAACGTCCCCCCTTTAAGATATGGAAGCACTCCATGTCTACGTTATGGGAATAAATTTCCTATATCCGTAGCTTTAGGGTGTCTGTCTTCTTCCCCCTTCGAAATCTTTTTCAGGACGGTAAACGGCCATTGCCATCCGATCTTCAGCTGGTTGTTTCCGGTAGGGAGTAACACCAAAACTTTCTCTCCTGCTTCCAGTTCTCTCTCTTTCGCAACTTTCCTGTATCGGTTAGCGTGCTTTGTGCGTGCTCGCTTAAAGTTAGTCGTTGCTAGGTCCCATCCTAGTTTCAACCTTTCCTTTAAAACCGACACATATTTACTTGCTGAGACGACTGTCTCATCAGCCTTCTCGTCTTTCAGAGACTGAAGTAAGGCTTCAAGTGGCCCCTTGATAGGTCTGCCGAATAAAAGCGTAGCTGGCGGAAATCCTGTGGAAGTATGAGGAGATTCTCTGTAGCCAAATAAAGCTGCAGGAATACAAAGATCCCAATCTTCAGGTTTCACTTGTGCCAGTTTACTTAGCATCACATTGAGGTTTCCATTAGCACGTTCCACGAGCCCATTTCCGGCCGGAGTACATGGCTTAGTGTGGATGTGTTGGGTCCTCAAAATCTTAACGATCTCATCGATCAACAGGTTTCGGTATGGAGATCCGTTATCTGTCAACACTTGCTGATGGAATCCCAACCGAGTGAAAATCTGCACGAGGGCTTCTGCGACATGCTTGGCATCTGCGCATGTTAGCGGGATAGCTTCTGCCCATAAAGTGCATGTGTCGACTAAGGTCAGGACATACCTGTTCCTTCTTTTAGTCCTTTCGAAAGGCCCTAAAATGTCGATCACAACCCGTTCGAATGGTGTTCCCACTATTGGCATTTCACCCATGTGAACTGGGGGTGTCCGTTGCTTGGGTGGTACACATTGGCACTGGGTACAGGATTTGACATACCTGATAATATCAGTGTTTACTCCTGGCCACCAATAATGAGTGGTTATACGTTGGTTTGTGACGTTCTGTCCCATATGTCCGCTGAAGGGAAGAGAGTGCCTCATTTCTAGGATTTGGCTTCTGTACTGTTTCGGTACTAGGAGCTGGTTGTAACCTTGGTCAGGCTTGCCCGTTCTGCGATAAAGTACGCCATCCTTAGAAAAAATGTCCCCGTCCTGTCTGGGTTCCTTAGCCATGGGCAGTTTCCTAAAGCAGGGTGCCAAAGTAAGATCCTTTTGTTGCACTTCTTTAAGTTCCATAGGTAACAAATTTGGCGCAGGCTCCTGTTCCTTCTTGGTTTGCCCTCTTGTAGTTACTGCTGCCACAATCGGCTCTTCCGGTTTCCCAATAGACACGTATTTACCGCCAAGTATGACTGGGTAGATGGGGTCATCCATAACAGCCGCTTTGATCACACCTCTGACAAACTCAGAGTGTATCTCCACCAGTGCGATGGAAGCGCTGTAGGTGCATCACTCTTAGAGGCTCCACAAAGTTTGACGGTCTCTCCTGTCTCTTGACCGGGTTTAACCAGGTTTCTGGCAACAATGCAATCATATGAAAGCCCCATGTCAAATAAACAAAGACTTTGAGAACCGTTCAATATAACAGTACCTCGCGTTGAGGGTCTATCCCCAACAGGTTGGGAATCACTGTCAACAATTCCGCCTTGCGAGACTGTCAATAAGCATCCGATGCGTTTAGGCTCGGTGTGCTCACTCTGATAATCTGTCCCGTGCGCAGGGGTTTTCCCTCTGCCACCTTGTCCTTTCTGGCTGCGCTGCCATGTAGGGCGGTCAGGTTGATCAGACTGTTTACTGTGGTTGGTGTACTTGTTCTTGTAGAACTTGGATTTTTCAGGAGGGGGGTTTTGAGGTCCAGTTTCTCTGTGGTTATTCTGATTAGAAGCATGAGAAGGTTGATCTAGATTATTTTTTCGAAAATGCCCCTCTGTCGGTTTCCGCTTTGTGGCCGGTAGTTCAGCCAGCGCATTGTGGTAACGCTAAGACTTCTCTAAGATGTCTTCAAGCTTTTCTGCACCCTGCTCAGCTAAAAATCTCCGGGTATCAGCAGACAATGTGTTCTTTATTTGTTCTGTTAAAACAAATTCCTCAAGACCTTCATAGGTAGAGGGGAGCTGCGAGAGCTCAAGGCACTTCGTCAAGTATCCCTTCAACCGAGATGAGAACTGCTGAAAAGTTTCAGAGCTCTCCTTCCTGCTGTTGCGAAACAGTTGCAAAAACTTTCGCGCATTCATTTCAAAGCGCTCCAGTAACGCTTTCTTCAACAGATCATAGTTGTCTTGTTGGCTGCTTTCCAGTTTGGCGTAAACAGCATACGCAGAACTTTTCAAAGCCTGGGAAAGCTTCATATTCCAACGCAACCTCTCTAAACCGTACAGAGTTGCAATTTTCTCAAATTTCTCTAGATAAGTGTCAATTTTCTCGTTAGGACAAGGGAAAGACTCTAGCGGAAAAGACATAGCAGTGAGATGAGTAGATTGTGTGTTAGAAGGGTCAGTTAAGGAAGAATGAGGAGAAGATTCTCCATTGCTGGAGGTAGAGGCAGCACTCCGACTTTGGAGTTCCAGAGTTTTGAGCGCCAACTCATGCTGCCGTCGTTGCTCATTTTCTCTTTCCTCATGCTGTCTCTCCTTCTCTCTTTCCTCTCTCTCCTTCTCTTGCTGTATTGAATCTAAGCGCCATGATGGGTGATCATGCTACAACCATAACCAGTGAGCGTCTAGACATCCAGCGTTCTGAGAGGAGCAGCACTCATTTTTACCCCGTATCTCTCCTCCTTAACTCTACCGGTCAATATGAGCTGTCTCTCTAACGCTGATCCTGCGATGAACAAATATAGCTTAAAGGGTGCAGGGATCTTAACCTACCATCTCTCATTGTTATACATCCTAAACAAATCTATCACACCCACCCCCAGCCTCGCCCTCCCCCCCCCACCCCCTCATCCTCTCCCACCCCACCACACTGTCACTCCAGCGAGTGGGATTCATAATTGCTATCTCATCTTGGGGTATTTATGTTTCTGCTCTGTTCCCGTTTTGTGTACCGTAATGGACCCAGGTCGGGTGCAGAGAGTTGGGCAACAGATTCTATGATTCAGTCTTCTCGGGCTTCAAGGTTTCCTCACTGAGTATCTCAATCTTCTCTCTACCCATTTTACTTCTACTCTTTTATCCCCTTCAGCTCCTTCTGACTTCTTCTAACCTCAGATGTTCATGTCGCAGTAAAGTCATATCTCTCAAGTTCGTATTATCTCTGACAAACACGCTTCTTCTTCCTTCCTCATCTTCCGCCAGTCCAGGAAATCCTCTCTTCGCTTTCATCTCTGAGGAGTTGTCTAAGCTTTGCCCTCTCGGCCACATGATATGCAAGTCAGTGACTGAGACTTAGTGAGTAGAAAGAAAATACGAAAAGGGAAAATACATGGTTCCTACCATGCTTACGAGAAGAAAGCTACACAAGTAAAAGATGATATACTTAACCCTGGGATACCTCCTCTAAAAATATAGTATCTAGCTATCGCTGCTATTAATCGGCAATAAAGCACCTAATGCAAACGACTACGCCAACTAAATGGTAGTTAAGATTAATACCTAAAATAAGTTGCTACAGTGGAAGCAAAATAATTATATGCAAAAAATATAAGGAGAAAAAAATTCCCTTAATTTTTAAAATCCACTATAAGTTCACCCCTGAAGACAGTAGGGTAAGGGAGGCAATTAACAAGACGTAATTGTCTGAACGCACTCCTTAGCTTAGCTCAAACACCTATTTCTTCAGTACCCAAGTGAATGTTATACACTCACAACTTTACCAGCGTTTAGTATTACAAAATCAGTAATTAACATATATTCCGACAAAATCAACCTGTAACTCAAATGTATATTATTCAAAATGCTGTGGAAAAACGTATCAGTTTGTGTGGTCAGCACGCCCGTAAACAGATCGATAGTCTAGGGGATAAATTATTTTTAAAGATATAAAACTCACGAGACAATTACACTCTTACTCTATTACAGAATAAAGAATCTTAAGTTCAAAATCCCGATAGACGAGACCCCAATTGTCGTAGATTTTTGATAAGAGAATTAAGACTTGGGTTGGTCCCTTCTGAATAGATTAGAATAGGTGATAGACACAGTGAAAGTTAGTAAAAGCAATAGAATTTCCACAAGTGAGATGGTAGACTGTGATATAGAGGCTGTCTCTGAAATCGAGAAAATCTTCTCTCTTTCACCTATTTTCTACGACAGTTTTTAAGGCGTCTAAACACAGATATATATTACATATATTTCTATCTACTCACGGGCACGCACATACACGTGACGACAGTTAAACACACAGACGTGGGAAACCTATAACAATGATTATATATATTCTAGAACGAGCTGACCAACGCACTGATTTAGTTCAAGAGAGATGTTAATTATCATCTAAAAATCTTCTCACAACACCTAAAAAAAAAGTACATCAAGGAAAGTTAGTTGCTTATCCTTTACAGGACGTGGCAATCAACCCCAGCTTTTATTGGCTGTTTGTGATTTTTCTAGGCAATTTTTTTCATTCAGTAGTTTGCCATTGCTTTCTGAACGGTACGGTGCTTATACCATTGTTAAAAATCCACACAAGGCGATCTGCTACCAAACCGCCCGCAGCAGGTTTCGAACCTGGTTTATCTGGATTATGAAACTGCGTTCATATCCATTAGGCCACAGACGCCGACATATCAAGGAAAACATATACAAATAGTCATAAAATTATCAAGAAAATGCTACAAGGATGATAGCCCCGTTATGCTCTTAATTCTAGGTTTAGCACACAGTCCCGTTAGGAGAAAGATGATGGCCCAAAGAGTTACAGATACATATGGTTAGGGTCTAATATTGTCCCCTTTTCGAAGGTATGAACTGACTTATGACAGCAGTATCTATTCTAAAGGAACAAATTTAATTAAGCAGCAAATCTTGCATAAGGAAATTACAAAGTATGTGAATCAATAGTTATCAGAAAAAACATCACTCAGTCCACTTTCACTCGGTTCTTTCATCAGGGTACCCTGGCACACGTGCTTACCTATCTGTACCAATGTTCGCCGTCTGGCGCAGACTTTGTGACACTCACACACTTTCTATCTGTTTCTGTCGTTGAATGAAACCGACCCCAGCTCTACAGATTTGTTTGGTGGTTCGTCAAAATTATCCGGGGGAGCGTCGGCTTGCACTGCGACAGTTCTTTCAGACTAAAGAATAGTGTCACTTGACTCACGAGGTAAAGCTAACTGGGGGTAATTAGGTTCAAGCGGGCTCAAAAATGTTCAGAAAACACCAGGTTTTTCCGTTAATTTAGAAAGATGACCGGTGGACCATTTATCTCTCACACAGATAAAAAATCTTTTGTTCACCACTCACTTGGTAACACGTGTCGGAAAGTTTATGATTGCTTAATGAGGTTACTTGCCCACAAAGGACTAAAAAATGGTACTAGAGTTTTTTCGCTCAGTACATAACATATCCACACTCCCCCGTAGGCACTGCAATAATCCGGGCTACGTAATCTGTGACAATATGTAACTTTAAGCAAGACTCAAATCCCACAACATGACTCTCGCCGTACCATGTCCGTTGGCTGCGTACAGACCCGCACCTCAGTAAGTATAAATCAGGACTCGATGGCGCACTCCTGTTACTTACTTTAAAGAGTCTTACGGTAAGAAATGTTTTGTTCACTCATATATATTTACTCTGTACTTAACGCTGGCAAGTTTGAGGGTCAACCACAGTATTCACTGAATAGAAGAAACAAAAAAACCTCCACATATAAAAATACTTATACATACTATGACTAGTTTCTTATGAACTTACAATTATAAGACAGCAAGCCGACCACGCTTGACTTATTATTTAAACTTCCCGTAAAATATGGTAGTTATATACATAAAATCAAACATCGTGAATTAGGGGAATACGATACCGTTTATCCCGTCAAATACTCACTGATGTAGCAATTTCTATGTTATAAGTAAATTGTTGAAAATATATATTCTGCACGTCTGATTATTAGCAGTTAAATTAACTTCAATTTATAGCTGCCCATGTGATTGTTAAGCTAGAGAAAAATTTACTTCTGCTTTCCACTGAAACCCGTCCACTAGAAAATAATACAGACTTTATAAATTAATCGCTCTCTGACCAAATCTAACTAGTGAATGTGAAATAAAAATAAAGCGATTTAACACATTTACAACTTCCACAGAATCCTAGATAATATATAATATTTACCTCCCAACACAGGACTACAGACTAAATAAACCATGAACTAGTAAATACTGCAGTCTAATGTGTAGTCTAGAACTCAGTTGGCAAATAAGTGGATCCAAGAAACTCAGGACTTCGCCAAAAACACAGATATTTGGTCTAGCACAGCGAGCTGTCTATTTGCAAGATCTAGGAGGTCAGAATGAGAATTAAGAGTTTTAACATTTCTGGTATATCTGCCGGTTATCTACCAGACATAAAGAGGTAAAACGTTTATTTCGCAAAACGCAGTAACTCTCTGGACCCGTTTTTTTCCGTGCTTTGTAGCGCCTACGTGTTTAAACACTCAAACGCATGCCGTAACTGCCACTAAACTGTCCCGAGAGGGCGCGTGTCAGTTGCGACTCTCAGACGGCCCGTCTTCCAATGCCTGAGGCAGTTTTTCGCACCTCACGCTGATCATGGAGGCCCACAATGAGTGTCGAGTCAGCACTGGGGAATTCCCAGACACTTTGCTCTCAAACTGCGCCGTAGAAGTGTCGGCTATCGAGCCTCACCTGATGCGCGACTTCAGCCGATATGCCTATGCTAACTCGCTTGTGTGGCAGTCGTGAAAATGCAGCACGAATTTGTCGCCTATAAGTCTGGCGAAACGAATATTCACAGCGTAATTTCGTCTGGTGTGCAGGAAATGCTGCTGTCGCGATAGACGTAAGTCCTGCTTCTTGTGTGAGATAAGCGAAAGTCACACAGTTTTCGTTTCACTGACATCCTACCGTAATTTACCATCACTAGTGCGAATGTCTCAGTTTTTGAGAAAAGAAAACAGTGTAAACGTTAGAAATGGAGCTAGAGAAAATATTTTTCGTAAACGAATGGATGCGAAAAATACAGGAACAAGGTAAAGAATGATAATAAAAATAGAGGATACGGGTGAAGGAAAAAGAAGAGGATATAGGCAATTTATGAACAATAAACTCTCTGTGACAATTACTACCTGTGATCATTGTAGTTAAAAAAAAAAAATTAGTTCTCTGTCTTTAGTTTAAACAGAATGTTAACATTTTTAAAAAATGAAAAGGTATTGGGTGGTCCTTATGAAACAAAATGTTCAAACTTTTGCGTCACTTCTTGGCGCGCTATTGGTGAATGAATCAATCAAAACCCTTTAGCTCCCCAAGGAGCATAAGCCTTCAACAAACACATGCCAAGTCTTCCTGTCCTGTGCCATCCGCTCAAGTTGTTTCCATGTTTTCCTCATCATTTTCACCTTTGTTTCCAGCTCTCTTCTCTATGGTTTTTTTTGTCTATGTCACGTTTAGATAAGTTTTAAAGTTATTTATGGTCCCGCCTGAGTATAGGGGATGGTGATAAGTACGTGAGAAGTAAAGGTGTAAGAAAATAGATTTTCACGAGTGGATACTTTAAGGAGAAGATCTGTCTCTGGACTGAGTAGTTTCTCTAGTCCAGCCTATCTATACGACTATAATTTAGTAGAAGACAATCTAGTACCTCCCTATATTTAGAAATATAAGTTTACCTAAGCACTCACACACAGCTATGTGACAACAAGACACACAAACGTGAAAAACTATGGTTAAATGGGTATGGGTCTCACCAAAACACAAAGTTTAGTTATTTTGTTGTTTATTATCATTAAACTTTACAACATCGAATATCTAAAAGAAAGGAAAGATCAAAAACACCAGAATTACATATAGAAAAATAACAGAATACATGTGCTCTACCTCTTTATTGAGAAGATAAGAACCCAAAAGTTAATAACCCCAAAGGTTAAAGGTTAGCACTAGGTTACATTATAGACAGTAAAGAAAGAACAAAATTCCTACTAAACGTTATCCAATAAAGTAAACAATATTTAAAACAGACTTTAACTGATACACATTTTCCTGTAACAAAGAAAATATTTCACTCTCTCTCTGTCATACGTGGCCACTTATTCGCTTCTTACCTACTCTTGGTAAAAAAATCTCTTGGACCTGCAATGCCTGAATAGATATAATCCAGTGGGTTTTATCGTCCGAATTGGGCCTCAGTCTCTCTTTTCAGTAATTAAATAGTATAAGGGGAACGCCTAATTTGGTTGGTGATTCCTGGATAAACAAATATCACCTCGAATAGTTACTGCAGAAACTCTCTGAGATCTGGTGTTCACAGTAAACAGTAGGAAAACATCTGATTGCTAAAACTGTTAATTATTGTTACTTGATGATGATGGTAAATTCTATCGGCTGGCTCCGGTGAGTGCCGATTCTGAAATAGCGTAACTCTTCTGCATAAAAAAATCCACTTGGATACGACTATCACAAGTCGAGAGAATTGTTATATCTTTTGCACCCCAGTAGGCTGATAAATTGCAAAATATATCTGGGTATTTGTAAATCCAGTTAAATATTACTATTAAAATGTTCGTTAGTCTCTGTGGCAGGTCCTGTTCACAACTGAACTTGGAGACGCGTAAGCCAAAAGAAGACAACTTTAATCCAATCAGTAAAATGGAGAAAAGGTCCAAAATATAGACCAAAATAAAGCTAAAATAGACCCAAATAAGACCGCTGGTCACCGTTTATCAGGTCTTGCCTAAGGATGGAGAAACATCATGAAAAACTGCTACTAATATATATCTACATATAAGCACACGGTATCTCTTACCTATTCCTATCTGGTCAGTTTTTGCTAGCACGGTGTCTCTAGATCAGAGGAAGGTATGTGCCCTTCCCGCTCATTCTGCGCGCGCTAACAATCAGCGTACAATGTCAGTTATTATTTAATTTATCCATATGCACACTTTAACAAATATCGCCTGTCGCTAAGTACTATTAGATTGTCGGCGTCTGTTTGTTAAGTCGCATGGTATTTAAACAACAGTCACTTACTAAAATTATACAAAGTGAAATAAACGTGAATTCTATTCCGTCAATTATCCATCGCGCCTAGTGTATTAATTAGTCAACTGTCACAGTGTGATGAACACAGCTGTGGACTGGCGGTGCTCCGCTGGGGGCGGGTACATAATGTTAGTCGGGTATGAGACGTGTTATCATACACCTAATTTAACAACGCAAAACTGCGAGGTCAGCAAGTCAGAGGTGAACGCAAGGGGCGTTCTGATTGGGGCAGTCAAGAAGAGAGTGTGAGGAGAGCGAGGAGGTTTTGGTCATGATGGCGGACGTGAATTGTCGAGTGCAAGTTGATATTGATTTGTGAGAATATAATGCATTTTGTTATCTGGGATGTTCATCAATGTGTTACACTTCATGGACTATGTATATTGTTGTATCTTTGTGGTGACAAGTATTTGAATACATTAGACAGAGTTGGGAATACTGATAGTGTTGGTTATTGCTTGAGTGTGTTCCACTCCTCCCCTCTCTCTCTCTCTCTCTCTCTCTCTCTCTCTCTCTCTCTTGTGTGTAGTATTTCGAGGACTAAGGCATAGGTGTATTTAATACAAAATACGCTGTGTCACAACTAAACGTCTCTTTATGTGTGATAAAGCGGGTGATTAAATTATCATTAGACTGCACAACTGGTACACAAATAGCTACGCGTTATTTTCCACTGGTTCTAACACCTACAAAATCACAGTGAATTTAAGATGATAAACTTTTAACACTTTAATACGCCTAAGCATAAATTTAAATTACCAGAAATCCAGAAAGAAAACACCACGAAACTATTAACACATCTATTCCCAATGGTTCTAGGTAACGTGTTTAGACTCTCTGAAAAATTCTGAGCGACACTGATAACTTATTTGGGAAGACGCAGTTTATATACCGTCATGTTATTATGATCTCTAGAGGATGTTAATTTTCACACTGTTAGTGCATAGCAGAAAATCAGGAAACTGCGTTTCCCAGATGAAAGGTCCTATGAGACGGCTACCATTTCTCTCGTCGAGCGCTGGTCGACCAACATCAAAAGGCCTTCGTTACGATAACGGGGTTTCTTTCAAAATCACTCGCTTCTCGAGATGAAAGAGTTATCTTTCCCTGTATGTATGAACATCAAAGAGTACACGGGGGATATGTTTTTGCCCGTGCAACTACTTCGAAAATTCGGTGTTATCCCACGTGCGTCTGTCTGCTATCTTGATGATCAACAGATCCGCTCGCGTGAGAAGCTCAGGTAAACAAACCAGAGTTAGCTCCCTGTTATGCTGGCAGGTCGCGGACGTTGGTAAGCTTTCTGTTTGTTTACATTTCAAGCAAAAGAGGCGTGGATTAAGGGTGAGTAAGGCAGGCTGTCAGATGCTTGACTTTGCTAACGAATCATAGAACTACACGAGGTCACGAAAGGCTGTCGGATACTGTAGGCTATATTTCCATTATACGTCACTGTCTACCTCTGCCTCTCTTTCCCGGTGGATTCCAGAACAAGGACTGCCTTGTAATGCTATCAACAGCTTTCATCAATGTGTGTCCTATCCATCGCCTGCGTCTTCTTCTCAACTAACGTTCCACTCGCACTTGTCTGGTTCTTGTCATCAATTCCGCGTTTGTGACTTTGTCATACCATTTCAGTCTTTCTATTCTACGCAATGGATGGGTTTGAAAAAAAAATCGAAAAAAGGTGATTCGTCTTACGAGGACAAAAGACAAAGAAAGTAGTCTACGTTACGGCCACAAGGCCTTCGTCAGGAAAGGAAAGAAAGTGAAGGCTAGATAGGACACATAGGAACTAAAATAAATATTCAAATAAAACCTAGGTACTTCCCTGAAGGCAAGGCATAAATCCTATCACTGTCGCTGTCCATTGATTGACCGCGTGGCTAGAAAGGAAGTGACTTCTAGCCACCGGAAGTACACAATACATACAGTATGTATTGTGTACTTCCGGTGGCTAGAAGTCACTTCCTTTCCAGCCACGCGGTCAATCAACGGACAGCGACAGTGATAGGATTTATTCCTTGTCTTCAGGGAAGTACCTAGGTTTTATTTGTATATTTATTTTAGTTCCTATGTGTCCTATCTAGCCTTCACTTTCTTTCCTTTCCTGACGAAGGCCTTGTGGCCGTAACGTAGACAACCTTCTTTGTCTTTTGTCCTCGTAAGACGAATCACCTTTTTCGATTTTGTTTCAAACCCATCCATTGTACTCCACGTCTTACCGCAGTTCCCCTCAACTTCCTCTATTCTACGCAAGCACTCGTTTATAAAAGTCTTAAGCTTTTTGGTTGTTGTTTTTGTTGCTCTCCATGTCTCAGAGCCGTACAATAGGACTGACTTCACATCTGATTTGTAGATTCTTATTTTGGTGTTGGACTTGATTTCTCTTGTTCTACATATGTTTCCCAATGCAATGAAAGCTCCTCTTGCTATTTGTATTCTTATTTTGATATCACTGTCTGTCCCTCCAACTTTGTCTATATTACTGCCATGATATGTGTACAATTCTACATCTTTTAGTGGTGTTTCTTTAAGTTCAACCTTGTTGTCATTTCTTGCATTTATTCTCATAATCTTTGTTTTTTCCCTGTGTATTTTCAGGCCCACTTGTTGTGACCTCTCATCGAGAATGTTCTCTTGCATCTGATTATGGTTATGGGACAGACGAGCCAAGTCGTCTGCAAAATCCAGATCATCAAGCTGTTTAGTTAGATTCCATTTCTGTTGTATGATTTCGATGTTTTCATAACTCAATCTATTGCTTGTAAGAAAAGAAATGGAGACAAGTGGCATCCCTGTCTCACCCCCGTTCTAATCCTAAACGGTTTTGTAAGTTGTCCTTCATTAGTGAATAGTTACGAGAAATCCTAGTGAAGTAGATTATTGGCCTCAATATTAGATGCTTACAATGGGCGTTCAAGATAAGGTTCACTCAAAACACAAAGCGGTGTGCGCCGTTCCATTGTGTTAAAAAAAGGGAAAAAGCTGCTAACACTGAACAATGCACAATGAAAAGTGAAAGACATGTGCAGAGGCGTAGTAAGGGGGGTGAAGAAGGGGGGAGCGGTCCGTCCCGGGTGCCAGGCAGGAGGGGAGTGCCATCGAGAGAGTAAAAATGCCAATATAAATGTTGAAACTAAATAAAATATTCCTGAAATAATTTCCCCAATGTCGACCAACTTATTGTCTTTCCTTTCCCCGACGAAGACCGTGTGGCTGCAACGTTGGCCATTTTCTTTGTCTCTTGTCTTAATAAGACGAATCACCTTCTTCTTTGATTTTTTTTTTTTTTTTCGTATTCTTCCAATCGACAAAATTGGGAACAGCCATGTTTCGTTTCTCCTTGGCAAGACTCATCATCGCCAGCACTTAAGGCTAGTTTGTTGTAACTCGATCCTGACACAGACGTGCTATCGTTTCTCATTCTGTCTCTCCTAGTAACATTAGGGACCAAGCGTGACACTGATAGCAACATCAATGAAAATCTACTTGGCACGAAGTCATTTTGTACAAAATTATTTCAGTTCAATGAGTAACAGGAACGGTATAAATTTTGCTTTTTTGTGTGTGTACAAATTCAACTGATCGTCCTTCCCCCCGCCCCCCACACACATACTAAACACAGGTGACCACACTTGCTATAAAATTTATTACCCTCGGATCAGCCGACAAAGAACATAGTGACCAAGCGACTTTAGAAAGGGGGAGAAATAGCGGTGTATGCCTTGTAATTAGAACTAAGAAAAATGATACTGTCTTTATGCTATTAAGAAAGTGAACACGGGTGTACTCAATGACTGGAAACCATTACTTGATCCGGAACACCTTGGAGCCATTGTCAAATCTACACTCTGCAGCGTCTTCGTCGACACGCGACAAAGTAAAGAGCAAACTGTTTATGGTTTAGATTGTTCACACAAGTATCTGTAACTGTCTTTCTCTTCTTGTAGAGGTGATCACTTGCACAAGACAGCATACATGTTGTTAGATGTGTAGTACTGGCGTATGATGTGCTGAGTGTGGGTGCGAATGTAGGCGCGAATGTGTTTAGGCTCGTATGTGGTATATAATGCAACCCATACACTCACATGCAGTAGTCAAGGATGCTTGGACACTGCTGGCACGTTTCAAAACATTTATTGACAGAAACACACAGTAGCATCAACAGGAACAGTCAGTGTAAACATGGTCATGATAAGCGGAAATCGCTTGGTATACATCAGGCATTCAAATGGCTGGTAAACATTTGAATATTCGTGCATGGTCAATAGTAATGTTCTTCAATAATGACAGTTTATAATGCCGCTTTGGTATCCTGACTAAACGCGTCAGATACCTTAATCACATTGACATACAGGTACAACTTGGCATTCCCCGCCAATTGCACCTTATCAGGCTGTAGTATAGAGCCGTAACACAGGCCTCAAAATGGCGTCATCTGTGTACTTCTTATAAGCAGGTTAACATCAACCATGTAGTAATGCTTATGTAGATATAAACACCGCCAATCTGCGGTTCCCATAATATAACTTTGTCACTGGACTTCTGGATAATATAAAGACTAATAGTCTTGGATGGCTCCCTTGAGCACAAAATATAAGTTCTGTAATTTAGGACCTGAGCTGTAGTTCACAGACTGGGTAATCCTGTAAACATGTTCTGCCACAGAATGCATAATAATGTAAAGGTCGGTGTTACCTGGAACAGAATCCTCAGAACACAATACGGAATTCTGTCGTCATTCCGACGCACAGAGAATCACTGGGGAAAACTGCCAACGCAGTCACTTCAAAGATTTTCCCCAAAAAACACAATGGACAACATGTCCCACAGAAGCCAGCTTACATCCCGGCCTCACGGAAGTATCTCCACTCGGCGCTCAAATCTGCGCATGGGCATAAACCCCGACCTGTTTACCTATGACCTTAACACAATGAACCAAAAAGGGGAGATAACCCCAAATCAACCTGACATCGCAAGTAAAGACATAATTATCCACCTTTGACTGGGGGTGAAAAATACGACAAATAACTTGACATATGAAACTCCGTCGAAAATGACAGCAACATATTACCCCCCCCCCCCCCCCCCCCGTAAAAAAAAATGAGACTTTTTTTCAAATATATTCATGAGCAAGATAGCATGATTATCAATTATGCACTCATGAAAGAATGAACCTACTATCAGGTACAATGGAGAGATTAAAAATCATCTCTCAACCTAAGAGAAAATATTTCTCAAAGCAAAACAAATTCAGGAGGTATCATTAAAGACATAAGTTGCTGGCAATGCCAAGACACATATCAAACATTACCAAATACTATAATTATAGCAATATACAAATGTCATGAATTACAATGCTACATTAGCAACATATTACTAATGGATGGACAAAACCAAATTTGTTAAAGTCATTATATATTATCCAAATAGTAAAACAATTGTATTACAATATATTATGATATTAAGAACAGACATAAGTCTGAAAGTGTATCAGGAAACTAGGACACAAGATTTAAATGGAATCATGTGGGCATCTAGACAATATGTCAGCCATCACATTATCCGAACCACGGATAGCTCGCACCGTGAAATGGAAAGGCTGAAGAGCAATTGCATAACTAGTAGATCTCGAGCTCTTCAAATCCTTACTTTGCATAGCCGTAAGAGCTTTTTGGTCGGTTTCCATAAAGAAATACGCGCCCAGAAGGAACCTTTGTAGCTTAAGAATGGACCAAACCATAGCCAACAATTCACGGTCTAAAACCGAGTAATTCCTTTCTGCCGCATTTAGCTTCCTAGAGATTTACATTACAGGATGCAGAGTTCCTGAATATTCCTGCATTAGTGCCGCTCCAATCCCAGTGGAAGAGGCATCACTACGAAGAACAAAAGTCTTATCAATCGTTGGTAGTCTTAAGATAGGCTGAGATGAGAACAAACTCTTAACCTGATCCAATGAAGATTGGCATTCTTGGGACCAACGCACCATATTAGGAGAACCTTTTTTCAATAACGTAGAAAGTGGTGCCATAATGGAGGACAGATTCTCAATGAATCTTCCATAGAATTGTATCAGTCCCAAGAGACTACGCACTTGCTTTTTCGTCTTCGGATCCGAGATATTTAATATCTTCGAAATGTTTTGGTCCTCTGCCTTCAACAGACCATGACCAACCCGATGACCTAGGAAAGAAATTTCACTAAACCCAACAAAAGCTTTAGAGGGTTTTGCAGTCAAAGTATGCTTACGTAGAGTAGATAGCAATTCCTTTAGACCCAAATAGTGTTCTTCCCAAGTATCGCTGAAAAGACAGATGTCGTCTAAATATGCGATGACATCTGTACAATCTGATAGAATTCGTCGCATCATGCGCACGAAAGTTGCTGGGGCGTTCATAAGCCCGAAAGGCATAAAGTTCCACTGAAACAAACCCCTAGGTGTAGAAAAGGCAGTGAGAGGTTTGGCATTTTCCGTCAAAGGGACTTGCCAATAACCTTTCGACAAGTCTAGTTTAGTAAAGAATCTAGCTTTAGAGAGTCTAATAAGTAGATCATCTAATAAAGGCATAGGTTCAGCATCGAACTTCGTAACTTGATTTAATTTGCGATAGTCAACGCAAAGACGTATGTTATTGTCTTTCTTTCGGACAATAACTATCGACGAAGAATAAGCTGAAGTGGATGGTTCAATTATTTTCAGTTGAATCATTTCATCCAATTCTTTCTCGACTTGTGCCTGAAAATGTATAGGTATAGGGTATGGTCTTACTCTGATCGGATTACGACCAGTAAGTATGATGTCATGTTCAATGACACGTGTGTGTCCAGGAATGTCGGTAAGGACATCCTGAAATGATTGTAGCGTAGAAGATACTTGACGCTGTTCCTCAAAAGACAAATTCGAAGAGACTGTAACG
Organism: Oreohelix idahoensis; assembly: GCA_024509875.1. Classification (NCBI taxonomy): domain Eukaryota; kingdom Metazoa; phylum Mollusca; class Gastropoda; order Stylommatophora; family Oreohelicidae; genus Oreohelix; species Oreohelix idahoensis. The sequence goes on from JAMPIV010011942.1 coordinate 574,929, forward strand.
TTTCTCCACGATTCCGTAGAATTAAGTGGAATCGCAGGAAGAGGTAAGTTAACGTCAGAAAAAATAGTTTCCTCATCCTGTATAACGGACAGGGATGAGATGTGACCATGTTGGACTGGAGAGTCGTCCGTTGCCTGGAAAATAGGCTGCAAATAGTCTGGTCGTTCAATAAACTCTGTAAGCATATTTATATGAAAGGTTTTATGCCTTCCATCCACATCGACAATATAGTCGACATCGGAAATTTTCGAGACTATAGTGTATGGACCTTTCAATGAAATGAGAAGTCTATTCTCCCTTTAGGGAAGTAAGACATTCGCTTTGTCTCCAGGACAAAGTTGACGTAGGTGTCTTTTCTTGTTAGCAAAACGCCTAGCCTTTTCTTTCGCAAATTCGGAAGATGACGTTGCTAATCTGCACGATTCGATAATCTTTTCTCTAAGAGCAATGACATACTCATATGACGAATGTGTATCATCGTCAATATTATCGGAAGTTATCAAATCGTGTAGCAAGGACATAGGACCGCGCGGTCGCGCGCCAAAGACAAGTTCGAAAGGAGAAAACCCTGTATGCTCGTTGGGAACCTCTCTATAGGCAAAGAGAGCTGCAGGTAGGACCCTGTCCCAATTATCAGGATGATCCTCCGTTATCTTGCCAAGTAAGTTCTTTAGTGTCCTATTAAGAAGTTCAACCAATCCATTGGACATTGGATGATAAATACTACTGAGAGACCTTTTAATGTCCAGCGTAGCCATTACCTGGGACATAGTGTCCGAAATTAATTGAGTCCGACAGTATTTCTCTGGGGAATCCCAGACGAGAAAATATGAGCCAAAGAGCATCAGCGATATCGACAGTTGATATGCTCTTCAGAGGAATAGCCTCTGGCCAACGCGTGCACATGTCAACGCAAGTGAGGATAAATTGGTGTCCTCTGGCTGACTTAATCTTGAACGGGCCAATGATGTCTATAGCCATTTTCTGAAACAGCCGAATAGGAATATCTGCAGCCTGAAGGCTATCAGGGCCAAAGAGGAAATTTTTATATAAAAATGTCTGCACCTATCGTGCCAATGATTTTGATTGACATGGAGAAAGATCTGGAAGGAGGTAGATTGCACAGGCAGGGTACCTTAGTAATTACCATTACTGGGCCGCAGGCCAACAGAGCATCATACTCTCTTATTGCGAGTATTCTGGCTGGGCCAGCAGGAGTTGGGTTGAGTGGCATTGCCACACTTTATAGATTTGCCGGACCTTTCAAATGGTACGCTACGCTGACGGCGGCCGCACAGATGAAGTATTACCAGGGCCTACATGGCAAAAAGTTCGAATGGTCTAACCCACAGACGTCCATATACATAGAACATTTGGATAAAGAGAAATCTAAGGGCATACTCCACTGGATGCCCCCTACAGTAAAGCCTGAGGCAGTGCAGAGGATTGCGGCCGAAGTATCGGGGGACAAAGATGTGGAGGTCTTCCGGATCAAAACAGCCTATGATAAATGGAACTTTCTGTATAGACCTTCTGAACACCAGATTCCGCACTTTGTGCACCTGAAAGCGGCGGAGAATAAAATCTTGAGGGTATGGGTGTCCCTGCCCGGACGGAGAATCCAGTGCGCAGTATGTGGGCTCGACACGCACTGGGTCAGCCAGTGCCCAAAGAAACGGGCGCCCCCCACCCAAACAAAACAAACAAGGGAGGAAGAGGTAGTCGTGGAGAGAACACCGGCTGAACAGAACAGGACAGATGAGTCCCCCGCCCCAGAAAGCCCAGATGCCACTGAGGACGATGGCTATAGTAAAGTCATAAATGATAAGAAGGAAAAAAGAGAGATTAATAGGAAGAGATTCCTGCTCCAGGCAACAGAGCCTGTGAGGTCTAAAGAAGTTAAACGCAGTAACAGCAAGTCACCGAGCAAGTGCTCCCCTAGCCAAATGGACCTGCCACCATCACCATCACCCAGGGCGCCTACGCCGGAACCCTCCCCGAGATGGAACTCGTTGACACCTGTCGCTGACGAGCGTCCGATGTCGACACCCAGCAGCCCCAGAAGACCGTCACCAGCAAGATATGTGGTCCCAGAGGCGCCGGTTAATACGCAAGCCTCCTCCTGTTGGGCGACAGCAACAGTGGCAGATGACGACGACATGGAGGCCATGTTGTCACACGCAGCTATCTTTATAGACGGGCAAGAATTCGATGACTGAGCTCATGAGTGTGCCGTTACGAGTCTTTCTTCCCTGCACTGGGGCCCAGTGCAACCAGATGTCCAGCGTCAGGCACGTAAGATATGTGTGCTCCGGAGGTCAGATGACGAACAGTGCATGTGAGGGCACGCCCAAGATGCATCCCGCTGTCATCCCCCCCCCCCCCCCCCGTGAGCTTACTGACGAGACGAATACCATGTTACCAGTGCGAGAGAAGATACCTCACCTCCAGTTTGGCCAAGTAACAAGACTCGCCAATAGTGTTGTAACTTTGAAAGTAAATGATGAAAACATCCATAGTTTAGGTTGTGTTACTTATGATTTGAGTTTTGAGTTTTTAAAAAATGTAGGTAGTTTTTTGATGTTTTATTTCTCCACACTACACACTTAACAAATAACATGCGCACAGTTTTATTTAAGCAGCCAACCCTCCCCCCGTCAGGGCGTGAGGGTCTGACAACGCAGCTTCGCCTGCGTTGAGCCCTATATGCCAGGGCACAACGACCTTTAGCCAGCGGCCAGTCACTAATGTGTCGAGCAGTCATTCTACAGAGAGTGGTCAGCCCTTAAGCACCGCTTTGTCAAGAAGTGCTAACATGAATGTGTTGAGCAGCTTAGTAATGACAGATAACGGTCAGCCCTTAAGCACCGCTCTGTCGAGTAAGCTACGTGAAACAAGTGACCAACCTACCACTCTACCAGATACACCCATTACAACATGTGATAAATCGTTAGATATTACTTTGTTGTTGAGAAATTCATCTATAGCATGTAGCCAGCCCCAGATCACTACATTGCCTTGTAACTCATGCAAGACGGGCGGTCTGCACCCAGTCCCCGCTCCGTCAGGTAGCTTAGATATGGCAAGTGGCCACTCTTCCACTTTGCCAGGTAGACAGTTTGCAACAAGTGGCCAACCCTCAGATACCACTTTGTCAAGCAGCCTAGTTCTAATATCCCTCAATATCAATGGTTTGAGGAATAAACTAGAGCATATTATCAAACTGATTAAAAAAGATAAACCAGATTCCTTGTTTTTGCAACAGACTGGGATTACTTTTGACTATCATGCCAGTCAAATAGTAACTAGGTTAGGACTTAAGCATGGTTGGTTCGCCCGGGGCTCCTGCCATGGTGGTACTGCTATACTTCAAATAAATGAAGATTGGGAAGCGGTACATTATAGAACAGACAATGATGGCAGAATTGTCATAATTCAAATACAAAGCAAACACAACAAACATGACACGCACACGCTCATTAATATATATGCACCCACATTATACACTGACCAACCTAAATTTTACGACGGACTGTATGCCACTATAGATAGGTACTACAAAGGAACTAAAATAGTTTTAGGAGGGGATTTTAATTGTGTTTTGACCAGTTTAGACAGTAGTTCCTTTGGCCCCGAATCACAGAGCCGCGCTAGCGTAGTGGTTACAACACCGCTCTGGCGACCGGGTGATTCAGGATCAAACCCGGGCGACGGCATTTGAGGATTTTTCGTCGACCGGGAATTGGACTGGATTAACTCGAGACCTGGCGAGAACATTTGAAGAAGTGTCGTCGACCAGGGATTGGCGGCTCCTGAGCCGACCCAGCTCTAATGGGTACCTCCGAAATCGGAGAGTATCTGCCCGAATGGCGAGGGACACCTGTCTCTGTACAAGAAAAAGGGATACTCACGTAAAATCAATGTCAGGTTAGACATTAACAATAACCTGAGATTTCGCCTCGAGTATTAGCGGACGGAAAGAAAAAAAAAAAAAAAAAAAAAAAAAAAAAAAAAAAAACAGAGAAAAAAAATTCAAGTACCCTTATCAATACGACACTTAACAACCCATTCTTGACAAACATGACCTAGTAGACGCTTACAGAAAATTACAGCCACACACACAAGCTTTCACATTCCATAGCAAGACAAACCCATATTTTAGACAGGTCTCGAGACTGGACAGGTTTTACGCATCAAATAGCTACAATATACACAGAACTTACCATATAAAAAACACGCTTACGTTTACAGACCACCAAGCAGTATACACAGTTCTAAGTACGGGACACACATATGCAAAATTAAAGAGATCCCCGCATTGGAAATTCAACAATAACTTGCTAAAAAATACTTTCTTCACAAATACAATAACTCAACTCATTCAGGGTTACACACAGGATATCCCCAATAACAACATTGCAGAATATTGGGACCTGTTAAAAAACACAATAAAGGACAGAACACAGACTTTAGCAACAATAATACACAGGGCTTTTAAGAGAGAACAAAATATATTAGAAGATGCAGTAAGTTTAACTAAGCAGACAGATAAATCTAACCCACACATTTTTACTTTAGAAGAGTAGTTAGACCTTTATAAACAACACACATACCAAGGAGCTCTTCTTAGGTCAAAATTAAATACTATCACACAAGAAATACCAAGTAGACAGTATTTAGAGATAGAACCAAATGTACAACACAGTAGACAGATTCACAAAATATTTTACATGAATGGGAAACAGCAGACAGAAGATATTAGTATAAGACACGCCTTTTTGAATACTACACAAAATTATACACTAAGGAAGAAACTAACGTAAACACACAGGACACATTTCTACACTAAACAAAACGTTTAAGCGATGATGAGAGCAAGAAATTAGACGAAACTTTAACTTTAGAAAACTTAAGGGAAGCGATCAGTACTTTCCAGAAAAATAAATCACCCGGCCCAGATGCGTTAACGGCAGAATTTTACTTTTTCTTTTTCCCAATTTTAGGCCCCCTTTTAATTAAAGTATTTGAGGAAGCCTTCCAGAAAGGAGAACTTCCGAATAGTTTAAATGAATCCTTTATTATTTTAATACCTAAAGATAATGCTGACAGAAAGTCAATCAAAAATTACAGGCCTATCTCACTTTTAAATACTGATTATAAAATCCTGGCCAAAGCTCTCACTCTTAAACTTAAATCATTCATGCAGAACCTAATACACTAAGATCAACAATGCAGTGTACATGGTAGGAACATTTGTAGACATACACACTTCATAAGGGATTTGATTACTTACACGCATGATAGACAATGTCAAAGTGCAATATTATCATTAGATCAGGAGAAAGCCTTTGACAGAGTATCACATTCCTTCTTACATAAAACTTTACAGGCAAACAACATAGGGGAATATTTTAGAACATGGATAGACATTTTATACAAAAAACCCCATAGTAGAATATTAATTAATCACAGTTTATCTGACCCAGTTAAGCTGACAAGGTCAGTAAGACAGGGGTGCCCTTTGTCTCTCCTGTTATATGTGTTAACGCTAGAACCAGTGCTGGAAAGAATAAGGCAAGATGTAAACATCACGGGAACTTTTGTACCCGGGAGGGGGGAAAGGAAATCATTAGCGTATGCTGATGATACTTTATTCCTTCCGACAACTGTGGATTCCATAAGAAATATATTAGAAACCTTTACAGAGTTTGGATACGCTAATGAATCCAAACTAAATGTTCAAAAATCTAGTTTAATGGGATTAGGTAAATGGGCAAACAAAACAGATTTCCCTTTTCAGTTAACGCAAGTTAACAGAATCAAAATTTATGGAATAAATTATTCCTGTAACCCTCATTACCCCAATACAGAGACATGGGTAAAGTTATTAGATAAAATTCAAAACATGTTAGAAAAATATAAATATAAAACCGCCACCATTTTTGAGAGAAGCATCATAGTGAACTGTTTCATTATGCCAAAAATAATTTATATAGCAAATGTCCAAATTATGTCAAAATCAATTATAACTAAAATAAATGTACTGATTAGGAATTTCATTTTTAGGGGCACTTTTAAAAGTATTAAACACTTAACCCTAATACAACCTAAACACAAAGGGGGGATAGCCTTACAAGACATTAACACTAAAATTAAAGCTCTAAGGATCAAATATATAGGGGAGATAATTAAAAACCCAAGTTTGTACCCCTTAGCACATTATTATATCGGACTTAGGTTAATTAAGTTACACAAACTAGAAAACAACCAACCACATTCCTTTGACACCCCAACACCTTTTTTATAGGATATGCATAGAAAATTTAAAAGGGAATGAACAGTTAGTAAAACAAGATACTAAACTCATATACAAACTTGTAGTAGGAGCACAAGAACCTCATTTAGGTACACGAATAAAACGAGGGTACAACATCACGATGGATTACACGCAGAGCTTCGGAAACATTCACGCAATAGACGTTAAGCCACAAGCCAAACAAGTTACATTTAGGTTACTGTACAGTTTAACACCTATCGTGAGCAAGCATTCAGCAATGAAAGCAGGCAAAGCGCCACCAAAGTGTAAACTGTGCAGTAACAACGCAATAGAAACAGAGGACCACTTGTTTTACACATGTAGGACAGTGGTCCCTACACTAAACAAACTAAGAACACTAATAGCTTCCAAAACACAGCATTCGCTCAGCATGTACCAAGCGGTCATGTTGAATTTTTTACCTAAGTTACCGTGACATACAGAGCTTAAACTCTTAACTTTATTAGCAGAATTTAGATACTTAGTGTGGAAAGGCAGAAATAGGGCAGTACATGACGGCATACATTACGACAGTAGAATATTTTCACCGATATACGAACAAATAACACAAAATATAACAGAACAACTTTAAAAATATTTCTTGTTGTGGACTTTGCTTTTCTTAAATACTTTGTTGTTTGATTATATAATGTAAAGCAAGTAGCTCTGATTGTAAATACTTCTGTAAATATCATGCAATATAAATACCATTTATCATTTATGTCTTCATCAATCATCTCATGGTAGGGTGTCGATGTACTTAGAGATTTGTAGCCTCATTTACATTCGGGTTTATCATCCTAAATAATTTTTGCTTTTGATTGTTTGGGATATTGTTGGGACTTTTTGTGAAATAATTTCTGTCCTTTTGTTTTTGATTGGTTATATAATATTGATTGCTTGTTGTTTACTTGGGGAGGAGAAGGGGGGGAGGTGGTAGCTTACACCATATATCGTATATTTATTTGAAATTTGTACAAATTTTGACTCTTGTAAATAACATTGATGTTATGGACCAAATAAAGGTTTTTATTTAAAAAAAAAAAGAGCTCAGTTTTAATGACATTTTCACTTGTCTTTACAGTTTGCCACGCAATTAAAAATTGCCATTGTTGCCATGCGCTCTTTTGCCCTAATTTGTGGTCTTGTAATCTGTGTTTTCTATGTCAAGCGGTAGTCCAGTGTGATACCTAGGTATGTCGGTGTGTGTTCTTCTGGCAGTGCTTGGTCCAAATAAAGGTATTGTTTGCTGTGGTTTGTTTGACAAGGTGAATATAGTGTGTTGTTGTTTTGTGTGTGTGTGTGTTCATTGATTTTGAGTAGCCATCTTGTGGACCAATATTTTTTTGGGTTGTTCTTTAACGTTGCATATAAACACATCACAGGGAGCCGCGCTGGTGTAATGGTTAAGTCGTTGCGCTAGCAACCGGGTTTTCAAGGTTCAAGCCCGGGCGCCGGCATTTGTAGGAGTGTCATCGACCGGGAATTTGACTGCATAACCTGAACGGCTCCTGCAGATAAACCCTCTGTGGATGGGAAGGAGCGAAGAGGCATTAGAAGTAGCGCTAGGCATTATACCCCTGAAGCTAAGGAGAAAAAAAACTGAGATTCAGCTACTGGGCAAGAGTGCCAAAAGAACCAATTCACCCAGCACATAAAACCTTTGATAGGGGTAACCAGTACATAGGCCACATTCCATTAAACCATAATAGATACCCGTGAGGGTGGAAAACGATGGATGAAGTGGATCAACACCCAAACTTATTTAATATAAAAACAGTAGTGCTCAGTATAAAGCAAAGATCCCACCATGGGAATTAAAAGTGCCAGAAACTGTCTCGACTCCCACTTATCAAAGATCATAAGCAAATCTAACGACATAATCTCAGCAAAAAGTAAAGCACTAGAGTACATAGAATGGTATATGAATAATAGCCTAACTATATATACAGATGGGTCAAAAGATGAAGAAGGACAATTAGGAGCAGGAATAGCAATACCAAAATTTAAAATTTATAAAAGATACAAAGATACAGCAGAATTGGTGGCAATCCTAAAAGCTTTAGAAATAGCTGCAGAAAACCCACCAAATAAAGTAACCATTCTAACATATTCCCTTTCATCTTTATTAGCTATCAGAAACAGAAGTGAATGTAGCAGGCCAGATATTATAGAGGAAATACTACAGGTTAATACATATCTGCACACTATACATACCTGTCAACCTGTACGAATTTTTCGTACAATGTACGTATTTTTGATACTTTTAGCAGCGTACGGCCGTACAGACTAGTTGTACGGATTTGTCCCCCCTCCCAAAAAAAAAAATCGAACAAACTTTTTATTTTATATATAGGCCTATTAAAAAAAAATTCTAAACATATTTTCCAACCCAAGTTTTTAACAATTTTTAATCAGAAAATATTTTCTAACACAGGTTTTTTTTAAACCAATTTTTTTAATTTTTAATTCTGGGAATCTCGGAGTTTGTTTTTAAATTGAGGTCTCTCCCAGCAACCAATCAAATCCTTTTATACCCAACAATTCGGCCTGAAACACTTTCGGTTTTCAGCGTGACATGATGTATTTTCAAAGTTACCTGTTATCAACCACGCTTGCCAATACACTTCGACGCCATTTTGTTTAAAAAAAGCTAAGCACTTATAACTTGGTTAAATATTGCTGTTGTTTTGCTTTGTTGCAATTTAATTGCTGTCATAATCTTTTCAGTTATATCTTGTCCTTCAATATATTTTCAATAAATTAATGTCATAATATTCTGTGTAGGCCCTACATAACTAGAAAAAAAAAAGTTTGTTTGCGTTGAGTAGGCCTACTTTATTCCAGCGGTCGAGATTCACTGCTTTATTTTTTAATAAAGTGGCGATCTATTATTATCACTGGTCTAGGCTACCAACTTTTAAATAATAATTTTGTAAATTTTTGGTAGTATGTTTTTTCTCCTAGATTTGATATTCTGTTCATAATTTGGTTAATGTTTTATTTATTGCTGTTAGCTGTTTGCTTTGCTTCGTTGTATTTTATTTTTGTCATTCTCTTAATCTTTCCAGTTATATTTTGATCATTTAAATATTTTCAATAAATTAATGTCATAATATTCTGTGTCGGCCCTACATAACTAGAACAAAAGTTTGTTTGCGTAAACTTCGCTGCTTTATTTTTCAATAAAAAAATCCACACAGACTGCAGGACGTCACACTCACTTCTTTTTTACAGTGTAAGATTAACATTGATACATGCTGTGCAGACTTTAAGCCCACAAATGCAATTCTGCAAAGTGCTAAAAGTGCATGTGTTGATTATAATACAAAACACTGTGCTTCGAAAGAATAGTACCTCACGAACCCTAAGTTTTGTTTATGTAAAGAACAGCATGAGACTATTAGCATGTTTTATATCACACTAATTCAAAATCAAATGCAAATAGATTTGTATGTGTCAATTCTTGTTTTAAAACTGTATTGTGTATAATTTATTAATATATTTTTTGCGTAAGGATTTTTGGGTGTTTGTAAGGATTTGTTTTGATCCGGCGTACAGGTTTTTGTCTCAGGAGGTTGACAGGTATGACTATAGGATGCTGTGCAACACTAACATGGATACCATCACATGTTGGTATAGCAGGAAATGAGCTTGCAGACAAAGGGGGGAGAACTAGCCATAACAAAATTGAAGTAGGCTTAGGGAAGTTTGATTTTAAGAGCTTAATTGCTCAAGCAATAACTAAAGAGTGGATAACAGCATGGGACCAAAGTAAAAAAGCAAGACACTCATATAAAATCCTAAAATTAACCAAGCAAGAAATGTCAAATACAAGATGAACTAAAAATACCAATTAATAAAAATTGCTGAGGCTCAAGCTTGAAACGAGCTGGTCAAGACCGCACTCCACCTCCACGTGGTGGTCCTGGAAACAGTCTGCAGCAGTGCAGTCTGGCTGAGCGAGTGTGGATCGCAATGGGAAGGCAAACCCGGTCCCTAAAAAATGCCGTGCTGAAGTCGGATGTGTCGACCGAAAGGTGCAGATATCACAGCTTAGGCGTAAACAGACACAACGCAACCACCGTCCTTTTCAGGGCGAACGAGGAAGAAGAAGAAGAAGCTTGAAACGGGATATTTCATGATTGAGGAACCCACATGTGAAGAGTGTCAAGAACCAAACACAATTAGACACTTTCTGGTGGACTGCAAAAAATATGACCAGCAGAGGCAAAACATTAAGACATACTGTAGTAACCACAAGGTAGAAATGAATGTAGAAAATCTCATAGGCACAAAGACACCTTCAGAAGTGCAAAAGTTAATAAAACACTATATTACAAAAACTAAAGCTAACATATTAAAAATAAATAAGGATCTGAGCCAGTAGTCCACGCTGGTGAAAGACTCCACCCAGATACATACAGATTAACCAAATAAACCGTCCTGTGAAAATTAAAAACATACCAGCTTAGAAAATATCATATTTTGGATAAAAAAGCCATTTTGAACTAGGCTATAACTACACAAGGAAAATACCTACTAGAGATAATATATACTGTACAAAAAAAGAAACGCGTAGCTATCCTTTCTTTCTTTCTTAATCGGAACCTCTTCTACCCCGTAAACAGAGTGTAGAGGTAACCCAAAGAGCACAAGGCTCCAGGGCAAAACATGCAATCAAAGTGTTTGACAAACAGGTGATTAGCCCATTGTGCACGTAGCTATCCGATGGCGCGTTTTTATGAGTTTGTAAGTAAAATGTGGTGCTAGGGTATATAAAAACCAGCCTCAAATGTTCTTTACAGTGTCAAATGTACGTGTTGACCTGAATTGCGTTCGTTTTTGTAATCGTTACAACTCAGTGGTCAATAGTGTTTATGACGCAATTTTTGACCACAGCTCATGTTGCGCGCACGTGAAAGCAACACAGTTTGGGGTGAACACTATTCACTGACTATGCAACTGAAACCCTATAAAAGGATAACGCTACACACACACAAATTCAGTTCATTTTCAAGCAGACATTTATGGCGTCTCTATCGATAAATTTAAGGAACATTGCTATTGGCCGACTGCATGCAGGCGAAAGACAAAGTCAGGTTGCCAGGCATCTAAACGTGCACCAGAGTACCATCAGTCGACTTTGGCACCGGTTCCAAGCCACTGGCTCAGTTGAAGACCGGCATCGCAGTGGACGACCCAGAGTGACAACAGCAGAGGAGGATCGCTTTATTCGGCTTCGTCACCTCAGAGACAGGTTTACATCAGCTTCCTCAACTGCCCAGTCATTGCCTGCAGGAGGTCATGTGTCTGATTAAACTGTCCGGAATAGACTGCAAGACGCTGGACTTTGGGCACAACGACCTCACCGAGGACCTGTCCTTACGCGCCGCCATCGCCAAAATCGACTTCTTTGGGCCAACCAGCATCGTCCCTGGGCAGCTGACAATCAATGGAGACGTGTCTGGTTTAGTCACGAATCTTTCTTTTTTGTTGCAGCTGTAGCGAGATTTGTTAACACTTGCTTGGTTGTAGCGCGACACACGCCCACGCGACACCCACACACACACACAGTGCAAGGTCGGCTCGGCGGGTCTTTCTTTGAAGTTTAAGGACGGGAAATGTGAATTACGGTTAAAGCCAGACAATATTACTGAAGAATGAGGAAATAGCTATATAGGAATGTATGGCGGACTTTAAAAGTTTGCATTTACTGGACTTTAAATATTTCACTACAAGAGAACGCCTGGTTGGAATACAATTAAATAAAAATAATTCAACAAAGGAGATAGACTAGGAATTATATCCAAAAGGGTAATATTCAAATATAAATAGTTTTAAAGATAATTAATATTTTTCACCTTCATCACATCTGCTAAAAGTTAGCTAATAATCTTTAAACATTTATTATAGCTACATGCCTAAACGGATTTAAATATAAATTGGATAGAATGAAAGCCTCATATGGGGAAAAGGAAATGATACCTAGGAAGGAAGGAAGGATATAAGTGTGTAGTGAACAGAAGAGAAAACAAGTACAGGAAAAACACAGATTGCTTCAAATTGTCTCAAATCAGGAGATGAAACTAAAATCTTTTGGGGAATTTAGGAGGTGCTTTCTCGTACGGGCGAGAGACTGAAATATAAGGACAGAGCGGCGCATTGGAAATCACACACACCAAATCCAGAAGCCAGAGTGAGAAACTGGAAGACAGTATCTGCAAGAAAAGTTATTTTTTCACGCTGCATGCAGGGCAGATCAACTTCAACCAAAACAGTCTCACCGTGAGCTTATAAATCCTAAGAGGGTATGTAAGTTTATTAAAAATATATGTATTACTAATATCATTTTATTTCAGATTTTATTTCTGATTGATTGTAGCAGATATAATAAAAAAGGGAATGACGCTAACCAGAGATAACCTTCACCGGCATTGTCAGGAAGCATAACCATTAATTGGTTAGCCACATATATCATGGCTAGTTCTTGCCTGGAAGCTTACGACATACCAGCAAGTACATAAGTGACTTGACATCCATAAGTGGAAGGCAAAGGTTATATCGTACCCATGTATCATAACATGTGATTTATTCATGTATATTGTTAATTCTGCACAGTATACATTATCTTATCATGCTATCTCTGTAACATACTACCATGATTCATTCATTAATATACAAACACTGAAGACATGGTCGCATCATGAACAGCAGTGGGTGGTGAGATTGTTGGAACAACATGGCCACCTATTAACTTTTGTTCCAAGTTTTATGATCAATGTTTATGATCATTCCTGATCGAGAAACTAAAGACTTGAAGAAGTTGATCCAGCTCACTGAAGCCTAGAGGTCAACCACTCTTCAACACCTTAGTCCCCCGTAGTTATAGGGCGGGCTGAAGGAAAGTCTTCCGTACTCCAGTGTGTCGGAGGAACTTCGAGCAGACGTGGCTAATAACATAAGATGAGTTTATGTGTATCCATCCAACAAATCCTGTGAGCAGTTTCTAAAACGACTGTTTAATGATGACAACTATATGGCAATAGATAATGTGACAAACTTGTTTTATAAGTTCAGTGGAAGATAAATCCAAGACTTTTTAGCTTGTTTATTTGATTTGTAACTGTAAATAATCATACATTTTACCATCTTACAACAACCATTTCTCATTACAAGAATTTATAGATGTACATAATAAATTGGATAATTGTACTCATTTGACTTGTTAAATTTTTAACTGTTAAAATTTTGAGTTACCTTTTCAAATTTAATTATATTATCACATAGGGTTACGATAGCGAAAGTAGCAACGTATACTTCTGAAGCCTAATCTATTGTCCAGCTCAGAGTATTCACAGCTGTAACTCACTTGTGATACCAGTGTACTTCTCGGGCGCTGGAACTTCATACTTTCTGGAGAGAGATTCTACTTCTGCTTTACCACTATCATCATAATAGGAAAACCTTTCGCTACATTGGGGGCTCTTTCGCGGGATATTATTTTGTATCCTGAGCCACTATCTATGTATTCTTCTATCTTGAGCCACAAATAGTTTGTAAAAATAAATTTTTTTGAAAAAAAATTCTAAAACTTAGAAATTTTTTCGTAGTAGTAGTACCATTGAGTACGAAGTAAATAGGAAACGCTCACAAGGTTTTAAGGATTTGTCTTGTTCAAAGTAATTAATTGATTTTAATTAAGTTCGTTGGTTAGTGAAGATAAAATTATATACCCTCTGGTAAGTAAGCATCATGGCTGAATTGGTGAAGTTTAGAGCTGCGATTATGCAGGAAGGAAAAGACTTGGGTATGACAGGAGATGCTCTAATTCGGCATATCACAACTGAAGTGGATAAATATTTAGATAGAGAGACTAAAAGAATGGAAGCTGAAGCTGAAAGAGAGACTAAAAGAATGGAAGCTGAAGCAGAGAGAGAAGTCAATAGAATGGAAGCAAAGAGAGAAGCCAAAAGAATGGAAGCAGAAGGTAAGAAATTAGAAGCAGAAAGAGAAGAGAAGAGACTAATATTGGAAGCTGAAGAAAGAAGGTTACAAAGAGCTCATGAGTTAAGTTTAAAGGAACTTGAACTCCAGGGAGCAGCTAGCAATCATGGTGCTAGCTCACCTCACTCTGAGAGTAGCTCCAACCAGAGCACGGCAAATGGAGCCATGAGTTTCCACCTGGATCCATTTATTGAGAAGGAGGACGCCTGTTAACCTCTGTGTAGTTGTTAACTCATACTGGATACTAGTTGTTGAATCACGCTTTATTTGTTAAATGACGTGAATGTCCACCAGTTGATAAATGTAGATGTTGGGACTGGTGTAGTAAAGTGTAACGATTGTCAACTCATTAAACCCAGCACAGTTTTGGTCATACAGGTCATCTTGTCCTGGAACGTGATGAGGCTCCGACAAGAATGTGAGTGTAGGCAATGAGTGTGTATATGAATGTCAGAACGCGAATGGTAGAATGATTCGATAGAGTTGACAAGTTGGTAGTACATCACTCATACTCACACTGTTCGAATTCAAGAAGTACTGGAACTACGGTGGTCTTTTTATAACATTTAATGAGACGCACACTTGGACAGTACGTGTATGGTTACAGGAACAAATGTCGACATAGACAGCATAATGTTGATCACAGGAATATCATCTTAAGTTAGCATTCATGCTTGGCAAATATCATAATGGAGCATTCGTAAATAAGCATTCAGAGTTCCATCATGTAAATCATCTGGCTTTACTGACTGGGCACGTCAGACCATAACCAATATATAGGAAGGCTCCTAGACCTAACCTCGTCTAGCGAATATCCCTTCACGTAAAGTTCAATATATATATTTTCCATAAAGATATAGGAATCCCAGACATGGATTCTCACATGTAGCAGTGATCTCTTGGTTCATCGAGCGATAGTCAGGCATCCCTTTTTCTCACTCGATAAATACAAAGTATATGAATTTCAACATGGCTGTGCTTCTCTCGTGAGCTTCACTCACTATTGGATACAGACCAAAATTGGTCATTCGTTAAATGTCCTCATTTCTTCATAGCTTCTCTCATAGAGGTAATTGAATAATATCATACAATCTAGTGCTGATACATAGGAATGTCATCTTCCTTTGAATAAATATTCTTTTCAAAAGTACCACTGTGCATCTGCTTATCGACAACGATGGCGAAGCCCAAGTTCATAATAAATTGTGGTTTTACCTTTCTATGCGAAATATAACTTTGCCATTCCTTGGCAAAAGAGAATAAACACTGGGGTAAAGTACATACAACATGTCTAAATGACTATCACTTTTCCCCATCTACTTATAGATCACTTTTCGGCGATAAGCCGGCTACAACAAAACTCGACATCTCGACAGGATGGCAGCCATGAATCACACCCCTTGCTAGCGATACTTCCGCTGCATAGCCTTTGACCTTTTCTAGCGACAACCAACATAGTTCGACTTAGAAATGTAAAGATATCCATATATAAGACAGACTCGTCCTACTCATACAAACACTACGTATAAATTCAGGCCATAGATATACTGAAGCAAGAACAATCTATTCCTACCCAGCCAAAGAATAAATCGCAGTAGGCCTAGAATCGTCCGCGGAGTCCGATCGAAGATGACGGAACTCATTTCAAGGGAAGTAACTCAAAAATGACTTCTCCTTAAGCACTTAAAAAAGGAAATACTTTGTTTACAAAATATTTGCGAACATAATAAGTATAAAAATGTATTATATTGCAAGATAGTAAAAATTGCACTTTACAGTCTTACCACACCTCCCGGGAAAAAAAAATAAAATTTTTTTTTAAAATACATCTAGGAGCAACGTAGAATAGGCTCACAACGCAAGAATACTGCGCAGATGAAAATATCAGGAATAACTATAATTCCTAATATGACCGGTGAGAATATATCTCAAAATCTGAGAGAAATTGTTTCTCTACGAATAAATGTTTCCAGGAAGGTGTGATGTACGTATAATACAATTCTGGTAATTATACAATGCATACCAAAAATTCACACTATAATCTTAAATTTATGATTTATGAAGAAACAATCATCAAAGAACAGCGGTGAATAAACATCAATAAACCGCTAAGTAGCGATACCATCATTCTATTATTAAATTACAAATGTGTATCTTAGTAAAGAAACAAAAAATAACTGTTGTAAAGTTATACATATTAAAAAAAAAACCAATATTTAACAGTTAAGTGGCATCATGTGGGCATCTGGACAGAATGTCCGCCATCACATTTTCTGAACCACGGATAGCTCGTACCGAGAAATGAAAAGGTTGAAGAGCGATTGCGTATCGAGTTGATCTCGAGCTCTTCAAGTTCTTACTTTGGATAGCCGTAAGAGCTTTTTGGTCAGTTTCCACTACGAAATGCGCGCCCAGAAGGAATCTTTGGAGTTTGAGAATTGACCAAACCATTGCCAATAATTCGCGGTCTAAAACCGAGTAATTCCTTTCTGCAGCATTAAGTTTTCTGGATATATACATTACAGGATGCAGAGTTCCAGAGTACTCTTGCATTAGTGCCGCTCCAATCCCAGTGGATGAAGCGTCACTACGAAGAACAAATGTCTTATCTGTTGTAGGTAACACTAAAATAGGTGGTGATGAAAACATAGTTTTGATCTTCTCTAGTGAAGATTGGCATTCATGAGACCAGTGAACCATGTTAGGCGACCCTTTCTTTAATAGTGTAGAGAGAGGTGCCATGATAGAGGACAGATTCGGAATGAAACGTCCATAAAATTGTATGAGACCTAAAAGACTTCGCACTTGCTTTTTAGTCCTAGGGATAGAGATGTTAAGTATCTTAGTGATATTATGGTCTTCTGTCTTCAAGAAACCGTGACCTACTCGATGGCCTAAGAAAGCAATTTCGCTAAAGCCAATACAAGCTTTGGATGGTTTTGCTGTCAGGTTATACTCACGCAGAGTTGATAATAATTCAACTAACCCTGAATAGTGATCTTCCCAAGTATCGCTGAAAAGACAGATGTCGTCTAGATAAGCAATGACATCTGACCGATACGATAGGATTCGACGCATCATGCGTACAAATGTAGCTGGTGCGTTCATAAGGCCGAAAGGCATAAAATTCCATTGGAAAAGGCCTCTGGGAGTAGAGAAAGCGGTAAGAGGTTTGGCGCGTTCGGATAATGGAACTTGCCAATATCCTTTAGACAAATCAAGTTTAGTGAAAAAATGCGATTTAGAAAGACGAGTAAGTAGTTCTTCCAGTAAAGGCATAGGTTCAGCATCGAACTTCGTAACTTGATTCAATTTGCGATAGTCAACGCAAAGACGTATGTTATTGTCTTTTTTTCGAACAATAACCATCGGCGAAGAATATGCAGAAGTGGATGGTTCGATTATTTGTAAATCTATCATTTCATCCAACTCCTTTTCAACCTGTGTTTGGAAATGTATAGGGATAGGATAAGGTCTAACCCTAATTGGAGTATGTTCAGTTAGAACAATGTCATGCTCAATGACATGAGTTTGTCCAGGGATGTCAGTGAGGACATCCTGAAATGTTTGTAACATAGACGAAACTTGTCGCTGTTCTCCTAGAGACAAATCAGGAGAAACAGTAACGTCTTTCCATGATTCACTAGAATGAAGTGGGATCATTGGAAGCGGAAGATTAACATCCGAAAAACTTGTTTCCTCATCCTGTATTACAGACAGTGATGAGTAATGACCATGTTTGACATGAGAATCGTCCGTTGCCTGGAAAATAGGCTGTAGATAGTCAGGACGTTCATGGAACTCCGTAAGCATATTGATGTGGAAGGTTTTATGCTTCCCGTTAATATCGACGATGTAGTCAACATCTGAAATTTTCGATATTATATCGTACGGACCTTTCCAACTAATAAGGAGTCTATTTTCACGACAAGGTAGCAAAACAAATGCTTTGTCACCAGGACAAAGTTGTCGTAAAGTTCTCTTCTTATTAGCAAATTGTCTTGCCTTCTGCTTAGCAAATTCAGAAGAGGACGTTGCCAATTTGCATGCTTCGATAATCTTTTGTCTCAGCGCGATGACATACTCGTAAGAAGATTTTGTGTCATCGTCAATATTGTCAGCTGTTATAAGATCATGCAGCAAAGACATTGGGCCGCGCGGTCGCGCGCCAAAGACAAGTTCAAAGGGAGAAAACCCTGTATGTTCATTGGGGACCTCTCTGTACGCGAAGAGGGCCGCGGGTAAAACCCTATCCCAATCTTGAGGATGATCCTCAGTTATCTTCCCTAATAAGTTCTTAAGTGTTCTATTTAGTCGCTCGACCATCCCATTGGACATAGGATGATAGATGCTACTCAAAGATCTCTCTATCTGTAGAGTAGACATTACTTGAGACATGGTATCCGATATCAGTTGGGTGCCATGATCTGATAATATTTCTCCGGGGAATCCCAGCCGAGAAAATATAAGCCAAAGAGCATCTGCAATGTCAGCGGTAGTAATGCTCTTTAGAGGGATAGCCTCTGGCCAACGTGTGCACATGTCTACACACGTTAAGATAAACTGATGTCCTCTAGCAGATTTGATCTTGAATGGACCAATGATGTCTATCGCCATTTTCTGGAATGGACGAATAGGAATATCTGCAGCCTGAATAGGCGCAGCATGACGAGGACCTTTGGATTTGACTTCTTGACATACTTTACAGGATCGACAATAGATCCGTATGTCCTTGTTCACAAAAGGCCAAAAGAAAGCCGCAAGAACTCTTGACTTTGTACGGGAAAAACCCATGTGACCAGCACACTGAGAGTCGTGTGCATGTTGTAAGATCTTAACTCTCAAATTCTTGGGTACAAGAATCTGAGAATGACTTGACTTAGTGGAGTCTTGCACCATACGTACAAGTACGCCATTCTTCATTGTAATCCAAGATTTACAATTTGAATCTTTATTCGGATCACCTTTCGTTACAAGAGTGAAGAATTTCTTAAGAGTCGGATCTTCTTCTTGTTGTTTTATAAACGAGTCACGAGAAATTACCAAGGGATCATCTTGGTTATGCACTTCATTATCTTCAACAGATGAAGTTTCAGGCATATTGAGAGCTTGAGCTCTAGTGACTACCGCATTAGCAGATTGCATATTTTGATTTTCCCAAACGGAAATTTGCTCCGGAGTGCATTCTTTGACTCCGTGAATGCGACCGATGATAAGATCAGCGATCGGATTCGGCAAAAGACATGCGTGTACATCTCCTGTGAAGAAAGGAGTAGCAATCCTAATGATAGCGGTAGAGTATTTCTCTATGGTGCCGCCAAATGTTACGCATTTGACTACTTTGCCTGTAGAATGAGAAGGATCTATGAGTGACTGCCTAACCCCAATAGTTGTGCATCCAGAATCAAAAAGTACTGAGACTGGATTGTCATTTACTAAACCTTTGTGTAAGACAAGAGAACCTCTCCCATCATGCGCGATTGACGCAGGAAGAGCGGGAAGAGGATGCCCACAGCTTAAAGTAGACACTGTGGTTGGCTCAAATAATGTTTTGCATTGGGGGCACTGAGATGCTCTCCCAAAATCAAAAGCGGCACATGCCATATTATTAGAGTCATCATTATCTTTATTTTGTTTATAGGCTTCGTGGGACTCTTGCTGTGCAGAGTTCGCCTGGTAATGAGCTTTATGTTTTTTGAATTGTGCTCTACCTCTGTTATTATTGCCTCTGTACTTATCATTGTTTCCATCATTATAACCCCTACTCGGGTTTGAATCATAGCTCCTTTGGTTACTATCATCATATTCATTATAATGAGTATCTCGGTAATTATGATCCTGTTGTCTCCATGAAGGAAAACTTGGATAGTTTCTAGAATGACTTCCTTTGCGAAAGTCCTGTAATTATGACCACCCCTGAATCGAGGGCTGTCAGCTCTTCTCCAGGTATTCGAAGAAGAACCCTGAAATGATTGGTTACCTTGGTTCTGATAACTGTAATAGTTACCTTTTTTATTAAACTTATTTTGAGGTCCTTGGAATTTGTGAGAGTGATTAGGGTTGTATGGTGTTGCAGAAGCAACTGGCATACCTTCTTTAACCTTACTGTTGCTAATAGCTACGTCCGGATGTGCAGTGACGTATTGGGTACAATACTGTTCCATTTCTTTTAGAGACTTAGGTTTACGCTCATGTAAGAATTCGAGGAAAGGTTTATTTATACTTGACATAATCTTGTCTCTGAGTATCAAGTCCATAAGGGCTTCATAAGTTTTTTCTGTTTTGGATAGCTCAATCCAACGATCAAATGTAAGACGTGTCCTTGCAATGAATTCTGAGAATTCTACACCTGCCTCAGGCACCATTGTCTTAAACAACTTCCGATAACCCTCTTCAGACAACTGATACTTCTTTAATAAGGCTGCCCTAATAACATCATAGTTATCTTTGTCAGCCTCTTCAACCAAACTTAAACTAGTCAGAGAATCACCTTTCAGATTTTCTGATAACTGGTTAGCATATTGTGATTTGTCCACATTATGGGCTCGACACGAGCGTTCAAATCTATTTAGCCAGAATGTTATGTCATCACTGGAAGGGTTGAACGCTGGTACCTTGACCTTGTAAGTAAAGGGTTTACCATTACCACCAGATGCTTGATTACCATCACTTATGTTTGTTAACTTTAACTTTTCTAACTCAAATGCTAAAAGTTCTTTTTGGTGTTCATGTTCTCTTATTGCTTTTTTCTCTTGAGCTTCAGCTTGTAATTTTCTCTCTTCTGCAGCAGCTTCATCTTTTCTTTTCTCTTTTTCCATTTCCATCTGGAATCTTTTTTCATCAGTCTGTATCTGCAATTTCTTTTGTTCATCCTCTCTTTGCAATTTTTTTTCCTCAGCTGCTAATTTTTTTTCCTCAATCAATGCTTTTCTTTCTTCAGCAGCAGCAGCAGCAAGTTTTCTCTCTTCTGCAGCTAATGCTTTGTCATATTGAGCAACTGCCCATTCTTCTAATTGCTGACCAGTCTTATCAAGAGCCCTGCCTTGTGTGATAAAATAATCTAATGTAGACATCTTGTCTAATAAGATCAGTAATTTGCAAAAGTAAATAAATTCACTTTCTTAGTCTTAATCAAAGACCTTGTATGATAACTTTTTAACCTGTGGAAAATAGTACTTAACTATCCCAATCACTGTGGGAAACAAGCCTTACAAAGGTCTTGTATAAATCCTTATATAATAACAGCTATAAGTTGCTGGTTCACTCTATAATATAAGTGCAGTGCACCAGAAATAGTGTTTTATATCATCAACTGTGTACCTTTAGTAATAGCAATTAACTATCAGTTGATTCTTGTACATCAATTTATATGATCAACTATATTTAAATAGTGTATGTCGATCAGGCACAAAACAAAACAGTTATACAGAAGAACATGAAAACATTTGCGGAAATGAAATAAATCAAATGGGAAAAACAATAAAAGATAAACCGCAAGAGGATAACAAATACAAATAACGCCACAGTATATAAATATAAATTGAGAATAGAACTGAAAGATAGAATAGGGTAGACCAACAAATTACAAACAAATCAAAACAAACTAAAGAACAGAGGAATATTACAAAAACAACAATGAGTACAGTCTTCACAGCTAACACTAATAGCAACAGCTGTCGCAGCAAATTTTCAATCAAGAAAATTGCACCTATAGAAACGCACACATCAGACCCTCTATTACGTGGGATACTCTGTTGTGTGACACCGCCCAACCAAAACAACAACCCGCTGGATACAAACAAATATCACATATAAATATTTAAACATAAATACATAAATGCATAAATAGTATGGCAATATGATGTAAATAGAGTGTTGCAGAAAGAATGTGTTGGAATGAAGGCTCAGTTACACTGCCTAATAGTACAGTACTGTGGTACTTTATTAAACAAATACTTCTGGTCTAATTATTTTAAATTCAACACAGAAATAGAAGCTCCATCGTTGATGTGAATGATAACAATCGATGTAGGACTTCTCAGTTCAATAACACTTCCTTTCGCAAACACTGTCAAATATTCTCCAGTCCTGATGTGTAATGTTCTATGTTTCAACCAAGCTTGCTGTGTAACACTGTCAGTTGTATGGCAAATGTCCAACGAACCAAATGTCAACAAACGCTGACCTAGTTACTGCATACTGTCGACAGGACAGGTCACGCTGACATCACTGTAGAGTTGTACTGTTGATGTATTTGTGTGTCGTA
This sequence comes from Oreohelix idahoensis, assembly GCA_024509875.1. Taxonomy (NCBI): domain Eukaryota; kingdom Metazoa; phylum Mollusca; class Gastropoda; order Stylommatophora; family Oreohelicidae; genus Oreohelix; species Oreohelix idahoensis. The sequence goes on from JAMPIV010011942.1 coordinate 597,518, forward strand.
ACAGACCCCAAGGAACGTCTGGTCTCAGTAGTTTACTTCTCAATATGGTCACTGTGTAGGTTGACCCAGGAAGCTGGCACACCAGTTGTTAAACTCTGTGTAGTTGTTAACTCATACTGGCTACTAGTTGTTGAATCACGCTTTATTTGTTAAATGACGTGAATGTCCACCAGTTGATAAATGTAGATGTTGGGACTGGTGTAGTAAAGTGTAACGATTGTCAACTCATTAAACCCAGCACAGTTTTGGTCATACAGGTCATCTTGTCCTGGAACGTGATGAGGCTCCGACAAGAATGTGAGTGTAGACAATGAGTGTGTATATGAATGTCAGAACGCGAATGGTAGAATGATTCGATAGAGTTGACAGGTTGGTAGTACATCACTCATACTCACACTGTTCGAATTCAAGAAGTACTGGAACTACGGTGGTCTTTTTATAACATTTAATGAGACGCACACTTGGACAGTACGTGTATGGTTACAGGAACAAATGTCGACATAGACAGCATAATGTTGATCACAGGAATATCATCTTAAGTTAGCATTCATGCTTGGCAAATATCATAATGGAGCATTCGTAAATAAGCATTCAGAGTTCCATCATGTAAATCATCTGGCTTTACTGACTGGGCACGTCAGACCATAACCAATATATAGGAAGGCTCCTAGACCTAACCTCGTCTAGCGAATATCCCTTCACGTAAAGTTCAATATATATATTTTCCATAAAGATATAGGAATCCCAGACATGGGTTCTCACATGTAGCAGTGATCTCTTGGTTCATCGAGCGATAGTACAGGCATCCCTTTTTCTCACTCGATAAATACAAAGTATATGAATTTCAACATGGCTGTGCTTCTCTCGTGAGCTTCACTCACTATTGGATACAGACCAAAATTGGTCATTCGTTAAATGTCCTCATTTCTTCATAGCTTCTCTCATAGAGGTAATTGAATAATATCATACAATCTAGTGCTGATACATAGGAATGTCATCTTCCTTTGAATAAATATTCTTTTCAAAAGTACCACTGTGCATCTGCTTATCGACAACGATGGCGAAGCCCAAGTTCATAATAAATTGTGGTTTTACCTTTCTATGCGAAATATAACTTTGCCATTCCTTGGCAAAAGAGAATAAACACTGGGGTAAAGTACATACAACATGTCTAAATGACTATCACTTTTCCCCATCTACTTATAGATCACTTTTCGGCGATAAGCCGGCTACAACAAAACTCGACATCTCGACAGGATGGCAGCCATGAATCACACCCCTTGCTAGCGATACTTCCGCTGCATAGCCTTTGACCTTTTCTAGCGACAACCAACATAGTTCGACTTAGAAATGTAAAGATATCCATATATAAGACAGACTCGTCCTACTCATACAAACACTACGTATAAATTCAGGCCATAGATATACTGAAGCAAGAACAATCTATTCCTACCCAGCCAAAGAATAAATCGCAGTAGGCCTAGAATCGTCCGCGGAGTCCGATCGAAGATGACGGAACTACTTTCAATGGAAGTAACTCAAAAATGACTTCTCCTTAAGCACTTAAAAAGGAAATACTTTGATTACAAAATATTTGCGAACATAATAAGTATAAAAATGTATTATATTGCAAGATAGTAAAAATTTATCAGGAAATAAGAAGAAGCAGGGTGAGAACTTCAAACCTTCACAACACTTTACCAACTATGAACACAGGGACAATTCCAACAAGAACAAACACAGAACTGATTATAAAGACAAAAACCCTCTAGGATCAGAAAAGAAACCTCCAGGAAAGGAAGGAAAGTGGTGTAAATCTTGCCAAATGAGTAACCACAATACTGCGGAATGCAGACGGAAAAACCCTCCTCATCACGCTGCATGCCTTACAACAGAGAACAAGGGAAGGAAGGACCTGGCAGATAGTCAGAAGGACCTCCATCATCCCCCTGTCTGTGAGGAAGTGACCTTGAATGGCACCCAAGTACTGTGCTTATATGATACAGGCTTGGACTTTGACTCAGTAGTGTGCTCTTCTCTGGTGAGTCCTGAACAGATAACCACAGAAACAGTGGAAATCAGAGGACCAGTCAAGGGAGCAGGAACCATGACACTGCCCATAGCCCGTATCAACATAAGATCTCGCTATGTGGAAGGAGAGATCAAAGCAGCAATGATGGACAACCCTATCTACCCATTAATACTGGGATGTAGATATGTCTTTCTAGGAGAACCTATAAGACCCATAGTGATGGCAACAGTCCAGACCAGGGCAAGCTCTAAGAAAGAGGAGGACATTATCATCAATACTCATCCAGAAGAGATGAGAAAGGCTCAAACTGCTGACAGTACATTGAAGCCTTGCTTTGGCAAATTACCTAAAAGCCATAACCCTCCAGAGAAAGGAGACTTATATATATGAAAAATGGCCTATTATATAGAAAAGCTGGAACAGGACCTAAAGGACATGGACAGCTTGTAGTGCCAAAATCATACAGGGAGCAGGTTATGAAGCTAGGACATGCTATACCCTTCAGTGGACATATGGGAATAGGGGCCACTGGACAACGGATAGCCTGTCACTACTTTTGGCCAGGGATCACAGAGGACATAAAGAGGTATGTGAGATCCTGTCCAGAATGCCAAAGAGTAGCTCCTAAACATAGGACTGCACCAGCAACACTGGGAGAAATGCCCATCATGGGAACGCCCTTCGAACGTGTTGCCGTGGATATTGTTGGACCCCTCAGTAGGACCAAGAAGAGAAATGCTTATATCTTAACCTTGGTCGATACTTGCTCTATGTGGGGAGAGGCAGTAGCAATGTCATCGATAGATTCGAAACATGTGGCAGAGGCACTGTTAACAATATTCACCCGATTAGGTTTCCCACATCAAATATTGACTGACAATGGTTCTCAGTTTAGGGGAAAGCTAACACAAGAAGCATTCAGGTTATTTCAAGCTAGACATTATCACTGTAGCCCGTACCACGCCCAAGGGAATGGTCAAGTCGAGCGGTTCAATGGCACGCTCATTTCAATCCTTAGAAAGTTGGCTAGTGAGAAACCTGAAACTTGGGACACATACTTACCCTCAGCACTATTTGCCTATAGGGAAGTTCCACATAACTCCACAGGATTGGCTCCAGCTACGTTGTTGTTTGGACGACCAATCAAAGGTCCACTGGAAGCATTGTTGCGGACATGGACTGATGAAAAAGCAGAAGAAACCGTGACTTCTTCATACCAATACGTCAACGAGTTGACATCTCGATTGAAAACAAGTTGGAAACTGGCAAATGATAACTTGAGACAGGCCAGGAGGAAGCAAGCTGCTTACTACAATAAAACAGCAAAAGATAGGGAACTTGAGGAGGGAGAAAAAGTTCTGTTACTGTTGCCCAGCAGCAATAATAAATTGCAAATTGGATGGCAGGGTCCCTATGTCATATTGGAAAAACTTTCCAGGACCAATTATAAGATTGACAAGAAAGGAAAGGAGAAGATATATCATGTCAACCTTCTTAAAAAGTATTATGACAGGGAAGCATCAGAAGTTGCGCATATCATGACCCTGTCCATTGCAACAGAAATGCAGGATGAACCAATTTCCTCCATGGAATACCCCCTAACAACTACAAAAAGTTATGCTCAGGTTAATGTAAGTGAACATTTAACTCTTGAGCAGAGGAAAAAGGTTCAGGAGGTGTTAGAAATCCATGCTGATGTACTCACAGATAAGCCGGGGTGTACTAATCTGTTAGAGTATGACATGACGATTACTGACCCTACACCAGTTTGTATGCGGACATACCCTATACCTTATGCTAAAGGACAGACACTCAAGGATGAGATTGATTATCTCTTAAAAGAGAAAATTATTTCAAAGTCTGAATCTCCCTACAGCTCAAGTGTGGTGCTATTAAGGAAGCCTAGTGGTGAACACAGGTTATGCATTGATTATAGGAAACTAAATGCTATCACTGAATCTCAGGTAGACCCATTACCTGACACCAATCAGTTGTTTGCTACATCGAGTAAGGCTCGGTATTTTTCAAAAGTAGATCTAAGCAAGGGATACTACCAAATACCAGTAAAACCAGAAGTTAGGAAACTGTTAGCCTTTAGTACACCGGATGGACATTACGAGTTCAATGTACTCCCATTTGGTTTAAAGAATGCTCCAAGTATCTTCACCAGAATGATGAGGAAATTGTTGGAACCATTACAAAATCCTCATATCACCAACTTCATGGATGATATTCTGATTGCTACCACTACCTTCGAGGAACACGTAGTAGCACTCTCCATGTTGTTGGATAGACTGAGAGAAACGGGATTGACAGCACGTCCAACTAAGTGTCATATTGGATGTGAGACATTGGAATTTTCAGGTCACACTATCTCTACAGGGCAAATGTCTCCGGACCCAAAGAATGTAGAGAAAATGAGAAAAGCACCAAGACCACAAACTAAGAAGGATGTAAGATCCTTTGTGTCACTGTGCGGGTTTTATCAGAAATATATACCCCATTTTAACTCATTGTGCGCGCCATTAACCGACTTAACCAAAAGAGGTCAGCCAGATAAAATACAATGGACTGCGGAGTGTGAACAAGCTTATACAGAGTTGAAAAATAAGCTGACAAATAAACCTATTCTTGCCCTTCCCGATCTCACACAAGAATTCGTACTAAGAACGGATGCTAGCAATGTAGGCATAGGAGCAACATTACTACAGCGGGCAGACACACCGCCACATATGCTATTACCAGTAGCTTTTGCCAGTAGAAAGTTAAATACAGCTGAAAGAAATTATTCTACCGTTGAACGTGAATGCCTCGCTTTGGTCTGGTCGATCAACAAATTCGCCCCTTTTCTTTACGGGAAACACTTCATTGTGGAAAGTGATCACCAGGCTTTGATGTTTTTAGCAGTGTCTAAAAAATTAAATTCACGACTTTTAAGGTGGAGTTTACTGTTATCTCCATATTCGTTCAATGTGAGATACATACCAGGACGGGACAATCTTGGACCCGATTTTTTAAGTAGGCATCCTATCAAAGGAGATATAGAGAAACAGAAAATTAAGGAGGAACTGCAGCATGGGTTACCAAAAAGTTAACCGTGCAGGCACTGTTTTAAAGAAGAGGGCTCTGTAGCGAGATTTGTTAACACTTACTTGGTTGTAGCGCGACACACGCCCACGCGACACCCACACACACAGTGCAAGGTCGGCGGCGGGTCTTTCTTTGAAGTTTAAGGACGGGAAATGTGAATTACGGTTAAAGCCAGACAATATTACTGAAGAATGAAGAAATAGCTATATAGGAATGTATGGCGGACTTTAAAAGTTTGCATTTACTGAACATTAAATTATTCACTACAAGAGAACGCCTGGTTGGAATACAATTAAATAAAAATAATTCAACAAAGGAGATAGACTAGGAATTATATCCAAAAGGGTAATATTCAAATATAAATAGTTTTAAAGATAATTAATATTTTTCACCTTCATCACATCTGCTAAAAGTTAGCTAATAATCTTTAAACATTTATTATAGCTACATGCCTAAACGGATTTAAATATAAATTGGATAGAATGAAAGCCTCATATGGGGAAAAGGAAATGATACCTAGGAAGGAAGGAAGGATATAAGTGTGTAGTGAACAGAAGAGAAAACAAGTACAGAAAAAACACAGATTGCTTCAAATTGCCTCAAATCAGGAGATAAAACTAAAATCTTTTGGGGAATTTAGGAGGTGCTTTCTCGTACGGGCGAGAGACTGAAATATAAGGACAGAGCGGCGCATTGGAAATCACACACACCAAATCCAGAAGCCAGAGTGAGAAACTGGAAGACAGTATCTGCAAGAAAAGTTATTTTTTCACGCTGCATGCAGCGCAGATTAACTTCAACCAAAACAGTCTCACCGTGAGCTTATAAATCTTAAGAGGGTATGTAAGTTTATTAAAAATATATGTATTACTAATATCATTTTATTTCAGATTTTATTTCTGATTGATTGTAGCAGATATAATAAAAAAGGGAATGACGCTAACCAGAGATAACCTTCACCGGCATTGTCAGGAAGCATAACCATTAATTGGTTAGCCACATATATCATGGCTAGTTCTTGCCTGGAAGCTTACGACATACCAGCAAGTACATAAGTACATAAGTGGAAGGCAAAGGTTATATCGTACCCATGTATCATAACATGTGATTTATTCATGTATATTGTTAATTCTGCACAGTATACATTATCTTATCATGCTATCTCTGTAACATACTACCATGATTCATTCATTTATATACAAACACTGAAGACATAGTCGCATCATGAACAGCAGTGGGTGGTGAGATTGTTGGAACAACATGGCCACCTATTACCTTTTGTTCCAGGTTTTATGATCATTCCTGATCGAGAAACTAAAGACTTGAAGAAGTTGATCCAGCTCACTGAAGCCTAGAGGTTAACCACTCTTCAACACCCTAGTCCCCCGTAGTTATAGGGCGGGCTGAAGGAAAATCTTCCGTACTCCAGTGTGTCGGAGGAACCTCGAGCAGACGTTGCTAATAACATAAGATGAGTTTATGTGTATCCATCCAACAAATCCTGTGAGCAGTTTCTAAAACGACTGTTTAATGATGACAACTAGATGGCAATAGATAATGTGACAAACTTGTTTTATAAGTTCAGTGGAAGATAAATCCAAGACTTTTTAGCTTGTTTATTTGATTTGTAACTGTAAATAATCATACATTTTACCATCTTACAACAACCATTTCTCATTACAAGAATATATAGATGTACATAATAAATTGGATAATTGTATTCATTTGACTTGTTAAATTTTTAACTGTTAAAATTTTGAGTTACCTTTTCAAATTTAATTATATTATCACATAGGGTTACGATAGCGAAAGTAGCAACGTATACTTCTGAAGCCTAATCTATTGTCCAGCTCAGAGTATTCACAGCTGTAATTCACTTGTGATATCAGTGTACTTCTCGGGCACTGGAACTTCATACTTTCTGGAGAGAGATTCTACTTCTGCTCTACCACTATCATCATAATAGGAAAACCTTTCGCTACAGCAGCGTCAATTATAGACGGCGTAGGGCCTACTGTAGGCGAAATGAACGTTTTGCCCAAAATTGCTTTGATGAAGCTCCGCCGCACGGTGGTGGAGGTGCAATGGTGTGGGGAATGATCAGTTACAACGGAAGGAGTCAATTGGTGCACATTGAAGGAGGCTTGATACGATACATCAATGAAATTCTTCGACCCCATGTCCTTCCACTTTTGGCTGCCCAAAGGTCTATGTTTCAACAGGACAACGCCAGACCCCATTCTGCACGGCTGACCACGCAGTTCCTGACTGCCAACAACATTCTCACTCTTCCCTGGCCATCCTTGTCTCTAGACTTGAGTCCAATTGAGCACCTGTGGGATGAGCTGCATAGACGTGTTTGTCGCCGAGACGTTGCTCCAGCCAATCGTCGTGATCTGTTCCAGGCACTCTAGGAAGAGTGGGCAGCCATCCCACAGGCCCACATCAGACGTCTGATCGCATCCATGCCCAGGAGATGTCAGTCGCTGATCGATGCAAGAGGAGGCCACACCATACTTACGGGAAAGCCTGTACGCCAAAAAACTCTCGTGACCCAGATGCAAAACAACTGTCAATTGATTGGTTGAACCCTAAGGCATTCTTGTGTGCAATTTGAACAATTAATTCATTAAATTAAAAAAGTTATTGAATGTCAAAATTATTGCTATGTGTGTGCCTTCAGTAGCTATGCGTTTCTTTTTTTGAACAGTATAGTATAAAATAAATACAAATAAAAACATATTACAATAAAGGAAACATGTCCTGATATAACCAACAGCTCCATGTACATGGTAGATGGTTGAAAGGGGCGTGCTACAAAGAAAAATAGCAAACACTTTAATAAAAAAAAAAAAAACTAAAGGAGCGAAGCTCCTGACCGGGTTGGAAGGAAAGTCCACTGTCTCCCCAGCCTCGCAATGACATGTCATTGGGCCAAACGGGCTGGAAAGCTCGAGTGCCGCTGGTTAGAGAGAGAACAAAAAACACATCACAATGTGTAACTGTGTCCTAGGAACAGCGTTGCCTGTCCTGGGTGGATTTATATAGATCTAAGTTTTTTTTTTGGGTCTCATATAGGTGTCATTTTCTTTCAGTAGCTGAAGAACGCCACCTAGATTAACTTTCGGTTTTTCGCCCAAAGTAACCCCAAAACAGCCCAAAGTAGCTCAATTCGCCCAAAAGTAGCACACAATTTAAAATCTAAGAGTATCTATGTGTTTTTTAAAGTACCATGTAGGTTTTTTCTCCAAAAATTTAGAGTGGCAACACTGCCTAAGAACTGAGTGCAAATCGTTCCGGGATTCCGCTTGCGTAGCTGCCTGGGTCGTTATCTGAGAAAGTTTTTGTCATCGAAGTGAATGGTACGTATTTTTGACAGATCTAGAGTGATATTTACGAAATATAGTGCCTGTTATTAAATTTATTTTTAGATTTGTAGGCCTATTTTAAGACCTGCATCTATGTCGTATAACGAAGACTCTAACAAATTACTCCGCAACCGCAGTATTTGTTTTGTTTTTTTTTTTTAATTTTTTTATAAAGTATTCTTCTTCTTCTTCGTTCGCCCTGAAAAAGGACGGTGGTTGCGTTGTGTCTGTTTCCAACGTAGCTGTGATATCTGCACCTTTCGGTATATTCGATGGGTTATAATTAGAATATATAGGCCAGTGTGGTAAAATCCTATTACTCGTAGGTTTTTGCTCAGCAGTGAATATTCCCTTGGAGTTATTTCCCTTCCTGCCCTTAGAAGAGTTTCCTGGACATCACCCTCACAGTACTGCTGTCAAACAGATCCTTTTCTGCCACCTCCCTATCCTCCAAGCAGAGCCTGTGACCCAAGAAGTATTCAGTGAAGCACCTTTGGTGGCATATAGACACGACAAGAACTTGAAGGATCTTCTTGTTCACAGCCGTCTCCCAAAGGAGAATGCCACTCACTTTGGCACACTACCCTGTGGTCGGACACGATGCAACACGTGCAAGTATGTCATCTCAACCCAGAAGGTGTCCTTTCCTAAGGCTACGTACACCATCACTAGTAGCTTCACGTGTGAATCGCGTAATGTCATTTATATGATTGTTGCTGTCATTTTCGACGGAGTCATCTGTCAAGTTATTTGCCTATGTTTTATCATAAGTATAATTGGGTCTTTACCTGCGATGCCAGGTTGATTAGGGGTTGTCTTCCCTTGTTTATTCATTCATTGTGTTTGACCTTTAGGGTCAAAGGTAGACAGTTCGGGCGTAGGCCTATGGGAAGGTTTTTTTTAAGCGGGGGAGAGATATACTTCCGGCAAGCCGGGAAGGTCCTGTTTTTCTGAAGGGACCAAGAGTCCATTGTGTTTTCGGGGAGAATCTTCGAAGTAACTGCTATGGCAGTTTTCCCCAGTGAATCTCTGTGTGTTGGAATGACAGCAGAGTTCCTTGTTTAGTTCTGTGGATTCGGGTACAGGTAATACCGACTTTTTCCATTACTATGCTTTCGGTGGCAGAACATGTTAGAAGATTGCCTAGTCTGTGAACAGCAGCTCACCGATCCGCCATTTCAGAACTTATATATTTGTGCTCGAGGTAGCCATCCAAGACTGTTAGTCTTTATATTGTCCAGAAATCCAGTGACGAAGATATATTGTGGGAACCGCAGATTGGCGGGATTTATGTCTACAATAAGCATTACTGCAGGGTTGATGGTAACCTATTTAACAGAAGTACACAGCCGACGTCAGAACGAGGCCTGTGCTTTCGGCTATTATACTACAGCCTGATAATGTGCAATTGGCGGGGAATGCCAAGTTGCACCTATGTGTCAAAGTGACTAAGGCATCTGACGCGTTTAGTCAGAGATGCCAAGGGCGACGCTACGAACTGTCATTATTGAAGAACTTTGCTATTGACCATGCACGTCTATTCCGATGTTTACCTTTTTGAATGCCGAATGTATACCTATCGATTTCCGGTCAGCATGACCTTGTTACACTGACTGTTCCTGTTGATACTATGTGTGTTCTCGTCAATAAATGTTTTGAAACATGCCTGCAGTGTCCAAGCATCCTTGATTACTGCATGTGAGAGTATGGGTTGCAGGATCTACATCTATACGAGCCTAAACACATTCGCGCCTTCATTCGCACCCACACTCAGTTCATCATACGCTCGCACTACACACCTAACAACATGTATACTGTCTTGGGCCAGTGATCACCTCAACAAGAGAAACAGACAGTTACAACGATCATATGTAAACGTTGCTGCAAAACCTATATTGGCCAAACAGGTAAACGACTTGGGGACAGATTCAGCCAGCACATAAATGACATCGCTCAGCAAAAGTCCACACCAGTTGCCATACACTTCAATGGTCCTGACCACCATGGTCCCATTGACATCCAGGTCGCAGCGATCCGATCCTGCTCCTCTGACACTGCCAGCCGAGAACGGCTTGAGAACCGTCTTATCCACCGCATGGGGTGTCTAAAAACCAGCCGGTCTCAACACTTTCCACACCTTTGTCTGAGATCACCCTTTCCTCTCTTGCTCTATTTTGACTCTTTCCACTCTTATCCTATTCTTCTATTTTTATGCCATCCTCCACAGTATGTATGAATATACTTACTTACTTACTTACTTAGTCGTTCCCCTTCTACCGTGAGGTGTAGAGGTTTGGAAGAGAGAGCGCCAGACTATTCTATCGGCTGTCTTCCTCCTGGCCTGGTTCCATTCTAGTCCTCGGTCCTTCAAAGATTGTCTAATGTTGTCCTCCCAGCGGACTCTGGGTCGTCCTCGGGGTCTGGATCCTTGGCTCTTTGTTTCCCATGCTTGTCGTGGTAGCCGATCTTCTCCCATTCTGCAGACATGGCCAAACCATCTTAGTTGGGACTGTTCTACTTGGGTCTGTAGGGGGTGGCATTTTAGGCCTTGACGTATCGTCTGGTTGCGTACCATGTCTCTTCTTGTTACTTCAACCACCTTCCTCAGATACCTCATTTCTGAGGTTTGGATCTGGCTTTTATGGGTTGTAGTTATTGCCCATGACTCGCATCCATATGTCAAGACTGAGACATAGGTGGAGCGGTATACAGCCATCTTCGTTTTCTTACCAACCTCTCTCTTGCTGAGGAATCCTCGATTTATGGCCTGAAAAAGTCTCCCAGCTGCTGCTTTTCGAGTGGCCAACTCTTCTTTGATGCCTCCCTTTCAGTCTGTAATAGCTCCGAGGTATTTAAAGTGGTCAACCTGCTCTAGGACCTGTTCTCCCAGCTTAATCTGATGCCTTCTTTCTTCTCGTGATATCACCATGGATTTTGTTTTAGAGCTGCTTATGACCATCCCTCTCTTCTCCAGCTCTTCCTTCCAGACTTGCAGGTTGGATTGGAGATGTGCCTCTGATTTAGCAATCAGGGCAACATCATCAGCAAATGCCAGCTCTGAAATATAGACCTGTCTCATCTTCCAGTACCCCACTGAATACTTTCTTGTTCTCTCCTTACATGCCTTGATGACATCGTCCATAAGGAGTATGAAGAGGTAAGGTGATAGGATATCACCTTGTCTTACACCAGTGGTGGTCCTGAACTTCTGACTTATGGTTTGCTGTCCTCACATAATTTCTGCAAGACTTGTAGAAGCTCTGTATAGCATGAATCAGAGGTGCTGGAATATTCTTCCTTGCCAAACAGTCCCAAAGTTTGCTCCAAGGGACCCTGTCAAACGCCTTTTCCAGATCTATGAAACAAAGATGGATCTCACTCTTATACTCAAGGGCCTTTTCACTCAGCTGTCTGAGTGTGAAGATTAGGTCTTGAGTACTTCGGTTTGCTCGGAATCCGCACTGGACCTCATCCAATTGTGGCTCAGCTAGGCGTCGGAGTCTCTGCTCTAGGATTCTAGAGTAGATTTTTCCAGGGACACTGAGAAGGGATATGCCTCTATGGTTTCCACACTGTCGGTTGTCACCCTTTTTGAAAATTGGTGTTATGATGGCGATCTCCCAATCCTTTGGTATGGTCTTGTTGCACCATGCTGCCTGTAGGACCCTTAGGAGTAACAGGTCACCTGATGCTCCCATGTACTTAACCATTTCTGGTGTTATACCATCATGCCCTGCTACTTTGCCCATCTTGATTTTCTCCAGTGCCGCCTTCAGTTCTTCCATCTTTATGTCATCTTCATCACCATTGGTTTCCTCTTCTGTGCTAGTGGTTATCATTTCTGATGTTTGACCTTGCTCACCATCAAGGAGTTCTGAGAAATATTCTTTCCATCTTTCCATTACTTCCTTCGGGGCAGTAAGCAATTTGCCTTGCTTGTCCTTTATAAATTTGAGAGGGCATTGTTTTTCCTTCCTCATGTTCTTTAGGGTCTTATAGAACAATTTCTGGTTTTCTTGTGCATCTTTTTCTAACTTTTCTCCAAATTCTTCCCAGGACTTCTGTTTTGCTGCTAGCACTTTGTTCTTTACTTCTGTTCTGAGTGTCACATATTCTCTATATTTTTCCATTTGTCCTGTTGTGTTTTTAGCTCCTAAGTATTGTTTCCATGCCATTTTCTTCTCTCTTATTTTCTCTTTGACTTCCTCTGTCCACCAAGGTGTCCTCTTTCTCTGGTTCCCAAGTCGGACTTCACCACATGCTTCTGCAGCAGCTGTCTTTATGATATCCTTGAATTTAATCCAGAGGGTTTCCAAGTCATCAGGTTGTTCTTCTGTGTTGCTCACCGCTGCAGCAATAAGCCCCTGATATCTGGTCTTAATTTCTGGCTCTCTCAGCTTGTAGGTCCTAATGCTCATTTCTCCTGCTCGTTTACTTGGTTTCTTGCGTGATGTTGAGCAGTTCCTAGGCTGAGCAACTCTTTCAGTTGTTCGTTTGATTGTTAGCAGGTAGTGATCACTTCCAATCTCTGGCCCCCTCCAGACTCTTGCATCTCGGACATATTTGAATGAGCTTCTCCGAACAGTGGCATAGTCGATCACTGACTTCTCATTCTTTGTTGGTTCACATCTAGTGTATGCATGTATGCGCTTATGGGGGAACTTTGTGTTTGTAATGATCAGATTCTGCTCACTGCAGAATCTAAGGAGTCGCTTTCCATTGTGATTGAGAGTATCTTCTCCATATCTTCCGATAACTCCACCCCATCTAGCATGGTCATTTCCAACTCTGGCATTAAAATCTCCGAGCATGATAACTTCATCTAGGCAGTCATCCACTGTCCTTTGAAGCAGCTCGAAGAATTCCTCCTTGACCTCTGCTCTCTCATCCTCATTTGGCCCATACACTATGACCAGGTTGACTATGGTTTCTCCTTCTTTTAGTTTCACAACCATAATGCGCTCTGAGACAAAGTTCCACCCCTTGATACTATCTTTTTGATTTTGGGCCACAATGCAACCCACACCCCCTTTAGCTCTTTCGGATATGGGTACACCACTGTAGAGCAGCGTGTTGCCATTGAGATCCATGACTCCTTGTCCTTTTTTCTTTGTTTCCGTTATAGCCAGGATTTCTAGTTTTGCTTTCCTCATCTCTTCCACCAGCTCCTCTTCCTTCCCATTTATACTTCTTGTGTTCCATGTTCCATAAGTCGTAGTCCGTAGTCCGTTCCAGTTCGTCGCCTTTAGAATCAGTCCGGTTTTCTCTCTTGTGTTACTCGTAATCGTGGTTTAAAGCAAACAGGTGATTGGCCTGTTGTGCCTTTGCATGGTGGAGGGGCTGCCTCCTTACGGCCTCCATGCAGGCCGCCCTCCTCCTTTTTCATCCGGGCATGAATATACACTGTTTCTAATTTATCTTGATTTTTTTATTTCAGATTTTTTATTTCATTTTTGATTTTTTATTTCATATTTATTTATCTTCCACTCATTCTGTCCTCTTCTATTTCCAGTCCTCACTATTATTACATTTGGGTAGTTTATTGTTCGGTTTCGTTTTTTAGTTTTTAGTATGTATTGTGTACATCCAGCGGCAGAAGTCACTTCCTGTTCAGCCACGTGCCCAATAGCGGACAGCGAATTTTGATAAGATTTCAGTGCCTTGCCTTCAGGGAAGTACCTAGGTTTTATTTTTATTTTATTTTTTATTTTTATTTTTTTTTAAGTTCTTATGTATCCTATCTAGCCTTCACTTTCTTTCCTTTCCTGACGAAGGCCTTGTGGCCGTAACGTAGACTGCTTTCTTTGTCTTTTGTCCTCGTAAGACGAATCACCTTTTTTCGATTTTTTTTCAAACCCATCCATTATTAAACTCAGCGCTATAAAGAATCCTGCACACAGCAGCTATCATGATTCATGGCCTAAAGTACTCTTATTAAACTCAGCGCTATAAAGAATCCTGCACCCAGCAGCTATCATGATTCATGGCCTAAAGTACTCATCACTAACAATCCTCTCACAGGAAATAATGGCCTTTATATAATCAGCGCTATCCCCTCACAGGAAACAATGGCCTATAAAGACTGCACACTGCAGTTATCAAAATGGCCTACACAAAATCTTCCACCACTATCCTCTCACAGGAAACAATGGTCTTGAAGGACTGCACACTGCAGTTATCGAAATGGCCTACACAAAATCTTGGCCTCATAAACGTTTTCACAATAATCCATACTGCAGATTTATACAACGCTGTACCCACAGCGAAATACTAGTCGACATATTAACTTCAGCACTGTACAGGCATACACTTCCCAAAAACACAGGCCTGACCTACTCGGTCGAACGCCTGGAACACTCTCTCTTGATAACACACTCGTCCCGCTGAAAAGCAGTCACGAGACTTTCTCACTGTTCAATATTTCAGTCAATCAATCATCTGCGGGCTAGCCGCGAGCTATTCTCACCCAGCTCAAAATAATACAGATTAAATATATCAGCGCTTTTCACGCTTTCTGTAATCTGTCTCTCGAAACTACCACGAGATATTCTCAAAACAATTCGATAGCTAACAAGTAAACAAGTGCCATAACTCAAAATCTATCTTGACTACTAACATACTCAAGTTTACTTCCCTTACACTAGATCTGTTCGTAACAGCTTACCTCACCCCCGGAGAAAAAAAATGTTTTTTAATTTTTTTACAACTACATCCCCCAAAAAAAGAAAATTTAAGAGGACAATGGATCTCTAACATATGCGTATAAGAATTACCTTAAGTTAAGTCAGAATAAGACATCTACAAAAAATATAAGCATTAAGTGAAATGTAAAAATGAAGTATCCAATGTAATCAATTAAGCATAGAAGTATACAAGAAGAATGCGAAACGCAAACAAAGCACAGAATGTAAACAAAATACGAAACCATACTGAAAAGACAACAGAAAAGAAAGAATAGAATGAAGAATAATGAACAAAGACAGATGGAAAGCAAAAGGTATGAATATAGTGAAAGTTGGTAAAAATATATACCAATAACTATTTAGATTAAACAACGTATTTCAAAATACATACAAACATGATCGAAAAAACACAAAACAAAATGACAAAGTATACCTATACTAATACCACAAAAAATAGTTTATAACTAAACAAAACATAATAAGTAATTTAACCAAGTTATACAAGTTATACATTTTTCTTCTTCTTCTTCGATCCTTAACCACCGACCGTCAAAGCAGTCAGTGGCCATCACGCCTAGTGGCGTCCTGTAGGGCAACAACAAATTGATTCCACTTTGCACGGTCGGTGGCCATCCTTCGTACAGTGCCCCAACTCTGGTTCATTCTTTGCATCTCAGCCTCCACAGTCCTCCGCCAAGTTGTTTTTGGTCGGCCTCTCTTTCGCTTTCCTTCAGGGGTCCAAAGCATAGCTGTTCTTGTGATGGCATCGGGGTCTCTTCTGAGGACATGACCAACCCAGCTCCAGCGTCTGCCAGCTATGATGGTATGCATGTCCTCTTGCTTGCTACGAGTAAGCAGATCTTGGTTGGTGATGGTATTCGGCCAAAAGATTCGGTGAATTTTTCTTAGGCATGTTGTGTGAAAAGAGGACAATTTTGACATTTCCTTCTCTGTGACTCTCCAGCATTCCACACCATAGAGAAGCACAGAAAGCACGCAACTCTGGTATAATCTTAATTTTGTGCTTGTGCTGTATTGGGAGGACTTCCAGATGTTATTTAGGCTAAAGAAGGCTGTTCTTGCCTTATTCATTCTGATGTTGATGTCTTTGCCTGCCCCACCGTCTGGTGTTACTATGCTTCCTAGGTATGTGAAGGTATCTGTCTGTACCAGTTGCTGATTTCTTACTGATATGGGCTCAGGGTTGCTCAAATGGAGCGTCATGACCTCAGACTTCTTTAAATTGATGTTCAAGCCCACCTGCTGGCTAAATTTATTTAGTCTATCCGTTTTTTCCTGGATGTGTTGATGTGAATGTGCCAGCAGTGCAATGTCATCTGCATATTCCAGATCTTCCAATGTAGAAAATGTAGTCCATCTTATTCCTCTTGGACTGCCCTCTGTTGTCTGGCGCATCACCCAGTCTATGACTGTTAAAAATAGAGTGGTTGATAAGGGGCATCCCTGTCGTACTCCTGTCTTCACTTCGAAGGTTAGGTTGCTCTGCCCAACACTACACGTAAAGTTGGCATAGAGGCTTTTTATGATTGACACTATGCAGCTTGGAATTCCATAAGCCCTCAGTATTTTCCATAAACTGTCCCTGTGTATGCTGTCAAAAGCCTTTTCAAAATCAACAAAATTTATGTAAAGCTGTCTTTGCCATTCTGAGCACTGCTCTATAATGTTCCTGAGAGTAAATATAAGGTTTACACATCTTCTGTTCTTTCTAAATCCTGCTTGTTCTTTCCTCAGTTTGTAGTCTACTGCCTTTGAAATTCTCTGTATAATTATCCTGCCTAGTATTTTGCTGGGAACTGAGAGAAGAGTGATTCCTCTCCAATTATTGCAGTCTGAAAGATCTCCCTTCTTGGGCAATTTGACAATTATTCCTTTGTTCCACTCTGATGGTGTTGTCCCCGTTTTCCACACTTGTGCAAATAGTGGTTCTAATAGTTCTGCTGCTAGCTCAGGGTCTGTCTTAAATAGCTCTGCATTTAAGTTATCATGGCCCGGAGCTTTACCGTTCTTTAACCCTTTGATTGCTGTGATGATTTCTTCTTTTCGTGGAATGTCTGTATTTACATCTAGATCGTTTTCAGCCTCAGGAACATTCAATTGTGTCTCTGGTATTTCCTTGTTCAGAGTTTCTCTGAAGTGCTCTGCCCATCTTGTTTCCTGTCCCCCTGCTGTCTTGATGAGATTTCCTTGCTTATCTCTTACTAATGTAATATTGTTTGCACCTTGTTTTCCGCTGATGAATTTAGTTATTTTGCATACTGTGCTTTGTTCATTTCTCAGTGCTGCCTCTTCTGCCTGTTTTGCAAGATCGTCTAGGAAATTCCTTTTGTTGGCTCGGGTTTGGCGTTTAACTTCCCTGTCCAGTTGACTGTACTGTTCGCTATATAGTTGCTTTAACCTGGGGGACTTCGCTTCTGTTTTCTTTCTTTTCATTTCCTTTCTCATCTTTATGGTGTTTAGTGTTTCTGGTGTTATCCAGTCTTGCTTCTTCCTTTCCTGGAATCCTACGCATGATTTGCTGCTTTCCTTATATATTGTTGAAATGGTGTTGAAATTCTGGTCTATATCATCAGTCAATGTCTTTTCCTGGCTTTTGGCAAATTGATATCGTTTCTTAATGTCGGCCGCAAAAGCTTTTCTGGTAAGGGGGTCCTTTAATTTGCTGATGTCAAACCTTTTCTGTGTAGTTACAGTTGGTCCAGCCCTTCTTAGTTTCACTTTCAGTTTTGCTACTACTAAATGGTGATCGCTTCCCACATCTGCACCTCTTCTTACCTTCACATCTTGTAATGCATGTCTCCATCTACCGTTAACCATGATGTGGTCTATCTGGTTTCTGTCCCGACCATTTGGTGATTCCCATGTTAACTTGTGAATTTCCTTATGTGGGAAAAGTGTTCCTCCAATGACCAGGTTGTTAATGCTACAGAAACTTATTAGCTTATCCCCATTTTCATTTGCTATTCCGCTGCCGCATTTCCCCATTGTTCTTTCATTATATGTATTGTGTGTACCAATTTTCGCATTGAGGTCTCCCATTACTATAACAAGATCATATCTAGGTGTGTCCTCCTTTTCTTTCTGCAGTTGTTGATAGAATTCATCCTTGACCTCCTCATCGCTATCATTCGTTGGTGCGTAGCATTGTATTATTGTAGTGTTGGTGAATCTCCCTCTCAATCTCAATCGTATCAGTCTGTTGTTGATGGGTTTCCATTCCAGTAATGTCCTTTCTATCCCTTTCTGTAGAATAATGGCTACGCCTTCACTGTGCTGTCCATCCTCTCTTCCAGAGTAAAGTACTGTTTCTCCTGTTGCTGTTTTGACTTTTCCTGCCCCTGTCCATCTGCTCTCGCTTATCCCCAGGATGTGTAACCTATAGTTTCTCATTTCTGCCGTGACCTGTCTTAGTTTACCTGTCTCGTACATTGTCCTGACATTCCAAAATCCTATTCTTGTATCCTGTTTTGCGGTCAGGACATCCGTTTTCATGTCAGTGGCTTCCTTTCGGCTTTCACCACTGACAGTCATACGAGCCACAGACTCCGAATGTCCATCCTGCAGCAAAGTTTGTTCATTTGATGTTGTTTCCGTAACTTCATTATTTTTTTTTACATAGACAGGGGTGTCAGCCCTATGCTAAAACCCCCAACCTGGAGGACCAGGGTACCAGCTTTTGTCTGACCCCTACCCACACAGACCAGTCCAGCTTGGTTGAACCTACCAGGAGTAAAACTCCCACTGGCATAGCTCTGGGGATTGTCAGGGTACGCAAGCTGCCATACCGCTACAAGGTATAGGTACCATTGATGGCAGAAGTTATACATAACCAACAATAAATTATTGACACCACACAAACAAGTAATAGCGTTGCTATAACTAAGTTCGACTAATGCACAATCAAGCGCTAATACAACTTAACATCCAAAAAACAAAAAAACGTTCTTTAAAGAACTAATATCACTCTACATATCAATCATAGCACATAGTCAAGCGATAGGCACACACAAAAAACAACCAAAAAATTACAATGTCTGGAAAAAAATATTTTCCAAAAAATACAATACCAAAAATATTTCATAACGCTAAGTTACATAAAAATAGTATTTTAATTTAATTAATTCAAATGTATAATTAACAAAGAAACCAGCTTTAACAAAATGAGAAATATATAACAATTCCTATATCTAAGCAAACACCAATCAACACGTGTAAGTTTTTTTTCTTAAAAAAAAATACATCACAAAGAAAACACATAGAAAAACACACTATTACCAACATACAAGTTTGCAAATATATGAAATCAACGTAATGTATGTTAAGCAAGTGCTTAAATCAAATCTCTAGATTCCTCAATCAAATAACAATACAACTAATGAGTTTGTACATAGGGCTGGCAATCTCATCATGTACAAAACTAACCTAACCATCACAGCTGTAAAACAAAAAACTACAAGTTCTACACCAGAGTATAAAAGTCAATGATTATCTGGTGCAAATAAACCTGCTCATTGCATTCGTCAATAGAAAACGACACGTCACTACCATCTAACACACTACACATTATCCAAAACACAATAGTATAAAAATAGCATCGAAATGAACTAATGCATAATTTAAACAGTCATACATATCAAGAAAAATTATGGCAAAGATGATGATCATAATATTACAGAGAAATTACATAATATTTCAATATAACAACCTATAATGATCTATACAATAGAATACAATAACATCTACTGTCCTAACAAACAAACAAAAAATCAAATGCAAAAAATCTCCATAGGTCTTGCCGACATCTCATAAACACTAGGGGTAACACGTCCAATGTATAGTTAGCACGCTGATATGTTTCGCTTGAGCAAACACCCGGGCACAACGTTGACCTACATTCTCGCCGCTAACGTAAACAGGAGCGCTGACCCTTATCAAGAAGTCGCCTGTGTTCAAAAAATACAAATGAAAATTTCCATTTTAATGAATGGTGAAATTTACTGAGAACAACGGAGAGGTTCAATAAACAATTACCTAGCACTGTGGCATGTGTAGAATTGTAGTCACTTCACGATGTCATCAACTCTTCCTTTATTACACGTAGACACCACAGAAGACCTAGGGACAACATGACCTTTGAAAGTCGTCACTGCCGTAGGCTGAAAAAAAATTCTACGTTCACAACAACGTGATGCTCATTCAAAATCAGAAGCATAACAAGCAGTAGTATTTGTGACATCATTATTATTGTTACTTTGCTTACTAACAATGAAGTTTTTGCTCATGTCGAGCAAAAGTAGCATAATTACACTTATTATTTGTTGTTTGATCAAAATATTTATCATCATTTCCTCTTTGTTTGAGACCATTATTATGTCTGTTGTGCTTAACATTTCTACTTCGAACAAAAAAATCTGTCAGAAAAATTATTGCACAATTGAAAACGCTTCCTGTATTTGTCTGTACCATTATTTTCAAAATTCTCAGAATTAAAATGTTGAGATACATTAACTTGTCTCTTATCTCTCTGAGAAGGAAAATTATTATCATATGAATTCCCTTGGTACTTTCTGACCTTAGCATTCTTTTCTTTGACAATATGCTTATTTGTAGTCTCACTCGCAGATCTAAAAGTATCTTTATCGTTATGCATATTATGGGTTTCCTCATTGGAACCACTACTTATAACTTTATCCCTTGTTATCACCTTATGAGAACTTCCAAAATTAGTTACTCGTTTAATCTTTGGGCTTTTAGCTTGAAATTTATCAGGATTGACTGTTACATTATCATTCTCTCTATTAGACTGCCGCCAAGAATCGTTGCTATTGGAAGCAGAATCAAAAGATCTTGGAAAGTTATATTTTCCCCGAAAAGATCTTTGTCCATCACATTTAACCTTTCTATCAGCAAAGATTGTATGAAGCTGGCTCTTTGCTTTTTTAACCTGTTGGTAAACAACTTTCTGTCTAGCATTGTCAACATTGAGAGAAGACCATATTTTGTTGTTCAAAATAACATCGAGTAGGCCCTCTACTCTTTTTGTACTTTCTGCAATTCCAACATTTTTTTGTGAAATTTCTTCACTTAATTTCCTATTTAATTTGTCAAATGTCAAAACTTTACTTCTCTCCTCTGTTAACAATCTCTCAATTTTAATCATTTTCTTTTTCTGTACTGTCAACTCATCTAATCTCTCCCTATCATCCTTTTCTTTATTAGCCCTCAACTGTGTTAAGTCCATCTGAAGTTCCTCAGTTTCACTATCATGGCTATTTACAAGCTCATCAATCTTCTCCGGGCATACAGTGTTCTTCTCTTCAAGTTTACCAAAACATACATCATGAAGCATTTCTATGTATAACTTCTCCCGTTCATTTGTTTCAGCATTTAATTTCTGATACATCTCTTTCTTTTTATGAATCTCCTGAGTTAGATTTCTAACTTCGTCATTTTTATCTTTCATCTGGGTTTCTAACTCTTTGATCTTGTTCAATGCTGCATCTAACACCACTTGCACTTTAGTAAGTTCCGTGTTTGACTTATCTAAATCATTTGTAAGTTTAGAGACTGTTTCATATAGCTTACTCACTTCAGCAGTACTTTTTAAACAATTGTCCCTTTCCCGTAGAGCACTCTGTTTGTTTACTTTTGTTTGTTTCTCATTTCTTAGTTCCTTTTTTTGCTCGACAGAAATATCGTTGTGGATTATCTTGAATATACTTTACACTATATGTCCGTGTTCAAGCTCAATATACTGTTGCAAAAACACATGAAGGGGCCGTAGCAAATTAACCAAATCCTTAGCCATTACCAAATTACAAACAAACTTAAAGTTATGTTCAGCAAATAACTCTAGGGATGCTGACACATTAATCAAAAAATCGTCCATCACCCATGCTCCAAGTCGTGGGCCTCTCAATCCCTTATTTTCTCTACCTACTACCAATGCACACTCCAACATAGGCCTTATATCTGCAGGATCCATATCATGATCCATGGTGATTCAATCACTCAGTCAACTATATATCTATACCAGTATAATTATTAATATCGCAAGTTTATGTCCCAAGAAGTTCTGACAATTACCCTTCCATTTCACACAGTTAAGTATCTATACCAGAAATTGCAATTATTTATTAACTTTGTATCCCCAATTCCTATTCAAAGAACCTTTATAACTTCATATTCATATGAGGGAAGTCATCATATATCATACATCCATCAATACTTATGCATTAAATCCTAATAATATGTCAATATAAAACTAGACAACAAAAACAACAAATATCAACAGTATAGGTGATGCAAAGCATAGGAAGGCTCGTTGACATAGATAAAGCGACACAGTTCACACAACAAAAAACCACTTATCTTGAATGAAAACAATCCTGTTCCTTTCTGCAAAGTTCAACGGTAAAACACTCAACCACAGAAAGCATTGGAACTTGACACCTTTCCCCTCAGGTCATTGATTCAGCTCGATACCTGCTTGCACACCGCACAGGAAAACAGGAAATGGAACACAGTGAATCATGCACCTGACCACTCTGTAACCGTAAAGGAACACCGTCTGTCAATTTCGTTGAAAGGAGGTACACTGCTCGTTCATACTGCCTGACGTTTACTTGAACTGGTACTCTAGGACTGGAACAGGTAACATTGTTACTCTTGTCCTGCGGCACACTTGTAGAAGGATTAACCTCATCTGGGTATCCGCCACTATAAACTTGCCACGCGAATGTCATATCTATTCGTTCCTATCTGGTGACTGGAACAGAAGATAACCAGTCTTGGCCACCAAATATGTAACCGATTAATTTGGAGTAACCTTCTTCTGTATCGGGTATCCCACCCTTATAAACTTGAACTTGTGTACAGACGCCACTGTATTTCATGACGTCTCATAATCTTGAGTAATAAATTCCTTTAATTGCGAATGTTTCATGAGCATTCGATTCTATAATTACTGGAAGACACCAACTGTTACTGTCATGGTGATCCAGCTGCGCCACACAGGCTAATATATAGGAGTAAAGTTGACAAAGGGATTCTGTATTACAGGCCACGCCCACACAGGGCTATTTCTAAATATGTGTTACAACTGTCACGTCTGGAATATTGAGTGCGTGTGTTGGTTTAGTCATTTACCCCACAGGTACGTACACAAGAGTCATAGATGGTTGTAAACGACTGGAGACATTTAATACTAGTTTATTACGTCACAACACATTGATATGAAATACACATTCAGGATACAGTTCACAGCAAAACACGAGATATATCTTAACACCATAAAGACTGCACACTCGGCAGTTACAATGATATCATAATACATGGCCTAGAGTACTCATATTAAACTCAGCGCTATAAAGAATCCTGCACACAGCAGCTATCATGATTCATGGCCTAAAGTACTCTTATTAAACTCAGCGCTTTAAAGAATCCTGCACACAGCAGCTATCATGATTCATGGCCTAAAGTACTCTTATTAAACTCAGCGCTGTAAAGAATCCTGCACACAGCAGCTATCATGATTCATGGCCTAAAGTACTCTTATTAAACTCAGCGCTATAAAGAATCCTGCACCCAGCAGCTATCATGATTCATGGCCTAAAGTACTCATCACTAACAATCCTCTCACAGGAAATAATGGCCTTTATATAATCAGCGCTATCCCCTCACAGGAAACAATGGCCTATAAAGACTGCACACTGCAGTTATCAAAATGGCCTACACAAAATCTTCCACCACTATCCTCTCACAGGAAACAATGATCTTGAAGGACTGCACACTGCAGTTATCGAAATGGCCTACACAAAATCTTGGCCTCATAAACGTTTTCACAATAATCCATACTGCAAATTTATACAACGCTGTACCCACAGCGAAATACTAGTCGACATATTAACTTCAGCACTGTACAGGCATACACTTCCCAAAAACACAGGCCTGACCTACTCGGTCGAACGCCTGGAACACTCTCTCTTGATAACACACTCGTCCCGCTGAAAAGCAGTCACGAGACTTTCTCACTGTTCAACACAACTCAGTCAATCAATCATCTGCGGGCTAGCCGCGAGCTATTCTCACCCAGCTCAAAACAATACAGACTAAATATATCAGTGTGTCACCGTTCACTTTGCTAGGAGCATTATAAAATGCTCAAGCAGGAATTATAAGCGGTGATTTGGTTTTGGTTAAGAGGGAAGGTATGAAAAAATGGTTTAAGAAATAAGAATAGATTTGAATAAAGACTATTTGTCTTGCTAAAAGGGAAATAAGATGAGTGAAATCATGCTTTGATCAAAGGGAGAAGACTCTAATTATTAAAGTCAGGGGAGGAAAGTGCTTAATTACACATAAGTAGATTTGGAGAGTTGGTAATTATGGTTTAGAAAATGTACATATAAGAATTGTATAGCAAGCTTTAGAGAAGATAATATAAGGTTAAGTCAAATATGCAAAGGGAGACAATGGGTAATTACCTCCCTTATATGATTAAGTGAGTTGAGAGGAAAAAAAATATGCACGTGAAAAGTTTACCAGGACAACGGATGACACTTCACTGAGTTGTTTACACAGCGGATAAGCGTGAACATATTTCAGCTGAGCGAAGAATAGGAGGAACCAATGAATTTACAGTAAACAAGGACAGATCAGCTGATAATGATTTTATAGAGGAGAACCCATTTAGACGCGCTGTCGAGCGGACGCATTTTCGCAGGAGCAGTCCTAGTTAAGGACGTAGAGTGGCAGGAATGTCTATTCTGCCAGGCTCAAGTTTAATTTCGGTGAGAAACAGAATGAATACTTCTGAAGAATCCTATAGACCTAGTTAGAGTAGTAGAATCTATTCACATATGAAAGACAGAACGGTGTTTAAAATATAGGTTTAGAGATAAGAGGTGATAGTAAGAAATATGAGTGTTGTGAGGATTCTGTGCAACCAGAGTAAGTAGGTCCTTTGACTCATAACTTTTGATAGACATTGAATAGAATGATTTCAGAAGTTGAAACAAAGTATTACAAGGTTAACGACGCTTACAACTAGGTGAGCGCAGAATAATGAGAAACGAAGCTGAAGCTACAAAATTGACTATGAGGTGAATAAACTGAGACTAAGTAGGCAGCTGAGGAGATTTTACAGAAGAACAGGGACTTAATAGCCGTGTTGGGCTATTGTATAATGAACTTTGCAACATCGACTGCTACAAGTAAGATGAGTAAGCAATTGAAGGCTGATTGTATTTACCGGATGAAACATGCGCTCTCTAGCAGGTATAAGTATGAGGATATCGCAACAGGTGTACCCAATGAATTGATTTGCATATATGAATTTTTAGATGATGGTATTTGATTAAATTGAGTCAAAATTGACAGGATTAGTAGACCAAAGAAACCAACTCAGGAAAGAGTTGATGAAAGGCTTGGGAGAAGCCAGAATAAATAGAAAAGCCTTAAGGGAAGAAAATATGTATAAACCATACCTGAATATTGTTGCGTGAGAAATTCTCGCAACATCGTTTTATTACAATATATATTTTATAACGCAAGGGCAACAACTGCTTGAAATTTATAGTCACTTTTCTCGGTGAGCAGTTGTCTCCTCGCGTTGGTATTGAATGCAGTTAAGTTTGCTATGCTAGGCCGTTTTCTCAGAAAACGGTTGGCAACCTGTTGGGTTATCCTTTTAAGGTAATCATTCTTACGCTGGTTCGTAGTAAAGGTCCTTGCGTCTTAAGTTCTGAGCTGTGGTCATTTTGCGCTGGACTGCGCATGACTGGTCTTGCTTCTTGGTCGATCGATTTCCGCCCACCAGTCAGTGAGCGATTTTGAATAGCTAGAAAGATGCCTCGCTGAGAGGGGATCTCCGCTATTTTTTTGTTCTGTCAGGAATGTGAAGTCCTCTTAATGGATATTTCGTTTATTCGAGATAATACCTCTAGTGTATTTCCACATGCCGGGAGGCGTAATATTTCTGTGTATTTCCTGAAGGCAAGGTAAATTAACTTTTCATTAACTCTATCGATTTTTGGTCGTGAGCGATTTTTGATTCATAGCCTGTCTTCGAAAGGCGTCGTCACGAGATGTTTTCCCAGCTCACATGTCGCTGTATTGTACTGCATCGGTTGATGCATGTCCCAAGGACCATTACTTGCTACTTTGTTACATGAACTAGGTTTGGAAAACCTTTGTTATCTAGAGGATATTTTTGAGGACATTATTTATACTTCGGCAGACGTGCCTGTCTTGCTGAAGTCAGATTAAGGAGAGTGAACTGATCTCATACATCTGGTTATCTTCTGGCTAAGATAGAAAGGGATGGAGAATTTTCCCGACTACATTACAGCCTTATAATGTATTGACATGCCTGTGAATTACCTTTATTATGATGCTGTCTACCGTCCATTGCTATACTGACATTGTTGCTGTGATAATGACTGTCTGATGTACCTACATATTCGCGTATACATTTTGTCACTGTGGCGTCCACAATAAATGATACAGAAAAAACGTCACTAGCTGTTACAAGCATCATTGACTTTATACGTCGTGAGTTAACTGACGTCTTTGTATGGATTGCCCTGTTTTTGTATGACCATTGTTTGACTGTACATCATCTACACACTTCACAAAACCAGACCACGGGCACCATCACTCACCTCATGGTGCACGCGTCATTTGGCGGCCAATTACTCAATCATAATATAAATTGGGCGTCATCATTTGGTGGCCATAAGCTGGTTTGATCTGGTACCAGCAAACACGGGGTCCCTTACCCACTTCATTTTCAACAAGAATTCATCAGCATCCTTCAAGAAATTAACATTCTTCAAGACAGTCAACATCTTCAAAATTTTCAAAGTACTCGGCGTTGCCCGGTAAATGTCAAAATTGCAATTTTTGACTGAAACAGAAATTTGACAGTACCCGGCGTTGTTACATGTTGCCGGATAACTCGGACTGCTGTTTTCTTTTACGCAAGTCAAGCAAGTTGCTGCTGTCAAGGTTCCAGTGCTGTCGTTTTTTGTGAAGGTCAAGTGCCGGTTGAAACGGGTTGTTTTCTGAAGAAGGCCAAGTACCGATTTCCATCAACTTACTTTTGGATAAGAGGGTCAAGTGCCGAAACAACTCAACATACAGTATTTCAGAAGCTCTAGTACCATCGTGTTAGCAGTGGAAGCAGTTCAGATGTGCCATCATCGTTGGAGCTTCGCTCTTTAGGACGTTGATTGACATCCGTTTTTTCTGCTGTTCTACGATTGGAAGCCTATAAGTTAAGTGGCCTGTTTGTACGTAAACTGTGCCCTTATACTTCTGCTGAGTCTTCTGTGTATCATCTCATTCTATTGTTATATGTTATTCGTATATTTATATGTTTATATTTCAGCGGGTTCTCGGTTGGGTGGTGTCTCCCTTAGATCACGCCACGTCATAGAGGTCGTCTATTGTGAGCGTTTTCTGTAGGGTGAGCAAATTTCCGATACTGGAATTTGCTAAGCGACTTCTGCTGCTATTTATGTTAGTTGTGATGACATGTATTAATATTGTTTTCGTTATTATTTCGCATTCTTTAGTTTTGTTTTGATTTGTTTGTATTTGTTAGCCTACTCTTGACTATAGTTTAGTTTCATACAACATTTTTGTTTATACACTGTGGTGTCATGTATTTTGTTTAATTCTATCGCAGATATCGTCACATTTTTTGTGATATTTCATTAATTTCTGCTTTATTTTTAGTTGATTTCTGCGAACGTTTTTGTATTGTTGCTGATCTTTGTTATTGTTTACATTGTTATTGTTTACATTGTTTGCATTGTTTACATTTTCAATGTTTACATTCTGCATGTGTTTACATAGTCATTGTTTACAGTTATAGTAATTAGTTAATGGGCTATGCTAATGCACTGTTACTACTACACTGATGATAAATGAATGATGAATAGTGTCGTGCACTATTGAATGAGAAGTGCACTTATGATCAAGAATTGAGTGTTGATATTTCATATACAAGTTCTTTGATTGGAGACTTGTTTCCCACAGAGACTGGGATAATATAATGTGATGTGAATATACAAGTGCTTAATTAAGACTTGTTACACTTAGGTTTGAAATAAATTAGTTAATTATTTCAGGTTTTTGAACTCATATTATTACTCATCATGTCTACATTTGAGCACTTTATTGAGCAGGGTAAATTGCTTGGGAAGACTGGTGATAAGTTAGAAGAATTTGCAACTGCTCGATATGATAAAGCAATGGAAGCTGAACAAAGGAAACTGCAGATGCAGGTGGAGGAAAAAAGATTCCAAATGGAAATGGAAAAACAAAAAAGGGAATCAGAAGCTGAGGAAAGAAAACTCCAGCTAGAGGCTGAAAATAAAAGACTTGAAAAAGAGGCTGAGAATAAAAGACTTGAGAAAGAAGCTGAAAGACTTCAAATAGAGGCTCAGGCTGAGGAAAGAAGATTACAGAGAGAGTCTGATGAGAGGAAAGAGAAAGCAAAAATGGAACATGAAGAAAAGGTCTTAGCTTTAGAGTTGGAAAAATTGAAATTGATGAACATGAGTAATGGTAATGATTCAAACAATGGTTCATCTTCTGGTAAGGCTAATAATGATACTTTTAAGATTAAGTTACCAACATTTAGTCCTTCCAGTGATGACATAATGTTCTATCTGGACAGATTTGAACAAGCATGTACAGCTCATAACATAGACAAAGCAAAATATGTTTATCAGTTATCAGGGATACTGACAGGTAAAGCTCTAAGTATATTAAATATGGTGGATGAACCTGACAAGAACAATTATGAGGTTGTCAGGGCCGCTTTGTTAAAGAAATATCAGCTTAACGAAGACGGCTATCGTCTACAATTTAAAAACATGGTACCTGAAAATGGAGTTGAATTCTCCGAGTTTATTGCAAGAATACGCATTACTTTCTCACGATGGGTTGAACTATCTAAGACGGAAAAAACTTATGAAGGACTTATGGACTTAATACTTAGAGACAAAGTCATGTCGGCTGTCAATGAGTCTTTCCTTGCTTTCCTTCATGAACGTAAACCTAAAACAATAAAAGAAATGGAAGATTTCTGTTGCCAATATGTAACTGCGCACCCACACATAACCATGGGTAACTCTAAGGTGAAAGAAGGTTTACCAGTTGCTTCGGCAGCACCGTATGGTCAAAACTTTGCTCGTAGATCCCAACAAAATTTTGATAGAAAGGGCAGCGGTAATTTCTGTCAAAATCATGGAAATCAATTTCATGGTGATTCTTCTTCGAAGAATTGGAGACAACCTGATAGTACTCGTTACTATCACCCTAATAATTATAGGCATTTCAAAAGAGGATATGGTAATAGAGGTTATTCCTGCCGAAGACCTCAAAACCAAACAAATAGATGTTCGCATCAATGTGGACATGATAGTAATCGTGGAAACTGGAATTCGAATCATGATAACAATTACAATAGAGACAATAATAACTGCAGAGATAATAATAACTCTGATAACTTCAGAGGTAATAATAGTCGCGGTAGGTCTCAACACAAAAAAAAGATATATCAGCAGGCTAATTCTGTACAACAGGAAACTGAGGGAGCCTGTAATCATGTTGTTGATAATAAAAACTTTGACGCTGTCACTGGTTCTGCTTTTGACTTTGAGAGAGCAAACAAATGCCCCCAATGCAGTACTTTATTCGAACCGGGTACCATAACTACTTTGAGTTGTGGTCACCCTCTTCCCGCTCTTCCTGCTGCTGTTGCGCATGACGGGAGGGGTTCTTTAATCCTACATAAGGGTCTTGTTAATGATACTCCGGTCTCACTACTTTTCGATTCCAGATGCACCACTATTGGTGTTAGACAATCGCTTGTAGATCCATCTTGTGCTACAGGAAAGGTTATTAAATGTGTCACATTTGGCGGCACTCTAGAAAAATATCCTACTGCTGTAATTCGCATTGCCACTCCTTTCTTTACTGGAGATGTGCATGCTTGTCTCTTACCTAATCCTATTGCGGACCTTATTATTGGTCGTATTCACGGAGTTAGGGAGTGTACCCCACAGCAGATTGCTGCTTGGGAAGATAATAACATGC
This sequence comes from Oreohelix idahoensis, assembly GCA_024509875.1. Taxonomy (NCBI): domain Eukaryota; kingdom Metazoa; phylum Mollusca; class Gastropoda; order Stylommatophora; family Oreohelicidae; genus Oreohelix; species Oreohelix idahoensis. Next base: position 627,823 of record JAMPIV010011942.1, read on the forward strand.
AAGCTACAAATGCAGTGGTTACAAGAGCACAAGCTCTACAAACACCCGAAACTTCACTGAATAGTGATAATGAAGTTGATAGCCAAGATAGTCACTTAGTAATCACTCGTGACTCTTTCATAAAATTGCAAGAAGAAGATCCTTCTTTAAAAAAATTCTTCATTCTTGCGAAGAAAGGTGATCCGAATCAGGATACAAATAGAAAATCTTGGATTGCAATGAGAAACGGCGTACTTGTACGTATGGTACAAGATTCGACTACGTCGGCGCATTCGCAAATTCTTGTTCCCAAGAGCATGAGAGTGCAAATATTGCAACATGCTCATGACTCGCAATGTGCTGGACATATGGGTTTTGCCCGTACGAAGTCGAGAGTCCTTGCGGCTTTCTTTTGGCCTTTTGTCAACAAGGACATTCGTATTTACTGCCGATCATGCAAGGTATGTCAGGAGGTCAAATCTAGAGGACCACGACATGCTGCGCCTATCCAGGCTGCTGACATTCCTATTCGGCCGTTTCAGAAAATGGCCATAGATATTATTGGCCCTTTTAAGGTCAAGTCGGCCAGAGGACATCAGTTCATCCTTACATGTGTTGATATGTGCACACGTTGGCCAGAGGCTATCCCTCTTAAGAGCATATCTACTACAGATATCGCAGATGCTCTTTGGTTGATATTTTCTCGCTTGGGGTTCCCCAGAGAAATATTGTCAGACCATGGCACTCAACTCATATCTGACACTATGTCACAGGTAATGTCTACCTTACATATTGAACGATCTCTCAGTAGTATCTACCATCCTATGTCTAATGGGTTAGTTGAGCGTCTGAATAGAACGCTCAAGACTTTGCTTGGTAAGATAACTGAAGATCATCCTCAAGATTGGGACAGGGTTTTACCCGCGGCTCTCTTTGCCTATAGAGAAGTCCCTAATGAACACACAGGATTTTCTCCCTTCGAACTTGTCTTTGGCGCGCGTCCGCGCGGCCCTATGTCTTTATTACACGATCTCATCACTGCCGATGATATTAGCGATGAAACTCAATCCTCATATGAGTATGTCATTGCTCTTAGACAAAAGATCATTGAGGCATGTAAGCTAGCAACTGCTTCATCAGAAATTGCTAAAGAGAAGGCAAGGCAGTTTGCTAACAAGAATAGATGTCTACGACAACTTTGTCCAGGTGACAAAGCATTCGTCCTACTCCCCAGTAGGGAAAATAGACTTCTTATTGCATGGAAAGGTCCGTATGCAATAGTCTCTCGGATTTCCGATGTTGACTATGTGGTCGATATTGATGGAAAGCATAAAACTTTCCACATAAACATGCTTTCGGAATTTCACGAACGTCCGGACTATTTGCTGCCTATTTTCCAGGCAACGGATGATGCTCCTGCACCTCACGGTCATTATTCATCCCTGTCTGTCATACAGGATGAGGAATCTACCTTCTCTGATGTCAATCTTCCCCTTCCAGTGGTTCCATTACATTCCACGGAATCTTGGAAAAACGTTTCTGTTTCTCCTAATCTTTCTGGTGACGAACATCGACAAGTCTCGTCGATGTTACAAACATTTCAGGATGTTCTCACTGACATTCCTGGACACACAGATGTCATAGAACATGACATAATTCTTACCGACAATAATCCAATTAGGGTTAGGCCTTATCCTATCCCTATACACTTTCAGTCGCAAGTGGAAAAGGAATTGGATGAAATGATTCAATTAAATATAATTGAACCATCGACTTCACCATATTCTTCTTCCATGGTTATTGTCCGGAAGAAGGATAAGAACATACGAATTTGCGTTGATTATCGCAAATTGAATCAGGTCACAAAGTTCGATGCTGAACCGATGCCTTTGTTAGAAGATCTACTGATTAGACTTTCTAATTCTAGATTCTTCACTAAACTTGACTTGTCTAAAGGTTATTGGCAAGTGCCTTTAGCAGAGCATGCCAAACCTCTTACTGCTTTTTCTACACCTAGGGGTCTATTTCAATGGAATGTTATGCCTTTTGGTCTCATGAACGCCCCTGCCACTTTCGTTCGCATGATGCGTCGAATTCTGTCACATCGTTCGGATGTCATCGCATACTTAGATGACATCTGTCTCTTCAGTGATACCTGGGAAGATCACTATTTAGGGTTATATGACTTACTGTCCACTCTACGTGAGAATAATTTGACAGCAAAACCTTCTAAAGCTTTTGTTGGTTTTGGTGAAATCTCTTTCCTGGGTCATCGTGTTGGTCATGGTCTCTTGAAGACAGAAGACCACAATACTTCCAAAATACTGAACATCTCTGTTCCTAAAACGAAGAAACAAGTTAGGAGTCTCTTAGGTTTAATTCAATTTTATGGGAGATTTATTCCAAATTTATCTTCAATCATGGCACCTCTCTCAACATTGTTGAAGAAAGGTTCGCCTAATCTGGTCCGTTGGTCTGAAGAATGCCAATCTTCACTAGACCAAATCAAGAATATATTTTCTTCTCCTCCCATCTTAAGATTACCTACTCTTGATAGGACTTTTGTTCTTCGGAGTGATGCTTCATCCACTGGGATTGGAGCAGCACTGATGCAAGAATATGCAAATACTCTGCATCCTGTTATGTACATTTCTAGAAAACTAAATGCGGCAGAGAGGAACTACTCGGTTTTAGACCGTGAGTTGTTAGCGATGGTTTGGTCAATTCTAAAACTACAAAGATTCCTCCTGGGCGCACATTTCATTCTAGAGACTGATCAGAAAGCTCTTACAGCTATTCAGACTAAGAATTTGAAGAGTTCGAGATCCACTCGATATGCTATAGCTCTTCAACCTTTTCACTTCACGGTACGAGCTATCCGTGGTGCGGATAATGTGATGGCTGACATTTTGTCTAGATGCCCACATGACTCCAACTAATACTTCTGTCCTATATTTCCATATATTACAGAGTCATAACACACCTATATTACTACAATAGATTAGCACATCTGTACTCACTTTATATGTACACACTATCGTGCTTTGTTATCATCTTCTTCTGTTCGTTTTTTAAGATGATAGAGGAAGACTGAGTGGTTAATATAAGGGCCGTTAGTTTACTAAACAGCCACAATTATTAATAATGTATTGTACCTTATGAAGCATATTAGTTATTAATTAGCATTATATTGCTTGTACTTTCTCAGAATGTCATTGATGAGCTGAGGACTTACCTTACTATTATCAAGCATGACGAGTTCTAGATTGTGTACTTACCCTCGGAATGCCAGAGGATATGTCCTGGATCGTCATGTAGTTTAACTTTACTATGTACTTATGTCATTACATGTCAAATAATGTACTATTTAAATTTTCCTATCAGATTTGTACATCCATTTTTAAAGACAATATTAGATTATGCTATTTATTGATGTCTATGGTAACTTGCATACGTATATTGTGTTTACATGCTAACGTGATGTGTGTTGGTGACACCTCCCCGATGTGAATATTTTTTGAGACATATTTATTTTTCTGTTGAGGTATATCCTCACCAGACACTCTATATTTAGCCTCATGTTAGGCAATTTAATTAATTATCAGCGCATAATTCGTGCGTTTTGAGCCGCTTATCGCATGCTCTTTGATATTTAAAAAAAAAAAAAAATATGTTCCACATTTTTTTTTTTTTATCGGGAGGAGGTGGTGATATGTTGCGTGAGAAATTCTCGCAACATCGTTTTATTACAATATATATTTTATAACGCAAGGGCAACAACTGCTTGAAATTTATAGTCACTTTTCTCGGTGAGCAGTTGTCTCCTCGCGTTGGTATTGAATGCAGTTAAGTTTGCTATGCTAGGCCGTTTTCTCAGAAAACGGTTGGCAACCTGTTGGGTTATCCTTTTAAGGTAATCATTCTTACGCTGGTTCGTAGTAAAGGTCCTTGCGTCTTAAGTTCTGAGCTGTGGTCATTTTGCGCTGGACTGCGCATGACTGGTCTTGCTTCTTGGTCGATCGATTTCCGCCCACCAGTCAGTGAGCGATTTTGAATAGCTAGAAAGATGCCTCGCTGAGAGGGGATCTCCGCTATTTTTTTGTTCTGTCAGGAATGTGAAATCCTCTTAATGGATATTTCGTTTATTCGAGATAATACCTCTAGTGTATTTCCACATGCCGGGAGGCGTAATATTTCTGTGTATTTCCTGAAGGCAAGGTAAATTAACTTTTCATTAACTCTATCGATTTTTGGTCGTGAGCGATTTTTGATTCATAGCCTGTCTTCGAAAGGCGTCGTCACGAGATGTTTTCCCAGCTCACATGTCGCTGTATTGTACTGCATCGGTTGATGCATGTCCCAAGGACCATTACTTGCTACTTTGTTACATGAACTAGGTTTGGAAAACCTTTGTTATCTAGAGGATATTTTTGAGGACATTATTTATACTTCGGCAGACGTGCCTGTCTTGCTGAAGTCAGATTAAGGAGAGTGAACTGATCTCATACATCTGGTTATCTTCTGGCTAAGATAGAAAGGGATGGAGAATTTTCCCGACTACATTACAGCCTTATAATGTATTGACATGCCTGTGAATTACCTTTATTATGATGCTGTCTACCGTCCATTGCTATACTGACATTGTTGCTGTGATAATGACTGTCTGATGTACCTACATATTCGCGTATACATTTTTTCACTGTGGCGTCCACAATAAATGATACAGAAAAACGTCACTAGCTGTTACAAGCATCATTGACTTTATACGTCATGAGTTAACTGACGTCTTTGTATGGATTGCCCTGTTTTTGTATGATCATTGTTTGACTGTACATCATCTACACACTTCACAAAACCAGACCACGGGCACCATCACTCACCTCATGGTGCACGCGTCATTTGGCGGCCAATTACTCAATCATAATATAAATTGGGCATCATCAAATATGTTCTCAGGCAGAGAGCTATAACTATATATATATATATATATAGGTATGTGAGTGTGCCCAGAAGGAATGGGACATACAAGAGGCAGTTAGGAAATGTTTGTACCTGGAATTTGTACCACATGCCTCCTGTTATGATGGAATTTTTGATGTAAATAAATCACTTGTTTTGATGGAACACTTCTCAAGTTGGGTTAGCTCTCTAAAAGGTTGTTGAGTGCTTGAGTAAACAAGATAACAGGCATAAGGGGATAACTGCTATACGAAGCTGTCACTTAAGTAACATCATAGGAAGGGATGGAACGAGTTTAGGTTGGAAGTTTGAGAAGATATCATCCAGGAATTAATAACTCTGGCGGTGAGGGCCAGTATTAAGATATACTCTTACTTGGAAGATAGGTCAATGGACCAAATTGACAAATAGAAGGTAGACAACTAGGCCTGCCCCAGTCACCTAGTTTACTTTAAAAGAAGAATCAACACACCGACACTGTCACATATTATTAATTGATGTCGTGACCAGTCCTCACTTCATAAACCAACACTGCGACATATTATTAATTGGTATCGTGACCAGTCCCAAGACATATAAAGGGACCACTGGGACACATATTATTAATTGGTACCGCAACTAGTCCTAGGAGTTCACCACCACGGTGACATATTATTAATTGGTGCCTTCTTGGACCAGTCTTTAAAACACCCAGTCTAGCGGTGACACATGTTATTAATTGGCGCCGTGACCAACCCTTCTTAAAGTGACATGGCTACATCACAAGGAGAGATGGAGTATCAACACCAACAAAACTACAACAACTCACGACGGAATGGTTATAACAAACACTGGGACACTTTGAACAAGAGAGCACAGAGAATAACATTAAGAAATTTTATCAATGAAATTAAAACCAGACAGTTATGGGAGTTTAAAAACATAACATCAAACAACGGTCAAGTTGGCCTCCTCACAACAGAAGATGGATGGAGAGCACACATCGGGCAAATCAAATCAGGGAAGAAACATCACAGAATACCAACAAGAACAAATACAAAGATATTAACAAAAATGACAACAAGTCCACAAGCAGTCCAGAAAAGACAAGTTACTAGAATAGAGCCTCAGACAGAGAATGTCGCAGTACAAACGGATTGCAAGTTTAAGAAGAGTCTAATCCCAGTCAGCATAAAGTCAAAACAAGTTACAAATGTTGCAGTACAAACAGATGACTTACCTGATTCGAACAACACTGAAATGGTCGATAAAATAGAGAAGCTGACATCTAAAGAAAGAAGTAGTGAGATAACAGAAGTAGAAGACATTTATTATGATGCACCGTGCGAATTTATTGATAGAAAATTTGAGCGGCTGAGAATGGTCAATAATACAGACAAGATGACATCGGAAGAAAGTTATATGAAGAATGACAGTACAATTATAACGCCAGATACATTCTTGTCGATGCTATGGAGTCAAAAACAGGCACATAAGAAAGATAAACAGTGCAGAAAAGCCCATCAAGCAATTGTTAATATTTCAGAACTAGAAACTGCTGATGAGATGCTGAACAGTCTAGTATCAAAAGGAATAGGTGTTCTACAAGACATAAAGACATTACTTCTTCAGATGGGAAAGTCAAGTCTAAGTAACATTCAAGATCAAGTGCAAGATAAGAAACAAGATGTCACATGCAAAAATCCAGAAAGAACTGACCTGAATTTACAAAGTCATGTACCGGTTCCAGAGTTGAGAGAAGCTCCTTTAGCTAGTGGATATTCAAGAGATGATAGCCTTAATCCACAAAAGAATCAAGAACAGCTGAAGCAAGTTACAGTATCAGCACAGATGGACTCAGCAACACAAACAGAGAATAAAGTTGCAGTTTCAGCAACACAAACAGAGAATAAACTTGCAAATTCAACAATACAAACAGAGAATAAAGTTGCAAGTTCAGCAACACAAAAATATGTTGATCTTAACGCGGACGCATCTAGCAGGCATGTGGGAACAACAGTGGGAAAGAGTTCTGTCAAAATAAGTCCACAAGAAGTACAAGACATAGACACATCTTATAGGTGTACAAGAACAGTACAGAGTGTTAACAGCGGTCTGGAGAAGAAGAAAATTATCAAGGTACCTAATCCAAGTGAACAGGAGTTAAAGACAGCAATAAAAGACCTACTGGAGGGAGTTAGTTCTCACACAGTAGTAGTAGATTATATACGGTCATGTCTGGAGAGAAAGCTTGATACAGACTTATCGGGAAGACAAGATGAACTTCGCAGACTTGTGGAGAGAGTATTGGAAGAACTTGAGCGCTGGCATGTCAAGATCAGGGATAGCAACTACTTCTCAGACTCATCATCAAGTTATTCAGACAGTGTATCGTCAGATGAAGATAGAATTATAGACTCCGACGAAAATGCAGAAGGACACTCGTCGGTCGAGTTTAGGTATGCAACGGACGAAGAAGGCCATAGATATTATGGGCCGATATATAAGAAAAGTCATCCTGGATGTACAAATCAGATAAAGAAATTTACCAAGAAGTCCCAACCAAGCATAAATGAGTTAAAAGAAACAATAAGACGCAACATAAGAGGAAGCGACCCCAACATCTTGTCAATAAAGTCGGTGCACAGAGTGTTAGAATTCGAGTTTGATATAGACTTATCACAAAGAGTCAGCAAATGAAGTAAGACAGTTGATGAGAGTGGTTGAACCAAATATGGACGAGTAAACGTGATCGAATTCAAAGGAGAAATAGAGGAAGAGGCAAATATAGATATTGCTAAGATGATAGCGTTAGAAACGCTTAGAGTCAGAGAGGCCATGATGATGAAGTTTTTAGACATGGTGAATAAGTAAAGAGACAATGGTGTCGAAGTTGATGAATAAGTTAACATAGGAGGAAGCTATGAGAGTAGAGACATAGCATATTAAGAGATACAGATCGAGGGGATTTCCGATTTAAGAGCCGAGACAGGCTAAGACATAGAAGTGATAGTAGAAGGAGAGATACGGATCGACGAGGTTACCGATCCAAGAGCTGAGAAGCTTATAGAAACAGTAGTAGAAACAGAAAAACTACTAAGGATCGAGGGAGATACCGATCTAGTAGTAGAGAGGAGGAGAGAAATAGGAGTATAATTAGAGGTCGCGTTAGCGACATAAAACCTGAGAGGAACTCAGGGAGTGTGAGAAGTTGAAGATAGAGACAAACCGAAGCAAACGATTCATGAGTAAGTGAGATAAGGAGATTGGGAGATAGTAGCAGGAAGCTATGAGAGTACAGGCATAGCATATATAATATAAACAATAGGGCGGCGGCAACTTAGTCTTGAGAAGCCTAAGTATAATTGGTCTATACCGCACATACGAGAGGACTGAGTACACCTGACTAATAGGTTACTGCAGTAGAGGAGAAGAGTAATGGAGATGTAAGACGTACAATTGAGGCCGCGGTAGTACGGCGAGAAAATATTTGTGAAAAGTCGTGGTGACGACGGAAATAGTAAGTCGTGGTGACGACGGCAGAAATACTAGAAACTTAGATTTTTTAATGAAGCAGCGGAAGACAGCAACTATGGGATGAAATAAAACGACAACTACGACTATCAGCTACAAGTTAATCCTAACTTATATGATCAAGTTGGGACATGGAAGATAATAGACTTTTACAATCAGCAAGAAGAAACAGTACAGCGGATTCCAAGCCTTACAGACGAAATACAGAAGCGAGAATCACTTGAGAAGTCTAGCCACACTATACGAAGACAACACATCAATGTTCGCAATGTTAATCACATGGTCACAACCATCATCCCCTATCCCTTCGTCAACCCTAACATATTCCCTGTGACACCTGTCACAACCCCAGTGATCATGTGAAGCGAACAGGTGATGACAGAAGACGATCATCGCCCTACAGCTCCGCCAGCCTTATGCAGTAGCAGACCAATACGAAAAGTCACGTTGAGTTATTATAATTCCACAGAGACATTAAGTACTTCACGTGAAGAAAACGACATGGATGTTGAGCAGAACATTAGCCTACAACAACGTAACACTTCAGGTCAACTCCAAGACGCTGTACATCGTTTAGTTCGCTGCAGAGAAGACTCAGAAGATGAAGATGACATTCCACCAGCAGAATTGAGAGAAAGACTAATATACAGAGACAATCGCCTACATGGGAGAGATAGTAATACGCCACTGTCGACACAGGACGAAGAACCTCATGCGTCCATAACAAGTCAAACATACTATGGTAGTCAGGGACTACAACCGTCAACTCCCAGTCAACACCAGTCTACACATTCTACTTGGGATAGCGAAGATGACAGACCTTTGAAATCAGCAACGAGAAACATAGCCCCCCCCCCACGGTAGCAACTTTACAGAAGAACATGGTAGTCAGGGACTACAACCGTCAACCTCCAGTAGACACCAGCCTACATACTCTAGCTCGGATAGCGATGATGAACAGTCTTTACAAGTGACGAAAAGTAACATTACTCACCATACCCAGAGTCCTACAGCGAAGCACATAAATAGTAACAAGAATGTCATTAATACGCCTTCGGCACAGGTGGAATCTGAACTTGACGTAACAGAACGAGAAGACAGCGACATAGAGTGTATGGATGATACAACCAGCACCGAAATACGCATAGCTACCAAACGCCCTTACCAACCTTCGTCACTAGACTCACCACCAAGAGCGAAATTGCTACGATTACCGCAAGAACATCTACGAACAAGATTCAAAAGAAATCATCGCCAAGTACATAAACCTTCACTAGGTTTCCAACAAAATTTAAATATTCGTTCGCCCCCCACCTCCTGCAGAGCGACTATAAACACGACAGCGCAATGCATATCAGCTTCGTCACAGTATGACAGTCGCCTCTCCAGCAGAGAGATTACACTGTTGGAACTCGCAAAACAAATCTCCAACTTAGTGTAGTCGTCATAAAGCACTAACCCAGCTATAGTGTTTAATTCGGTACTCTAACCAACATAGTACCTAAAGTTAAGTTAATTAATTGAGTCACACTGTGTTTAGCTTAAGTTGATATTCATATACTGGAGCACGCTTAGACACTTACAGTACTCACTAACTTCTTTAAAGAGAGTCGAGTTGACAAACTAGAGTACACATAGTCTTAAGAGTGTGACAAAGTAGATCAAACATATAGCCTTAAGAATGTGACAAAGTGAATTAAAAACATAGTCTTAAGAATGTGACAAAGTAGAGTGAATACATAGAAGTTCATCATTGTGACACAGTAGAGTACACACATATAATCTTATGAATGTGACAAACTAGAATAACTACATATAGTTTTAGGAAACTTAACAGTGTTCTTCCCAAGGTACAAGATGCAGCATACTTGATGATCAACACTGACATTGGTTAAAATATGTATAGTACATTAAATGCATGTTAATTATTATAATGTACCTATTTCAGGCATAAAAGTATTCAGGACCAGAGAAAAAAAAAAGAGAAAAGAGAAAAGAAAAGAAGAAGGGAAGTGATCCAGACTCAGTCAAGTGGAGTCTTACTCATGGACATAGGCAAATATTTCACTGAGGATGAACGTCCCCACTTTTTACTGCACTGGTTGTACAGAGATAACAGAAGAAAAAAAAAAACTTGGTTGCATTATTGGTATTATGGGTACTGCTTACTTAAGAGATGATGGTAATGACAGTTATAGGGTCATGACTATATTACTTTTACATCCTAAGGTTAGATATTTTGTTAACCCTGATGTACTACTGCATGTATATATAGGTTTAGACAGAGTTAAGGATTTGACTGATGCATCCAAGACTAGAACCAGTCGGGCACATCAACTCTGACATAGTGACATGTATCTTTCACTATCGCCCCAATACATATGAAGATACTAGTGCATGTATATATAGGTTTAGACAGAGTGAAGGATTTGACTGATGCATCCAAGACTAGAATCAGTCGGGCACATCAACTCTGACATAGTGACATCTTTCACTATCACATTAGGATATTTACTGATGCACCACTAATTAGTTATTTCTGCTTATCTGTCTCGTATAATGGATAAATTACATTCACAGCAGATATTTCAAGACATATAAAGGTACTGACAAACCTCTGTGTCCAGAGGCAGTGACCATGTCGAACAATAGGAACATGTATATATATATATATAGATAATAAGTGCAGAGCCATGATTTATTTTTTTTTGGTTGAGTATTGATGGTATGCCTCAAGCTAAGCTTCAGCAATGAGGTAGCGTTACATTTTGCTTCAAAATATTTTTTGGGGGACATTTTTTAACATGTAGATTTTGAATATGTATACAGGCGCAGTGATAATGGTATGTTAAAGAATAGAATGGGATTGCTAGATGATGGAACACAAATGTCTCCCTATGGGATACATTTGTATGGCCCCGGGTTGTATGTCACCGTTCACTTTGCTAGGAGCATTATAAAATGCTCAAGCAGGAATTATAAGCGGTGATTTGGTTTTGGTTAAGAGGGAAGGTATGAAAAAATGGTTTAAGAAATAAGAATAGATTTGAATAAAGACTATTTGTCTTGCTAAAAGGGAAATAAGATGAGTGAAATCATGCTTTGATCAAAGGGAGAAGACTCTAATTATTAAAGTCAGGGGAGGAAAGTGCTTAATTACACATAAGTAGATTTGGAGAGTTGGTAATTATGGTTTAGAAAATGTACATATAAGAATTGTATAGCAAGCTTTAGAGAAGATAATATAAGGTTAAGTCAAATATGCAAAGGGAGACAATGGGTAATTACCTCCCTTATATGATTAAGTGAGTTGAGAGGAAAAAAAATATGCACGTGAAAAGTTTACCAGGACAACGGATGACACTTCACTGAGTTGTTTACACAGCGGATAAGCGTGAACATATTTCAGCTGAGCGAAGAATAGGAGGAACCAATGAATTTACAGTAAACAAGGACAGATCAGCTGATAATGATTTTATAGAGGAGAACCCATTTAGACGCGCTGTCGAGCGGACGCATTTTCGCAGGAGCAGTCCTAGTTAAGGACGTAGAGTGGCAGGAATGTCTATTCTGCCAGGCTCAAGTTTAATTTCGGTGAGAAACAGAATGAATACTTCTGAAGAATCCTATAGACCTAGTTAGAGTAGTAGAATCTATTCACATATGAAAGACAGAACGGTGTTTAAAATATAGGTTTAGAGATAAGAGGTGATAGTAAGAAATATGAGTGTTGTGAGGATTCTGTGCAACCAGAGTAAGTAGGTCCTTTGACTCATAACTTTTGATAGACATTGAATAGAATGATTTCAGAAGTTGAAACAAAGTATTACAAGGTTAACGACGCTTACAACTAGGTGAGCGCAGAATAATGAGAAACGAAGCTGAAGCTACAAAATTGACTATGAGGTGAATAAACTGAGACTAAGTAGGCAGCTGAGGAGATTTTACAGAAGAACAGGGACTTAATAGCCGTGTTGGGCTATTGTATAATGAACTTTGCAACATCGACTGCTACAAGTAAGATGAGTAAGCAATTGAAGGCTGATTGTATTTACAGGATGAAACATGCGCTCTCTAGCAGGTATAAGTATGAGGATATCGCAACAGGTGTACCCAATGAATTGATTTGCATATATGAATTTTTAGATGATGGTATTTGATTAAATTGAGTCAAAATTGACAGGCAGAGAGCTATAACTATATATATATATAGGTATGTGAGTGTGCCCAGAAGGAATGGGACATACAAGAGGCAGTTAGGAAATTTTTGTACCTGGAATTTGTACCACATGCCTCCTGTTATGATGGAATTTTTGATGTAAATAAATCACTTGTTTTGATGGAACACTTCTCAAGTTGGGTTAGCTCTCTAAAAGGTTGTTGAGTGCTTGAGTAAACAAGATAACAGGCATAAGGGGATAACTGCTATACAAAGCTGTCACTTAAGTAACATCATAGGAAGGGATGGAACGAGTTTAGGTTGGAAGTTTGAGAAGATATCATCCAGGAATTAATAACTCTGGCGGTGAGGGCCAGTATTAAGATATACTCTTACTTGGAAGATAGGTCAATGGACCAAATTGACAAATAGAAGGTAGACAACTAGGCCTGCCCCAGTCACCTAGTTTACTTTAAAAGAAGAATCAACACACCGACACTATCACATATTATTAATTGATGTCGTGACCAGTCCTCACTTCATAAACCAACACTGCGACATATTATTAATTGGTATCGTGACCAGTCCCAAGACATATAAAGGGACCACTGGGACACATATTATTAATTGGTACCGCAACCAGTCCTAGGAGTTCACCACCACGGTGACATATTATTAATTGGTGCCTTCTTGGACCAGTCTTTAAAACACCCAGTCTAGCGGTGACAAGTGCTTTTCACGTTTTCTGTAATCTTTTTCTCGAAACTACCACGAGATATTCTCAAAACAATTCGATAGCAAACAAGTGCCATAACTCAAAATCTATCTTGACTACTAACATACTCAAGTTTACTTCCCTTACACTAGATCTGTTCGTAACACTTAGTGAACATCTCGACTAAATCAGAACTTTCCTTTCCTGTCCTTCAAAGCTGCGAACGTGTGAATCACTTCATCGACGTCAATGCCTTTCACCAACTCACTTTCAATTGATAATATCGCAAGATCGGAATGCCTTGACTGTCCCATGTTAGATCGCAAATAGTTCTTTATAAGTTTCAGCTTTGAAAAGCTCCTCTCACTTGAAGCCACAGACACACAGATTGTCAGAAATAATTTTAGGCTTAGTGACAGGGTTGAGAAAGATTCTAGGAAGTTCCATTCAGCTATGAATGTCAAAACGTCTAATATTGCCCAATCTTTGGCTTCTTCCAGATCAATCTCTGCTGCTTTCAGGTGTCTTCTCAGCCTTGGCATTTCTATTAACAGTGCACTCTCGGATACCTCATCATAGAAAGTGGTCAATTTTGGAATGGACACCTTTAACTCTTCTTCAGTGGCACATATGAGACTCTTTGCTTGAACAGCCTCAAACATAGCTGCTACTTCCTTGATGGCTCTTGATCTCATCTGGAGTTCAGAATGAAAGTGATCAATGCACTCAAACATGGCTGCTACTTCCTTGATGGCTCTTGATCTCATCTGGAGTTCAGAATGAAAGCGATCAATGTACTCAAACATCGCCCTCTTATTTTCTTCTTGCAGAGTGAGTCCAGCATCGCTTGCTTGCTCCCCTACCATCCTCTTCTTGAACCTGGCTCTTCTCTCTACTGCAATTCCATACTTGTCTGATTTTAAAAGCGCCTGTTCAATTGCATGCTCCATTATGTGACTACGTTCCTCGTGCAGAAAAAGTCTTAGCGCCTCTAGCTTTGTCACCATCTTGTCGAGAGTTAAGCCCTTAGTCTGCAGGTACTGCTGTGTAAGATTAACTTCCTGAAGTACATCACACCAGAAGTACAGGTAGCTGGGCTTATGAAAAATGTTTTTGTGGTTTAACTAACTACAGGGATATTTAAAAAAAAAAAAAAAAAATTCTGCTGAAACGCTGCACAAAAATTGTATAGACAGTCATTTTGGTGTCACCCCCTTTGATGGTGTCACCCGGGTGCGGTCCGCACCCCGCTGGTGACACCTCTGAGAAGTCTGATGGGGTGCTCATGTGGATGATGGCAGATAATTGGTGGATTTAGTGTAATCTCAAACACCCCTGGGCTTTCTCACTCCTTTTCACCTTGTGAATAACAGGGCAGTTATAAGACTTTACTTTGTTTATTTTTTCTGCCGTTCATTTTGTTAGTTTTTTTATTTTTAATGTTTGTTTCTTGGAAAGGGTAAGTCACACACACATACACAATTTTGGTTTTTATTTACTCTATTTGGACTGAGTGGGGGGAGGGGAAGAAGTTACTATATTGTCTTGAATTTAATACACTATATATCCTAATTAAAACCCATCAGTGGTTGAACTGGATAATTTGATTTAAAAAAAATTTGTTGTTTGAATCCCTACAAAATGTCAACACACACATACATGTTTATTTTTAAAGAATCACATTCAACCCTTGATGGGTTATAATTAGGACATATAGTGTAATAATATCAAGACAATAAAATCAGATTTGCGATATCTAAATATAGTATCTTTGTACCCCCTCCACTCAGTCCAGATAGAGTAAATCAAACCAAAATTGTGTGAATGTATTTGTGTGTGACATCCCCTTTCCAAGAAACAAACAAACAATACAAATTAAAAAAAACCAAATAAAAAAGAAAACTAAGTAAAATAACGTCTCCCATAAATGCCTTGTTGTTAACAAGTTGAAAAGGGGTGAGAAATCCACCAATTATCTGCCATCATCCATACGAGCACGCCATCATACTACCCCTTATCCTCACACCATCATTGATCCTTATATATTAATTTTAGTTCTTGTTATATACTGTTTTACTATCTTGTGCAATTCTCTAGGTCTGTCTATTCTCAAAACCTGTTCTGCAGTAATGTTTGAATTGTAAATAATATAACATTGGTTTTCTTTGTTGTTCATACTTCCTACATTTTAAGTAGGAAATGCTCTATATAATTTTTGTTCTAGACACTCTGCACAGTAAGGTTATTCTATTTTAAAATAGCCCATTCCTAGTTAAAGTCTAAGAAGTTTCTTATTGCTAAGAATTTTTAGTTCTCTAGATACCTGACGTGTTCTTGTTATAGCCTTGAACAATTTGTATGCAGGTCTGCCTTTCAGACTTCCATCCCACTGTACTGTCCATTCCTCAGTTATTATTTTTTTAAATTAAGCTTTTGATCTCTGTTTTACTCACCCCCACATTTATTTGGTTTATATTATTTCTACTTTTCTTAGCTTCTTTATCTGCCTTTTCATTTCCTTCTATGCCAACATGTGAAGGTATCAAAGCTAATAGAAAAGAACATTCTTTGGAGCATAGGTAAATATTTGCCAGTAATATCTCTTCTGCTATATCAGGTCTACTGCATTCTCGTAAGTTTTTTTATAACTTGAATAGCTGAAAGTGAGTTTGTTAATATTGTCAATTTATGTGGCAGGTTGCAAGAGAAGATTTCCAGAGCTTTCAGTAATGCAACCATCTCTGCCGTGAAAATAAATGTATTACCTGTTATACTATATCCTTTCACCATTTGCCACATGGGAACATAAATTCCTATCCCCAATATGTTATCACCTCTTTAGATCCATCTGTGAACAATGTGATACTGTCCTTAGATATTTGTTGAATATATTTCCTGGCTTTGTTTTTGATAGTTACCAAATCAGTTGTTTTATTAATTATGCCTGCCAGGTGGTAGTCTCTATCTGGTTTCTTGAGTTCCCAGGGTGGTACCACCAGCTTGTAAATACTACTGTTATTAATTGAGACATTTAGGGTATCCAAGTGTATTAGTTCCTCCATGCATTTCCAACCTGTTGGGTATCTACTGGTATTCATGAACCTATTCTGAGTTGTTGTTAATTGATACCTAGCAAATGCTGGAAAAGCTGGATGAGTCTTCATTATCCAACATAATTTTGGTCATGTAATTTAGTCTTAGTTCCTTTCTCCAAAGTTCCAAAGGGATGACTCCTAAGGCCACCTTCAGAGCACCCCTTGATGTTGATCTGGTTGCACCTCCAATTGTACATAATGCTTGGTGCTGAATTCTATCTAATTTAATCTTGTGACTTTGTGCTGCAGAGTCATAGACTATGCTTCCATAATCAATTTTGCCTCTAATGAAAGATTTATAAAACATGATCATTGTCTTAGTGCTTGCGCCCCATCCATGACCTTTCAAATATCTTAGCATGTTAGTTAGTCCTCTACCAGTCTATCTATGCGTTCATTCAATTTCAGTTGTTAGTCTAGTGTCTTTCATAAATATCGTGTGGTTAGGACTGTACTAATTTGTTGCCCCTGTAAGTTTATGTCAGTTATCTTATTTTTAACAATCCTACCTTTACTGACGATAATTCTTACTGTCTTCTTCGCATTTAAGTGAAATCCCCATTTATTCATCCATTTATATATGTCGTAAAAATTTTGAATCTGTATGACACCACGCTCAAATTCCCCGCTCAAAAACTAGCTATAATATTTAAATCTAAACTAACTATAGTATTTGCACGTAGTGTAAGCACCCAGTCAAATTTACCACCTAAAAATTATCAAGAGTATTTGAATTTGTCTAGGAAACAAGTCAAAAGTTACCGCCCACCAAAATTTATCTAAGAGCATAGTACAAATTTAACAACCAATCAAAGTGCTTCTTTTTTTTGGGTAAGGATAAAGAAATCTTTTAACTTGGTAACAATACCTATTTTGTGTTTTTGACCAAACGAAGATATTTTATTTCTTAACAACTAAAGATAGTTAAACAGAAGGAAATATCTCAAATTACATGTATAGCGCTGATATTGCTAAACACATAAGCATAAATATCTACGCATGATAAAATTTTATTGTAGTAGAAAAATTTATTTTAGTGATATTTTCACATCAGGGTAATGCAAAATTTAATTACTTAAAAATTACCCAGATTGAAATGCAATGGAATAACTAAGGAATATCCATATAGAACGATAGAGAATAATTGGCCGTTTAATTATCACTTTTGATAATTAAAATCGGTCCACTAATAACTATAATATAAAATATTTAAAATTAGTCAGATTATACAAACACGCTTAGAACAGCATAAATCTCTTACTTACTTAGTTGTTCCCCTTCTACCGTGAGGTGTAGAGGTTTGGAAGAGAGAGCGCCAGACTATCCTATCGGCTGTCTTCCTCCTGGCCTGGTTCCATTCTAGTCCTCGGTCCTTCAAAGATTGTCTAATGTTGTCCTCCCAGCGGACTCTGGGTCGTCCTCGGGGTCTGGATCCCTGGCTCTTTAATTCCCATGCTTGTCGTGGTAGCTGATCTTCTCCCATTCTGCAGACATGGCCAAACCATCTTAATTGGGACTGTTCTACTTGGGTCTGCAGGGGGTAGGATTTAAGGCCTTGACGTATCGTCTGGTTGCGTACCATGTCTCTTCTTGTTACTTCAACCACCTTCCTCGATACCTCATTTCTGAGGTTTGGATCTGGCTTTTATGGGTTGTAGTCATTGCCCATGACTCGCATCCATATGTCAAGACTGGGACATAAGTGGAGCGGTATACAGCCATCTTCGTTTTCTTACCAACCTCTCTCTTGCTGAGGAATCCTCGATTTATGGCCTGAAAAAGTCTCCCAGCTGCTGCTTTTTGAGTGGCCAACTCTTCTTTGATGCCTCCCTTTCGGTCTATAAGCATATCTATAAGCATAAATCTCAAGTCTCAAAAATTAACTTTTTGACTTCTCCTCTGATTGGGTGGATGTAGTTCTATAAAAAGTAACAAAGTGGTACTATCGGGGCCATTCGATTCAAAAATTCACGCCGAGCTGACAGCAGTTGAGAGACAGAACGACAAAGTTTTGCCTTCTGTTCTGAAGCAGTTCTAAGATCCTTTAGAAGGCCAGTTCAGCTTGAGTGTGAGAATATTTACCTGGGGGTAAGAAAAATATTTATTTGCCTATTTTATTAATAATTAACCTGTGAGTAAGCAGCCTGTTTGTTCGAGTGCTATTCGAAAGTGAAACTGCCGGCGGGATGTGTTGTGTCACACTGACCTAAGTAGGAATGTGTGTAGTAGTGCAGGCTTGTTCGAAATGACAAAAATGTGTATAGTGTTTGCAAATATGGCACAAATTATGACAGTAAGTGTTGGTAGCGATTTAAATTAGTATTTCTTCTGGAGTGAGACACTGTTCAAAGATCATGTGATAAACGTACAGGAGAAGTTAGAATGAAGTAATCAATAGGTCACATGCTGTTTGGTACTTAACCTGATTATCATACGGAAGCCAAGCATGGACTATGGACACTAACAGGAAATCAATACAGAGAAAGAATGATCATCTTGAACGGACTGTAGGCAAGGAAATTATAGGTCTTGTGCAACTTGGTAGCACAATCGCTGATGGAAGGGGTAAGACTTGATGTTGTTTGTGGGTGAGTGAATTGAAGCAGACTTCTACATGGAATGTGGTTGTCCTTTTATTCCAGGTTATATCACGAAATTACCTCGTGGCTGTATTCACCAGAGAGGAAGTGTGTGGGTGATGCGAGCTCCTCATATAACTGGAGCCAGACCCCATCTTCTCAGACAGGAGCTACTAAGTTTGTGGTCCTGCAGTGATATGAATAGCAGCAACAAGATATGAAGATAAGTCCTTTATAAAGGCCAGTGTCAGAACATCCAAATCATTCACCCAAAAGAAATAAAACTAGAATGTCAATCCCTTTTATGATGACTATATAAGACCATCAAAATATTCAGGAGAACCTACAGTATAGTAATAGTAGACGTTATCACTCATAGGAACAGAAATTGTATGTGTAATTATTTCAGTGAACACTCCACACCAATGGAACAGTTTTCCAAGATATATTTATTTGGATTTGTACATAGCCTTTATTGCTTTTGAGTATTCCTGACCTGAAAAGATTGAGGTTCAGGATAATTAAATTGTATATAAAAATTTCATACAGTCTTGATTAATAATTTTATTAAAGTTAAAGTTCTGTTTTGAATTTAATAACTGTTATAATAAATACATTACCCTAGACAATTTGCCAAATAACACAACACAAATAACAATAACTCATTAATCTTTGTGGGATCTCAAGAGGTAGCAGTTAGGGACTCAGAGTACTACATCATCAACATCTGCTCTGAGAACTTACATAGCTTGACCCCACTTTGATGTCTATACACCCTTGCTCTTTTCAGAGAAGGGGGTATTACTTATAAGACCAGTCTCTTATCTGGCACTATCCTGGTATCCTCTGATACACCTATTTGTCCAGGATAGCCCAGAATTTAGTAACATCAAAACCTCTTATGACAATATACTTTATTTATTTGTTTTTGAAGATTATTATATAATATTGTTAGATTTTTCCCAGATCTCCATATAGCAACATCATCTGCAAACTGTGTCAAATTTATTTTTGATATCTTTAAATTCTTCATTCAAATCATTTACTATTGTAAAAATTGAAGGGGATAAAACTGATCCCTGAGAAATGCCATTCTGTTGTTCCTACAGTTCTGTTCTGTCATATAGTTAATTTGTACTGTGAAATATCTATCACAAAGAAAGTTCTCTGAGTATCTATTCAATGCACCTGTAAATCATATCTTTTTGATTTTAAAGAGAGCACCTTCTCTCCAGCATTCATCATAGGCCCTAGCTTTATCTAGAAATATTGCCACATTTTTTTTCTTTCTTTTGAAATCCTAATTTGATTTCATGTTCCATTTTGATTATCTGATCTATAATACACCTGTCCCTTCTAAATCCTGATTGAGTCTGGCTGTATATTTTATTCTTTTCCAAATAAAACTTTAAATCTGTTATTTACCATGGTTTCTAATATTTAACCTAGATGGGAAGTTAATGAAATTGGGTTGTATGAACTAGCACAGTGATCATCTTTTTTCTGGTTTTAGTACTGCAATAACTACTGCTACTTTCCATGTCTTGAGAATTTTCCCCAAATTCCAAATTTTGTTAAATAAAGATGTTAAAATTCATAAGGTACTCCATGGTATATGTTTCAGTATTTCATAGCTCAAGATATCATGTCCTTGTGCTGTATTTGTTTTTTTTACCTTATTACATTTTCCAGTTCATCCCTTGTAATATATTTATCTTTGTTCCCAGTAAAATAGACAAAGTTAGAAGAACTGACAGTTCTATTCAAATAAGAGTGTAGAAGACAAGAGGAGCTTTCATTGCACTGGCAATTATATGGATATTAAAAAAAAAAAGCTGTTGGCATTTGATAGGACACATTGAGAAAACCTGTTGACATGTGATAGGACATATTGAGAAAACCTGTTGACATGTTGTAATATTTACTGTTGTGTATAGTAAATGTTGTTAGATGTAATGAGACGTGGCTGGCTGTCATACATTCTCACGTTACGAAGCATAATCACGAAGGCTGAAGGCACTGGGTACATACGACATATTTAATCAGCCATCTTAGAAAACAGGAAGAAGGAAGAAGAAGAGTTAGCATAAGGGCAAGTAACTCTAGTAGGAAACAAAGTAAACATCGAGACGATATATAAAGTAAACATCGAGAGTAAACATCGAGACGATATATATACATCAACATCCCCCCTTCTTTATGAGTGAACAAAGTCATTCATCCAAGAGGGTTTCTTGCGATCTCTTTGAGGTCTCTTAGAGCAAGATGGTAGGTGAGAATGTTTCTGTTCTTTGCCAGCTTTCCCAGGACTAGAAGTAGCTGGGGTTGAAGGATCAACTTCTGGAGGATTGGAAATGTTCACTTCACTAGTGTTCTCCATGTCTGGCAAAACAATCTGTTGCTCGGGTAGAACTGGAGAGGAGACATCAATTTCCAGGTCCTCGGGATCAGGTGTGAAAGGTGTTGTTTTAGGTGTTAGATGAATTCTGTTTCTGACATATTGACCTCCATTCTCCCCTTCAACTAAATAAGATCTTTCAGAGAGTCTCTTATCAATCCTTCCAGGTTGCCAGTTTGGTTGTTCAGGGTCTTGATGGTAAACTGGCTGGTGAGACAACTTGGGCAGATCATGAGCAGTTTTATCATAATACGTCTTCACTGATCTGTCTCTCTTGCCTCTACTTTCAATAACTCTACTGTGAGATGCAACGGGTTTCACTGCAGAAGGTATCAGTGTAAGCAGTTTCCTGTTGAACAGTATTTCTGCTGGACTTTGATCAAACCCTTGTCTTGGCGTATTACGAAGTTCAAGTAGTGCCTCATATGCATCTGTGTTGTTTTGAACAGTCTTACTCATCATACCCTTAATGAGTTTCACAGCAGATTCAGCTAATCCATTGGCTTTATGGTGACCTGGTGCTGATTTAACATGAAGTATTCCCCATCTAGCAGTAAATGATCTGAACTGTGCAGACGTAAACTGAGTACCTGAGTCAGATACAATAACTTTAGGAACACTATAACGAGCAAAATGAGACTTCAATTTCCTGATGACTAACTGTGCTGTCATTGTAGGTAGAAAGTCTACTTCAATGAAGTTGAAAAAGTAGTCAATCAGAACTAAATAATATCGGCCTTCTATGATAAAGATGTCAGTGCCAACTTTCTCCCAGGGTGATAAACCTCTCAGCTGGTACATCAGACTTTCTTTTAGGCCACCCATCCAAAATAGTAGACTTCAACCTCTGGAGCATGCTGTCTTTGAGAGTTTCAGCTTTAATCTTTTCCATCATCACATCTGGTATTTCAGGTAATCTTACAGGTGCATCAGCTCCTGCATTGCTTTCTCTATCAGCTGAGGAATCAAATGTGACATTATGAATACAAACTCTGGACAGTGTGTTGGCTATAAGAAGATCGGAACCTTGTACCCACTGGAATTCAAAGTCATATCGATGGCTGCGCATCAATAAATTCTGCAGTCTTCAAGGAATTTGACTCAGAGGTTTCTTCATGATGGCTGCCAAAGGTTTATGGTCGTTGATGACTGTAACTTTCCTTCCATAAGTGTACTGGTCGAACCGTTCCAAACCATATACAACAGCTAAGAGTTCCTTCTCAATTTGAGCCCAGCGTTTTTCTGTTTCAGTTAGAGCTCTTGAAGCAAACTCTATTGGATGACCATCTTGTAGGAGGACAGCCCCAAGTCCATAGCTGCTACTATCAACTTGAATACACAAAGATTCATCAGGATCATAGTATGCGAGTACTGGAGTAGAAGTAATCAGTTTCTTGACTCTCTTGAAGGCTTGTTCACATTCAGCAGACCAGATAAAAGGAGTATCCTTACGGGTAAGTTCTCTTATTGGATGAAGAACTTCTGAAAGATTGTTGAGAAACTTTGCTAGATACTGTATCATGCCGCAAAATCTGCAAATCTCATGACAGTCCTTAGGAACGGGCATGTTTAGTATTGTCTCAACCTTTTTCTTGTCTGGTTCAACACCTCGAGCAGTAATGAGGTGACCCATGAAGGTAATTTCTTCTTTCTTCTCTTGAGCTTTAGCTTCATTCAGTTTAATGCCTTTCTCTTTACACCTATGTTTCAGTGCATTAAGCTTCAGATCATGGTCCTTAATTGCTTGCTGTCTGTTTGATCCACAACCTGCAATAACTATGTCATCAGCAACATTGATGCAACCATGAAGACCTTCAAGAGCTTGTGCTAGATGCCTCTGGAAAATTTCACTGCTTACATTCAACCCAAATGGTAATCTAGACCACCTGAACCTACCAAAAGGTGTAATCATTGTTGTAAGTTTACTAGACTTCTCATCAAGTTTGAAATGCCAGAATGCTTCCTTGATATCCAGCTGTGTGAAAATCTTGGCATTATTGAGTTCAGGCAATACATCATCCAAAGTTGGTAATTTGTAATGCTCTCTCTGCAAAGCCTCATTCAGGTATCTAGGATCAATGCATATTCTTAAAGAACCATCAGACTTTTCAACAACAGCCATTTGGTTAACCCATTCAGTCGGTTCCTCTACTGGTATTAATATACCTCTGTTCATTAGATTTTGAAGCTCTGATTTTATCTTGCTCTTAAGTGAAAATAGTATTTTTCTGCATGGCAGTGCCTTTGGACGAATATTAGGATCATTATGCAACACAGTTTCACCCAGGACACCTAGATAGTTATCAGAGTTATGATCATTATCTGAACTGTCAGTAGCCACCTTAGCAATAAATTTGTTTGTGTTGACTGTCACAAACTGTAGATCCTGCAGTGTGTTGTTGCCCAGCAAACATGTGAATCTATTTTTCACAACGGTAAACCTTATGTTGTGTTTTATCCCAGTCTTAGGATTCTCAGCAGTTAATAGAACTTCTCCCAGTGGAGTCATCTTAGTACCATTCCACATAACAAGCCTCTGTTTAGTGGGTAACAATTTTTCTTGCATCACAAAGCGTTGACAGATTGTATTCACATCAGCTGCTGTGTCTAGCTGAAATTTTACCATTTTTCCATTGACAATGAGTTGTGCAGATGTACAAGCTTTGCTAGACTTTACACAATTAAGAAAAACTTCAGAATCTTCCACTGACTCTGTGTGAACTGTGTGAACTCTCTTGCATTTAACTTTGAAATGGTTTCTTCCCCCCACAGTTTGAGCAAAACATCCCCCATGCAGGACACTTTTTCTTAATCAAAAGATGCTTCTGTCCGCAGTGATGACACTCCTTTCTAGGTTCAAAGTACCCACTGTCAGTGTTACTTTGACAGGCCTTACCAGTATGCTGCCCAGTGTCTCTCTTGGGAGGTTTATGGTTGAGTGATTTTTTCTGTACCTTTTCAACCCTTGCTTCAGAAGGTTGTACTGTATTATTCATCTCTCTTATGTCTTTTCCAGTTTGCTCGAAGACTGCATATGTGAATGGCTTTCTTTAGATCGAGGTCATCTTCTCTCAAGAGCTTCTCTTGTAACCTTTTGTTGACAGTAAAGACAATTTTGTCTCTTATCATACGATCCTTGTCGTTAAAGTTGCACAAATCTGTCTTAGTTCTCAGCTCAGTCAAAAAGGAATTAAAAGGCTCTTGAAGAGGTGTGTTCCAGAATCTGAAGGTATGTAATACTTCATTGCTTCGTGAGCTACAATGGTTCTGGAGCAAATCAAGAATTTTAGTAGGATTAGAGTGGTCTCCTTCCTCTGCAAGTTGATCAAAAACTTCAACAGCTTGAGGTCCAGCACAGTGAAGGATAATTGCCGCCCGAACAGGATCAGGCTTAGAGGCCACCTCTGCTGCATTCATATACAATTCTAACTGTCATCTCCATTTACGAAATGTGTCTGGTTCGACGTTATTTATGTCTAGGCAGGGTGGTAACCGAAACATGGGCCGTTCTGCCATGACGAAATGTATAACAATGGTATGCAAGCAATAACCTACCAGTCTATGACGTCAGCACACGTGTTACAAGTATTCAGCAGAATAGGTCGAATTCTGTAGAAATAAACACTGCTGCCACCATGTTGATATTTACTGTTGTGTATAGTAAATGGTGTTAGATGTAATGAGACGTGGCTGGCTGTCATACATTCTCACGTTATGAAGCATAATTAAGAAGGCTGAAGGCACTGTATACATACGACATATTTAATCGGCCATCTTTAGAGAACAGGAAGTAGGAAGAAGAAGAGTTAGCATAAGGGGAAATAACTCTAGTAGGAAACAAAGTAAACATCGAGAGTAAACATCGAGATGATATATATACATCAACACATGTGATAGGACACATTGAGAAAACCTGTTGGCATTTGATAGGACACATTGAGAAAACCTGTTGAAAGCATTAAAAGTTTTTGTTCTGGAATCTTAGGCTAAGAGTGTTAGAGAGAGAGATCAGAATAACACATGGAGATGGGAGAACTTGAGAGAGATATGGAAGGGATAATGAATGCATGCACGCACAGTGAGTGGATGGCACAGGACAGGAGAGCTTGACATGGAATATTTTGAAAGCTGAAGGGTAATGAATCTTCATCCTACGCTCTCAGACGTCTACTTGAATATTTTCAAAGAAAGCAGTGGTTAGCTTCAGGCTATTTGTATCTCCATAAAGTTTTTCTGAAAATGGTACTGGTGGCAGCCATATGTGCTTTCTCTGTTCCTCATATGTTAGGCATCTTTGAAGCAGATGTTCATCAGTCATTTTGTCAGTGCCACATTTATTCTCATTGGTAGTTCCTATCTTTAGCTTGTTGAATAGGTGGTATCGCAATCTGTTGTGGCCCATGTGGAGTCTGAAGATTATCACATGTTTTCTTCTTCTGAGCTGGTAATGTGCATTATTGTTAGAAACGAAATGTAAAGAAAGAAAATAGAATCAAAGTCCCCCAGGTTAAAGGAAATATATAGCGAACAGTTGTCAGCTAGACAAGAAAGTAAAATGTCAAACCCGAGCCAACAAAATGAAATTTCTAGACGATCTTGCAAGACAGGCAGAAGAAGCAGCACTGAGAAATAAATAAAACACAGTGTATATAAAATAACTAAAGCTGTCAGCAGAAGACGAGGTGCAAGCAAAATTATGTTACTAAGAGACAAGCAGGGAAATCTCATCACCACAGCATAGGGGCAGGAAACAAGATGGGCAGAGCACTTCAGAGAAACACGGAATAAGGAACCACCAGAGATGCATTTGAATGTTCTTGAGGCTGAAAATGATCTAGACGTAAATACATACAATATACGAAGAGAAGAAATCATCACAGCTGTCAAAGGGTTAAAGAATGGAAAAGCTCCTGGTCACGACAATTTAAATGCTGAGTTAGGGAGCCGTGGTAGCGCAGTAGTTAGTGCACTGGCTTACTAGCTCGGTGGTCCATGGTTTGATCCCCAGTTGAGGTAGGATTTTTTAGACTGCAAACGGCTCCAGGGTCGACCCAGCCTCATGAATTGGGTACCAGAACAACTCTGGGAAGGTAAAGGTGGCCGGCATGGTGCTGACCACATCACCCCTAGTGTGCCAATGGTCAAGAAAATACGGGCATAACACCGTATTCCCAATATGCCTCAATAAGCGTGTAACGGGATCCTTGACCTTTCTTTGCCTATTTAAGACGACCCTGAACTAGCAGTAGAACTATTAGAACAACTTTTTGCACAAGTCTGGAAAACTGAGACAACACCAGTGTAGTGGAATAAAGGAATAATTGTCAAATTACCCAAGAATGGCAACCTTGCAGACTGCAACAACTGGAGAGGAATTACTCGCCTCCTCACAGTTCCCACGAAAATACTAGGCAGGATAATTATCCAGCAAATTTCAAAAGCAGTAAACCATAAACTGAGGAAAGAACAAGTTGAATTCAGAAAGAACAGAAGATGTGCAGATCGTATGTTCACCCTCAGGAACATTATAGAGCATTGCTCAGAATGGCAGACATCTGTATATTAACTTTGTCGATTTTGAAAAGGCTTTTGGCAGCATACACAGGGACAGCCTATGGACAATACTGAGGGCTTATGGAATTCCTAGTTGCTTTATTTTTATCATAAAAAGCCTCTATGCTAACTTTACATGCAGTGTTGGGTTGAGCAACATAACTTTTGAGTGAAGATAGGAGTACAACAGGGATGTCCCTAATCAACAACTTTATTTTTGATAGTCATAGACTGGGTGATGTGCCAGACAATAGAGGGCAGTCCAAGAGGAATTATATGGACAACGTTTTGTACACTGGAAGATCTGGAATATGCAGATGACACTGTACTACTCGCACATTCACATCAACACATCCAAGAAAAAACAGATAGACTGAATAAGTATAGCCAACAGGTGGGTCCGAACATCAGTCTAAACAAGACAGAGGTCATGACACTCAATGTGGGCAATCCTGATCCCATAACAATAAACCATCACCAACCAAGAACTACTTACTCAGAGTAACCAAGAGGACATGCACACCATCATAGCTGGCAGACGCTGGAGTTTGGTTAGCCACATCCTCAGAAGAGACCCTGATGCCATCACAAGAACAGCTATGCTATGGACCCCTGAAGGAAAGCGAAAGAGAGGCTGACCAAAAACAACTTGGCGGAGAACTGTGGAAGCTGAGATGCAAAGAATGAACCAGAGATAGTGTACTGTACGAAGGATGGCCCCCGATTGAACAAAGTGGAAGTAGTGAACATTGATTTCTTTTAGTTTCCAATTTTCTCCCAATGGAAGTGAAACATTCTCTTGCCATTTGTGTTCTTTGTTTTAAACGAGCTGTCCATTCTTACAGCTTTGCCTATGTTGCTGACTACCATTTGGCTGTTTTATTCTCTTAATCTTTGTGTATTGTCAGACCAAGTTGCTGAAACCTCTGAAGTATTCTCATTTTTCATCATTATCATCATCAGCGGTATCACTACCACCATCATCAGCTTTATCACTACCACCATCATCATCATCACCTTTCTGCACGCCAAGGAACATAGGCCCTCAACAAACATACGCCAAGTCTTCCTGACTTGTGTCATCAGCTCAAGGACTTTCCATGTTTTCATCAGCCCCTTCATGTCTGTCTCCAGTCCTCTTCTCCACGTGTTCCGTGGTCTGCCTCTTTCTCTCTTACTCTGGGGATTTCAGAACAATGACTGCCTGGCAACAGGTGTCCTCAGTGTATGTCCTATCCGTCTCCTGTGTCTTCTTCTCATCTCTTGTTCCACTGGCACATGTCTGGTTCTTGTCATTAGTTCCACTGGCACATGTCTGGTTCTTGTCATTAGTTCCATGGCACATGGTCTGGTTCTTGTCATTAGTTCCACTGGCAGATGTCTGGTTCTTGTCATTAGTTCCACTGGCACATGTCTGGTTCTTGTCATTAGTTCCACAGGCACATGCTGGTTCTTGTCATTAGTTCCACTGACATATGTCTGGTTCTTGTCATTAGTTCCACTGGCACATGTCTGGTTCTTGTCATTAGTTCCACTGGCACTTGTCTGGTTCTTGTCATTAGTTCCACATTTGTGATCTTGTCATAGCACTTCACTTCTTTCATTCCATGCAAGCATCCATTTATCAAAGTCTGTAGGTTTTTATTGTTCTCCATGTTTCACAGCCATACTGTAAGATTGACTTGGTCATTTCAATTGAAGATTCAGATTTTTATGTTGGACTTCATTTCTTTTGATCTCCATATTTTTCATTTCCCAATGCAGTGAAAGCTCCTCTAGCCTTTTGTATTCTTATTTTGATATCAGTGTCTGTCCCTCCGACCGTATCTACATTGCCGCCAAGGTCTACATTGCTGCCAAGGTCTACATTGCCGCCAAGGTCTACATTGCCACCAACGTCTACATTGCCGCCAAGGTCTACATTGCTGCCAAGGTCTACATTGCCACCAAGGTATATGAATGATTCCCACATCTTTTAGTGGAATTTCTTTAATTGCAATATTGTTTTTGTTTCCTGCATTATGCACATCAGGTTAAGGTTAATTAGTAGAAGTGCCATGTCATCAGTCTGTTGGTTGATGTCATTTTCATAATCCAGTTGATAGCCAGTAAGAAGAGAAATGGTGACAAGATGCACCCCCTACCACACACTGCATTTCTTTTCTCAAGGGCTGTGTTAGTTTTCATTTATAAAGAAATATGAATTTGATGTCTTCATATGTTTTCTTCATCAGGTTAATGACAAATGTGGAGCCTCCGTAATCCTTCAACAGCATCCAGACTTTTCATTATAGAAACAAAAGATAAGCTGTCTCAAAACCAAAAAATGCTGTATACATCATCATCATCTTTCTTTTAGCTCCTTACGAAGCATGGAGCCACAACTGTAGCTGGTCCCCTCGCAGGAAGCCACCAAACATTCACATGCTCATGTGATGGTGGTTCTTGTAGCAACTAGTTTTACATGATGAGGTAGCCAGCCCAATACACAACCTCATATTAGTCACCTCATACATCATGTCTGAGGAAGCCGTTGTCCTATTATGCATATGTCTCGTCAGAGGCCCCTGGGATCTTTAAGGGACATACATTAAAGCAAATGGGGGTTAATCGAGCCAAGAAGTGAGATCTTGCAGACTGCAATAATTGGAGAGGAATAACTCTACTCTCAGTTCCCAGCAAAATACTAGGCAGGATAATTATACAGAGAATTTCAAAAGCAGTAGACCACAAACTGAGGAAAGAACAAGCAGGATTTATAAAGAACAGAAGATGTGTAGATCATATATTCACTCTCAGGAACATTATAGAGCAGTGCTCAGAATGGCAAAGACAGCTGTACATTAATTTAGTTGATTTTGAAAAGGCTTTTGACAGCATACATAGGGACAGTTTATGGAAAATACTGAGAGCTTATGGAATTCCAAGCTGCATAGTGTCAATCATAAAAAGCCTCTATGCCAACTTTACGTGTAGTGTTGGGCAGAGCAACCTAACCTTTGAGGTGAAGACAGGAGTACGACAGGGATGCCCCTTATCAACCACTCTATTTTTAACAGTCATAGACTGGGTGATGCGCCAGACAACAGAGGGCAGTCCAAGAGGAATAAGATGGACTACATTTTCTACATTGGAAGATCTGGAATATGCAGATGACATTGCACTACTAGCACATTCACATCAACACATCCAGGAAAAAATGGATAGACTTAATAATAAGTATAGCCAGAAGGTGGGCTTGAACATCAACCTAAACAAGACAGAGGTCATGATGCTCAATGTGAGCAACCCTGAGCCCATATCAGTAAGGAATCAGCAACTGGTACAGACAGACACCTTCACATACCTAGAATGCATAGTAACACCAGACGGCGGGGCAGGCAAAGACATCAACATCAGAATGAGTAAGGCAAGAACAGCCTTTTTTAGCCTAAACAACATCTGGAAGTCCTCTCAATACAGCACAAGCACAAAATTAAGATTATATCAGAGCTGTGTGCTTTCTGTGCTTTTCTATGGTGCGGAATGCTGGAGAGTTACAGAGAAGGAAATGTCGAAATTGTCCTCTTTTCACACAACATGCCTAAGAAAAATTCACAGAATCTTTTGGCTGAATACCATTACCAACCATGATTTGCTTACTCGGAGCAAGCAAGAGGACATGCACACCATCATAGCTGGCAGACGCTGGAGCTGGGTTGGCCATGTCCTCAGAAGAGACCCCGATGCCATCACAAGAACAGCTATGCATTGGACCCCTGAAGGAAAACGAAAGAGAGGCCGACCAAAAACAACCTGGCGGAGGACTGTGAAGGCTGAGATGCAAAGAATGAACCAGAGTTGGGGCACTGTACGAAGGATGGCCGCCAACCGAGCAAAGTGGAATCAATTTGTTGTTACCCTACAAGACGCCACTAGGCGTGATGGCCACTGACTGCTTTGACGGTCGGCGGCTAAGGATCAACGAAGAAGAAAGAAGAAGGGTTAACTGAGTATTTAAGTCGTGTTAGAAAAGCATAATGAGAATTATAATTAACCATGAACATTTATTGTTGACGTTTTTACATCATCATTAGCATATTCTTCTCATACAAAAGGTCAAGGTTGTACCATAGCAGATACTGCCGTAGGGGATTGAAGTGTTAGAGACTTCACTATACTAGGTCCAGCATCGAGAGGTGGGGTGACCAGTTCCCTTCCTCACTGCCTTTTCCCTTCCCTAACTCAAAGCCAGGTACCCATTTACAGCTAGGTAGACTGGAGCGTGTCTGTACAGTGATTCGAACTCGGCACCTTTGTCATGAGAGATCAGGGCTCTAATCACTGTCCATTGGATGCTCATTCTTCTCATACAAAACTGAAATAAATATATACTCGTATTTTGCTTTTACTTATATCAACCTCATGAATTGGGTACCAGAGTAAATGGGAAGGTTAACGGCGGCCATCGTGATGCTGACCACATCACCCCTAGTGTGCCGTATGGTCAAGAAAAATATGGGCCTAACACCATATTCTCAATATGCCTCAATGGACATGTAATGGGATCCTTTACCTACCTTTTTACATATTAGTTTGACTGAAGTAGCAGTTCTTCAAATTTATTTTCAGAAAAATTAATTCAGAGGATGGCTGCTCCATGGACTCTCTATGGTAAGCAGAAAAGTTATTGCAAGGACAGTGAATGGTTGTACTAGTACTACTGGTGGTTAAGTCTGTGGAACTGGTGATGTTTGTAGCTGTGGTGGTTAACTCTTTGATGAAGAATAAAAGTCATAATAATGTCCCACTGTTCTCTTAGTTTGTCATCAGTATCAGAATTATTCACTGTAATAATTCCATAACTTCTTGCCCAGTAATTTTAAAAATTGGGGAAGAATTTGAAGTTGAATGCTATTGTTAACATGCACATCTTTTTTCTTTGTTACAATTATGTTTTTTTTTTTAAATTCTTAATTCATGACAAATTAATATCCACTCAACCCCCCCCCCCCCCCCCCCCCCCCCCCCCCCCCCCCCCCGATATTTAACTTATGTTCATTGTTTTCATACAACTGTTATTTAGACAACATTTGTACATTTTACCAGTAAAAGGGAAGTGATTGAAAGAAATTTGGACTGCTGAATCACCTTTTTTCTTCAAAGACAATCTCCAGATTCGGTACCCAAAATATTTGAGTGCTAAACTAACACAGGAAGATATGATCAAGTGGGAGCATAAATGTAAACCATACAGTTGACATCCTGAGAACCATACAGTTGACATCCTGAGGATGTGTTAGACAGGGTAGAAAGGAATAGAGAGTATCTTCTTCTTCCTCGTTCGCCCTGAAAAGGATGTTGGTTGCGTTGTGTCTGTTTACGCCGGAGCTGTGATATCTGCACCTTTCGGTCGACACATCCGACTTCAGCATGGCATTTTTTGGGACCGGGTCTGCCTTCCCTCTGCGATCCCTACTCGCTCAGCCAGACTGCAGTCTGTTTCCAGGACCACCACGTGGAGGTGGAGTAGGGTCTTGATCAACTCTGGTTCGCTGATCCTGATGCAAGCAGTCAAGCTATGGGTCGCTGACTGCATTCTCTATTGAACAGAAGAGAAATAGTGCTGTTCTCAGAACATGAGGAAGAAAGTAAAGTTGTAGCTCTGATACTGTCAGATTAAGTGCAGAGGGCAGAGATAATTTGAAGCAATAGACTGATATCAACAACATTCAGAACATCCAAAAGAAAAATAAAACTAAACATTATCCAGTGTTATGTACCAACAAATGTTAAAGAATAATCCATGACAGAAGATTTTTAGAACAGATTAGAGAATGTAATGGGGGGAACAATATAAGAAAAGACATCAAAATTTGGATTGGTGACCTAAATGCAAAGATAGGAATAGACAAAAGCAGCTTTGAAGAGGTCATTCTAAACAATGGACTTGGGACAATGAACGAGCGTGGAGAAATATTCATAAACGTCTGTGCTTCAACTCAACTGGCTATAGGAGAAAGCTTGTTGTCACAGATTAGAATAAATAAAGAAACATGGATATCACCAGACAATCATATTCATCATTTATGTACTCGTATAAACATGAAGTTTAAATTATCATGAAATGATTTAAAATTCTGTAGTGGAGCAGATGTGGTATCAGATCACCATCTTCTGTTAACCAAAGAGATGAAAAATATTATGGAAAGGGATATTTGGAGAAGTTCTTGAAAAAAGGAAATGCCAGCACAAAGCATGGATAACAGCAGAATCTATCAATCAGATAAGAGAAAGAACAAAAACAACAAAGCAGATTTAAACAGAAGCTAAACCAGAAGTTCCAGTGCTAAGGCTCATGAAATTTACCGACAAAAAGCAAACAGAAAAATAAGGAGTATCAGAACAGGCAAGAGGAAACATACTTATACCTTAGCAAAAGAGGTTGAGGAAGCTGCAGCCTAAGGGAATATGAAGAACGTGTACAACAGCATTAATAAGCTAACTTGCTAAAGGAGAAAGCTTGTAGTCACAGAAAAGAATACATAAAGAAAGATGGATATCACTAGACTACAGAATGGACAGTTATATTCATCATATATTTCTAAACAAGACGCTTAAATTATCACGATGTAATGTAAAAATCTGGAGAGGTTGATGAAACCACAGCTAAAGGAAATATGAAGGACCTGTACATCAGTACAAATAAGCTAACAAGGTAATGTAAGCAGTCAAATGGCCTTACCAAGTACAAGAATGGAAAAGTGCTTAACAACATAAACAACTGAAGAGATGGATTAAACATTTTGAGAAACTTCTAAATAGATCATCTCCTCTAAATTCCCAAGACGTCTTATCATCATCAGGTGGCTTCTTAACATCCAAGACGTCTTATCATCATCAGGTGGCTTCTTAACATCAAAGGTCAGCTGCAATGGATCTCCAATGTCTTTTGTCTCTTGTCTTGATAGTTCAATTCTTTCCTGTCCATCTCTTGATGCTGTCTTCTCTCTAACAGTGCTGTCTTCCTCTTGCACGTTTGTCTTCAACTCTGCCTTCTGTTATGGTCTTCATTAAGGTGTTATGTATTTTTACATGGCCAAAATACTTTAGCTGTCTAATTTTGATCTCCTTCATTAATGTACTTTTCACTCCTAGGTTTTCTCTTTATTTGTTTTCTTCTCTTTCCGTGAGACGTGCCCCATTCTTCTACATATCCACATCTAAAGGGCTTCAATTCTTTCTTCTAATTGCTTGTTCATTGTTCATGTTTCTACACCATACAGTAATGAAGAATATATATAGCATGTGATGAGTCTCAGTTTGAATTTGTGAGTTAGATGTTAGTATCTGTCTCATGTTGTTTAGATGTTAGTATCTGTCTCATGTTGTTTAGATGTTAGTATCTGTCTCATGTTGTTTAGATGTTAGTATCTGTCTCATGTTGTTTAGATGTTAGTATCTGTCTCATGTTGTTCAATGTAGTTTTGGCCATTCCTATTCTGTTCTTGATTTCTGTTTTGCATCTGCCGTCTTCTGTCATTATATGACCAAGATACGAGAAACTCTTTGACTCTAGATATCTAGACAGTGAAAAAGTAGTTACAAGTTAAGAAAAACTAGATAAGGAAGAAATAAAGAAAACCAAAAAGCTTCGAAGAGATAGAAAAGCTCATGAGCGAAATAGCATTCTATCTTCTTCTTCTTCTTTGATACTTAGACATCGACCGTCAAAGCAGTCAGTGGCCATCACGCCTAGTGGCGTCTTGTAGGGCAATAATAAAATGATTCCACTTTGCTCGGTTTGTGGCCATCCTTCGTATGGTGCCCCAACTCTGGTTCATTCTTTGCATCTCAGCCTCCACAGTCCTCCACCAGGTTGTTTTTGGTCGGCCTCTCTTTCATTTTCCTTTAGGGGTCCAAAGCATAGCTGTTCTTGTGATGGCATCGGGGTCTCTTCTGAGGACATGGCCAACCCAGCTCCAGCATCTGCCAGCTATGATGGTGTGCATGTCCTCTTGCTTGCTCCGAGTAAGCAGATCTTGGTTGGTGATGGTATTCGGCCAAAAGATTCGGTGAATTTTTCTTAGGCATGTTGTGGGAAAAGAGGACAATTTCAACATTTCCTTCTCTGTAACTCTCCAGCATTCCGCACCATAGAGAAGCACAGAAAGCCACACAGCTCTGATTTAATCTTAATTTTGTGCTTGTGCTGTATTGAGAGGACTTCCAGATGTTGTTTAGGCTAAAAAAGGCTGTTCTTGCCTTATTCATTCTGATGTTGATGTCTTTCCCTGCCCCGCCGTCTGGTGTTACTATGCATCCTAGATATGTGAAGGTGTCTGTCTGTACCAGTTGCTGATTCCTTACTGATATGGGCTCAGGGTTGCTCACATTGAGCATCATGACCTCTGACTTCTTTAAATTGATGTTCAAGCCCACCTGCTGGCTATACTTATTAAGTCTATCCATTTTTTCCTGGATGTGTTGATGTGAATGTGCTAGTAGTGCAATATCATCTACATATTCCAGATCTTCCAATGTAGAAAATGTAGTCCATCTTATTCCTCTTGGACTGCCCTCTGTTGTCTGGCACATCACCCAA